>OX388257.1:5450142-6055714 GCA_947579855.1 Anticlea derivata
CTCAAACGAGTTGGAATAAAATACAATTGAAATTGTAAAATGCATTCAAAGTAAACATGCCTTTGGAATACTTCAGTTCTAATTACCTCCAGCCACATGATTATTTAAGACGATTCAAAATGAATGAATTCAATTTTGAAGTTTAAACTTTGATTGAAGACCCATCCATTTGTTGCCCGCACTAAGAGTTAATCTATTTCAACAGTTCAACTTAAAATGGAAACAATATTTAAGAGTACTAGGTACTGGGTAGATCATTCTAGATTATTTTTTAGGGCAAGGAAATCCGAAAGGTGGCGTTTCTAGCCGTGTGCCAAGGGGAACAGCTGAATAATCGAATGGATAAGGTTTTTAGTGGGTTCCGTGTGAACGCCTATCCTTGCCCGCAAACGGTGGCGGAGAGAAGCGATATGATGAATAAAATTGATGAACGGATTTCTGATTTGGAACAGGTTAGTGCTGTTAATTTTTTTGCCTCACGATTTATTTTGCATGGCTTACTAACATTAGCGCCCATGACAACGTTTTGTCTACGGAAAAGTAGACAAGGAATTTGGAGATAATTATAATTTTTAACTGTTTTGTTGCCATAGTGGTAGGTTCCCTGACTTTCGATCCGAAGGTCGTGGGTTTGAATTCAGACGTGCACGTGAGTTTTTATAATGGAAAAATAAAAGTACTTAAAACGGGGACGGAAAACATCGTCAGGAAACCAGAAACCAAAAGTAGACTCACTACCGCAAAAAGTAAGCAGGTGCTATACAAGTGTTTGGACATGCCTCTGACATAGACATCTTCAAAGATCTGCTCGCTTCGAGATTTGAGAGGATGTCTATCATTCTTGAGGATAAAACTCATGAGCCTACTATTAAATAATAATACTATTTAATTGGGAATATTTAATATTCCCAATTTTCTATGTTGGCCAAAAGTTAACCAATGACGGTGTGCATTGGGTCAAAGAACTATCGTTATTATACCAAATAGTTTAATTTTGCGATTGAAAGGTATTGAAAAAGACTACGTACCACCGCTGCAAGGCCTTGCGCACGGTAGGCAGACAGTGGCGCTCATGGATGATACAAGTACGCATGGCTAAGGCTGTCTACCATAACATGAACATGTTCACTCTAGACATTACAAAAAACTGCCTGATTGGACAATGTTGGGTGCCTGATAAGGATTTGCAAAGAGTTCAAGATACACTGGAGTTCTGTTCTGTAAGCTCTCTGTTTTAAACAGGATTAGATGACAGCATCGCCGGTAGTTCAGCCTGAACTATCTTACTAATCATATTATGTTTATTTCTTTTATGTTCATCTATCACTCAGCAAGGAAGTATAGGATTGACGTGATTTGAATGGTTACAGAGACAAAAAATATATTGTTAAACGTTGTTGGGGAAATCGATAAGCGTTTGCGATGACTATACAATATGGCCAGTACTAGTTAGCCATTTCATAAAATGATCGTGCACTTTATGGTGTGATCAATTCTGCAATGGGGTCACGTACATTTAAAAATATAAATAAACATGGGCCAAGATCTTACTTCAATCCTCGATGGAATTCAAGTCCTAAATCACATCAGAAGTTAATCTTTTTTCCATTTCCGCAAGATCCTGCAAATCAGAGTAGCAGTATTGAGAAAACATTCATTGAATCATTCCGTCTAGATTGCGTTTTTCTTGAGATTTTTAAACAGTTACGACTGTTACAAATTGCATTAGAGCGTAGTTGTACCATATTGGGTAATGTCATCTATATATTCCATTAATAGGCTGCATTTGTTGTAAAAAAATACATAAAACTCGCAAACGCGCAGCTCTAAAATGAGACTGTTAGAATAAATTTATTCTTTGGTAATCTGTTTCTAGGGGGCCGGCGTCGTTACATACATACTCGTAGGATGTATTACCTACATAGTACCTAGAATTCTAAATAAATTAAAATATATACAAATACTTATTTAAATATTTACAGAGTGCGATTGGTACAAACGTACCGTCTTTCATGTCAAAAACTCATACGGATTCAGTGCCACCCACTTTTCATCGGACGAATAAGTTCACACATGGCTTTCAAACTCTCATCAACGCTTACGGCGATTCGAAGTATGGAGAGCTGAATCCAGGTACGCTTGTTTTTACTTTAAAACTTGACACGACATTGCTAGCTAACAACACTGTTTATTTATGCTATCTATGATTTATTTTAAAATAAATTCTAGGTGACTAATCGCCGTTTGAACACGGCTTTAGAACACACTAACGAACAGCCGTGGGAAGGTAGGTGTACCTTAACTTTCGACTCAAATTTCGCGAGTGAATTTTTCTATTCCAAAAACTAGGACAGCCTACGGTTTAGTAACTCCGCAAGTATAAATCATGTCTCACAGTGAATGAGGCTAAATAGGATGGGAATCAAAATTCTAACCATAAAATCAGCTTGTTACATATATGCCAATCGGTAGGTACTGAAATATTTTTGCCAGCAAAATCTGGAAATATTTATGCATACAAGTATGATGCAACAGACATCATGATAAAATCGCTGCGGGCATGTGACGGGTCAAACGGTTGCATTATTTACACTAGATTTAAAAAGGGATGGTTTTTATTAACTGATTTATTTGCATCGGGCTGTTTTACAGTTTCTACTAAATAAAGATAAAAGTTTTAGGAATAAAATTTATATGAGACCATCTCGAGATAATTATTTAGACACCTTTGAAAGAATTATCGAAATAGGTGAACATTTGGCAGAAATATCGAGTAACATACACAAATAACAGCGGGAAGCAGGCAGCGGGAATCGAACCCACACCCCTTGCAAACTCACCCGCTACACCACCGAAGACGTCATTCAGGAGTTAATTCATTAAAGTCAGTGTCTGTTTCACCATCTCTGATTATCGCTACATGACAGATACAAATATATATATATATCAATTTCTCTCTTTGACATGTAAACAGATATGGACAGAACTATTTTTATTCGTCAAGTAGCGATAGTCAGTTAAGGTGAATAAGGCACATCATCATATAAGCCGTAGGGCGTCCTTATGCTGAACATAGGCCTCCCCCGTAGATTTCCCTGTACGGCCTGCACTCAAACAATCATTCGGGGGATTTGTCCGTATTCGCCACCCTGGGCGTGCGGGTTGGCGATCGCAGATAAGGCTATTGTTGATAACTTGATAAAGAACGCTGCTGCCCATACTCTAGCTTTTGTTTTAGCTGCTCTTACGACATCCACGGGTAGTAATGGAGAGGCCTATTCTTCAGCCGGCACTATAGCGGCGAAATAGGCACATAGTATAATCTATATATTTAAAGGAGTATTCCACTCACTCACTCACTGACAGACTCATCACGAAAGCTCGGAAACTACTAGGATGAGGAGTCTGAAATTTGACACAGACATTATTTAAAAGGTGTTACCGTGGAATAAGAACGGATTATGGAATAAACAACTCCTAAAGGGGTGAAATGGGGGTTGAACGGTTGTATGAAAGTCCTATGTTTTTGAAGTAAGACACATCACACAAATAATTAAAAATAAAAAAATACCTATATAAGGTTTTTTAAAAACCAACCCTCAGGGTGTGTAAAATCGGGGATGAAAGTTTGTATGGGAATTTTCTATCTATTAAGCCTTGAAATTTGGCACAGAGGTTCCTTATAGAGAGTAAAGATTTGCTAAGAAAGAATTTTACGAAAATTCACATCAAAGGGGATGAAATGGGGGTTGAAAGGTTCTTTGAAAGTCTTATGTTTTTGAAGTTACTTACATAAAAACCGGTATTCAGGTTCAGAGCTATAAGTAATAAGATATCCGTATATGAGTTTTATCTAAAGTAGGCTTTGAGGGTTAATAATCATCATCATTAACCTGTAGAAGTCCACTGCTGGACATAGACCTCCCCAAAGAGTTCCACGACGAACGTTTTTGAGCTTTTTTCCATCCACCGACTTCCACAATCTTCGCAATGTCGTCGGTCCATCGGGTGGGGGGCTTTCTGTGACCATGATGGTGACGGTGACGAAGGTGGTGATGGGAAGGTGACGGTAATGGGACGTTGACAGTGACGGTGACGGTTACGGGACGGTGACGGTTACGGTTAACGTTGCGGTTACGGTCACGGTGATGGTAGGTAGAAGTAGGTAATAGCTGCTTAACAAGTGTTAGTACTTTGGTAAGGATAATTGAAAATAGTCTAGGTAGGTAAACAAACGCAGGCGAAGTCGCGAGCGGGACAACTAGTAATAAATAATATTTTTTTCCAGGGTTGTATACATGTATAACGTTTCCGTTTTTCTTCTCTATGATGTTTGGAGACGTTGGTCATGCGTTTATTATAATAGTATTTGCTTCTTGGATGGTAAAAAATGAGAAGAAATATATGAGTAAATCAGGATCCAATGAAATATGGAATATACTTTTTGGAGGTAAGCCAACAAAAATAAGTAATTGACCATCGTATTTGTGTGGTAGACATCCTCTCAACTCGTCTACAGGCAGATACTTATGATCCTTGAAGATGTTTGGGTAGTCAGAGGTACCTAGGTCTAAGCATAGTATTTGACACGAGCCTACTTTTTGCACAGTAGGTAGGTACAATTTTGCTTCATAATTTGAGTTCCGTTTTGAGTTTTTTTCATCGATTAGCAATTTTAGAGTATTCGGTCTACATGCACAGCCTACAGCCTCAGAATGTTACCTCCTTTTAAGGGTACCAAAGTCCGATCAATACAGAGATTAGGTTAATTTAAAGTTTGAAGAGGAGCTCTTTATGGGGGAGGGGATTCGGGGTCGGCAACGCGTGCGTGATGCCTTTGGTATTGCAAGCGCTCATAGGCTACGGTAACCGCTTACCAACAGGTGGGCCGTATGCCTGTTTGCCCATACAGGCCAACCAAACAATTACCAAATAATTATTGATTAAAATTGTCGCTTAGATGCAGTAAGTACCAAAAACCATGTACCAGCTCAATTCATACCTACAGAAAAAAAACTTTTATAAAAATATGTTAGTTTTTCCCATTTATTAATTATGTTGGATGTTATTTAAGTTTTAGTATTTTGAGGACAATCACCCCAAATATTGTAAATTTTCTCACGCTGGTAACACTCAATACTTTAACAACATCTCTTGTAAAGTGTCAACAGATAAACCGCCAAAAGAAGCCGACAGAGGGACCCTTTGATGTGCACCGGCACGTCTCACTCGCTTTAGTCTCGCGCTCTAATGACTATAATATAGGATCTGATATTCGGATAATTTTTCGCCACTAAGTTATGCCGCTTTCGAATGCAGATTACTACGATAAGATAAAGTGCTTAGGTCAAAAATAATGAGATTTATAGCTGAAAACGTGAGCACGGATTTTGGCGGCCGGTCTTTGAATCCATACACTCGGGTATCAGAGTTCCAATTTGTTAAAAAGACATAAAACTTACTTACCAAAACTGAACTGACTTTGGAAGCCTTCACTGTGCGTATTCCGACACGTGCTTAGCCAATTCATTTTAAGTCGGTTAATTGGCTCAGTTGGTTAGAGCATCCTCGTACCTAGGGGAGGGACGCGGGTTTGAATCCCGCCTGAGTTGATAGTTTTGTGGGATACTTATATACTTATAAATTAATCCGCTTATTCATGATCAGTCACTAACTTTATCGTCGCGATAACTCTTGCCCTGTCCTTTTCTAACAGTAAACAAAAGATAGATGGAAATACATTTGTCGAGCTGATAAAGTTGTGCATGAAAGGAACCTCTAAAAGGTGCAATTTAATCCTTTCACCACACTGAAAGTTTCAACGAGCGACGGTCACAGACCTAATACAGCATGACCAAGAAAGAATTTGTGACACGACAAAAAGAATAAGTTAGTGCTTATGAATAAGTGGATTAAAGTGCCATGTTTCGAAAATTATGTCAAAAATGCAACTCAGTACACAACGCGCTAAAATGGAGTTGAGCAAATACCAGTTAGATTGTAAATCCCACTCGTCATGGCCACCGAGGGCCATGCAGAAAGTTGTTGGCGCGAATCGTGAATGAATAGGGCATAAATGGTGCCAATCACAGAGGTATTGAAAAATATTGCGTTATCATGTAAACCTAGCTTTGATTGAAGTTGATTTGCGAATTCCATATCGACGACATCATTATTAAAAAAAAACATTATAATAATAATAATTCATTTATTACAGACTATTGAAAAGTAACAGATGTTATTTAACTTATTCTACGTTCCATAGCAATATATACCTTAAAACTAACATACATACAATATAAAAACGTGTAGATGACGCAATTAGGGTGTCAGCTGACGACGGTGCACGGCGGTGTCCCTTACATTAATATGTACATTCGATAAATAACATTAACTAAATTACAAATATCGGTGACGGGTTAGAAATTGTTCCGTATTTATTTGGCTTCTTTTTCAGGTCGGTACGTAATTTTGCTGCTCGGCCTTTTCAGCATGTACTCTGGTTTTATCTACAACGATTGGTTCAGCAAAAGCGTGTCCCTATCCAAGTCGTATTACGTGAATGTCAAGACTGCAGAACAAATGGTTGATGATGAGTTCATTGATATGGAACCAAGTGGTAGATACAGGGCGCCTTATGTGTATGGTATTGATCCAGTGTGGACGGTAATTTGTTCGATATCTTAACAATTTTATTTACTTATAAGTAGGTACATTACTTTGGTAATGCGCTAATGAACTCTGCCAATTAATTGTGAAAAAGTTACCTCTGCGGTTTTATTTTACAGACAAATACATTGTGAGAATTTTTATTTTATTTAAGTAATTTAAACAAGAAATAGTATCGTATAGAATAATAGAATATAATA
Organism: Anticlea derivata; assembly: GCA_947579855.1. Taxonomy (NCBI): domain Eukaryota; kingdom Metazoa; phylum Arthropoda; class Insecta; order Lepidoptera; family Geometridae; genus Anticlea; species Anticlea derivata. Next base: position 5,457,012 of record OX388257.1, read on the forward strand.
GAATAATTATTTATTTGCAACAAAACAGTGATAATAACAATATATATAAAGTAAAATAGAGTAGGTAAAAACTAAGAACTGCGAATAACTCAAAGTGAACTATGAACTAAATGCTGCAAAACGGACCCACGCTGATCTTCCGTCAGGACCGATTCCATGTGGCGGACATGAAAACAATAAAAATAAACAAAAAAATAAAATAAAAATAAAAATATTAAAAATCAAAACAAGCTACAATTAAAAACTAGACACGTCCTTTGCATTACATAAAAAAATATATTGTTGTTTCAGCTTTCTTCGAATAGGATAATAAATGAAAACATGATAAAAATGAAATTGTCTATCATCTTTGGTGTGATTCACATGATTTTCGGTATCACGTTGAGTTTCATCAACCACATGTAAGTTTGCAAGGCCAAAAAAATGTTACTTACAAAAATAAATAGGTTTAGGTATTACCTTATACCATCATCGAAACATTACCTTAAAACCTAACAAGCGATCGTGAAAATACGTCTGTATGGAGATTACCCCGACCACATTTTGTAGTGAAATCTGTTTACAGGCATTTCAAAAACTACTACGCAATATATTTACAATTCCTACCGGAGATCGTGTTTCTGTGTTGCCTATTCTTCTGGCTGGTGATATTGATCTACTATAAGTGGTTTAAATACAGCGCCCGACACCGTTAGCATTTTAACTATTTTTCAACTACGTAGTTTAGAAGTTTTCTAGCTTAAAAGGCTTGTATTAAATAATAATACTCAATAAATAATACCCAACAGTCACATTCGTCAGGACAACGTACCTATATGACTATTGGGTGTTATATATACTAGGATTCCCGGTGTCGAGGTTATCATAATCTACGCGTACCATGGTACCGCAACACCAAGACCCGGAACAAATATTTGCAGATGTAGATCATGCAAACATTTGACCCCCAGCGGGAATCGAACCCCTTGCGTTTCAGATACCTCGCCAAAATAGTGATCAAAGGTATCATCACTAAATTAAGTAATAAATGCCATATAATCTATATTTGAGTGGTGATCAGACAAAGCCTCGTTTAGACAGAGAGAGTATGTCTCGATTTAAATTGAACAATGGACCTTCCCACTTTTTGTGTTTTGATGTTATACTGTATTCTAAATAAATAATAAATAATCATTAAATCTGCGATTTATCAAGTTATATCTGAATACATAATAAGTTTAAAAAAAAAATTAGGTAATAAATTAACAATGTTTTTCAATTTAGGGGTCCTTATTTCGACCTTGGGGGTCCTCAAAATATTTAACACTCCAGATGTGTCCCTCCACCATCACCATTTCAGCCGTAGAAAGTCCACTGCTGAACATGCCCCCCCCCCCCACAAATTCCATAACGTGGGCGTAAATAACTTATTAATTTGTTTTGAAGTATACTTATGTGCTGTCTGTATCTGTGAAAATAAACATAATCGATTGAGTTGTTCGCCTTATTCTGACGTTTTCTTGCAGCTGATCCAAAGCGCGGTGCTGGATGTGCCCCTCAGATCCTCATCCTGTTTATCGACATGTTTCTTATGGCCAAGACGAAGGCGGTAGGAGAATCCTGCGAAGCTTACATGTTTCCTGGACAAAGAATAGTGCAGATGGTGTTGGTTATGACCGCTCTGGCATGTATACCGGTTCTATTGTTAGGAACGCCGATCTACATCAACAGGTATAATAAGAAGAAAAGGGAAATGGCTCTGGTAAGTGCCTGGCACTGTGTCTTAGTAGATCTGTGTTTGTTAAGCACACCGCGTGCAGGGTTAGTCTTGGCCTTTCAAAGGAGGCTGCAGCGATTTTCTTCACCAGCCTCCCCCTTAATATAGGAACACTGGTCTCGTGAGTTTGTTGCACTTAAAATATGGCTAATTAAATAGCGATTGTGTATAATTAGTACCAATGTTAGTAATTGCTTGATTGCAGAAAAAACTCAGCAACTTCCGTCGCTACCAGCATCGAGATTCGGACAAAAAAATGGAGGAGCTGATATTGGCCGAGGCGAAGATCTACATGTCTTCCTTCGGGGAGCTGATGATACACCAGGCAGTTCACACCATAGAGTTTGTGCTGAGCACCATTTCGCATACCGCGTCTTATCTGCGACTGTGGGCGTTGTCGCTTGCGCATGCTCGTGAGTACCTGGAAACGCATACAGAGTGGCACGTATACGATAAAAAAATGGCATTTGTATCGTAAACGGTAACGGAAGTGTGAATATTTTGAAGACAATTAAAGTCTACCATAATGCAATGAGAGAAAAGCACGAAATTGATATCTTGAATCAATGCGTTCAAGTTGCTAAAGCTAAAGATACGTTTAAGATTAGAATGTCAGATTTTTCTCTTCCCTGTGTCCAAAGCAGGAATCATTCAAGATAGTGTTATGCTTACGATACGATAGGGAATGTCAATTAATATTACCAATTTATGGTCCCATTATAATTTCACCAACAACGGTCATAGGCCTTTTTCAGAGCAACCATACCTCAACCAAGTCACTGACCTTATACAGGATAACTGAGATAGAGTCAGTGACACGACAAGGAAGAAATAAGCCAATCAAAGTTGAAAAATTTCAAGCAACACCGATGTCATTGGCTATTATTTGATTGGCTTTTATTATCGTATCGTAAGCGTTACGCTATCGTGCTTGGAGCACTGGCCACCAAAGAAGTACCTTAACGCTATCAGCTTTCTTATAAATTAATTATTATAATGATTTACACGAACAACCATCAAACACTTTCGCTTTTCTATTACTAGTTAGGATTTCGAGAACCTTAATGCTCACTCAAAGTGTATGGAATCAGTGATTCAAAGATCGAGCAATCAACCCTAAACCACTTATCAGCTTGGTTGGTTTGATTTCTATTGTTTGTATGTTATTGGTCGACCGATAATGATTACAGGTACGGATTCCATTGTTCGTACGATGCGATGCATGACGTGATAACGTTTTCGTTTGATAATAGTCACTGGCTCGTTATGATAATTGCAATACCGCTTACCACATCGGATCTGTAATCACCTAATGTATTACGTCCGTGTTATCTCGATACATTGAGGCTTTGTCTCATACTTAGAAAATGAGAAAGGTTAATTCATTAGGGTAGTTCAACAATGTAAAGTTGTGAGTGATTTAGGTAGAATTAAGGTAGATTCGACTCAAATTTATTTCATTTAAGGTTCGCAACAATACATCCGCAATTCTGCATTGGATATAATAAACTACTTTTTCCATTCATAAACTGCTACAATGACCGTGATAATTGGCATTGATAAATCGGTAAATGTTTGGCGAGGTCTTCGTCTTTACTTTGAAATATGATACCAGAGGTAGATAAAAAAATGACTGGCCTCATAGCTCAGTTGGTAGTAACTGTGCCTTCTGCGCTAGAGGTCGCGGGTTCGATTCCCGCACTGGACAAACATTTGTGACTAACACAGATGTTTGTTCTGTGTCTGGGTGTTAAATATATATCTATTATGTATATCAGTCTCTGGTACCCATAGTACAGGCTATGCCTAGTTTGGGATCAGTTGACCGTGTGAATATGTTCGGAATATTTATTTATTATTATTATTAATGATTACATGAAATATCCCGCTGGCAGTCCCACTAGACCTTTTGATGCAAGATTTGCTTGTAATTTAACTGGCTTTGTAATTATATAGCTAAATATCACAGCGAACTAAACTGTTGTTTGAATAGATTTGACGGAATTGCATAGTAAAGATACGATAAATATTTATTTCTCTTAAGAGATTCCAAAGATAGCATTGTTAATTGTTTGGATTTTCGTCTATCTAATAACAAACCAGTAGGTGCTTATTAAATAAACTTAAAATTGTAAATACTACAGAAACGTAGTACCTACAGTATTTCAATAACAAAGGATTTAGCAGGTTTTAAAGATGTGACGTAATATAATAGGAATGGTGTTTTATTGAAATGCTGTTATTATAAATGGTGGTCTGGTGCTGAAAATCTTGGGCAGATGAATAGGAATCATGTTGACCTAGTGAGAGTTATGCGTAGGTCATAGTACCTAGTAGTAACAGAGGTAGGCATTTTCAACGAACATTTGGCCGACAGAAGTTGAAATGCTGATTGCCGGACTTTTCACCGATTTTGTTAATCATAAAGTTGACTTACAACTTAAAATATTTCATTACAGAACTATCAGAAATGCTGTGGAACATGATTCTCGCGCGTCTGGCATTACATGACCATTCCTATACCGGGATACCGAAGCTATTCTTTATATTCGCTATTTGGGCGACTTTCACAGTGTCCATTCTGGTCGTGATGGAAGGAATGTCTGCTTTTCTTCACACGCTACGTTTGCACTGGTAAGACAGTTTCACAGAGATTTAGCTTCTGTTGTCTTGCTCGCGCTTTGCGGCGCTTCGAGTATCATAGTGTTATTTTGTGATTTCCGCCGTATCTAAAAGTAAATAAATTTTAATTGACTAGCAAATTGGTCACTTCACTCTATCAGCGTTGTCCCTCTACAACCTTTCATACCATGCGTCATCGACACATGCAAAAAAAATATGAAACAACTTTCACTAGACCGTTCTGTCACCGACCAATACCGTGGCGTAGCATACCTAACCAGACAGACAGCGATTTCACGACGAGAATATAATGCTACGTTCAAGTAATGGGCGAAGTGTTTTTGTTGTGATTTTTCATGCCTGATACGTTCATAGCACCGTCATAGTATGATACGGGTAGGCCTAGAATTTTATTGCGAGTTACATCTGAATACAGCCTGACCTTTATTATTTGCAGGGTAGAGTTTATGAGCAAGTTTTTTATTGGCGGAGGGTACCCATTTCGGCCCTTCTCCTTCAAAGTCATACTGTCTGCTGAAGTTGACAAGGCGGATAACGCTTGCAAGTCTAGAGACAAAAAAAAGCGCTGGCATGACGCAGACGTATAAGACGTTAAAATTTTAGATTATTTAAAAAGTTTATTTGCCTCGGGGCTAGATTGTACCATTGATGGTACAATTGGAACCGGTTTGTATAACCAATACTTCCGATGATGGTATAACTGGCACTGATTTATCCCATAAGTACTCTTATACATGAAGGCGGGCAGTAGGTAGGTTTGTCTTCAGCGTATCCAAATGCAATTTGTCATCGGCAAGATAAATGTTCCAGTAGTCCTTAGAAGTTATTCGATTCAATATATCTCGATAGATTTGTTCGGTTTAGATAAAGCATGTAAAAAAGTAGATTTTTATTATTCGAAATTACGATTACGACCGCCCGTGACATGTTGTGTATTTTGTGTCGGGGTAGTAGTTCTACAAATCAGTGCCAATTGTACCATCAATGGTACTAATCAATGGTACATCTGAGCCGGAGCGTTTATTTACTTCATTGGTGTATTATTTGAGTTTGTATTTTTTCGTGTTTGTTGTGTTGTCTAATGTTTAATTAGAATAATAATCATGTCGTTTGAGAAATTAATAACTTTATTTTGGTTGTTTTTTTTATTACCTAACTTTTAGTACTTTGAACTTATTTAAGGCTATTTAAGTAGTCAAGCAAGCAAGCAAGCAATGGCCGAGCGGTTTAAATCGATTGTTATAGCCGTTACAATCGATTTAAATCGATTATAGCTGTTACAATCGATTGCAGTTACACTCATCATCAGAAAACACTTTACTGACTGTCAATCAACACAGCCTAAACCGGAAGTCCTAGGAGCAAAGTCCACAAAAATCCATTTCCATTTCCGATTAGTTATTCTGTGGTAATGACGAACTAAATTAACACGCAGTTGTCACAGATTAGATATTAATTTTTTTATCATAATAAAATATTACCTTTGTTACACATGGATAATTTTTAGAATAGGTTTAACAGTTCTAGAAATACCCCCTACATACAAACACACAAATAAAATGTTACCTCTTTATAATATTGTTATGTCCAATCTGTAACATCGCTTAGCCAGGGTTATAAAACGCGTTGTCTAACAACAGCCGAACTTTGAAGGTTCCAAAGAACAAAGAAATGTCGAATAGAGCTTATTTGGTTGAAAGAATATTCCATCAGTCTTTTGTCTTCTCACCTTTCTTTCGCTATAATAATGAAAATGTGGAGCAATGAGAAATGAAGATAAAAAAATGCATTTTGTTTTGGGAACTGGTATCAAATCTGGCAGTAATAATGTGACAGAGATACTCTTATACGGCATAGAGATCTCGTAGTAGGTCTACGACGATTGTAGAGTTTTCGTAGCATCACGCACTTAGGCGCATAAGATTCAAGAATGTGCTCAATTTTGATTCAAGTACCTATAGATTTTATGACACTAATAAAATCCTGTCCGATTCCAGTTCACGTGCTCAGTGCCTCGACCAAGAATAATACACGAAAACGTTACGCTTACGCTGAGCGCTTACGATACGACAGTAAAGCCAAGCCCTTTATTAGCCAATAGCATCGACGTGGCTTGAAATCTTTTAATTTGGATTGGACCACGAGCACTTTTCTTGTAGTTCACCTTATATCTCATCATTTCAGCCGTAGGACCTCCACTGAGCATTGCCTCCTAACCAGATTTCCAAAGCGCATTCCTATCATTTATTTGCTGATACTCACCATGCTGGGCATGCGGATTGGCGAGCGCAGTTAGAGCTATTTTTATGTAAATAGGGATGCTTCTGCCCATCTCTTATTTTTCATTTAGTCGCCTCTGCCATCCACGGGTAGGAACGGTATGGAGGGGCCAATTCTTCAGCCATGGCCACGGCCATGGGGCCACCACGGCAAACCATCATATTTCTATGCATGCACTAGAGCGAAACAGCACAGTAGCAATCGAGCATACGGCCCACCTGTTGGTAAGTGGTTACCGTAGCATATGAACGCTTGCAATACCAGAGGCATCACGCACGCGTTGCCGACCCCTACGACGATATATAATTAGCGTGGTACGGCCCTACACAAAGAAGATCTGGTCTTATTTTCATTAACTTATTTTCTTTGATGAACTTGGCCATTGTCTCAGCGGACATCGTTCCCGTCGAATATTAATTGCTAAAGATTATTCAGTGTCGCCTAGAATTATTGCCGCTTTTAATATTCCAATCATGATAAAATATGAGTTATCTTTATAAAATATTTAGGAGGAAATAAAAGCCATTCACTAAATCCGCAATTACTCAAACGCATTCCTTTATTTATTCATTGGATTGACACAAGACAATTATTTTGTTCGTTTGGGAAATCTACAAAAGCAAAATGCATGATACATACAACTACCTATATATTTATCTGAAAAAATATATAGTCTAATAAATATTGACAGAGTATTTACATATAAATGCTATTATTATTTTAAGCGATGCTTAAAATGGTCTCTGTCACCGTTTGTCACTATGCAAGAAGTCTTTATCCATGGAGAATGCGCTTTTATTGAAAGTATAGGTATTTAATTAATAAGCTATCTATATAACTGGTTTTTTTGGGGTCCAACTATTTTGTTCTATCAGTAGATCTCTGAGGGAAACTTATTTCTTGTAGTCCTGCCAGGTCGAAAGTGAGCGTGAAAAATAATGCCAGCGGCCGCCGAATCGTCAGAAATGTGGTATTCGTGTACATTAAGTCACATAACAGATGCTATCAATTTAAGCCAAGATGCTATAAATTCAGTGAAGAGAAATAAGATACCCTCGTGGACCTACTGGTGGTTCTGGAACCAACATAACCAAAAAACAATTTTTTTTTGATGTTCATTTCTTAGGAAAATCATTAAACTAATAAATTCATGTTCATGATAAATCATTAAAAAAATTTTTATTATGTATGTATATTTTATAAAAATAATGTATCTATGAGCACAGATAACATAATACTAGTACTATGAGTTAGAAATACTAGGTATCTCATCTTGTCGTGTCACTGATTCTTTCTTGGTCATCCTGTATTTGGTCAGTGACCAGGTTGAGGTATGGTGGCCCTCGATGACAGAATCAGTATATATAAATAGGTATAATACTCGTACGTATGTAATTTTTTTTTCTAATTTTAAGGAAGTATGTCTGTCTACCTATGGTATAATCTAGAAACCTACCATACTTATTCAATGCTATAAAAATCTGTCACAGTTGAGAAGTCTATCGGTAGCCCCCAGTTCAAATTAGGTACTAAATAATTTTGCTAACTGCTCCTGTTTTTTCAATCATAATTCATCACTGAACAAGTGAAATCAATATAAATTTGTGACTCTTTTTTCCAAAATGCAAAGCAATTATGATTTAAATGCAGCTTTCTTGCTAACTGTACTCTTCCCAGATACAGCAGATTTCTTGCTCATTATTGACTTGGTGTCCGTCTTCTCATCATTCTGTTCCTCGGCGAGGCTCTCCATGGATATGGCTGGAGTCGCAGTCAAGTTGTTGGAACTAAAATCGACTTCACGAGGCTTGTAGATTCCGAAACGATCCTAAAGGTTACAAGATTTTAGTTAAATACGAGTCCCCCTACTCATTTCTGGGTGTCTGTCCAAGCTAGTAACCTCTATTTTTAACCGAGATCAAAAAGGAGGAGGTTCTCAAGTCTGCTGTATTTTATTTTTTTGATTGTCAGTCAGTCAGTCAGCACCGTAAGAGTTATGATGATGAATGGATGTCATACTTACTTTTGTTTTTTATTCGAAAATGTAGGTGGCCAGTGTCGTCCTCATTAGGTAGAGGTAGTTAAAAAAAGAGGTAGTTATTAATCTTGTAACTATTCAGGAATTTGAAGTCGGTTTTTAGTTTTTGTAAAATATATGGTATTCTAAAGTTTTGTTCAATGTTTGCTTACGTTAGACTTAGGTTTAAAGTTATTGAGAGGTGCAAACAGAGGAAAAGTAAAGATCCTGTGATTGACAGCCCCCGCAAAAAATACTACACGCGGAACCACGGATTACAAAATCGATAGGCATAGGAGCGAAACACACAAAAAAGCTCAGTGAGCCCACCCCACCATGGGGAGAAACACCTCATGCTGATTTTTAAATTAAATATAACTGACGCCTCCTAGTTCACTTGACGTGCAATAGTTGGAAAGCTTCTGTGAACTATACCATAAATACGTTCATAATTTCAGCGGCCTTGTGGCGCAACGGATAACGCGTCTGACTACGGATCAGAAGATTCCAGGTTCGAATCCTGGCAAGGTCGTGACTTTTTGGAGGTATTTTTTTCGATTGTTTCTTTCTAAACTATTTAAAGATAATGTCCACAGATTAAAAGTATCTGCCGAAATCGATTAGGCAACACATTTTTATATCGGTCTTTATTATTTGTTTTAGTGAATTAATTTTGATGGCCACTAAATCACAGTAGTCATTTTATAAGTTTAGACGAAGCGGTTATGCCTCTTTTAATCAACAATAATTAGGAAAAGCCTAGAATTGCTTAGCATAGATGAATTGAGCTATGAATTGATATTCACTATGAGATAATGTAATAAATGCTTACACGAACGCACTGCCATCTTCAAAAGCCAGTGTGTGAAGAAGGTTGGAAGATAGTACCTACTATATTTACCTTAGCATATCGGTTATAGTGGAACTGCGGGTGACATATGCACGGCCGAGGAGGGGGCTTCTTATAGCTTTCGTGAGAGGATATTTCACTCTTTGGCGTCGGTGGCGTCTCGTAACCTGTACATTCCAAGAGTCAAAAGTCAAAGGCCAAATCGACCGCGATATTAGTTCGTGGCGAACCACTAATTTTTAACCCAATCAAATAAATGTTCAAGTTCGGTACCTTTGAAATTGTGTAGGCGTCTTAAAGTCTTCTTTAATTTTTTTCGCATTCTCTTCTCCCAAGCAACTTCGGCAGCTACAAATAAAACAAACTGTATGGTATCAATTAATTTCATTCATCAAAAGGTCATCGACTACGATGACCATTTGATGAATGACATATTAATATAAATACTTAACGGCGCACGATTAACTATTGCTTGTTTAGTTTTGGAATCGATTTCTGGTATTAGAATAGTCATTTTTATCTATTGAGAGCGGTTAACACCGAATGGAGTTGTAACCTTCATGCTGACGGTATGGTTGTCACTGGTCACTAGAAAAATAATAATGTAAGCCTGTCGGTCATCTCACTGGTGACTTTTAGGGAGATCCTACCGAAGGCGATGGATTTTTACAAACCCATTGGCTCTAAATCAATTCAAATCCATCTCAGACGTGAATTATTTCGATAATCCAACAGTTTATTACAGTTGTGATCATGTGATATTCTATTGCTGTGGTTTTCGTATTAACCTGCACGTACACGCCCACTATGAATGCCCATAATCAAATGATAACGGATCCATCTCCTCAGATCCGCTCGGTGATCCGTTATACATATAAATACTTTTTAATGTGTACTACCCCGAAAGGGGCTTATTCTAAACTCCGTCTTATTTGATTTGTTTATCCTGTCCATCCAAAGGTGGTCCGGAAGAGATCGCTTTTAGCGATAAGGCCACCCATTGTACGTAATATTTTTGTTTCTCCCTTTTGTTATTTTCTATCTCTGTGTACAATAAAGAGTTTATCTATCTATCTATCTATACCCAATTGACCTTTGGAAGTTCGACATTTGTTTACTTACGTTTTCATTTGATAAACATACGAGAATTTTCACATCGAGAGTTCTACCCTAGTTCTTGGGTTAGTCCACCTATACTATTAGATAAACGATATAACAAAATGAACAAAAAAAATCCGAAAAAAAGTATACTGAGCAGTATAACTAAACGGATCCGATTATTTTGGATAACTAGGTGGACTAACCCTAGTTCTTGATCTCAGAACAGATGATTTTTTCATAGTGTTTGTATTTTTCTATGATAAATGTCGATTTTCCAAAAATGTTATTGCCAATTGGTTGTAGAATAGCAATATGTAATAGATAGCACGACTGGCCTCATAGCTCAGTAAGTAGTAACTCTGCCTTCTGCGCTAGAGGTCGCGGGTTCGATCCCCGCACTGGACAAACATGTGTGATAAACACAGATGTTTGTTCTATGTCTGGGTGTTAAATATTTATCTATTATATATATCAGTCTCTGGTCACCATAGTACAGGCTATGCCTAGTTTGGGATCAGTTGACCGTGTGAATACGTCCGGAATATTTATATTTATTTATTTATAGCAATATGCAATAGCAATATGTAATAGCCTTTCAGGCTAATATAGATATTATTATGAAACACCTTGTATAGGTACCTTATTTAAATGTGTTCGTTTATGCTTACCTACTTGTGATCTACCCACTCGCCAAAAAATTATCTCGAATTGAAATGTAGGTTGCTTAGATTTTTCAAAAGATAACTTTGTTTTTTATACATCTTTTGTAACTTTCTAACGATAAGGTTGTGGAAACCTATTTCTGATAATAAAGAGCGTACCTACATTTCCATGTCTCATCATCTAAGTCACAAAGCAACAAGGGGCTATTTCTCGAAAATATTATAAAAATGTTCACAGACTGTGATAAAAACATGATAATTGGTGAGACTTAAAAAACAAGTTATTATCAATAATAAGCACCTTTAATAAGTATTTATGTAGGTAGCTGAAATATTTCAAAAAAAGTCATTCTTGATGTTAATATAAAACACGCTATAAATACTTCATCATCATTTCCGCCGTGTCCACTGCTTAACATAGCCCCCACAGATTACCATACTTCCTATCATATGGGTGGATATTCCCATACCACGCTGGCGTCCCCAGCTCGAGTTGGCGAGCGCAGTTAGAGCTCGTATTTCTGTTACAATAGAATACCTACCAACATATCTACCTAACCGCGGATCTTGTAAGAGGTGAAGAAAGAAAAAAGCTCAGGGATGGCCAGCATTTTCCTAATATTTTCCCAATAATTGTATGAAACTACTGCTCATCACCTTTTCCATTACCTTTTCCAACTAATCATCATTTTTAGAGCTTTGACTTAAACTAACCAATCTGCTCCTTCTGCATGATATTCAACTCGAACAACTTATATGCATTGAAGAACAGCTCAGCGATGTCCTCTTTGACTTCAATGACCGGTATCTCCATTGCCTCTTCGACGCACTTCGTCAACTCGACGTAGGCGGTGTCGTAGCGCAGAGCTCGTTCATCCACATGAGAGAAGATTGCTTTGTCCACTGTGTTGGAAACTAGCGCGAGGAATACTTCCGATAGCGTTGGTTCAGGTGTAGGGATGGGCTCTGAAGATAAAAGAATCTAAGATTGTGGTGCGCTCGCAGCGTGAACCGAATGGCGTTGTTTTTTGAAATATCAATCGATTAGTAATTAGCTGGCCTGCCCGCAACTTTGTCCGCGTGTTCAATTACGTATGTGCGAAAGTTTGGTTGGAGATTTAATGATTATTATTCAATATAGTCACGACTTAGGCTAGTTAGTATCTATAAGAATCAAATACTACAGCATTTACTGTGAACTTATTGTCAGCTACCTATTGTGCTAATTATTTTGGAGTTAAAACGAATTCAATAGAAAATTCTAGGCTTCGAATCCCAGTCGTGCACTAATGGATTGTTAATGGTAACCGATGAATATTAGTTAGATCTTTATCTAGCTGGGCATATTGATAAGAAGATCAAACGCGACCGTTTTCATGACCCCTAGTTACTCTAGTATAAAACTTTACCTGGCGTAGGCAAAGTAGTATCAGATGTGACGATGGAAAGAAACGTGGAAGACGGCGTGTTTGGAATGCTGAGGTATGGAGTGGGGATGGTCCAGGACTCAGCAGGATAATGCTTCAGTGTTATTTCCTTCAGGTCCTTTTCTAAGTTGATGTCTTCGAAAATGAAGGGCGGCTGAGTCCCCTGTAAATAAAAACATCGTATCGCATACTGTCCTAGGATACCCTGGTTCGTGGATGTCATTACACCAAATAAACCAAAACTGTACAATGCGCATGGCTCTTCGTAATATAATAACCTATAGGTATCTAAGTAATTGAGTGTTGCAGAAAAACTTTATAGGGTTTCTCATTGTAGGTATGCTATAAACTGGGTCATTTTACTTTTATAACTTTGTGAATCTTACCTAGCACAAAATTATGTAGGCGGAATACCCAGCAGTGGGTAGGTATTTTTATCACTCATTAGAAGTAAGCCTACAGAAAAAAGTTATTGTTCTTTGTTGATAGAATAGATAGATAGCAAACTAAAATGGCCGGAAAACTAAAATTAGATGAGGTACCTTTGTATAAGGCCCATCAAATGGTACACCGAGTCTTTCTCTTATTTCTCTATCCAATTCCGTCGCTGGTCTCGTAAAATGTTCGGCGGCCTCTTTCAAAATATCTTTTCTTTTTGTCGACTGAGTCATTTTACTAACAAATAACTCGAGCATAGCTTTTACCTGAAAAATTGCACAACAAAAATACTCAATGACCACAGCAACGGATCCTTAGGCACTGTCTTGTGCATTAACAATTTAAGTTACATAAATAAATTTGACAAATGTAATCCAAGCTCCAGCGCCGAGGATTCCGGAACCAAATAGGTATGTAGTTATGGAATGTTATCAAATAAAATCACGACCGTACCATGCTCATAGATTTTCATACGGTATCCAAAATCCATTACGTCTGAAGGGGTAGCCAGTGTTTTCAAAATATGATCGAAAATATCATAAAAATATTGACACGCCTTGAAACCTGGCCTTGACTGGCCTCATAGCTCAGTTGGTAGTAACTCTGCCTTCTGCGCTAGAGGTCACGGGTTCGATTCCCGCACTGGACAAACATTTGTGACTAACACAGATGTTTGTTCTGTGTCTGGGTGTTAAAAATATATCTATTATGTATATCAGTCTCTGGTACCCATAGTACAGGCTATGCCTAGTTTAGGATCACTTGACAATGTGTGATATGTCCGGAATATTTATTTATTTATTTATTTATTTAAACATAAAGTGTGACGAAGAAGTGTGATTGACAGAAGTGCATTTGACTCTGATCCTTAGACATAACATTCAAGAATCTGAACGCCTGAAGATCTGAGAGGATGTCTATGACTATGCCGGTAAGCACGGTATTTTTCATATTTATCATCTCACACACATACAAAAGTGCAAGTGTGTAAATAATAAACAAAAATGCGCGTAAACAAAGCTATCGAAAGTTTCCATACTTTGAGAAATAGTGAAAGCAGAGTTTGTTTTGGAACCGCTAAGCCTGAAAGGGATGCTACCAAAGAATGTACTTTCATAAGAAGCGATAGTGCGGCATCAGTCCGTGTTGCACTCGAACTTATGAACTATGAATGAGGATATAAGCCACTCCGCTTTTGATGTTATGACCAGATGACGAACCAAGCCTATGTAATTGAAGACTAATAAGAAGGTCTGTGAACTTAGCAGATCATTTAACAGATAGAGGATCAGAGTATAAATAAAATGTATTTTCATTCCACAGTTCCTATTACATATTAGGAATATTTCTAGCGATGTTATCCATCATCATCTTCATCATCTTCCTGTCCTTATCCTTATTCATCTTCCATTTCCCTCTATCATTCGTGATCTCAGCACTCCTTTTATAACCTTATCCACTTTCAAACATTCCATCCATCTCTTCTTTGGCCCAGGGACTGAAAGCGGTAGAGGTTATAGGTACTGGTACCGTTAAAACATTTCGGTACCATTATGCTATACCAGTAGGGCGTTACGGTACCGTTATTTCGTACCGGTAGATTTCGGTACCGAAATGAGCCGCGGCTAGTTCGCTCGGACAGTCGCGCCGCGGTGGCGGGGTGGCGGCGTTTATTCAAAGAAAACCTTTATTTATTTCGGTTATAGGTACCGGTAGCGAAATAAACCGAAATGAACTGCGAAGACAGATTTTCCGGTACCGTTATATTTATCGGTAGAGAAATATTCGGGTAACCGGAATTTATCAGTATGACGTCATATCGTTATTTAAAGGTACCTTTATATTCTGGTTATACAGTCCCTGCTTTGGCCTACCTCTACTCCTACATATATCTACATTCATATCTAATATCATCATCTCCCTGCCATTACCCACGAGATAAAAAAGAAGACGGATGATGGAGTGATTGAGGCCGCTCGAGTGCTATCAAAGACAGAATGCAAGCAAACTCTCGGTTATATGCTAAGGCTACCTCGGGATGTTGGGTCAAATATGCTTCTTCCTCGAGCTGTATGGTCATCCCCAGTCTCGTGTTGCATTCCCTCTGGCACTCAGTTAGAGCTGGCCAATCATTGTACAACAATCCGTTTGCAGCCAACTTCTCTGTAGGTATACCCTTCATATTCTTCCATATTGGCATGGTTGTTTTTAGATTACGTATTCAGAAGCCAAATGACCAATCTTTGAATGTCTTCGTATAGCTTCGTATATAACAGAACGCTTGAATGTAGACTCAGAATACAGATGTTATTCTGAGTATGTAGATTAGTTTTGTAGAAAATAGGTAATATTACTTGAATTGTTTTGACAGTTTTGACAACAAGCAATTGAATGAGAATATTTTCTTGTTCCTATACTGTAAACGAGTTTGTACTGTACACCAAAGAGGACCTAAAAAAACTGAAACAATATCAAAACGAACTTATGAAAAATGGAGAGCTAGATTTCCTCCTTTCCAGAAAAACTACATCCGTTCCAGAATTAAGTAATGGTAAAAAAATACCAGTTAGTCCCTCAAGTTCATCAGGAGATATTTTTGTTTTACTAACACTGCACTGGGACTGGCGCGGTTCTGTCTACTTGGAGAAATACCTACTTGGTCGCTAATTTTAATATCTGCAGAAACATTGGAAAGAAAATTCCAATCGGAATCGTCAGACTTTCTCTTCTTCTTCTTTTCTTTAAAGCCTCTCAAACCAGCTCTACTGTCATACCTCAGAATACTGGCACGCACGCACTGGACAAACATTTGTGACTAACACAGATGTTTGTTCTGTGTCTGGGTGTTAAATATATATCTATTATGTATATCAGTCTCTGGTACCCATAGTACAGGCTATGCCTAGTTTGGGATCAGTTGACCGTGTGAATATGTCCGGAATATTTATTTAAATACAGAAATTCTGTATTCTGAGTGTCATACATTCTCTTTGTCTATCATCCCCAAAACCATTTCGTAAAGAACATCACCGCATGTTTTGATCTCATAGACTTATTACTACTAGCTACGATACCCCACTTCATGTATTTGTGTGCTTTGTGTACTTTTTTTGAAAACCCCCCTTTAGGACCCCTATATCTTAGCAACCCCTTGGCCGATTTAACTCATGTTGTTAGCCGTAAATTTAGATGGCACAACCTATTGACCTATAAAATTTCAAGCAGATTGGATTAACGGTTCGACAGATGCTCGAATAAATAAACATACAAGTATATAACGCCAAATCGCCCGGGTTGGTTGAGAGATCTTCGCTCGCTTCGCTCGCTCGATCAATTATGTCTAAAACTATTTCCACTAAAAAATGATGCCAATCAAAAGTTCGATAAAACCATGTTAAATTTTCGAGAAAGGAACCATTTTTGCCATATTCGGGACTGAAATCGAGACCTTACTTGGCGGCTACGCGTTGGCGTGATACAAGGGTATCTCTTACATTAATTAAAGAAACCAATTTTGTATGTGATCAATGTATTGCAATTTAGAACAGAATAGCCTATCTCAGAATGTTTTTCATCACCGTTTATGACGAACTGCCATTTATCAAGCTCGTGTGGCTTTAAAAACATTAACAGTCATATAAATCAATTTCAAAAACTGTCTCAAAAATCCCCCTACTTTTGTTATTTGTAGCTATAATCCTGTAAGTACAATAATTTTAACGAAAAACATAACTAATCCAAACCTCCCCCATATACGCCTACAGTACGGGAGAGTGCAAATAGCACGAGAGTTACACATGCTTTATTTTGGAGGTGCGAATATGTCGGTTTCCGATTAGGCAGCGACATTCAAAGAGGTTACATTGTGATCTTGGAGCCGCTACGCAGACGCCTTTACATCACCAATAGACGTCAACAAAAAGACAGAATGTTTTATCTAATATTAATTTTTATTGTTTTCCTTTACTGAAGAAGAACAAGAATCAAAGGTCTTTATCGCTAAACGACCGCAAACATAACAAAGAAAAAAAATAGAAATAAAATAGTTTCTTTGAATAGGTTGCTTATAACCTTACTGTTCCTGGGCTTCATCAGAAATGAGATAATGCCTACAAATTAAAATAATGGTATTTCCAAAAACTACAATGTCGACAATTATATTTTTTTATGGACTTATGACTCTATGTACTAGTTATCTACGAGTATGCAACGAGCATGGTCCGAGGGTCCTGACTCCGAAATCGCCCAACATCAAATCATTATTTTAAGACTAGGTATACATACCTAAGTCATTCTACCTTCTTAGGTTAAAAATACTTAGTGCAAAGTGCTAACTGAAACAGCCCGTACTGCACCATAGTTTTATTAAAAAACAGGCACAGGCGACCCCTGCACTGTAATACCTTTGTGGTTATTTGGTACAATATGAAGCAAGTTGCGGAGGGGAGATGAAGCTCCTAAACATTTTCTCCAATATGACTCGCTCGCGTTCGATTGAAAGTGAATTCTACCAGGTAACATACAAGTTAGAATTACCAGTATTTTTATTCGTTAATAGATTTTCACTCTACTCACATTTGATAGAAGCCTTGCATTGAAAAATGCTTAAGAACTGACTTTTTTAAAATGCCGGAGTTCTCAATTCGGCTGTTTTTTTTTTCATGTTTTACATACACATTCGAATATATCTGTCAGTTGTTTACCGATTTTGATGATTATTCCACAGGTATATTATAGAACATGATACCGAGGTGTTCCCATATCCTTTTTACTCCGGAGGGACTTTACTATTTGTCCCGTAAAGTAAAACTGATAGAAAATCATCTGTCGGAATTGCGACTTGCCGGTACATTTTTTATGGTAAATAATACGAACTAATAGAATTAAATGTCGAATGTGTTCATTTTTAACCGACTTCCAAAAGGAGGAGGTTCTCAAGTCGGCTGTATTTTTTTTAACCGAATTTCAAAAGGTGTAGGTTCTCAAGTCGGCTGTACTTTTTTTTTTTGTTTATGTTACTCGATATCTCCGCCAATAGTAACCCGATTTTGATGATTCTTTCGCTGGTGTATAGAGTATGATCCCGGGGTCCCATATTAATTTAATTCCTGAGGGATTGCTACTTGTCCCGTAAAACTAAAAAAAACGTCATCATCTCTTGAAATCACGACTTGCCGAAATTTATTTTTGTCGTCGGTGGTATGGTATGGTAATTCCCGCGACTTCGTTCGGTTGCTGCTATTTTTACATACACTTTAACCTTAGGGGTTGTGTGTCGGGAATTCTTTTCTGTGCACCCATACATTACGCTACCCTGCAAATTTCATACTCTTAGAATTTTGGTTAGGCTCTGCGTTGATTTTCAAAGAGAATAAAACCACTACGTTTTATTATCAGTCAGTCAGTCAGTACCGTAAGAGTTATTATTGATGATGAATGTTTTTTTTTTTTTAAGTTTTTATCTTTCGAGCTGGCTATGGCATCTAGGCCTTACCGCCAAGTCTTACGTTTATTTTTCCTTGTTATTTTTATTATTTCGTCTTTATTTTTCATCTTATTCATGGTCAAGTCATCGTCAAGTCAAGTCAAGTTCAGTTTTAGTAAGATATGAAGGTGGCTATTTTACTAAAACCTCGAGGGACCTCTTGGCGCCAACTCGAAAAATGACGATACACGAAATCATTCTATTTCACTTCACTTGTGCGGTTTACTCAAACAATATTACGCAAAACACCACCATAATTACACAATATTATTCAATTTAACACTAGTTTTGTAAAATAAATTGAGAGCGCAACATCACTTCGCAAGCTCCCGCCAAAAAAGTCATGATGAATGGATACAATGTCGTACTCACGTTTTTTATTCGTAGGTGTAGGTGGCTAACGAAAAGAGGTTGATAACAAAAAGAAGAGGTTTATATTAATCTTGTAAATGTTCAGGAATTTGAAGTCGGTTTTTAGTTTTTGTAAAAAATATCTTATATTGCGTGATAATAAGCATATAATTAATTCAGTTTCGCAATAACTTTCGTATAATTTATCCATGTCACTCTTATAGAAAAAAACGCAAAATATTTGATAGTCCTTTCACAAAAAACCATCTCTGAAGTAGTTTTGTTATATTGTAACTTTCACTTAAAACGCCACTCACGACCATTAAAGATTAACCAATACATATAAATCACACGTGGCAAGATATATTTTTTGCATGGTTATGCAATATATAGATACTAGCTTCCGCCCGAGGCTTCACTTGCGTGGTACCTACATAAAAAGTACAGTAAAAGCTATTCTATGTAAAGAACTCTATCTATTCCAAATTTCAACGAAATCGGTTGAGCCGTTACGGCGTGATTGAACAACAAACATCCAAACATACTCACAAACTTTCGGGTATATCTTTAACTTTTCAAACTGTTATCTGAAGTATCTGAAGATTTGTGCATTTTACAAAAAAACCCTGTACACACAAAAGCGTGTTTGTTTGTTAGTTAGTTTGTTGGTACGCAGAAGAAGAAACGCAGCAACGGATCGACGTGTTTTTTTGCTTGGATTTATAGTCACACAGCCTATTTACAGGGTACAGTTTATCCAGATTCCTCGCGAGCGAAGCCGCTGGCGGAAGCTTTATAAAAGTGATTTTATTAACGTTCATGAAATTGCCGTAAAAAAAAACTTGCACGAACTCCATGAACCGCGGTGTTTATTAGTTTTTAACAAGACTGCGTCGCAAGCTTCCTTCAGAAGGTTTCTTCAATCAAGGCGCTCTCGGCAGCTCTCTTATTAAATTTAAAGTAGTGACCTACTCAAGAACTGCCAGATAGGAAATCTGTGTGGCCTAGTTCAGCGGTGGATTTCCAGCAGATGCGATGCAATGATGATGATGGGATGTTGAGATTCCTGTTATCAGATCTCTGAGAATATTGCTTTAGTTTTCCTTGGTCTTGTGTTTTTGATTTTGTTTTATGTCAAAAAGCGGCTTTCTGGCCGCCACATACCACCGCCACACACCAGTGTTTAAATATGAACTGATAAAAGGTCACCCGCTCCCGCACCCCATTAGAAATAATCATGAATAATTAAAAATAATAATAATCGCGTGGCACATCACGGGCCTTTAATAATGCTGTGCATATTTCACTAACTAATTTAAGCTTCTCCTGTTGAATCCAATTATGACCCCCCATTTATGTTTACAATTCTGGTATGCACCCTTGCTCAAAAATCGACTATGGCACTTGCTAAGAGTAGTCTTATTATTTAGGGGAGATGATACAAAATATTGTACGATCCTAAAGAGGTTTGCTTTGTATTCAATACTCGCTACTCAGCTTCAATGGGATCAACTTTTCAAAGCCAAGCACTACATTTCAATTTCTATGGCTAGTTTCTAAGTCAATTAAAATTATCTGTGTGTCTTTAATGAATAATGATTCTGATTTCATGAAGTTTAGCCACTGCTAGGTGTTTAACTGTGTATTTTATGATACTCAAGAACTCATCTGAAGAACTCGTTAGTAAGCCCGGGCAAGGCTAATTCTTAGTGTGGAGATGCAGTTTACTTTAATCAAAATTTATTTGAAGTTTAATCTAGCTCCAACAAATATTGTGGAGCAAGTTTTTTTACATGCAACTGCTGAGACAGAATTTAGTACAAGAAAACTCTTCTTCTTCTTCTTCAAGTCTTTCATTTCAAACGATGGCTTTTACTACTTGACTTTGGTTGTTTTCCACTAACTAATTATTATCATTAGCCTGATGAAGTCCACTGCTGAACATAGGCCTCCCCCACAGGTTTACAGAGCAACTGCCTATCGTGTGGAGGGTATTTGCCTATACTCCACGCTGGGCACGCGGTAGCAAGCGCAGTTAAAGTTATCGTTGTTAAAATAGGGGATGCTGCTGCCCATTCCATTGCTTTTTTCCCTTAGTCACCTCTTGCGGCATCCACGGGTAGGTAGCATGAAGGGGCCTTTCTTCAGCCGGGGCCAACACGACTGAAACAATGACAATTAACGGATCTAATTATTGTAGTATTACAGAAATTTTAAAAACAACGTGTTCCGTAACTATTATGCTATCCCGAATAGGAATATGCTATTGAGTGGGTTAAATAATTAATTATTTCAACAAAATGATAGAATAATATCTAAAGACGCTTTAAGGCTTTTTCTCAATACTTTTAAAATCTGCTGATTTTGATCTTTTTACCATCTTTATATGTAGATAAATGCAAGAGAAATCAATATTGAGTTGGACCAGATTTGACCCCAAACAGCTTATTTTTTGCTTAGAGATAATTCAATGAAAAATGTTGAATTTCCAGAAGAGGTAGAACAAACTCTTTTGCGAATTGGGCATCTTGGCAACTGAGCTCTTTTCTGGATAGTGTACATATTATGAATCACTTGTATACTCCACGTTTAATTTAAGATAAAGTTTGTGAAATACAGCTACTGAAAACCGCTTCTTTACTATAATTCTCATTCATATTTTTCCAACTGCGATTCCCGATTCAATCGAGTTTATTGAAAGACAGACACCTCTCGCAGAAGAAATGCTTTCTTCCAATAGACTTCCAACAAGTAATACAAAGTATCGGATTACTGTCAAACTGTCAGTTATAACTTTTTACTGGTCTTTTGATCAGGAGGGTCTTTTATCAGACTTGCTAAGTTCATGGAACTTTGTGAATCAATACTTACCATTTGATAGCTTGTTACTAAGTAGGTTCATATCGAATTAGACAAGTATTGATTTGTTTCAATATTGTTTCTCTTTTTAGGTACCTATTGGTACAGTTGGTAGTACTTTTTTGAGAACCAACAGAAGGTAATAAATATATGTGTTTATTGTACAAATTTAGGTGTAGTAAGTGAAGGGGTGAACATAGTAAATAAATATCACATAGCACTCAACAGTCAGATACATAATCCAGATCCTAATGAGACACTAGGACTCCCTGTGTCGTGGGTATCGGAAACTACGAGTACCAAGGACAACACCCAGAACCGGATAAAATCATCATCATCATCATCAGCCTGATGATGTCCACTGCTGAACATAGGCCTCCCCCAAAGAGTTCCATGACGAACGGTCTTGAGCCTTTTCCATACACCGACTTCCCGCAACCTTAACAATGTCGTCGGTCCATCGGGTGGGGGGCCTTCCAACACTGCGTCATCCGGTTTGTGGTCGCCACTCGAGAACCTTTGTTCCCCAACGGTTGTCGGTTCCGGATCAAATATATGCAGATAATTCAAACATTTGTCTTGTAGCGTAAATCGAACCCGCTCCCTTTACATTTAAAGCGGGCGCTCGCCCGCTACGTCTAACATGTACATAAAACGGTAAAAGAAAACATTGTCAGACCACTCGCAGCTTTTCCCTGTATTTCTGTATCTTAATACGTTTTATCATATACCTGAGCCTAGATCTGAGGCATAAAGATGAAAAGTCTCATGTTCCTTTGCGAGTAAGTTTTTACCCTTACTATTATGGTACTCTACCCAAACGATAGTTCGTAGGTATAATGTGAAGCTAGCTAGCTACAAAAGTTTCACGAACGCATGAGTATATAGTAAGCCAAAAACTACCGGCCAGTAGGGCATGTCCACAAGTCAAACAATGTACCTACAGCCCGGGCCGACTCCGGCGGAATTGAGCCAGAATCATTTATAAATGGGGAGGGAGGTGGTAGGGGAAAGGTGCGCCGCTGCATTTTGCATGAGCTCCATATTGGTTACTCTATCCGAGTCATAGCCTACTTGTAACACACTTGCACTATTTAAGATGATTTTTGTACGTATTATTTGATATGGGCCAATACCATAATGTCTTGTTGTCATTCAAATGTAATCGTGTCAGCGCGATTTTACACGAATATGAACCATACCTACCTCTGTCAACTTTGACAGTCTCACAGATCACAAAACAATCATCGCAAAGAGTGCAAGTGTGTTACAAGTAGAGCTATGACATAAGTACGTCACTGCCCAAATAAAATCGCAGATGGTATCGGGCCGGGTTATGTTTATCGAGCGAATCTTTGGATCTATGCAAGTGGCAAAAAATTCTTCATACCGTGTTACATATCATTAGAATAATTTAAGACAATTATAGGCTACAAAATAAATTATGTCAATAAATTCACTCAGTCGCGTTTTTAAATTGTATTTGTTGTTTGCTACTGGTGAGTCGTGTTTGTTTTTGGAGCATAATATTGATGTGGTAAGTAGGTACCTATGCTATTTTCACGGTGTTCGTGAGAATTTAAACTAGACTAATTTGAAAGGCTATTTAACAATGAGCTGTAGGTAGCATAAGATACTTCGTGGGTTTCTGGTTAACTTTTGTAGTATTTTTAGTATTTAATAGTTATTATCACAAACGCTAAGTTGGTGCATAGTAAACTTTATTAATTTTATAAATAATTATTATGAAATAAATTTATTTTTCAATAAATACAATAAATAAATATTTCGGAGATATCACACACGTTCAACTGATCCCAAACTACTACTACTTCGCATTATAGATATATGCAAAAATCAGCTGTTTTGGTGTCAAATCAGTATAAATTTAATTTTTCTGGAAGGTATTTGAGGCAGTTCTCTTGATGTCTTAATATTATTGATTGTCTTACGAATAAACATATTTATAGTTTTAATATAAAAAATATTTAAAATATTGATTATTTTTTGCTAATATTCTTTATTTTTATTGATAAATTAAGCCCTCTTTGGTTGTATACATTTTATGAATCACCTCGTATATAAAAACATGATGTAAACAAGTCAAGCGATCGTCATTTACAGCAAATCATATTTGAATAAGCACCGATGTTGGTAACTGTTTGAGAAAACCAAGGATTCGTGAAGTCTCCGGTCGTGGAATTAGGGTGAATTTTTTATAAAGACGTAGGTTGGTTGGGGGGAGGGAGGCGGGGTCCCAAGTCGTCGGAGCGGTCTGCATATTGCATTAGATTTAAATTGTTTACGTCGTTAAGAAATAAAGTTCACCCGAACTAAGCGAGAGAAACTTCGCGCTCCACTCGTTATATTAAATTTTCCGCAATACCGTGTAAGTGATTTTGACCCATTTAGGTTGCCTACTCCAACTCCTTAGCTAGTTCAACGACCAGCAATGAACGTTAGGCCTCCCTAGGAACCACCAGCACTTTACATACGTAAAATCACGCCTGTTTCCCAGAGGGGTAGTCACCCACGGCTTTCCACGCGCTACGATCCTGACATACTTCTTTTGCTTCCCATCTCTCAAATGAAGTATGTCAGGATCGTAGCGCGTGGAAAGCCGTGGGTGACTACCCCTATGGGAAACAGGCGTGATTTTAACTCTCATCACATTCCTCATACATGCTCGTCGGTTAAGGGTAACTTAACCTGGCCATTTACTAATATATATATTATAACTACGTCTTCTTTCACGCTACAATGCTCTATTATTACTCTTATCTTTCAAAGTTAGTTACTCCACACATATTTTGAAAAGCTCTCATATCCACAGCATTTATCCTACTCTGGTTCTTTGAATGAATGAATGAATGAAAATTCTTTATTGTACACACACCTTAATAACTATTCTTTTTAGTTGGTGAAAGAACTAGAGTAGCAAAAAGATAAAATGGAGGCTACTTTCATGCTACACAATCATAAAAAGAAGTAATCAGGGTCGCATTTCACTTTGTTTACAAATAGGTACTGTTTCTATTGATGTAATGTTTTGAAACCAATATAATGATAACAATGTGTCATACTTAGAACGAATTAAAGTGTTACTAAATACGACCATTGATCCATTGTTTGATTTGTAAACATTTTTAATGATGTCGCTGTATATCTTCTGTTCTGTAAAATAACGTGACCTTACCAGTTGAAGGCGGACTACTGCCTAGGATACAACAACCATGAAAGTTTACATTATAATAATTATATTTGTGTCACTTTATCAAAATGTGAACTGCGGTTACAAATTGGCATGGATTGGCAGAGACTTAACAAAATCATTTAACAGTCTAATTAAATACCTAAAGGAAAATTTGTTGAGCCTGAAAACAAAAGTGACCAACATATTCAAAGGAGGTAGTAAAAAGAGCATGGTGCGTTTTGACGAGCTACAGACTGATGCTGGGTCAAGGAAAGCTTTCAATGAGTTCGTTAACAAGCGGTGGAACAGCGGTGAAGTGGATAAGCTTGCATATATCAATCTCAAGTCAGAGTCAGTGGTGCAGCTGGCGACTCCACAATTGGCCTTATGGCATGGACGTAACATGGAGTCTCATGTTGTCGAAACGAAAGACGGGTACTTCTTGACCTTACACCGGGTAGTAGCCGACCCCTCCGTACGTAATCGAACCGTTCTACTCCATCATGGGCTACTAGGAAGCTCCACGGACTGGATACTGCCCGGATCTCAAAAATCACTGCCCTACATTTTGTCGGACGCTGGTTACGACGTTTGGATTGCCAACGCGCGTGGCAATTACTACTCTCGGGGACACATCTCAATGACAGTGGCTTTCACCGAGTACTGGAACTTCAGTTGGCAGGAAATGGGCGAATACGATCTACCGGCCGTTATCGATTACATCAGGCTTGTAAAAAATACGAATGAATCTATTAACTTCGTTGGGCATTCAATGGGCGCTACCGCGCTTTTAGTGTTATTGTCTACGGCTCCGCATTACAATAAATATTTGAGAATGGGAATTCTGCTCGCACCATTAGCCTATATGAGTAATATTGAGGGCCCGCTCAAAATATTGACTTCTGTGTCCGAGAAAATAATCAAGATGATGGGTGAAGGTGAGTTTTTACCCTCAAGAAAAGTGCCAAGCTGGCTTGCTAATAAGTACTGCAAGGGTCCCAAAAGTTTTTGCAGTAATCCATTGCTGTTTTTGACTGGAGTTCCTCAAGATAGCAAGTGGAATGCGAGTTTCATCGCTCGGCTACTTTACCATGTTCCAGCTGGAGGGTCGATTAATACTATATTGCACTATATTCAGCTGGCTAGGAGCGGGAAGTTTCATAAATATAATGACGAATCGTCTGAATTTCATGTTAACAACATTACACTGCCTATAGTTTTATTTAGCTCTAGTGAAGACTGGCTGGCCACGGTACCTAATGTCTTGAAACTTTATTTTTGTATCCAAAATCCTATTGACCATCACATTATACGTGGCAGAAATGTATCTCATACAGACTTTGTATGGGGCAGCGAAGCCACCAAGTTAGTGTTCAATAAAATTGTGGAATATTTAGAAGATGGTTTGTCTTGGAACATGATTAAATCCAACGAAGTAAAATGATAAGATCGTGACACGTGTCTCTAAAACGAATTGTTGTCGTATACTCGTACGCTTACCTACATCATGGAAAATAAGGTACAGGAACATGACACGTGTAAGTACATAGTACCTACACGAAAAATATTAATAATAAAGAATAAAAAATCCAACAGCTGATTGGCAAATTAAGGCCTCGAGTACGTACTAATAATTTTATAAACCTCCGATAGATTGATAAGAAACTGAACGAGAAAAGAATATTATAATATAAAGCCACGATAGAATTACAGTTATTATGAATATGGCCCATACCAATAATTTAGAAATGTCGAATATCATTAAAAAATTACGTGATTTTTCGAACACCGCAACCTGGATGATGAAGGGTAATGTTACAAAAATAGTGCTTGAATTTAACTGATTCGCTACACGGAATATTTCTGGTTGAGCTGGCGAATAGGCAGTTAGTTTTTGTATTTTTAGTATTGTATTTTATATGCTACCATTGTGTTAACTATATTTAACTGTCCAAATTATATTTTTGGCGATATATAGAGATATTTCGTATTAAGTACGGTATATATATATGATGTGTAGTTCTGTATAAAGTAACGGATGTATCGTTTCCAAATACTGTGTTTTACAAAATAAAAGTTTACAACTTAATTATTAGTCTATTTGAATCTAACTCTGGTATTCTTAGTCGTTTATTATTTTTTCACTCCACTCACATTCTTGACACGTCACCAGACTGACATATTTTCATACCTGTTGCTGTATACACAATTTCCACTCAAGATACGCAACTGCACTGGCTATTCTTCCACTCACTTCACCTTCGTAGGATGTTCTATTCAACGCCTAAATAATGTACATATTTTTCTAGAGATAATATAACATCGAAATCCTTATGTCTAGACAAATCTATAATATAGGCTTTTATAAATTATTACTTTCTTTTGGACTCTGTTTGTGTAATAAATAAATCTAAGTCTAGTAAGGCGAGGCCTCTGACATTCTAATGGGTCATCGAGAATTTCTAGGGAAAATATCAAAAATAAATAAGCCTAAGGCATCTCGACAACCAGAGGGTTTCGAAATAAACAGATACGGCTTAGTTAAATAAATAAATAATAATAAAATTAATGTATTCCTAAAGGTCATAACATGAAGTAGGTATTCATAATTATACAACTACGAATACCCAAAAAATAATTACATTACCTATATGGTAGGTACAATTAATTGAATGTTAAGTAGTTCTAGGCTAACTTGGTTTACTGAATGTCGCAAACAAAAGTCAAATAAAAATATATATATATATAATCCTACTTCTTACTAAAATAAAAATGCGAAAGTTTGTGAGGTTGTTTGGACGCGCCGTAACGACTCAACCGATTTCCATGAAACTTGGAGAAGATAGAGTTTTTTTCCTAGATTAGCATATAGGTTACTATTTATCTAGGTACAACGCGAGCGAAATAGACGTGGGCGCAAGCTAATATTCAATATGTCATGATTGTTCAGCCGGAATTTTGTCTTATTAAAAAATACATATTGGAGCACTCCGCTCTTCAATAGCCATAAAATTAAGTTAAAGATGATTTTGATGTTTATTAACAATATAAAAAATACTTACAATATTTTAAGCTGGTAACTGCTGTCATTGTATGTTATGAAGATAACTAAAAAAGTCAAGACTCTATTCAATTTAATTTATTGGAATATTAAAGATCACCCGCCTTTCAAATCGCGACAGGAAGTGCTTCTGCCATCACTACTATTATATCATTTAGTTCAGATCAGTCGAAACAATAGATCAACCATGGTGCTTAGAACAATAATATTTAAACTAAGATGGTTAGTTTAAATATTATACACTAGAAATAGTTTAGAATAGTTCTATTGTACTATCTCCATGATTATAAGCACGCACACCATAAGGTCAGTATGCCTCATTAGTGCTAACGTTGTCACCTAGAATGTTAATTAAAGTTCTAATTATATCTCTAAGTTTGTGCATTTATGTAGAGAATGAAGAGATATCTTGCCGCGATGAAAACAAAAATGCGAGTATATCAACTTCAAGCGATTTTGCCGATTTGTTCGGCAAATTAAAAAAAAAGATAAGTTATTTCTTTCGAGTAACAATAGGGAAGTATTTTTCCATAGTTGAAGAAAGACGAAGAAAAATCAAGAAGGCTTTGCACAAATTTATAGACGATGCGTTTTATGATAAAACCAATTCTACAAAAGATAAACTGGTCATGCATCGGCTAGTCAGTCTAAACGGTGAAGCAATTGAAGAATCTCAGATGTCAACCATTCAACTGGTCATTCACCACGGATATCAAGTTGAGGCTCACACGGTCCAGACACGTGATGGATATATGCTGAGATTGCATAGAATTTTGCCAACCTCGGTCAGTTCAACATCATTGAGAAACAGTGTAGTGATCCTTCATCATGGTCTGATGGGCAGCTCTGATGACTGGCTACTTCTCGGACCAAACGAAGCACTTCCTTACTTACTTACAAATGCAGGCTACGATGTATGGCTGACAAATGCACGCGGCAACAAATATTCTAGATTCCAGACTACATTCACTGACGACTCTAGTGAGTTTTGGGATTTTTCATTCCACGAAATGGGAACTTTTGATCTACCGGCGGTCATCGATTACGTTAGGGATAAATCAGAAATAGGTTTAGAAATCAACTTTGTTGGGTTTTCGATGGGAGCCACAGCACTCCTTGTCCTACTATCCACGTTGCCCCAATATAATCAAGTTTTGAAATCGGCAACTTTATTAGCGCCTCTCGCATTTATGTATCAAATCAAAGGTCCACTTAAATTATTAGCGAAATTCCACGGAGAGAACACTCGTAATTCTCTAAATTTCTTCGGAGTAAATGAGTTTATGCCGATCGAAGCTTTTCCGAGCCAAGTTATAGAAAAATATTGCCGAGGAGATGGCATGCTCTGCCGCAATCCTTTGCTGCTGATTGCAAACGGAGGTAAGGAAATTAGAAATAAAAATATTCTAAGTAATGTCTTGGGTCATTTGCCGGCCGGAGCGTCGATGAAAACGATTATGCACTTTGTGCAGCTTGTGAATAGTGGCCGGTTTCAAATGTACGATTTTGGTACTTCGATCAACCGTAAGAAATATGGACAGAAGGTACCACCCGGATATAACCTTAGTAATATTACTTTACCTTTAGTTTTATTCAGCTCTTCTGACGACTGGTTATCAACGAATGAAAATATCTTGAGATTATTGCCTCTGTTGCCAAATGTTGCTATAAATCATGTGGTTAGACATCACAACTTTAGCCACACTGATTTTATTTGGGGAGAAGAAGCATCCGACCTTTTATATGAAGTAGTTGTTGAAATTTTAGGCCAATTAAGCGAAAGAAGCAACAACACTAAATAAAAATATACGATATTTCGGAAGTTTTTTTCATTGCTCTCCTTTGCTTTTCTTTTGTAAAAAATATTGTAATGTTGGTTCATGTAGCTTATAGGTTCTCTCTTCGCTCGAGTTTGTTGCTAAGGTTTGTAGGTAAGGCGGCGCGGTACACCAACCTTAATATGACGAGATACCCTTATTGTTGAATCAGGCATTGAGTATTGAAAGAAGTCAGTGTCCAGTTTTAATAATTTACAGTTCTTTAATGGCTAGCATCTTTTTTGGATCCGTAAGAACATCTGTATTTTTAATCCATCAAGATATTCTACCTACTTATCTAAAAACGGCATTGTTTTGTACTGTAACGTGTCTGATGGACGTTACCATCTTAACCGTGTGTCGAAATTAACGTATTTGGGTAGAATAAATATAAATCCCGACCCTATTGCAAAATGCTAGAAGATTATGCTGTAATGCCCAGTGAAGACCCACAGTTAAAAAGAGATGTAGACCCGCGTGCTTATAAGGATTTATATAAATAAATCGTTTTGGTAAATAAAAATAAATGCTAAGTTGTTTGTGAATCCAGAAAACTAAACCGAAAACAATTTATATAATCACAATTTTTCTGAAAATTTGAGCAAATTTTTATAAAAAAAGTTATCTTTATGCCTGATGGCCAATGCTTATACCTGAAGCCTGCACCATGTTATCTGCAGGAGTAGCCTTTTTTAATTTTATAGGCCGGATAAAAAAACCGTTTTGTTTATTTACGAAGCGCATTTAAAAACAAAGTGGAATAATTCATTTATGGTTGACAAAAGATTTCTCCAGGGCAGGCAACGCATTAGCAATGCTCCAGGTGTTGCAGATGTCAATAGGCGACGGTAACCGCTTACCATCAGGTGGGCCGTAAGCCTGTTTGCCTCCGTATAACATAAAAAAAAAAAAAAAACAAGGTGTTGCTCTATAATAATAATACAATAAAATAATACTTTAAGGCTATTCGATTGCCTAATTTGCTTATCTCTAAAATCTTACAAACTATTGTCGGAGCATATTTATCCCCATTTCGGGCTCTAGGCTTCAAAGTATGTTGCTTGACGTAGTCCCTGATCCAACCAAAGGAAAACAGCTGAGTGTTCACACGCGACCCCGAGAGAATAGGGGACTGTTTACATTGTACAGGAGTAAGCTATACAGTTTATGTTCGCAAATCTTTAGGAGGTTCCTCTGCACCGATACTTCTTGTAAATGAAGATATCCTAGTCTTAAGTCTAGTCATTGAGGCTCGTATTCAGAGACACGACTCAAGCATAGATTTAACCACAGATCAGCTGAACTCTACTTCAGTATTGAATCTCTTCTCAAACATAGCTTTTATTCAAGAACGGTACTTAAACTACTCTCAGCTGAATTGAGTCTCAAATCTGTACCCAAATGTTCTCGTTTACATTTTGATTTAATTATAATTTTCGATCCGTTTTACGCAGAAATTTAAACAGCCAGGGTGGAAATAGAATAGAACAATAAAGTTAAGTATAAATATGCATCAAAGTACGTGTAGCGGAACGAAAATGTCATTTGATTAATGTCAAATCAAATCTAAACTCAAGCACCGATTTCGTCTGATTGACGTTTCAAAATAAGCATTTACTCAGGTGAACTGTGATCATTGAATCTATACTTAAGCACTGTTCAAGAATTAGAATCTCGACTCAAATCGAGATTTAAGTACAGATCAATACTCGAGTCTTGTCTCTGAATACGAGCCTGAGTGACTGACTAAATACACGTATTTCACCTCTAAGATAAATCAACGGAGGATATACATCATATAAATTATACATCTACATCCACACTAATATAAAAAGAGGTAAACAATATTTTTATGTTTGTAGGTAGCGGGTAATCTCTGGAACTACTAAACCGATTCTAAAAAAACATTCACCATTATAAAGCTACGCTATCCTTGTGTAAGCTTCATTTTATTTCGATAAAAATAACTTTTTATTCCGATAACTTATTATTTTAAATCAAGTTGGATGAATAATAGCCGCTTGGCATGAGTCCTATCCTAATAAGTGACTATTTTATAATCTGTGACAACTGCGCCCAAAGGAGCCATTTCATTCTGGGCCTGGTCCATGTACACTACATAGAAAAATTAGGAAAAAATTGGAGATTACAAGAAAAATACGATGAATTTGAAGTTAAATGCGATGGTACAATAATAGTTCGTCTGGTAAGTTTTTGACTATGTGAACACTATTTGAAGGCCGCCATGTTGGTTTATAATTGGCGTTTGACATGACATTAACATATTTTTTATGTCATGTTGTTTGATTTGATGTTTTTGTTTTGGCAGGTAAATGTAGGTTGCCAAAATGACATTTCACGCACGTCCATCCGCCATATATTTGTAGCGCTGTGTGTTGCTCTCTTTGTCGAAGAAAATCTTAATGTACATTAGAACGAAGTCAATTTAAATAAAATAACCAATTAAATACGTTTACTTTATTGCTTAGCCATATTTTAGAGTAGTGTACACAGTGCAGGCCCAGGCTCCATATATTGATGAAACGTCTCTTTTAGTTTAGAGTTCATTTTAAATATCCATTTTAAAATATAGACTGTCAAATGCGTATCTGTCTGGGTACTGTAGTACCATGGTAATCGTAATTTCTGATAACCACGACACAAGGAATCCTAGTGTGGGGTAAGGACTATGTTATGTTTGCGACTGTTAGGTGTTATTTATTTATTTTCCAGTTATTTATCAGGGTGATATAGACAAGGAGAATAAGAAGATAAAGGGTTTTTATGATTTGAATGATCCAGAGTGTCTCCTATAGGGTCTACCACAGGTATTGGTAGGGTATGAAAACAGACATGAGTTGGTGATTTCCCGGGTGACCGATTCGCGGCTCGGTCGTTAGCACGACATGTCGGCCATCGCATAATACGCTAAGCCAAATTAATGTTTTACACTTTTTGGTGATACGTTTTTTAGTTCCCTTGAGTGGAGAGCTTCAACGTAGCCTAAGAGCTTTATAGCTGAGACCATACCGTCCGAAGATCAGAAACGCTCAGTTGGTAATGCCATTCGTTTCATAACCAAGTGGAAAGTTACATATTATGTTAGCCTTACGAATTACTTGGCAAGTCACGGACCACGAACACGCTTTTTGTGCTAGCATGGTGAACGACCCGGCCCTAAAGTTAGGTACTCTCGTCCAGGGTCCCAAGTCGCAGCAGTAATAAAATTATTGCCAGTTATGTAGCCCTGACGTGGCTTTATGATTTGAGGTTACGCTAAACTGCAGCCCTGGGACGTAAATTCAATTAAAAATACTCAATTTTGTCAGGCCCTTTGATGTTTAACGCGAGAGGCAGTTTAAAGACCTGTATTCTTTTAACTAACTTAATACCAAGACCAAATGAGCCAGTGCTTTCACCTCACAGTTTTTCACAACAACAACGGATAATTTCGTCATTTATGTTTAAGTAACACCTTATTTAATAAAAGCTATGTATGACCGACGCTTTCGAATTTGCGTGTTTTAACCACTCGTTTACATAAACATCGAAACAATGATTGTTCTATTAAATACAAACCAAATGTAGTGATATCAAAAGGTGAGTTCACACATTGAGCACATTTAGTTATCGAGGACCCTTTCACGCATCATTGAGTATTTGATTCCGCATGAACTTGGGTTTATGTGTGACTGGGTGCGTTCTGAAATTTATGTTTCAATATTTGCCTGTATTTAGTCAAGTAGTCAGATACGCTAATATTGTTCAGTTGATGAGATAGTAGTTTTTACAGAAATCTGAATCTCCTAATTCCTTTAATAACAATTTATTTGACTTATTTAAGTTTATTTTAAAATGTACTTTTAGGTAGGTAGGGGTTAAAAATACTACCCAAAATTGACGAATCAGCGCGATTTAACCAGCAAATAAAAGCAGATATTTTTAAGAATTAGGTATCAGCCTGTTTTGATCTTTGACCATACTATAAGCCTTGGGTTTATAGTATGGTCAAAGATTAAATTAATTATTAATTTCAAAATTTTTTTTTTTTTTTTTTGAGGTTTGGGTTTTGCGAATGCAAGTTTCATTGTAACACCATGCTTTCATTGGCGTTTGGCTTTATGATATTGACCCTAGCTTTCTAAGGCTAGTATCTTTAGTCGAAGTGAGAGGAATATTGAAAAGAGAATTTAAAAAAAACTAGTTGGCAGCCATTTCTCACGACTATTAAAGATACGAGCCGTCGCTGATCCATACCGTCAGTTATTCCTGAGAACAATTGGTGTATGGTGGATAAAAAATTGATGAACGGAACCCTTAAAATTAAATAACTAGAGATATATGTTTCGTTTTAGCTATATTGATAGTTCCAATTTTCAACAATGTAGCCTCGTCCTAATAGAACGTGTCTACGCGACCAACGCACGATCGCGCAAACTTTATTCGTACAAATGCGCGATCAAACATAATATTAGTCTTTACTGAGTGTCCTAACCAAAACTCGCGTGATTAGTTCACTCTGTCATACATGTTTACATCGCGCGATCAATTCGCAGCGCAAATTCACGCGAATCGGGTTCTATTAGGACGAAGCAGACACAAGCCTGGAACAGTTGGCGAAGATTTGTACAAACAGTTTCAAATGGACAGGTGGACGAGTGTGTCACATCGTTTTACGCCGCGCGCGATGAATTGGTTAAATCTATTATTCGATTCGATATAACGTACTTACCTACCCTTTGAAGGGTGACGAAGGATCCTATAGAAAAACACTGACAGGCGGTGCGTGGCAGGAGAGATACATAAGTAATTTATAATTATGGTCAACACGTCTTATTTATCTCTGTTTGGTCTCAGGTTACCTAGCTTTCACGAACTGATTGAAAACTCGACTACAACGACTACTAAACTCGACTACTACGCAGTTTTGTAAATCCTTTACCTAGGTATGACTAGTCATGCAAATTTATTTACAAAAAGCTGTATTCTTTATCCCTTTTCAGGTATACCCAAACAGCAGATTTGCCACTTCAATTTGCCTTAAAAATTAAAACAAAGTCATAGAATTGATTAGCTTCCTTCTTTTCTTGCATTAGGTTAAAAATTAATCATTATCATCATCAACAGCCTGCACAAGTCCACTGCTGGACATAGTCCTCCCCCAAAGAGTTCTACGACGAACAGTCTTGAGCCTTTTCCATCTACCGAGAAGTTTTATTTTAAAGGTAAATTATAAACATAATTCAGCATAGCATTGAAATGTAGCAGCTGCATCCACCCGGTTTTTTTGCAAAGCCATTTCAATGATTGGACTCAGATGAAAGGGGCTGTTCGCTACGTAGGAACCCACACAAATATAGGGAGTAATCCAATTTGTAGTTTCATGGTTTTGTCAACACAAACGTAAAAATGCATTGTATGTACCTATTATAAATAATAATATGGTGATTATTAGGTTTGTGTTCGCTGTCTGTTCTGTCTGCCCAGAACCTTAAAAATCTTTTCAGCCTAGTTTGGCTTTAACGATATGAAAGACGGTCATACGTGCAGAGCTGACTTTTTCCTTCGCCGTTTTGAGCATAAATTTTCAATTAGAATAATCCATTGCTGCACGGCCGGGATTCGAACCTATAATCTTTGGATCGAAAGTCAAGGTACCACTAGGCTAACGTGCATCTCTATTTTCTACAAAATTACACTACAATATTGTTTGTAAGATAACAAGACAAGATAGCTAATTATCTCATATTCAAAAGGTTCTTTGTAAAAAACCTAGAGCTGAGTTCTCGTTACCTGGGCTTCAAAGGTCTGCTCTTCTGACTCTTGTAGATAAAGAGAACTGAGTACTGCACCTCCGGCGTCTATTAGGTAAATTATTTGAATAATATTGCTTTGAAATACTTTTTAAAAGGCTCTGCATAAATATAATTTGTTTACACTGTTTCGTTTTCTTATTTGAAACAAAGCTTTGGCTGTGTTTAAGTATTATACACGTGCCTGATATGTGAGACCCATAAACGCTTTTCAATTAAGGTAGGTAATTTTTTTGAGGTCACTATTAACATCACCAGGCCAACTTCACCCACTATTGGGCATTGGGCATATGTACTTTGAGACATCTATGAAGATTTATTTTCGTACATTTTCAAAACAATTAGAAAATTTCCATAATGTTTTATATTTAAAAAAAATTGAAAGTTTTTTTTTTTATACGACTGAGGTGGCAAACAAACATACGGGCCACCTGTTGGTAAGCGGTTACCGTAGCCTATGAGCGCTTGCAATACCAGAGGCATCATGCATGCGTTGCTGACCCCAAACCCCCTCCCCCCCTAAAGAGCACTGGCAACCTCACTCACCACAGGAACACAAGACTATTTGTTTCAAATAATGTTATTTGGCTGCGATCTTCTGTAAGGTTATGATTCGGAACTTGATCTTGAAGCTGATACTAGAAACTGCGTCATGCAGGCTTG
Source organism: Anticlea derivata (assembly GCA_947579855.1). Taxonomy (NCBI): domain Eukaryota; kingdom Metazoa; phylum Arthropoda; class Insecta; order Lepidoptera; family Geometridae; genus Anticlea; species Anticlea derivata. Next base: position 5,493,428 of record OX388257.1, read on the forward strand.
CATATAAACTACACAGGCCGTGTTCAAACGGCATGCGATATGTCCTTGTATTTGTCATATAAAATTCGCTTCAAAAGGAACCTTACCTAATACAAGGGTGGTGGTGGGAGGGTGTGCGATATATGTAGCTCAATGATATCGCAAGCTCCTAAAAGTCAAACTCAAGATTTACTTTATTCAAAAGACGCTAAGATCATTTTCAAATAAATTATAGATGACATATCGCACGCAGTTTGAACACGACTACATAGATACAAATGCTTTTTGATTAAAAAAATATTGATAAAAATCTGAATGAAATTTTTAGAATTAAATATTCTTCTATATTTCTGCATCAAGTAGCTACAACTCAAACATACTTTGCACAAGTATGTTTGAGTTGTAGCTACTCAAACATAATCAATGAATTACAAATATGAATAATATACCCCATTTTTGGATGTAAAATCCACCAATACACGCATAGAAAGCGTTATAATATGAACTTGTTGCAAAACTAACAAAACATCCCCCTCGCGAGGGTGCAATAATAATACAAATGCGTAATGCCGTTCCGTGTTATAAATGGCATAGAGTCGATGGAATGACCGACACTTTAATCTGCCGTATAATCTCATAGCCGAAAACATATTGCTTACAGCTGAGGGCAATCATTTTATTGAAACTTTGTAATAAATAATGTGGCACCCTAAATGTTTGATCCTCGTATCGTAATATGAATACGATGAAATTATTTTCAAAGTTGTTTACAGAATAAGCCTCTTTCGGGATATATACTTCGGCACGTTGTATATTTTTTAAGTTATACAACGTGCCGAAGTATTATAATATCCCGAAAGACGCATATTCTGTAAACAAAATATCTTTTTTTTCATATTTAATTCCCGGACTTTTGAAATCAGCCATTATTATGAGAGAGAAGTTAAAACTGATTTGCTCAAAAATAGCAGATTTCTGCATTGTGTTTTTTGCAATAAAAGTTTCGGATTTCCAAAAGTCATAGAATAAGCTATAATTCTTTATTTATTGGGTGTAGAATAAGCCCTTTTTGAGATAGCTTTTACCTACATTTACGAGTCAGCTTTTAGAATATACAATAGTACATAGTCAGCTTTTAGAGTATACAATAGTACATAGTTACAACAATGACAAGACAATGTTTTTGTGGCATAAACATTGCTTGTTTGGCGAATTCTGTTTCGAATTATGTGTCGAATGTGTATTTAGGAATCGTCACGCCTACCTATTTATTTTATAGAATGGTTGAAGTATTTGAAGAATGTTAAGTATATAAAGGGATATAACAGTAAAGGATAACATGAGTTAGAAAGAAGTGAGGGCGGAGACGACAGCTAACAGAGAAGCAAGTAGAAGAAGAAAACATGTTGCGCCAACTCCTTGGTTAGCACAACAAGTTTTCTTGTTTCCTTGTCAGGACAAGGGCTGGAAGATGATGATGATGTTTGAAGTATCAAATAAATCACAAAAAAGTACATATTACTCTTTCGATTAGCAGTCATGCTTTTAGTTTTTACTGCTATACGTTTCCACGACGGAAATTAAGTAGCACCCCTTTGTATAGTAAATTGCTTTAATAGAATTAGGGTTGAGATTGAAAGCAGTACTGGTGTAGGAGAATGGGCCTCCACTTCCGATGATAACGCTGAAGACTCGAACCCCATACTTGCATTGCAGCAATGGAATTTTAAAGTTTTAAAGTTTTTTTTTTATTTTTTTCGACCGGATTTTTATGCTGTGGGTCTCATACGACCACTGTCAGCTACACCGGGCTAGGCGAGCACAGAGGGGATACGTGTCATTTTTTTTTAAAGGGTTCGGCTTTGACCTTTAAACTTAAAATCTTTTTACTCCACCCGCGGGTTCGCTCTCGTGGTAAACGTATAAAAGTAGCCGATGTGTTGTTCCAGGCTATTTACATGCCAATCCGTTCAGTGGTTGCGGCTTGAAAGTGTACCAAACATCTTCACATTTTTACAAACTTTAGAATTTGATAGATAGGTAGATACTTATTGCTATCTTTTTCCCAATGTCATATGGGAAACAGAGTCAGAAAAATGCATTTTTTTCTTTAAAAAATTGCAGTTACTGCTTACGTCATAATGGAAAGTTTTATTTATTTATCTTGAACTTATCCATTACAACTAAATGATATTTTGTTTTTAACCATAATTGTATAAGAATAAGATTTTATTTATTTGACACACACATACACAGTACAAAAATATTATATATCTACTTACCTAATCTAATTACCTACTTGCTACTGTACTGAAATTGTTTGATTGTTTGTTTCACCTTCTTGCTACCTGTCTGTGCTGTCTAACTGATAATTATGTGATAATAAATGATTCATCTATCTATCATTTGAACTTTAGTTTATTGGAAAATGTTTTATCGTTGTCATTTACAACCTCCATACCACACCCTACCACAAATCTACCTCTACCTACACGTGCCGGTGCTCTAACCACAAAGCCAGACAATTACGGTAGTTCCTAAAATAGAATGTAGTACAAGATTTTTGTTTTTTTCTCTCTGTCCCTACAAGTTGGTAAAACCAAAATTAATTGAGCTCAAAATAAAATCGAGCCTAATAAAAAAACACGATACAGCCCCGAAGGATCGAAGGACGTTAAAAATCTTGGCTTTCCCTTTTTCGCCTCTCTGGAATTCAATTGGTGGGGGCTGTGCTCACACCTAATCAGTGGCAAATCGTGCAGAAATAAAGCGAACTTCAGTAGCTTGATAGGAATTCGGTCAAGAATTCGATCTTAGGACGTCAGATTTTAAGGCTCTCAGCGTCTGAGGGCAGATTCCCTTAAAACAATGGAGCGTTGATAGACGCTTGTCGCACAATGAGGGTTCTGTTTTTTTTTTTCAAGTTACATAGCCCTTAACATAGCATTTGTTAATAAATATGATTTACTTGTAAGGAACTGGGAAGACAAACGCTTATTTATTTGCTGGTAAAATCTCTTATTTATCTACTGAAGTGAGTGTAATACCTACAGTTAATGGTGATTTATATCAGGTAAAAATAATTTTGCTGTGTATTTTATTTTTCTTACAGGGAAAGCCCATCTTGAGATGATTCCATTATGATAATATTGTTATCTAGTCTCGACAGGAAATCGAATTCTGTTTGGAATATTTTAAAGAGAAAAATGAAAAAGTGTTCAAACAACTCAAACAGCATTTTTTTTTCTTTATGTTACTAGGGGGCAAACTGGCTTACGGCCCTCCTGATGGTCATCAAAGCATTAAGTCATCATCATCATATCCAGCTGGACACAGCCCTCCCACAAAGATTCAATTCAATTCAATTTATTTCATAAAGGTAAAGGCGTTGGTACATTAGGAAAACTCAAAATTTACAAAAATAAAATAAAAAATCGGGTAACACATAATAAAATCACGGAAGAACAATTAGATTGCCACGACGATGGGTCCTAAACCATCTCAACCAACTTCCCACACTCTTCACAATGTCGTCGGTCCATCGGGTGGGGGCCTCAAGTAGGAATGGATAAGAAGAAGTATTCTACACCGACGAAACTCTTTGCACCGATGATACACAGCTGGTGTGGAAATTATTTTCAGGCATGAATTAACGACGTGTCTTAAAAACCCATTATTTAATAACGCGAAGTCCATTTTAACATCCATATTAACATCATTCGTTTAAAACTCCGAAACGTTAATCGAGAAACACGAATAAATACACTCTGAATTTTGCACTGCAGCGTGAGGTCAGCACCAGATATTGCATTTTACATTTTCGAATATTTCTTTCAATATGCTATGAAAATGAGGTGGTCAGTTAATTTATCTGCATGTAGTAGGTATTTTGTAACTTACCGATACTAAGCGAAGACAATTACGAACACTCAGCGGATAACGCGATTCTGTATAGTATAAGCTGTGGTGGTCCATGTTAACGAATATGAGCCTCCGCTTCTACTACCGTGGATGTCGCAAGAGGGAAAAAAACTAAGCGTTTGGCAGCAGCGTCCCAATTTTCACAAAGATAGCTCTAACGCTCGCCAACCCGCGTGCCCAGCGTGATTAGTAAGGGCAAATCCTCCCTCATGCTAAGAATTCATTCTGGAAATCTATGGGGAAGGCCATGTTTAGCAGACATAGGGGGAACCTACTCTCATTAGTTAAGTCTCTCTCCACCCACTGTCACACGGGATGAACACTAGTTAAGTCAAATATGAATGCCACTTTATTTATAATGGTATTATAAATTATTCATATTTGACTTAACTAGTGTTCAATTGAGATCTTGTGATGTCTGGTAAAAGTTTGTGCTTTAATGATCGCTGAGGCAAATTTAAGATAATCTTTGAAAATAGCATCTTTAGCTCGATCTAACTATTATCCAATCTTACCTGAATACGAAGTCATTGAAACTCTTACAAATGGAAGCTTAGGTACGTTTTATTTATTTTATAAAAATGATCTATTTTCATTGTATCTTATATTAACCCTAACAACCCGTATAAACAAAGTCCTTTCATACGAGACCCCACGATATAATTCTATAATTTTCACTATCCCCTTTTGGAACCCAATATCTTAACAACCTCTACACCAATAACCTTATACTCTAGTACTTACTAAATAGAATAAGTACTTACTAAATAGAAAAGGTACTTAATAAATAGAAAGATGGAATATTCAACGTAAGCGCTATGACAAGAAATCGGTTTCCCTAGCGGGTATCCGCTAAATGTATGTACAAGTGCAGCGTGTTTGTACGGAAAATTTTTAATAAATTTGAAAAGTTTGCCGTAAAGGCTATGCGATGCCGCGACCGACTTTAAAATTTGTTGCTCTATAGTATTTTATTTTTATTTTAATAGGATTAGGAGCTTCGAGTACTTTAAAATAAATAGTCGTGGTTTGAAACTTGGCCAAGAACAATCGTTAGGATAATGTTGGTAGTTCATTAGCCAGATAAGTTTATTGGTGAGGACTCATCTTCTTTCTATTTTGTGGTACTCAGGGTGGAATAGACGAGTAATTTTGTACTTGGGAATAGTTGTAGTCGAACTAATCTAGACACGCGGTAGCGATTCAAACAAAGTTCATGCAAAGGAACTGGCGACGCAGCAGCCAAATCGCGGGTGATAACCTCGATTCTTACGTAGCGTCCTGCAATCTGTGCACATACGTAGGGCGATGTTCTGATGCGCCTACTGACGCCCCTCATTTGTGGCTGAAGACATCGCATATCAGGATGGTGCTGCGTAAGTGAGCCGTGGGTGGATGTATTATGTCTTTGTGCTGAGTTGCATCATCAGCACGACGACGTCATCTCTAACTCAAGATCTGTCGAATGTGTCCGAGCATGGTCTCATACAACATGCATCCTATAGAATCCGAGCGTTGTCTAGACAATCCACTGGAGCTGGGTAATTCAATCGTGAACGTATCAAATATTTAGAAAGATGTCGCTTATTGTTCGAATTCTCGGATAAACTTCAAACAATAAACAATAAACTTCAAAATGTGGCAATTTTGAGCCGGGCACGTATATTTACTGGAAAATCATTTTTCCCCAGAATTGTATTGCAGTTAGTTTAGTCGTACTAAAATAGTTGACACTGGTGTCGATTCTGTTGTTGTATTTTCCTAAAGTAACTTAATTTGACGGGGCTAAAATTATAGCCGTCCTTGTTTATTGTCTTTCTAAGGAATTAGGAAGGAATTTTTATGTCTAAGAAAGGGACAGCAAAATTTAAAGCTGTCAAATTCAGTTAGTTAAGCATAATGTATCAACAGAATCGACATCATTTTTTCCCAACGTTTGTCGGTTCTGCGAGCTGTTTGCCTGCTACCACTTCATTCAATTTGTTAATTTTGAGGGCTAAGTCGATGACATTGGTTCTTCTATTGATTTTCTGGAACCTGATTTTATAAAAAATAAATAAATAAATATTCTGGACATATCACACACGTTCAACTGATCCCAAACTAGGCATAGCCTGTACTATGGGTACCAGAGACTGATATACATAATAGATACATTTAACACCCAGATTTAACACACAGAACAAGCATCTGTATTCATCACACAAATGTTTGTCCAGCGCGGGAATCGAACCCACGACCTCTAGCGCAGAAGGCAGAGTTACTACCAACTGAGCTATGAGGCCAGCCAGCAGTTTATCGCGTAACGAAACAGCGAGCATAGCTCTCCATAGCTCGTTGCGCGACTAGGAGGTCAAAAGTAGCGACGAAGCCTCGGTGCCATATTATTATGTCATTACTGGCAATACGCTCTGATTGTAGAATTACGTCTTGAGGCTTTGCGTCGAGATGATATGACGAAGTTTTCCAAATGCATGCCCATCCAAGTCGATGTCAGACCTACGTAGTTGGATCATTTAATCCAAATTGGGTACCTACCGTTTTGCGATGGCTTTTAAAGAACTCCGATCCAAGCGCTTCGACAATTTTCACCAACCCGTTATAAAGCTCGTCCACTGTATCGCATGCAGCCAAGCTTTCGAAGCAATTTTGGAGTTCTAACTGAAAATGTGTTGGGCGTTTTGAATTAAGACAGGACTTGGATGAAGAGTGGATTTCAGACTAGAACTTTCCAAGTTATGGTATTGACTTTGTCACGGTTGGCATAGCTTTTCTACATTACATTAGTTGTAGGTTAGATAAGGTTGTCTGGAAGAAATCGCTGCTTGCGATAAGATCGCCGATTGTAGGATACATTTTTACAGTGTTTATATTATGTATAAGTACATGTCTTACATTGTGTCCTAAATAAAGCATTATTATCGTTGATATTCAATGAGCTGTACGGTGATCATTGCCGGGGTTCTGACCATGTTGATCACAGAGACGTCATTAAATGTTTGATTCTGGATTATAATGAAATCTATCTCGATTTTATAACCGCTGGGACAGATACGTCCGTTTTCTTGACGACCCCTACTTGAAGAAAGATTTAATTGCAAAGAGCCCTCCTTTTCCATGAAATCAACCAATCGCCTTTGGTTTCACTGTCCTAAACTAAATTTCCCACTTTCAGTTCATTACCATTACTAATACTTGGATATCTTGGATAAAATTATTTTATTATTAAATTTCTGGTACCTAGACGATGGAACCCCGGGGAGGTAAAGCGAACACTGTCCTAAATGACTTTACCACAATTATTCAAAATTTTTCATTCATTTCATTTCATTTCTAAGGGCACCAATTTTCGACAACAGCATTCGGCCACTGTTACAAAAGAACATCAAACAGATTGGGCATTCTTAATTCTCATATCGCCTATACCATACTTAAGTTCTGCCTTTTTGTCCCTAAATTAACTTACGTTCTACGATCAAGCCCAATCTGGAACCACCGCGATATAGTATGTTTAAGTGTATATAGAAGAAATAAAAAATATATTTATATCTCTTTTATTATTATAAAAATTAAACTTATGAATAACATACATGCAAATACCTATATATGTCATAGTTAAAGTCAAAGTCAAAATGTGTTTATTTCAATAAAATCACTATGATCATTTTAAAACGACCAAGCTTAGACGAATGATGTAACAAACATGGCTTAAAATGTACTCTGTGGTGCCTACAACTTTTTTCGATGATAGTTTATCACGCTGTTTCCGCTCTGAAGACTTTAAGCATAATCATATCAGTGAAATTGAGAATCAAAACCAAACTACATCACAGTACAGTAGTACAATATTCTAACACTCAAAAAGGGTCAACTGCAACATAACTGGTACGGCACAAATATGATTTCAATATTGTTTCAGTGAATTGCTAAGACTTTGGTTCTGAATCAAAGGCGTAAGCTCCTTTGCATCTGAATAAGTAAAAACCTTTTTTGTCCAGCATTCGTAGGTAGGTACTTTAAATTTAAAAAGCAGCTAGTGGACGGCGCCTCTCAAAATAAAAACAGATAAGCAATTCAAACAAAAGCGATCTCGATACGCGACCCCTCACCGAGATCCGTCGCAGTAATTTGCATAATGATCTCTCACAAAAGGGTATCCAACAAAATGTACGGAAAATTAATATTCCAACCTTTTTCAACCTATATTGTCTCGGTAATCAGATTATGACATAACTTTTGAAAGTAAAAACCAACCTCGTAATGAGAGTTGGGGATCATTCTGAAGTGGGATACTAAGGTACTACCTATTTGTTAAGAGGAATCGTTTAGCCCGTCTACAATCCGGATCCCCGCCTCCCTCCTCTGTGGCAAAACTTGTAACGGTATCTTACTTAAACGTAAGTTTTTTGATAAGTCAGTGTTTAAACGACGGTCGGGTGGGGTATTACAGGTTGCTAGGGTGTGAGGTGGAAGGCTCTAGTGAGGTGCGTACTGGGTTATTAATAAAGTTACTATCGATCAAATACAAAAAACGAAAAAAAAGTTGAGAAGTTGAGGTTAGCATGGTATAGGCATGTCATGAGGAGGGATGAAAGTCATGTAACGAAAGAGCGTTAGGTATGAATTTGCATGGATATAAGACTAGAGGAAGGCCGAAGAAAAGATGGATGGATTGTATTAAAGATGACATGAGTAAGAAAGATGTGCTGAGATGACGGCTAACAGAAGAGAGTGGAAGAAGAAAATACGTAGTGCCGACTCCACATAATGTGGGACAAGGGCAGGAAGAAGAAGAAGAAGACTATCGTTCAAATCCCACCTATTATACGAGCAGGTATGTTAACCATTGAAATAAAACAGGGTAGGTCGAAACAACGCCGGGTGAATTTATTTCAAAATGATCATTACTTTTAAAGAATACACACACATACACACACTAAAAAAACCTTATTAAGTAGAACAATATGACAAGAAAAAAACCATGGTATTTTATTTCTCTTGTTGTCGAAACAATTCATTTTGCATCTTACGCAACTAATCCTTACCTCTTTTGTACAAAAAACATAAAATAAATCAAAAAATAAAATAGTTGATTTCTCTCTTCCGTTACCTATATCCTTTTACATTCATATATACCACTCTTCTAGTCACATTACATTCCTTACTCCGCATGACATGCCCTTAGCCTGCACACCTATTGCTCCTCAACTTCTTAATCACTACTTTCATACTTCCTCTGATGTGTTCATTCCGAATCTTGTCCATTCTAGTAACTCCACACATCTATCTCACCATTTTATGTTCCATATCATGCACATTTGTGCTTATTATAGTAAATTTATGTCAATATAAAATGATTAAAAAATAAACATCGATAACTATTGCTCCCCTCACAATGAAGCAACAGGGTGCTGGACGCGTGCGCGTTTTCGCCCTCTTGCCACCCACAATCCACCCTACTGCTCATAAATGGCTGTGCGGATCCAGTCTTGCCTCAGACCCACGCCTGAAGCCGGCAGACGTGGCTCTCTTTGCCTCCGGCCCTCCGCTCTAGGACAACTAGTGACGTGCAGTGGAAGCGGTACCCACTAAAATAGTTTGTGCGGACTATTCGGTCCTGACTAACAATGGTGATTTTTTATATGTGATCATGACTTTTATGCTGTGCCTGGAGCTGTGGTGAATTAAAAAGGTAGGTATCAGGAAAATATTCGATGCCCTTGATATTTTTGGAGATCGTGAAAGGAAGCATTTTTTTTAATACAGGAAACAAATGTGATGACAAATATTGCCCGAGATCAATGTATATTTCAAAAAATATTTTGAATTCTATTGAAGACTATTTTTTTTTTCTCTAAAGAGATCCTCATCCTGTACGGTTTATTAAATTTATTAACTTTATATCAATGACGAAATGTATTGACTAAACAACATTTTTTCAATACATTAAATTTAGTTTTAATTATATTTAATAATTAATGAAGCTGTTTCACCAATAAAACACAAGTAGAGTATTTCACTAGAGCAGATTGTATCTTCCCCTTGATAAAGTCAAATCAAAATTCAATTAGCACAATCTCCCAACTTCAAAATCAGCAATTCAAATTGAGAAAATGAGATATTGATACAATCCCGTAAAACTGCTTACCTTAAAACGGAAAGTGTAATTATTCGAGAAGATGAGTGGAAACATAAATGGCATTAGGAAAGCTTTTTGTTTAAATTATAATTTTGCGCCAAATAAGCTGTTGGCCCGCCTTATGGTAAGCGGTCACCTTCGCCTATGGACGTCTGCAACACGTACGGTATACATATACGTTGTCTGTTTTAACCTGTCTCTTCCCACGGCTTAGCAAAAGTATCCCCAAAATAATTCCATCCTTCTCTGTCCTCCGAGGTCTCCTGAAATCTTTGACTTCAGGTAGGTCTCGAGCTATTGAGTTTCCGACATATGGGTAACAAAAAATCGTGGACATAAGGTACTTAATTATTAAAGTAATTTTAGGTTACATGGCTATCTCCTGCCGTTCGAACGGGTTATAAGCAAGCCACAAATTGCTACGCACGGCTACGTTTCACCATAATTGTAGAATTATTCCCAGTGACGATGTACGATTTAGTAAAAATCTATGTTGGTTTTTTACACGCTTGATTAGCTTTATTTAGGAAAATGTAATTTAGTTATGAAAAAAATTGTACTTTATTATCTCCGAAGATCTTCATGAAATCTTTATGGAACTGTCCTACGAGTTTATCAATTCTAATAAAGTTATTTATTTTCTTAAAGTAGGTACATACTTCTGAAACACATTAAAAAAAAACTTCGGGTTATTCCCTGAACAATAGATCGGGATAAATAATAAATAGTAACGTACGTAGTCATCAAATTGATAAATCCTTCAATTTTATTGTATAGTCGCTATTACAAGCTTCCAACAGATCCACAGTGGATCGACGAGGTGGAAAATGTATCTATCCATGGATCCAAACGTGAAGCTTGATTGTGGATTTTTTCATTTGGGTGCAGGTCAGTAAGGTATGGTCTAAGCAGGATCGATCTGAGTGGAGGATCGGTGTGGGGATATATTTCCGATTGATAAGTCACGTTTATTGGTGAGGTTTGCAATATAGTGGCAGAAAAGGGAGGGATGGGTACGGAGGAGGAGGTGTTAGTGGGGACAAGGTGAATGCATATGCTTACCACTTGTTCCCTTTTTACCTAATCTCCCGGAGCCGGTACGTCAAAACTACTTGACATTGCGGTGATACCAAGAGGGAATTTACATATGGGTTGAATAATGGACGGTGGGAGGTGTCTTGACACCTGTCCACCATGATGGATTGTGGGGCCAGTAGGGGGAAGTTCATTGGTGCATTTTGGTACGCGGTTAGTGAACAGACGCCTTCTTGCTAAAGCATATGGAGACGGAAGTGGGTGGGTGGGGAAGACCAAGGCTGTGGAGGAGTACCTCAAAATGAAGACCGGACTTTTGCTGCGGGACGAGAAGCTGGACTCTCGCCAAAATGTGAGCTTCAATTCATTTATGGTGGGAGTTCCAACTGAACATCTATCGACCTACCTAAGCAAAGAGTTTTGGCCGAAGGGTGTCAAGTTCCGAAGGTTCACTGGCCGCCTGCAAGGGGACACCACCGTGCACCGTGTTTTTTTTTTTTTTTTAAATGATAATGGTAAGGCGTTTGGCCACCAACTCACTTTTGCAAGTGAGATGTGGCCTAAGATGGAGCACGCTTTCCCAGAGTGAACTTATTGACCCTAGATTTGAAGACTCCTAGATTGTACTCTTTCGGGAAAACAGACGCAGGCAGATCATTCCACTCTTTGGCAGTACTTATAATAAAAGTGGAGCAGAAGCGTTTCGTTCGACACTGTGGTATGTCGACCAGGTAAGGGTGGATTGATATTAAGAATAAGTTAAATAAGAACTTTAACTTTACTATAGTATGAAATAAATGAATTATTATTATTAAGTATGAAATGGAATGTGGGAGTAAGTAGGAAGTGAGTTAGTAAATCTAACTACCCCCCATAAATAGGATGAATGAATGGAAGGGGATGGGGAAGTGAATCGGGACAAATGGGAAATAGGGAGTAGGTAGGTTTAGTCCGAGGTGCAAGGTGTATTTACATGTATCCACCTGTATTGGTTATCTCTTGTAAAGATATTGCATAACCCAGTCCAATAATCCCAGATTTTGAGTTTCTGCCTTTTAGGTTTAATTAGAACGAACCCTACAATTTCACTGAAATAGACATAAGTAATATACAATGAGTAAATAATATCTAAGTAAAGCGATGTGTTCTACTTATTGTACAAACTTTAACCGGAATATTAGAGAATGCAACAGATGTGATCACGCAATTAGGCTACAACAGAAGAAATACATAGTAACTAAATACAGGATTTCACACGGGATTACAATCCCTTTGGATTAAAATCCACGCGCGCTGATTGAAACTTGATGTATTATCTTCATATTCCAAAATACAAAGCAAGTTCAGATTTTCAGCCAAATCTTGCTCGCTTCCAGCAATAAAAGCCTAAAAACAACGCTATAAAGCTCATATTACATTGTAAGCATCTTAATAGTAACACACGCCCAGTTTAACCAGCTTTTGTATGTCATGCCATAGCACATAATAGCCTGTCGGAGTTTAGTAAACTCACTTGCATCTTCCTGGTTTAGGCATTAGGAGTCTTGAATAATCTTAAATATCTTAAAAAATCTACATAGGGTAGAGTTTAAAGAAAAAAAATTATTCGCTCATGAAATTAAGCCCTATGAGCACTATTTTCCTATTTATTATTAAATAAATACAAAGTGATTCATAATATGTATAGATGTACCATCCCGGAAGGGGGTTATTCTATCAACAAAAATAAAGAATATTAGCGGAAAAAAAACCCAAGCATTATATAAAAATATTTGGTTTTCTCTTACTTTGACAAATTAGCTGTTTTGGTATTTTATCATCTATTAAACTAACTAACTAAGCGTACGAGAAGTTCGGCATCAAGATTGCTACCAAAACCACCTGATTCATTAAGTTGGAACTGATTTGACCCCGAATCAGCAAATTTTTGCAATTAGTTTTTTTTCAATTGAAAACGATGTATTTCCAAAAGTCGCTGAACAAGCTTTATTGCCAATTGGGTGTAGAATAAGCCCCTTTCGAGATAACGTACGTATTATGAATCACCTTGTATACTGTGCAAATTATAGATTCAATAAATGTATAAGATAAAACTATTACTACGCAAAGTAAAATTTTCTAATTTTGATCTCTTTAAATTAGTTTTTGGCGGACAAAGGAACAAGCGTACCCCTTTTAACTCCAAACAGGGAGAAAGGTAAGGAATTAATCTTATGTCAAAGCGGGAACAATTATAATGGGGTAAAAAATCATCGAGCATTTTGTTTCGCAATCTTTGACTGCGTTAAATCATTACTTTCTTAATTTAAACAAAAATGTATGAGGCTGGAGGAGGTTGTTGCTTTATCAATAAAAAACAAAATTACTGTCATTCAAGTCCTACGACGGCGACGGTTGGTGAGTAGGTACTGCTAAAGACAACGGTGTCGATTCTGTTGTATGATCCTAAACTAACTTTGCGATATACGCAGAACCGCTCGGCCGCCGATGATTTTCATACGCAGTGCGTAGCTGTGTGCGCGTGCGTACCGTCAGTGTAGCAATGTAACAAGTCCATATATTATATTGGTATGATCAACTTACGTGCACTGAAACCCCTTAAAGCGTCCACAACTAGGGTAAAAAACAACTATGTGCTCACAACTCCAACAGTATTCAAATGCGTACAAACATATAATAGCGCGCTGATATAGGTACCTATATTTATGCGCGCTGATAGCGCAGAATATTTATACCGCACCAAAAACTAATATCAATTCTTAAATCCCCGCAATCAGAATCTAATTGAACGGTTCGTCTGCAAATAACATTTTATTTTTACATCTTAGCTGACACATTTTCTACCTAATTAAAGGACCAAACCCAGAAAGTTTAGCAGTTATCCGTTTTTTCCCTCTCATTTGCCTGCCGCGGAGACCGGTGCGACTAAATTTGAAATTTCAATTTGAGCAAGATTTTTTATAAAAGTAGGTACCTATCGGAAGCTCAGCAGCCGTTCGAATATAGTTTGGAAACAAATAAACGACTTTCCCCGTATTTTCTTTTTATATAAAAGCTTGGAGTTGATTTATCGTTTGAGCATCGAGCGACCGTTGCGTCCTGGCGCGATCTTGATCGACGGAGCATTTCAATTTATTTTATGAGTCGACACCTTTACTTGGTTCTGTTCTGCTCTTATTAAAATGGCCCCAATTCGGTCGGCCTGACATTTATTCTATGAAAGCAATTTACTACTGCTCTCGTGTAGTATGGAAGTGTTTTTGGGGTTCATTATCGATCATGAATCGTTTCCTAACCCCATGTAAGGACTTAGGTTATCATGATTGAAATATTATTATAAAATAAATTGAGCTTAGGTATTATAATTTTTTATTCTACTGAAGTCCAGCTGACAAGAAATTTCCGAGTAGTTTGAATGAAAATAAAAAAGTAACAAATTAAAAACCTTTTTCTATCAAGGCACGACTAGCTACGTTTAACAACAGGAACAATCAGGGAAGCAGAAAGTCATTTCTAGAAACTCTGTAAAAATGTAGGAAGTACGTTTAAAACCTCTCTAAACTTTCGCTTCACCTCAAGCTGCTTCTCTAAGTTACCTGCTTGCACTAATTGTTTACGACTTTTTGTCTTTAGAAAATGAAAGGCAATAGGTATATTATCAAAAATATGAAGTACTTTTATGAACCAATAGTAAAATAAAATTGTAGGGCAAAAATTAAGGGGACTCGAATTTAGCTCAAATGCTATAAAAGTCATATTGAATTCTTGTCGACGATATTTTGCCGTCACTACTAGTAAACCTTAAGCGATTTTGTCTCCTGTGATCACATGTACTTACAATTGTACAGAACTTACCAAGTGGAGATTTACTACCGATCCATGTAGTAGGTAGCTGTTTTTCATTTCAGCCCCATAATTCCCTTCATTTTTCACCACAAAATATTGCCCAAATTATTTGGAACGTTCGAACCATTCATCCACCGCTTTCCAAACATCAGATTTCGAAAAAGGGCTTTAAAATAAAAATTCGATACATAAATTAGTAGCCGCGGCACAGGCTGCAGTCATACAGAATTCCGGGCAAATTTATATGCATTATAGTCTCTAAATCAAAACAATAAAAAATAGTAACGAGTTCCACTGTGAAGATATATTTTTAATTAAGAAAAGACAGAAGTAAATATTACATGAAAATTAGCGGTAACATGTTTTTTTTAAAGCTTATTTAGATGAAAATAATTTATGACCGTGCATATACAGACGCAAAAATAGTAATTCGGCCGCGTTAGGGTTGCCGCGCTAATGCCACACGTGCCATAAGTGGTGGATGGCGAGAATCGAAAGTCACGTAGCTTTTTAAAAAAATACTATATTTTATACGACAGTCAGTTTGAGTAGAGTGAAACATATTAACGACTAAGAATACCGGGAATACCTCTAGTCCATATTTCTATAAAAGCTCGGTCCATAGAGAACCGTGCAGCGGAAAATATCGTAACAACTAAAAACGGATGGTCTTGTGAAGGTTCGCGCCGGTAGACAGTGGCGGCCTGTTTCATCCATAAACGTGTTCATAGAGATATGGCGGGCATAGCGGGAATGATGTACGCCCCTCGGTCAATATTGATATGCTTTTTTATGACCCATTTACCTTTTGGGTACGCGCTTTACATCGGCGCTGTATCCTGTCGGTGTTCAGTAGCGTTTTACTCTGGAGCTAGTGATGTTTTTACTGAATCATATTGAGACTTGAATACACCGTAAGGAACAAACTAGTATTTAACAATCAAACACCCAACAGAATGGCATTGTGACCCCACTAGTATGCTCAGTGCCGTGGATATCATAAAATAAAAATATCACAACACCCATGGACAAATATTTGTCAATTTAAGCAAGAAGGTAACTGCCATCTGTAGAAGGATACTTGAGTTGCTCACAAAACTTTCACAAATACAAACTATGAAAATAATCTAGTCGATATAATAATAATAATGATAAAGCTACTCGATATACTCAACCAGCGGACGCTGCAACTTCATCATCATCTCCCTGCCATTATCCCACTTCATTTGGGATAATGGCAGGGAGATGATGATATCAGCCGTCATGTCAGTATTCACTCAATCCATCCATCTTTTCCTTGGTCTACCTCTTGCCCTAAATCCTTCTCCATTCATAATTAGAACTCTTCTCGTCACATGGCATTCTTCCCCCTGCGGAAGCTGCAACTACCCTCATGTGAAATTCGTGCGTTTTATTAGCACAGTTATTAGTTACATTTGTGTTTTATTAGGCCGTGGTGGCCCCGGCTGAAGAATAGGCCCCTCCATATCTACCTATCCACGGATGTCGTAAGAGGCGACTAAGGGAAAAAAGCTAGGGGATGGCAGAAGCATTTTATCAACGATAGCTCTAACTGCAATAGCTCGCCAACCCGCATGCCCAGCGTGATGAGTATGGGCAAATCCCCCCACATGTTAAGGAATTTGCTCTGTCTGTGGGGGAGGCCATGTTTAGCAGTGGACGTCGAGCGGCTGAAATGATGATGACAGCGTGTCAAGCAGAAAGAATAGTTTGAACAAAACTAACGTAAAAGAACTTAAAGTGATAGGCTCAAGATGGTAAACCCCAAGGTGTAAAATCTCCAGGTGATCAAGATACCTAGTGTTCACGAGGTTAGGAACATGCCTACCTTTGGGATCGAACAAAATGCAATCACAAGAAAAATAGTACGAAATGTTATTATCATCTTCTCTGGCTAAGAGGTAAAAACTTTATTTGATACGCTCAATTTCAGCTTGCATTCGACATTTATAACGTAATAAATCACCACTTGGTCTGCGTATTCCGCACTTTTGTAAAACGTTTTAAATTCGACGCTGTCGAACTAATCGTGTTAACAATTCCTGTGACATGACAATCGGAAACATTGGCAATTTTCGTGCGTTAAAACGTGTTGCGTTTGACGTTTAAGTTAGTAGAGCCGTAGAGCGGGTGAAAACAATTAAACACCGTTTTTGAGAGGTATAAGTTATAGGATTAGCTGGTACCTTTTTAAAGAGTTACGCACGATACGTTTCTAATTTATTATCTAAATATACAAAACTAGCTATTACCCGCGAATTTGTCCACATTTAAGGCGAGTAGGTACCTCTACCTACCTTATTTTAGCCCCCTACTTTGCCCTCTATAATTATGCAAAAATGCTGAATTACGTACTTATATCTTTATTTCTGACCAAAAGCCTATATATTAATTTTAAAATCCCTAACTTGAGTGATCATGCAATGGACTGCTCATACAAACTTTCCTCTATTGCAAGCCCTTCAAGATTATTTTTGAAACAAAAATAGAGTATGTCCTTCCCCAAGATATAATCTATCTCCTTGCCTAATTTCATTACGATCCGTTCATTCAGCCGTTAAGTGGTGAAATGGTAACAAACAGAGTTACTTTCGCATTTTAAATAATAGTATGGATTATTTATAGGGAAGTTGATTAACTGATCAATAAGTTCAACAAGCCCGAATGAAAAGTTTATAATACTGATGATCGTATCAGTTATTTTCCAGTTTGAAAGAAATTTGACAGCTGATTAGATAACGTTCCTTAAAAAACTTGCAATATAAAGTTTTTGAAGAGTTTTGTCATAATTGATCATATTTTACTTACCTTGTGTTTATTAATCATTATTCCAAAATATGTTGCCTCGCAGCTAAATGAATGTAATGCTTGGCTACATGATCAACGGCAGCAACACAATGCAACCGCGGCAAAACTTTTTTAAGTTAGTTTGAAACTACAAAGCTTTTCGCTCACAGGTAGGAGGTAGAACATCCGATGCGTCGGAAGCACACACTGTTACAGGCCTTATCTCACTAGCGGTCAGTGAAAAGATGAAACTATATCCCCTAGATGTAAGCTAGTGTTATTCAAAAAACTTATAGTTCAGAACTTGAGATAAACTGTTTGTATATAATTTATATTTTATAGCTGGTCGTCACACGCAGCATTTTTACCAAGCTACTAGCAGTAGGTACTACTACTACACTTACTAGCAGTTTTTAAAAGCTAAGTATGGCCAGCGTATTACATAGCTATAGCATTGGGATTAAACAGTTTGATCGTCTGTCTTTCTAGCTGAGCTTGAGTTCACGTGAATCTTCACAGCTCCCACTAAAAGTATTTAAGACTATCCACGAACGGTTTTAGGTAGTTTAAACAATCGGGAAAATACATTGTAAACAATTTAAAGGATAAATAAAATACAGTAGACTATTTCTAGTTCATAGTGCACCGATTGGAAACAGTTAGTTTTATTGAAATGTTTTAAGTAGGTAAACAATTTTAAAAATAAACAACGTAGCCATTTTATTCAATCATCGACGAACGACATCTTGCAAACACCATAACGAAAACTTGGTATTAAGGATTGATCTCACTACAACGGATCATACTCCGAACGTTACCGTATCGGCACTTGCAAAATAATATTGTTTGTGTAAATTAATTTAAAACAATACACACTAGAACGATTCGTCACCAACCAACACCGTAGCGTGTCATCACTGGACCGACGACAGCGAGCGAATTCACGACGAGAATATAATGTTACGTTCTAGTGAGTGTCAGTTACGTGTCTGATACATTTATAGCACGGCCATGTGACACTTTGTTGTGGGTAAAGGCTTTTATTAGATATACTTAGACCAAAACGTAGTCCTCATTAGCTACACTCCTTGTTACGGCCTCTTTCACACAGTTCCATGCATTAAGATTAAGTAATTATACTGGAATACCTCCGCTGCTCCGAAATAGAAGACTTATAACCGAAGACAGAAAGAAAGAAAGAAAAGACATTTATTTGTGACGACAATACCTACAACAAAGAGATAAATAATAATATAAAAAAAAATGTTAACAAAACAAAAAAGAACAAATAAAGAAAAAACAAAAAAAAAATATTATATGTTTATTTATTTATTTAGCAAAAATGGTTTTTAGTTAGCACCCAGTCCACGCTTCGTCACAAACAAGAGTAAATCCTAAGTCAAATAAACTTAGGAAAAACTACTTTTATATGTACCTATTTGACTTCCGACTTTTACTGTGTTTCTAAGTTGCGTGTATGCGATGCTTCATCATGGAATCGTCATGCGCATCAAGGAACCATTAGAAAAATGACCTAAAATATAATGACCTGATTAAATATTTTTATGACTATTAAAATAATTAATGACTGTAAATGTTATCAGTTACACCACTGTTTTGCGCGACACGAGCCGGAGGATGGACGAACGGAAGCACTGGAATCTAAGAGCTCTTTTTCGAACTATGGAACCCACACAAAATCATTTCAGCCCAATACTGAAATTCATGCTTTAAAATATCGAATTGTAAAGCGACATGACTGAAGCTCATTAAAAGTCAGTTCCGACTCCCAATTTGATTGAAAGTCGTAAATATTTGGGAGATATTAAATTATTCAGTGTACGAACTTCCTTCGATTAAACGATTAAGGTACAGTTCTGAGGAATGCGATAGGGCGGTGTGCCGCTCGTCAGTGTTGAAACCGAAATCCGATAATGTCAACTTACACACCTGGGTACCTAACTTACCTACTATTACTTCTCGAAAACAAATTGAAAACAAAACACGCTAAAGCGAAGTAAGATACTTTAGCGTGTTTTGTTTACAATTTAGTCCTCACACCTGCTTTATAACTGCACATTATCCTGCCTGACTCACGATGAGCAATTCAGGGCTGACACACTGACTGGGCGACATGTCTGCTTGATGCAATGAGGCGTCCAGTCGTGTCGCGTAGTGGAATTGCAGGCCAATGAGCAGGAGGTTTTGACTTAATCATAGGCATGACATAATTCATACTAATCATAGGCATGAATACGTAGTTATCGTAGTTGGAAGCTTACCATCAGTTGTTTTAGGTATTTTACGTAATGGTACCTTCAGCTAACATGACAGGAAATATTTTTTTATGAACAGCGATTAGTTTGCTTGTTTGTTTATACGTAATCAAAACTGTCCCTTTGTATTACATTTCTTCGCATTATGTAATCTTACTATTCTACGAAATAGAAAAATATTTTATATCGCAGTAGCAAGTATTTGTTTACATAATTTAGGTTCCATAATATTCATCAAATTTAGATGGATTCAGGTTACACTTATTTATTTATTTATTATTTATTTATTTATTACAAAACATGCTCACAAAATACGGGGATAGGATAGGATTTGGATAGGACATCGAAAACTTATCGACTTGTTTTTTTAATGTAGAAATTACACTGACCTATGCATTTTCATCGACAGGCCTGTGTCTTTAGTAGCCTTGAAGGCAACTTAGAGGAAATTAAAAAAAAAAAAGATTTTGACAGCATTTTCTATGAAAATAATGTGAGGTGGTGTGTGAGGTGAGTGAAAAAACACTTTACTAAGAATGCCATTATTAGTAATACAAGTAGAGATTACTGCTACAAGTAAGTAAGTATCTAGTTTTGATAAAAAGAGAATAAAGCAAAAAAAAACAGCGTGGCTTTTATGATTTTTATTTCCATTTGATGAATACCCACAAAGATTATCCTTTGGCACAAACATTATACACGTTGCGGGTATAGAATATCACACAGTTACTACCCCGAGTGTAGGGCGTAGATAACGCGCGCGCGTGAGGCCGAATATGTTAGCAATATGGTCACTTTTAGCAACAGCGTATTCTTCGCTGGTGCTGAATAATAGTTGAAAAAGTAAACATTGGTCGGAGCTTTTGCAATATTTATAAAGTTTAGTTTTTTCATCGGTAATTCCATTAAATGGCTATGAAGGAGTCCTCTCGGGAATTGCAACAACCTAACTTTTGCCAAGCATCCATGTTTCAGTTCAACACTTAGTGTTGAACCGAAGGGCTTCCTGAGATACTAAATAAAAGCAAGTTGATCAAGAAAATACCATTTATAGTAGAATTTATAGCCGTCTATTAACTCTACTGTAAATGGTATTTTCTAGCTTTATTTTTATTGCGTTAAAATTAATAGTTGTGTTTGACATGACGTTCCGAAAATGTGCTACATATTTTAAGGGAGCGTCCACTTTAGCGAGCGGTACGCGCGCGGCCTCTAATTTGATTTTAGACATTTTTGGATAACTAACAGCTAGGTGGACACTTTAGATAATTAATTAAACAAACCATGCAGTAGTGATACTACATGTGCACTGATGGCCAATTATAAGTTTTCGCAGATAGCAGGGGATGGGTAGATATATAAAGCAACGATAGACGTCAGAAAGCAATACACACACACACACACACACAAAAGTTAATCAGTACCATTAACAAAGAAGTTGTCATGAACAAAGCCCGTGTCCGTAATGTTCGTGAGTGCTTGTCCCGGTGAGTGGTGAAAAATAAATAGCATACCGTTTTTTATGGTCTCACGTAAAGCGCTGCTACAAAAAGCTCACTCACCTTTACAAAATGCTCACGCGCGGTCCCGCTCGTACAGTTCGCGAGCTGTTGCAGTAACTGCACGCGAGCGGCACATTTGCTAATGTGGACGCATCCTTTCATAGGGCTAGTACTATTCTAGTACCTACCACACGGAACACTTATAACGTTTATACTGAGCTCTTTGTCCCATCTCGTCTCTAGATTTGAATTCCCTTCCTCCAATCTCTATCATGAAACTTGATCATAGATTCGGCTGGCTTCGCCTAAATCTCATTCCAATAGCAGTGCCGATCCATCTGTATGCAGACAGTTTAAAATTCATACATGGCGCAACGGTGCCTGACTGCCTGCCCAAGCGGCTTGACCTATTTACTATGCATTTTACTATTATTTGGTTTGTGTGATCCTGGTAACAAGTGACAAAAATATTTTTTGAACTATGACAAATAGCGAGATATCAGTTCGGGGCTAACCACTATTATAAATAAATAATAATAAATAAATATTCCGGACATATCACACACGGTCAACTGATCCCAAACTAGGCATAGCCTGTACTATGGGTACCAGAGACTGATATACATAATAGATATATATTTAACACCCAGACACAGAACAAACATCTGTGTTAGTCACAAATGTTTGTCCAGTGCGGGAATCGAACCCGCGACCTCTAGTGCAGAAAGCAGTGTTACTACCAACTGAGCTATGAGGCCAGTCTCTATATATATATATTATAATATACTAGCTTCCACCCGCAGCTTCGCTGGCGTGTTACCTACAAAAAAAGTAGTCTATATGGTATTCTAGGTAAAGAACTCTTTATATTCCAAGTTTCAACTAAATCCGTTGAGCCGTTACGGCGTGATTGAATAACAAACATCCAAACATCCTCACAAACTTTCGCATTTATGATATTAGTAGAATAGAGCCAACATAGTTTTCCTGACGTTGATACTACTCTAACATCTGTTGTTGTAAGATGGTATGCAACATATGCAGATTTTGAAAGGAAATAATAGTAGATTATGCAACAAGGGTTTAAAGTAGTGTATTATGTCCCGGGCGCTATATTGAACCCCGAGAACGAGGGATTCTATGGTTAACTCCCGAGCGGAGCGAGGGAGTTAAGGTAAGAATCCTGAGTACGAGGGGTTCAAGATCGCCCAAGACAAATGCACATTTAAGCCCGCGATGCATACTCTACTTTTTATAATTTCTGCGAGGCAATTGAAAACAATGACTGTTAAGTAGAAAGAAATGATTTTTCTGGAAGTAAGTTTCCAACTATACCAGAGGCTTCAGATTGTACGCATTCTGGAGTCGAATCAAGTTTATTCGAATCGAAACTGAATTTCGGTGTACATAACAGCACAGCAGTTTGAGCGCTTGGCGCCTTTTAATATTTTTTTGTAGTCAATTCTGTAGTGGTTAGTTCGACATTCGAATAAATCCTTCTTCGTGCGCGGGTGAAAATGAATTTCGTAAAAAGTTTTAATGTTTTTCTATTTTTTAAATTTGTAGGCAGTGCAAAGAAAATGATAACATACAGCCTAGTTAGAATAAAATCTCATTGCACCCAAACATTTTTGAAACCAACCTCGATCAAGCACGACTACATGGGTTGCATTCCAAATTCAAATCACATTATGTCCCATGGGAAATAATGAAATTCAGTACAACATTATGACCCGGCTACACCGTAGGGCTGTAATGACTTACTTTAGGAAAGGTTTGCATGACACATAATATGCCATTGACGAGCAGGTAGTGTAAAAAATATATTTCATTCTCTTATTTCATTACCACGACACTTCGATAAAAACAGACACTTTTAGTTGAAGATTACATGACACATTACGCTAGCATATCCACAAACTTCAAATAAAGAAAATAGTTAATGCTTTCTAATGTACCGCTAAGCCTACACGGTAAGCGGTTACACCTTTTAGAGATTTCCGTATGTCCATTAAAGGATTTGTGGGATTAACCAGTTCCGAACTACAGTTCGTTTTTGCACTCAAACGTATTATACTACATCGGCTTACTTAGCGGGGTTTACGTTTGGTTTTCATGTGTGTTCGCTATTTGATTGGATTTGATGCGGTGATTACATACTGTACCTAAGGTTTATTCTACAAAGGAAAGGCCGCGTAATAGGCTCAATGCTGTGAAGTGCCAATTAGCTAAAAGGCTAGGTACCAGCATACTGATATAGAATAGTTCCTATTAGCAAGAAAAATAACAGCTTCTTTTTGTCGTGTCACTGATTCTATCTTGGTCATCGTGTTTTGGGTCAGTGACCAGGTTGAGGTATGGTAGCCTTTTAAAGATCCTATGACCGTCGATGAACGAATCAGTGTAGTGAAAGGATTAAAGTTCACTTTTAGAGGCTCCTCTCGTTCACATGTCACATGTCTTCGAATTTTTAGGTTCTAGGATATGCCGGTTTCCTCACGATGATTTCCTTTTCCTGCACTAAATAGCACACATACATTTTCTGAATGGAAAATTCATTGGTGCACGACAGGTTTCGAACCGACGACCTGTGGATCGGAAGGCGGGTCTTCTACCACCCCTCCACCAGTGCTTTCTATTGGCCTTATACACTTAGCAAGTTGAAGTGGCAGTAGGCCATACAGCTCGCAAATCCGACAACTGTTTGGAAATAAAGGTTCTCGAATGGAGACCACGAACTGGGTAACGCAGTATTGAAGGCCCCCCAACCGACGGACCGACTATATTAAAGTTTCGGGAAGTCGGTGGATGGAAAAGGCTCAATACCGTTCGTGATGCAATCTTTGGGGGAGGCCTATCATATGTCCAGCAGTTGTTCGGCTGTACATGATGATGATGGTAGAATAAATAGAAATAATCGACGATATATATCACTACCAACGACGTTGCTGTGGTGGCATTGCCAGGCTATCTACGCAGTTGGTTCGGTGAATATTCCAAACAGGTACTAGAAATTGGAGTAAACTTTCTCTTTTTCGAAATAAGCATGATAAATTTGTGTGTCCTACAAATCGAATTGCATTGGGAGTACAGCTTCGATCATCATTAAAAAACGGACAACTTCCCATAAAAAAAATCTTAATCAACTTTTTTGTTGGGCTTACGAGGTTTACAATCTCTTCGACAAAAATTATTTGTACAGTTGAAAAATACCTATCCAATTCGATGGACCGTTGTTTTTTTCGTGAACAAATATCGGAATCGATCACACAGTCGATTTGAGCTAGATTTGTTTCTGTCTCTATTCAAATAGTTCAAATGGTAGTTCCTACGGATTATAAATGCAAATACGTATGTATATTACAATAGCTTTAAATGTGCTGTTTGTTTGAAAACATTTGCGGGATGTTTTGATTTTTTTATATTCTTCTTTCATCTTGCAAACACCTACAAAACACTTTAGATAGTTTTAACTGCCTTATTGCTCAAGTATTTACCTCAACCTGGTAACTAACCTAATGCAGGATGACTGAAAAAGAATCAGTGAGACGACACGCAAGCAACTAAGATACTTATATACTTTGAAGTCGGATGCTGTGAAAGTAAATATCTAGGAATTTCAGTAATGAGACTGGAGAGCTCTCTTGTATTGATAAAATTTGTAATTCAATTGCGACGTATTCAGGTAGCAGGGGTTCATTGCTACGTATGAACGCAACGCATATACACAACGTACAAACGCAAACGCTATGCTAACGTTTAAATGCTGCGTAGGGTATTAAATGCAGTGTACCGAGCACATATAATCATAATAGCGTCGCCTAACTTTAAAATAATGTCAATCAAAATTTAAAGATATCAAGCACTGTTGCTACGGTATCGTAAGCGTAAATCTATAAATTTTTCGTGCTTGGGCCACAGTTCGCACGTGTCATTCGATAACGCACGAAAGGTCAAAAAAAATCGCAGCGTATGTACCTTCATTATACGCTGCTTGTGAACACGTATGACAGAAACGAACACCATATGTGTTACCACACCAATCGATCGAGCGTCGATCGATGTCGATCGAATTGTGTAGTAACTTGTAGGAGAAGGTAGGACATAGCGAGATTTTCTCGTTTTAAATTGGAGCAGCCCGCCTGGGGAGGTACCTCCGCCTTAAAGAAGATCGCAGCCAAATAACATTATTTGTTTCAAATAGTGTTGTGTGAGTAAGGTTGCCAGAGCTCTTTAGGGGGAGGGGGGTTCGGGGTCGGCAACGCGTGCGTGATGCCTCGGGTATTGCAAGCGCTCATAGGCTACGGTAACCGCTTACCAACAGGTGGGCCTTATGCTTGTTTGCAACCTCAGTTGTATAAAAAACAAAAAAACTTTGTCTGATCGACGGTTACTAGCAGCTGAGTGTTACCTCACCATCGGACATTCCACATACGGCTGGGCCGAAGCCGCCGGTGGCACCGTCGACGACGCAGTAGGAACAGTTTCCGTTCTACCATGCCATTCTATCGATGCTCTCTATCTACGATTGTTTTTTAGGTGTGGTATCCTTAGGCGCTCACGAAGTTGTTATCGCGTGTACAGTAAACAAGTTTGATTTGTACGCCACTAAAGAACCTTTTAAAACTAAATCGATCATTGAGTCATCCCGTTTGTTGAGTTATTGTTTACTTGTCGATCGATCTTTTGTACAATGGCCAACCGACTTTTATTTTGCACCAGCCTCTTTCTGTGTCTGCGCTCGCATGGTACCCGGATAATAAGTTACTCCGTTGCTGCGTGAAAGTAGGACCAGAGACAACCAAAAAACAAACACACTTTCGCATGTATAATATTATTTTAATACAACAAAAGCTTGCCAACAGTTAATCAATTTTACTATCGCTTCATCCGTTTATCCGTTGGGGAGTAAAGGTTCTCGGATGGCGACCACGAACTGGGCGACGCAGTGTTGGAAGGCCACCCGATGGACCGATGACATTGTAAAGGTTGCGGGAAGTCGGTGGATGGAAAGGGCTCAAGACCGTTCGTCATGGAACTCTTTGGGGGAGGCCTATGTCCAGCAGTGGACTTCTACAGGTTGTTGATGATGACTATCGCTTCATAAAGAGATTTTATTTGAACGTATTGTTTCAAGCATTGTTGTAATCGGAAAGCTGATAGTCCTCTGACTCGTACCTATTAAACGTCATATCGTAATAACTTATCTGGCAGATCCAGCATTTTCTTTCTTTCGCCGTAGATTTAGTATGAGAAGGTTCTACTGTAGCCTACAAACCAAACTGGTTGGCTGTACATACCTTGAAATTTGTGGCCGAGCTAAGCTCTACCGTCCGCACCAAAATGAGGGGACAAAAGCTTGTTCTATTTTGTCTTATCTGGCTAGAGTCGCATTCGAATAGTGGATGCTAAGCGTTGGCAAGCGCAGTGACACAGATAATACAGCAGTTCAGCAGACAATGTTATGGACAGCGTGCTGTCGACAGCTCCTTGGCAACGTACCCACTTGTACTCAAAGACTCAATATGCTGTTCGAGGATGTAATGACTTATTCATTACATAATTAATTAATAGGTATTTTATATATTTTAGGTTAAGATATATATTTCTATGGGTCTTGGCATTTAGTAAAAAAATATATGTAAACATAAAAAAATGTGTAATAATTAGTTACAATAATGATTTAAAGACCACAATCAGTGATTTGAAAAATTTCGAGTTAAAAATATTTTTAGCTCAATGCAATATTCTGATCTATGATTCGTGATGGAACAAGCCCCTTGCAGGATAGTATACATATCACCGTTCACCTCGTATTTTTCAGGTACGTCTAGACCTCCGGTGTATTTCTCCGAATTTAATAATTTTTCTCCAAATATTTGGTTAATACTTTGTACCTCTGTCAACCTTTGAGTAGCTCTAACAAAAAAACTCTATCCTGATTACAGCCGGATTGCCTGAATCAAACTAATCTATACCGACCTTTGATGTAATTACCTACTCTATGTCTGTAAGGGGTAGCTAGTGATAATGGAGTTGCCATTATCACTAGGTACCCCTTTAATTCTGAACTATAAGATAACAAGTACGCATTCTGAGTACGCTTTGATCTCACCCCTCGGATGACGTTATCGTATCGACTTTCCTTTTATTAATACAAGCTCTGCATTTGACGTGAGTCAAGTGCACTACATTAGATAGTTTAATCATCATCATCATTTCATCTGTAGGACGTCAACTGCTTGAACTTTAGCCTATCCAATAGATTTCCAATAAAGTCGTCTGTCCATCTGCGCTATTCATTGCATAGTGTCCACTCTAAACCCTTTATGCCCCGACCCCGCCCGCCCTATAACTTATTAATCTAGAACCTTTGTGCCCCAACGACCGCCCGTTCTCCGAGCTTTGTGCCCCGCCCTTTAACTTGCTAATCCTCGGTGACTTTAGTTCGTACAGATACTCATTTCTGATCCGATCTCGTAAAAATCTGCATTGCGCTAACCCGATGAAACTCCCCTAATGGTAAACCAAAGAACCAAAGAATATCAATCACAAAAACGCGATAAAACCAATTCTATTACCCACGTTATCGCGTACGTGACACCGTGATAAGATGCGGCCACATGCGAATGTGGGTCGGAAGTGGTTTACTAGATGATAAGAAAAGGCCGGATTCAGGAATAGAACGGCTACTTAAAAAATACAAAAATAACTTCATATTCACTTTAACCTACTGTTTAAATAAAAATGAATAGCTGTTCGTTACGTGTAAAATACAGCATGATAGCCACCAACAGTCTGTAAGTAGGTAGTCTCGCTTACAAAATCGGACTGACGGACGGGCGGATAGACATGGTAAACTATAATTAATTTATAGGTATTTTTATATATCTTAGGTTAAGGTACCTATATATTTCTATGGGTCTTAGAATGTAGTTTTTACCATCTGTACTATTCTTAAGTTACCTGAAATAAAATGTATATTTTTATTATTATAATATATACGGCTTTTGGAATAATATAAACTAGCTTCCACCAAGTTTCAACGAAATCGGTTGAGCCGTTACGGTGTGATTGAATAACAAACAATTCCTTACAAACCTTTGCTTAAACGCGAAAGTTTTATAATGTTAGTAGGATAGGATGATATAATATAATATCAAAATTAAGCATAGCAAGACTAGACGGAAGAGTAACTTTGGTCGGAGCAAGCATAATTTAAAAGCCGGACATTTACAAAACCTGGGAGCTCTTTTGAATAAAATTATACATGCGATTTTAAGTAACTGGGGATCACATCCCATTCCCCTCAATTCCGCTTATCTGCGTGATTTCGCCCCGATATCCTATCGGGGTAAATTGATTGAATAATGTTGTTATTCACAAAATTTAATGTTTTTATATTAAAGTAGTATAAAAAGCGATTCGATTATTTTTAGAGCTTTAATTCAATTATTAATCATGTGAGCAAAGCAAATGTGATTGCAAAGTCAAGCTGGACAAATAAAATTACATGTAAAATATAATGTACTTGTTTGTCCGAAGATAACATTAATAAAATTACAAATATAATTCCGCGGAGGTTATTGAATAAGTAGGGTTTTTTTAGAAATATGGAGCAAAGGGGCTGAAAATGTATTTCAAATGAATCAAACTGAGAATGCTTTAGTCGATCCTAATAGATCTTCGTATAGGGATGAACTAATAATTATTAGTAAGGTTTTGTGCTGATTATGTTACATCAGAACTAATTAGTTCTTATGTAACATAATCATCACAAAACTTTTCGGCTAAAGTGTAGATAAAACATAGAAGGTTAGTTACCTGAAGTAGACTCGCTACGTGACACAAACTGTGAACGAATCACCCACATTGCATCAGAGCAATAGAGCGCATCACAAAAGAGTGCAACACATTTCAAAGTCCTATTCGATCGTGGATATTGCTTCTTGTCGATACATAAACTGTGTACAGACGTGTGAAAATGTATAAAGTAAAATTAACTATTATTTTGATTCTTAGGAGAGGTATCCCAGAACCGTGAGTAGTAGGCCAAGAATGCCTGATATAATATTAATTCATAATAATAAACAGATAACATTGTTTAAAAAAAGGTTACACGTCATAGCATAGAAGCAAAGATAAGTAGGTGCTTAGGTGCCCCTAGCATTTTGTCATGTTAGAATGAGCCAGGTCACACGATGTGTTGACGGATTGATATCGCAATCAATGACTACCAATTACTGATGGTGGCCGCGTACGGGGCTACTAGCTTTCAGAAACACTTAGTACCTTCCTGGCGCCTAAATAACCAAACCATTTATACCGCTGATAATCCCTTGATATTTTAAAGTTGATACCTTTTAATCCTTCTAACGTCAGCGTGTTGACAATTTGACATCTGTCTGAATACTTTGTGTGCGCTGCGGGGCTGAGTCCGTTTATGTTCGTGATACGTGCCTCCCCAAATAACAGTCAACAACACAGTTCTGGTTAATCGTGATCAACGGATATGTCATGGTAGGTATTTTTAATAAAGCCACAATGCTGTATTCTCTAGTTCCGTGTCAAATCTGACGGCCGAGCCGAATAAGAATGATAAAAAAATATTTAAAAACCAAAAAGAGATCAGAACAATGTATGTTTAGTGAAATAGTATTGTTTTTTTATTTTTTGTGTGAAATAAAGGTAGTTTATTTTTATTCATTTATTTACCTACATATATTTATTTATTCAGGCACAGTCTAGAACATTTCAATATTTAAGAAAACGTGTTTTCCACGCGACTGTACTGATATTAAAAATTGTAGTCAATGGTCTATTCGTATGGCTTACAAAGGGTCAGGCGTATTGGATGCACTATGAACTTCGCTGATATTTGAACGTTTTCAAACGCAGAGCAGAATACAAATTTTAGAGCCATTTTCACATGTACTGGTGGCTCATGCTTGTTATGTTAAAATGCTTATGCTAATAAAAGTTTTACTTGTTGAAATATACAGGGTTATTTTTAGTATTCGTAATCCCTAAAAATGTTTTATTGACGTTCGAAAAATGAAACGAAAAAAATACTGAACAGAAAAAGTTCAATTAATTAAGATTTTATTTGTTTCTATATAATGAAATCGATATATTCGATACAAATAAATTAAATACGTTTAGTTTCCACGATTCAATTTTATATATCCCTTTATGAATCGCACTCTACACGTCATTATACAAGAACTACATACATGTAATATTTTCAAGTTACATTCAAAACGAGTCCTACAAATCTGTATAGCTAGCGTACGTTTGTTCAAACGATTCATTACAAAATAAAAGCATCATTAACTAAATTGAACTTAACATAATGAAGTGAAATGAATATTTATTTTCCACTCAGATATTGCTTATTATACCAACGTAATATAAAAAGCGGGACACGAAACGGAGTTTGCTTACTCATAATTACCCGAGTATTTTAAATAGGCGAAAAAACATGGGCGTATAAAGAAAACCGGAGACTTAAGAACACTGAAAAACGAGCCAACATTATTTATACGGGCCCTCTTTCTCTTTTAATTCGGATTTATGTATGTACATTAAAGAAAGGAGCTTATATCCTGGAAATGACACGGGGGCTCTTGTATTTGTCTGTCTACCTTTATTTTTTCACTAGTGTACCGCCCGCGATTATTTATAATTATTTTGTTATAACCTATAAAAATTACTTGACGCAAAAGTTTCTTAGTCACTTCTTTCCCATAATATAATTAGAATAAAATATGTGCACTGACACAATTTGTTTTATGAAGAATTTTTGCAATTATAGCTCTAACTGCACTCGCCAACCCGCGTGCCCAGCGTGTGTGAGTATGGGCAATTTCCTCCCACATGATAGGAAGTCGTTATGAAAATCTATAGGGGAGGCCGATGTTCAGCAGTGGACTTTCAACAGCGGGAATAATGAGGATCTGACATCCAAAAGGTTGCGGGAAGTCGGTGGATGGAAAGGGCTCAAGACCGTTCGTCGTGGAACTCTTTGGGGGAGGCCTATGTCCAGCAGTGGACTTCCACAGGTTGTTGATGATGATGATGATGATGACAACCAAAATCCACTTTAGCCCGTCTACTTTTCTAAAATAAATCTCTTTAATTGCGTATTATTATTGGCAAAAGACCCCTATTGATAGGCCTTTATCTCTTCTTATCTTTTGCATTATAAAATCAATGAAGAACATTCGAAGTTGAACCCTCAAAGAATCAATATAAATAATATATTGTGTTAGATAAAATACATAGTACGATTGAAAATATATTTGCAAGCCCTGTGATTCAATCATAAAAGCGGAGGGCTTTGATACACCTACCCTTGCCCCTTGTGGTATGTTCTACTGACTTAAAATATTCTTTGAACCTTCGCATAAAAATAAAATTTCAAAGAGGCAACATAGCATAAATACATATTTTAATCTGTAGCTCATTGCAAAACAATATAAAAACTTAGTTATAAAACTCGGTTACGAGTTCTTCCTGTACGTTTCGCTACCTTGTTAGGTTAAGTATCTTATTAGTTACAAGGTTATTATTAGCTATTTGCATATTGATATATTTAGGCAAATAAAATTTTGTAAACTTAAAAATAAACCAATTTTTTTTTAAATAAAATAATATTCTGGTAATTTTGGAGACAGTCATCTCTTCGAAGTGCCTCTTTAGATGTTCACCAAAATTGAAAAGCTCTACGAATGCCCTGCTGTCATACTTTCTCATAAAATATGTATATTTTCAATTGTTAATATGTATTTATCATAAATATGTATAATGCAATTTTTATAGATAATCAAAAAATTATTTAAGCTTTATGGAAAATCTTTTGACTTATTAGTTAATGGTGGTTCAAAAATACCTTCATCATCATCATCATCTTATAAAATCGAACCGCTATGGAGTAATCGGTGAAAGCAATACCATAGAATTAATAATCCTATCCTACTTAAATGCGAAATTTTCTGAGGATGTTTGTTGTTCAATCAGGCCGTAACGGCTCAACCGATTTCATTGAGACTTGGAATATAAATATATAAGTTATAGATAAATTTATTTTCAACACATTTGCTCATAAAGTGACTCTAATTTCACCGCAATTAGGCACATAATGATACCTGTAATCAAAATGTGACTTTTTCATTGCTATTATTTACAAACGTGAATTATTATATTTTATTAGTTGAGTTGCCTTGTTCTTAAAAAAGTTTCGTGCGTATTAGTAAAAAAAACAACATTTTTTTAGTCTATAGCCGATCGCCATTGTAGGATGCGCGCGCTTATGAAAAAGGACTAATTTTTCCGCCATTGCGAAAAAAAATTAACAACTCGTTTTTACAGTTATTTGTAGTATTATTTTCTTCACTAGTGTGTTGAAAAACGTCGTATGATACACGTGTGTATTGATGATTACCGTCCTCGGCTCTCTTAAGACACTCGCCTAACGGCTCGGGTCTCAATGACGCCACAGAGGTAATCACAAACGTTAGGTACACACCTAAACCATTATGTACCTAGAATAGCATATAGGCTACTTTATATCCAGGTAACACGCGAGCGAAGCCACGGGTGGAAGCTAGTAGATAATAAATAAATAATTGAATCGACTCAATTTATTGAGCTCCTTAAAAAATCCTGATACCTTCTTACTGCAATTTAATTCAAAAAAAACCACTATTCCACCGTCGTCGTCAGAAAATTAGCTGAATGTTGGTCGAAGCTTTCGAACGAGATTAGATCTCAAACGGTATTGGACTTAGATTGGTACATGCTACTTTATATACGCTCAGTTAAGAATTTGTCTTGAGATTTTGACTATTGAATTGATGTAGAGTTTAAAAGGAGGTTTGGGATTGCCTTGACGTTGCCAACACAAGTTTACTAGAAGATTGCTACGCTGTAAGCTAAGGTGTAATGTTAAAATGCATAATTTGCACTACAAAGTAGAGTAGCTCCATTTTTTGCCCAAATGCCAATCTTATGAAATGAAATGAAATCAGTTTATTTGCTAAAACATGCTAGTTCAATTAAATCGCTGTTTTTATGCAGTAAGCGGGCGCACATGTTTTAGCTACACAAGCATACAAATGTTTTATTTAGTATAGTAGGATTACAATAATTAAAAATACGATTATATTAAAATTAAAAAACAATGTCTTTATGATTACAAATTATGAGACTGGTGTCAGTGGAACTAATAAATAGACACACAACCTCATCATATGCTTTCACAGTTCACACACACGGCATTACATTTTCACACCTATACGGCTCATCTTATTGTTTACATACATATTTAGTTTTAAATGTTTTTCAACAAAAATTGTTGAATATAGACCTTGAACGCAGGCAATTACGCAGGCAAGTACGTTTTTATCATTGTTAAAATATATATTTTTTAAAGGCAAAAATCACATTTTTTTGCAAAAAAAATGTGGTTTTTGCCATAAACGCCAATGGATTTTTTATTCAGACAGGACTTTTAAGGGCCTTGGGTATGTTTAGAAGGAGTAAGTAGGCTGTTGTAGATTTTAAGTTGATTTTATTCAGTGTGACAGAGTGATTTAGGATAAGGTATTTTTGCAATAGGCTATAATTAGACAAAGTAATTTTGAGTCTTTGGCCCAGAAGCCACCATACCTACCCTAACTTGATCACTGCACCTTAAAGCAGAAAAACCAAGATAAAACCAGTGACACGACAAACAAGCAAGCGATCAACCGAAAACACTACGAAATACATTGTAGATATGTATTAAATAACACCCAACAGTCACATAGGTAGTCCTGACCCCACACTAGGATTTACTATATCGTGGGTTTCAGAAACTACGTGTACCACACGTTACCACAACACCCAGACCCGGAACAAATATTTATAGATCATGCAAACATTTGTCTCGCAGCGGGAATTGAGCACCTCTTGCGTCACAGAGGGGCACGCTATGCCACCAAGGTCAGATTTTGATGAAATTGTGGGTGTTAACATTTTTACCTGACCAATAACAAGCAGACGTAAAGCAACTATGATGCAACCATCACAGATACTTCACGTTTTTTCGTGCCATAAAATGTACGTTTAAATATTTCACAGTAAATAAAGTATCAGTTTTATAAAATGACATAATGCAATTTTATGATCGCAATACCACGTCATTTTCCTTCACGTTACCCGATAAATAAGTTTTCAACAGTTTATCGGGAAATTGTGGCGGAGCTTTTAATACTGGTATATTCTTTTTGTACCATCCTTTTACTATGCACGCATCCACAGACAGGTCAATATACGTCAATGCTCAATATAGTAGCTCAAGTAAATATAGGGCTCTCTCAATCGGAGACAGTAATGATGAGTTGCTAGGAAACAATAAATATAATATTCTGCCAGGAAATTGCAATAGATGTAATTTCACTTTTATGTCGCATTTTCAACATTGCCATGTTTATTGTATATTCATCATCATCATCATCAGCCTGATGAAGTCCACTGCTGAACATAGGCCTCCCCTAATGAGTTCCATGACGAACGGTCTTGAGCCTTTTCCATCCACTGACTTCCCGCAACCTTAACAATGTCGTCGGTCCATCGGGTGGGGGGCCTTCCAACACTGCGTCGTCCGGTTCGTGATCGCCACTCGAGAACCTTTGTTCCCCAACGGTTGTCGGTTCTGCGAGCTATATGGCCGGCCCACTGCCACTTCAACCTGCTAATTCTGAAAGCTATGTCGGTAACCTTGGTTCTTCTATGGCTTTCCTCATTTCGGATTTTATCACGCAGCGAAACTCCGAGCATAGCTCTCTCCATAGCCCGTTGGGCGACTTTTAGCTTGTGTATAAGGCCAATAGTTAGCGACCAATTCTCAGTGCCATAAGTCATCACTGGCAACACGCACTGATTGTAGACTTTCGTCTTGAGGCAAATATTTGTTCCAGGTCTGGGTGTTGTGGTACCATGGTACTCGTAGTTTCTGAAAACCACGACACAAGGAAACCTAGTGTGGGGTTATGCATGTGACTGATATACAAATCAAAGATATTAGAATCAATGATTGATACATCAGATATTTTTGATTCTCATAATATTTAAAATAAAAAATGTTTATTTCAGTAACTTATAAATTGGTACAATCAGGGTTTGGAGTCTCCTTTTAAGCAAATGTTTGCTTGTATTAGGAGATCCCGCTCTTCAATAGCCATTTTCGTAACTTTTATAAGTAAGTAGAGCTTATAGTAAAACATTTGTAATATTAAATGAATGAATGAATGAATGAATGAAAATACTTTATTGTACACCTTACAAATTTAAAAATATAAAATAAAACAGAAACTAAAACTAAAGACCATAAATGTACAATGGTTGGTCTTATCGCTAAAAAAGCGATTTCTTCCATACAACCTTTGGATGGAGTATTAAGTGTTATTCCAAGGTGTTTCGTAAGAAAAGTTGATTTAAAACAGTATCTATTAGTCCAAACAAAATCAATTTCCCACGCCATTCAATATCCGACAAGTTTCAAACACTCTACAGGTGATTTGTTTGTACATTTGACAATATCCGAATAATTACCGGATGTTTTCGTGGAGCGGAAATGACGTGCTGAATTGACAGTAATCCGACGGAGACAATGTTCCGCTCACAACGCAATTTCCGGCGCTCTTGGATCAAGAGCTCAGCTCCGCGTCCTAATGTTTCAGAATGAATATTAATACCAATTTTACATTCTTACAAATTTTATAACGTTGTCGGATTAAGGTTATTGGGCTGGTGTGGTTGGGCATTATGTAAATTAATGAGCCACGCAAACATTTTTTTGGACTTTCAAACTGTTTTTGAGTTGTTAGCTTGTTGTGTTCTTATACCATAAAGAGTTTCGATTGTCTAATTAAGGCACGTATTTTTAGTTGTAGTGAGGGGAATTTTGAGTGAAAATAAAAGTAATCGTTATTGTCAAAGTATGAGATACAAAAAATGCATCAAAAATATGGGTTATATTGTTTTATCGAATTGAAGCTATTTAGTTCCTTAACTAGTACCTGCGTTAAGTTCCTTATCCTCATACCAAATAATTGGAAGCACTAAATAAGCTGATGACAATATAAATAACGTACATAACGTAATAAAGTTGACACATTAATGAAAAATTGAGATATCCTAATGATACTGCAGCTACAAACGGCCTACGCGAACTGCTACGCAAGCTACGGAAGATGCTACGAAGTGCCACAGCTAAAAATTTTCCTCGAGTTATAGTTAGTTCGATTTTTGTTATATTGATATTGAGGATGTTTGGATGTTTGTGGTTCAATAACGCCGTAACGGCTCATCCAATTTCAATGAAACTTGGAATAGATAGCTAGAATAGCATATAGGCTGCTTTTTATCCAGGTACCCCGCGAGCGAAGCCGCGATTGTAAGATAGTATATTATAAAATTCAAAATACCTCCGACAGCCCTAAATTCATTAGGACTGTCGTTATAAATATAAACTTACGTGAGTATGAAATATTTAGCTGTCTGAAAATATAGATTATCGACTGAATAACAGGGAACCCCACAAAACATAAACCTACTTACCCTTCTTATATTTTATTATTTACAATGGAGAAAACTATGAATATTTTACAATGGTATCTAAATTATTTTGCCGTTTCGTGCTACTGCCGCCGCCCGTGACAACATGACGGCAGTCGGCAGGTTTGACAAGACATGACGGTTCGCGAGTTCAACGTCTGAATACACGCGATACGATGCAAATCGCGCTGGTTTCTGCATGGTTCCTGTTTGCTTTCCGATGGAATTATACAGCTGAATATTCCGGAATAATATTTCAGTCAACATTATTGTTTAGGTATAAGAATTTGATTCAAATTTTATATTTATTCTATTTATAAAGGCATATTTGGTACCTCAAAAATGGTTGATGACCTCGGTTAGTCCCGACTGAGATGCAAGGGGTGCGGTATCGTTTCCCGCTGCAGGGCAAATGTTTGCATGATCAGTAAATATTTTGGATCGTGTGGTAGTTTCTGACACCCAGAACACAGGAAATCCTAGTGTGGGGTCAGGACTATGTATGTGATTGTTGGGTGTTATTTGGACAAAACTATGTTCTATTCGGACTATTTTGTCAATATTTTGTCATACATACGCAATTGTTGTCAACATAAAGCCGCGTTCAAACGGCTTGATTATGTCATCTGAAATTTATTTAAAGTCAAAATTAATTTAAATTTCAAAATGACTCTTATTGCTACTCAATAAAGTTAGTTTTGGGACTTATAGGGGCTTGTATATCGTACGCCCTCAAATCTCAAACTCAAAATTTACTTACGAGGCGTAAGTTTATTTCATTTTAAATAAATTTTGGATGATTATCGCATATAATATTATGATAACCTGATTCTGTTGCATAATGTACAATTCTCTTTACGCGAAACTTTAATTAGTAGGATGACCAATACCTATAGGTATAGACGTATGAGCAAAATGTATAGTGACGTAAGTACACGCAAAAAGCCCATCACGCATAGCGACCAATCTAGTTCTGAAGCTTATGACCAGAACCTAAACAACCCATTATACCTACATAGCACCCAACAGTCACATACATAATCCTAACCCCACATCAGGATTACCTAAGTCGTGGGTATCAGCAAACTACGAGTACCATGGTATCACAACACCCTGACCCGGAACAAATGTTTGCAGATCATGCAAACATTTGTCACGCGCCTATGCGTCTCAGCTCGCCCGCTGCGCCACCGAAGTCGTTAAAAATATACTACAAAAAGTACAAAGGGTAACAATCTATACTCTAAATAAATTTATTTTTAAAGTAAAAAGCTTTTAATAAATAACAGAATTCTGGTTTCGGCAGAATACCAGCGTCTGCTGCTTAAACAGTAGACATATTGACATAATGACTGTGCCGAAGCCATTTTGCTGCTGCAGCACACATCACACCATTTTTCCTGCACGTGTTTTCTTTTATGTAATTGTTTAGTTTTAAAATGTTTTTTTTTTTTTATACAACTGAGGTGGCAATCAAGCTTACGGCCCACCTGATGGTAAGTGGTTACCGTAGCCTATGAGCGCTTGCAATACCAGAGGCATCACGCACGCGTTGCCGACCCCGAACCTCCTTCCCCCCTAAAGAGCTCTGGCAACCTTACTCACCGCAGGAACACAACACTATTTGAAACAAATAATGTTATTTGGCTGCGATCTTCTGTAAGGCGCGAAATTCGAATGTTGTGCGAATGTGTGTGTTTTAGTAGCAAATAAATGATTGCTGTCTATGACTAACAGTTTAAATTATTTTAGCAGTCAGGTAATGTAATAAAATCTGAGTTATACAATAAAGTTATACAATAACCGGATATTTTAATTTATATTAGATCTTTCTTGAAATGTTTTAGTCGAGAGCAATTGGTTAGTAAAAGAGAGCCCAATATCTTCGCGACCACCAATTTGATCACTTTTGAAGTTAATTTGAAATCGGCAGTGATAAAGGCGCGGGATGGTGATGATTTGTGATTTGTATGTTATAAGGTCGGATATTTGTTCATGGGCGGGATGAAACCTCAGATAGCCGAGCTGTCACAGTCTCCTAATAGGGTTCCGTTACTTAAAGGTAGGTATAACAAAATCCTTTGTCTGTCCGTCTGTCCGCACTTTTAGTTTCTAAAACAACTACCAGTTCCATCGTCTTGAAATGAACAATAGTTCCAGTATTTTTTTTTAAGAAATCTTTTTTATCTGTCAGTTTTGAAAAAATCTTCGAATTCGCTTGAGTTTGCATTTGCTGAAACAACAAAGTACAAGACAATTTTATTTTGTTTCTATAATCTTTTTATAATCTGTGTCAAATAAAGTTTGACTTAATTGAAAGATCCATTTCGCAAGCACAAAGTATTATAAATAGATATAAAACAGTAACTGACAGACAACGCAGAGCCTAAACCGTTGGTCCTAGAGACTTGAGTTTTTGGAAGGTGTGTTAGAACTTAGAAATAAATTCTTAAAATTCATCATCTTAGAGGGTGCAGCGCGGTTTGAATTTTGAATGAAAAACTAAACGCGAACTAAATCGCGGAGGTTTTCACTAGTGTACTATATAAGTAGGTAATTATCAAAACACATTACTTATAGGTCCCACGCCTTATTTACCTACTTCTTCCAAGAAACTCAATGTACAATTGTTCCCAACAAATCTCGTAACTAAAATACGGCTTTTGTGCCGTAAATAAATCGAAACTCGATAATATAGATTGCCTATAATTCAATGGGCCTGCTTAATTTGCATGGCGCGATTACGTATTAGATGGGTGAGCTGGGCGTAACGCTGCTAAGGGCGTGGATTCACGTACAAAACAGTGATAATCTATGCTGTGGATAAGTAAACTCGGTTTTGGCATATTGGCGAACAGAAAACCATCAACCAACAGGCTGGGTACTCTTCGTATCTCAAAATTCCCGGCTTGATTAAAGATTAATTCTTGGTGGAGGGTATTTTTCACTACCTCACCATCTGTACATGATAACATCAGACTATTCTTATTTACATGAACACTGCTTTCACAGTTCTCATCTAGGAATAAGTCGTACCCGGCTGGATGGCAATTCATTGACAAACATTGAGATAAGCAAGACCAAGCAAGACCTAGCAAGACCATCAGGAAAGTTTTGATTTCCTTGGCAATTTTACTTGGAAAATTAAGTTACCGTCGCAATAATAAAACTTCGATACTGAGAAGGCGTCGAAGCTGTATAGTTATGAAAGCAACGTTCGCAGGGTTA
Source organism: Anticlea derivata (assembly GCA_947579855.1). Lineage (NCBI taxonomy): Eukaryota > Metazoa > Arthropoda > Insecta > Lepidoptera > Geometridae > Anticlea > Anticlea derivata. The sequence goes on from OX388257.1 coordinate 5,533,762, forward strand.
CTTTTTAAATTAGCATGCAAAAAATGCAAATAAGTTACCAACTTGATGTTAAGTCGATAAAAATGTTGTCAAACAAGCTATATTGATCCTATCGCTAAACTTTTCGTATCTTTGTTTCGATGGCAAAGTCACTAAACTACAAAATCAACAACATGTTGCCTTTACGTCTACTTTGCCTTAGTATAACAGTATCTAATGTGCTTTGTGGCCTCTACATACCTTTGTTCCGATGACAAAAGATTTTACAAAAATATCAAAGTTTCTTGTCCCTACTTTCTTTAGTGCACTACTTTGTGCTTTTATTTACATTACTGATGCTACTCAGACAAAGTCACTTTTGTCGTATATCTTAGCTACCCCGGCAAAGTAACATTGTTGGTCTCGATTCCTGCACTTTGTTACTGGTACACCATGGAAAAATGTGAGCTTGTGCCTATGATTCCATTTATATTATTATTACGGTTCGAATTAGATCTGCTTTTAGTGTGAATGCATCCTTAGGCAGGGAGACCAGCCGAAAGCTCTCCAATGGTATTTCGAATGAATAATTACGGCGCAGATTTGACGGGTGGCATTTTTATTGCCTCAAAGTATGAGCAATATTTGAATTGTAATTGCGTTTATGTTTTTGGGGAGATTTTTACTCTAATGATATTTTTAAGGGGGAATGAAGGTTGATAGTTATTTATTAAGAAAAGCGTTATACATTCTGCCTCAGTTTTCACTCTCAGTAGAGTTTTATAACTCAACATTATTTACTCTGTGCATAAAGTCTACTCACATTTTGGTATTTTTTATTTTTTCACTATGATTCAAAAAATCTACGCTCTAGAATCAGTACGGGGGCTGATCCGGAAAGGAGCCCTTCACTTATTATCGTCTTTAAAATGGATTTTGTTCAAGAACGCATAAACAAAGTGTCTTCTCTATAAGTAAAATATCCAGTAGGTACGTGTAACTGTACACATTCCTATAAACAAACGTTATTTTAGCTAAATTACTTATTTAGCTACATTATGGATATAGTCTGATTTAACATTTGAGAATGTTATCATAAATATACCAGTATACGTTACTTATTAGAAGAATAAAATAAACCCTCTATTTTAAATAACTACATTACTTTCCCTCAGGCAATGACTGCTTTTCAATTTCACCTCAGATGACTAGAATTAATTAGTTATTTTGCTACGGGGTCAAATACCTAAAGTTAAGGTATGCGCAGCTTGTGCATCCATAATAATTATAGGTTTATACAAGGTGATTACTATGTATACTTATTTTAGGAGAAAATCCATTTTGATATAAATCAGGTCAAATGCGAGTATAGGTCGTACCTTCGCGCTTCCGTACACACGTAACACGGGGTCGAAAACTCAGGGTCTCAAGTGTACGAAGTGACCAGAGTCAAGGTAGGAACATACTTGAACACGCGGACGAAGTTGTGTGGTGATATTAAATAAAGGAAATTAACCTTAAATAATCAATATTTTCATTTCAAAATATTGAAGTCCTAAAATGTATAACTTTAAAAACGGCTTAATAATTTCAGTTCAAATTAATAGCATGGCAAAATACCATTAAATAATTTTGCTACAACAATGGGGGGAAATTAGTTCGCTTCGTAACTTTCGTCCATAAAGAATCGAAGTGCCATAGTCGTTATTTCTGCAAATAGTCCATCGATCGTAGCATACAATGTTTGCTGTTGCCAAGCGACGGAGATTTACCCTAGTGGGCCATGAGGTCTTATTGCCGTTCAAATGCAAGCGTGTCAGTGCTTTTTTACACGAATTTGAACCATAAATCTTTAAGGCTGTCAACTTACGTCACCGCCTAAATATAATCGCAAGAGTAGCTGAGGATATCAAATCGCTTCGGTCGCGTCTCAAACAAATTATAGTTTGATTTATTTCAATAATAAAAGTTTTATTCTCATTCTTAACGCAGTTGAGCTTGAAGGGGGGGCTTCCGGTGAGAATGCGAATAAGTTATTTTTATATATGGAAATAAAATATTATAATGTGCGTTCCAATATTTGAAAATGGTTGTTTATGTTTATTTAAGTTAATATAATCTGAACCTCGGTAACCAGAAAAGTCCAAAACAGTAACCATATCTATAGGTATTATAATTAGTTGCAACATAAAATCTCAGTTCCAGAACTGAAATTCCTCGGAGCACAAAAAAACGCCAGCTTCAGTCCACCACCCTACCTGAAATTGCATTGCCAGGGAATTCTCCAACACAATTGATTTTCGTACCCCATTATTAAATTTTTGAGTCTGACGAAGCGTTTAAAAAGGCGCAGCGACGACAAAATTAAACACGAACCCAGCGATGCATAACTCACAAACGAGTTCTTAAAATCAATCAGCTGAAAATTTGCAAAGGACTTCTGTAACACTTACAACAGTCGTCTTTATCAGCTAAAGCGGGTATTCCATCGTATTGCTATCGTTTTACAAATACAAACAAACAATATTCATTCACAAGCTAAATTATTTCCGAAACAGACGTGATTTACAACTAAAGATGAGACTCTCTCTAGCTCTGCGCAGCCGCCCACATTCGTGCGGTATTGCGTTTAAGAAATAATAACTGGTCAATTTTACATACATTTTGAATTGTAAAGGTATGTTGTATATCTAAATGTGGGTACTTCCTTAGCTTCTTTTAGTAATAAGGTTGGCTTAGTAACGCATAGATATGTTTGACAGTTACGATTTACGTGTAAGTTTTGCTACCTAGCTCAATAAAAATATTTACGAAAATATAGAGTTTTAGTGAATATAATAGTGATTTGCTATTCCAGACTCTTATCTATCTCTGTACCAAATTTCATCCAAATCTGTTCGGCCGTTTAGCCGTGATTGAACCACAAACATTCAAACATCTTAACATTCTCACAAACTTTCGCATTTATAATAATAGTAGCATGACAATAGGGGGACAATGCACAAAACACCCCACAGCGGGAAGTCAGTGCAGGTCTAACCACCCCCGATTAGAATTAGAATAGTAGGATAGGATTATATTTTCTTACGTTCTTAAAGTATTAAATTCAAATACTAGCGGTTACGATGAATATAAAAAAAAAACTTTACAAAGCACCATTTTCAAATAAATATGTTGAACAAAAAAAAAGTTTAATATTGGTTTTAAAAAATCTGAAAAAATACATAAAATGTAATCGTTTCACGATGATAGAATATCTGGTAACTTAGCTAAACCAGGTGAATCACCGTAAGGTTGGCATCAAAAAGGAAGCCTCCCACACAGACTAGGAAGGCCTCCCCTTAAATGAAATGACATCACGCAGTTACAAAGTCCTACAGAACGTAGGAAATTGAACATATTTCAATAACATTATTTTGAAAGATCGGAAGTACGATTAAAATGACAAAGGTTCGACAGGCATTCGGCACGGAATGTTGGTGCTCCACGAACTTACACCCTTATGTCGAAGACTTTAACGATAATCAGAGTAATTTTCGAATGAAGGAATTATTTAAGTCCTTATTAACTCGTCTGCCTCGCTTTCACAACAACATTTTCTATATCTCGGCATTAACTTACTTTATGTTTATGCCCTTATGTTTAATATTGCTGTAGGAAGTAGATTCTTAGCCCCTGTAATCCAGATTCAGCTAATGTTGTCGTTGTACTTCTTTGAAGTTGTATTGAAAAGCCCAGTGCTCTATGCATATTGAGAATTATGGATTCGTTCTAGTAAAAAAGGATGCTCTTGCCATAGTTCAAGCTCTTTGTTCTTTTGTTTTAAAACGAACTAAATAGGGTTTCTAATAGTATGCTTATTATTTCCTTATTGCAATGGCTATGCCTGATAGAGTTCTGCAACAGAAAATAAAATATCAATGCATAAAGAGGATATTGTCTTGAGCTCCACTTTGACTAAGTACACCAACCACCGCAAACTTATACATTGTTCACTTAAATATTGTTCGCCAAGCGGGAACTTGAACCATAAAACTTTATTTTAGCGCCCTTAACTTTGCTTAGTTAACATTTGTTCTTAGCTATACGCAAAGCAATAGTTTTAATTAAAATTTACAGTTCGAGCGGCAACAATGTGGAGTGTTTTTAAATTATGGATATAAGTTTGCGATCCTTCAAAACCATTCGAGTAACAAACTCGAAGCGGTTTGCGAAGAGAAATCTGAGAAATAGGCGAACAATCAGACAAGCCAAACGTCTTCAATAACATGAATTTGGCCTCATCAAAAGCAAATGACGGGTTATTCAGAGAACCAACAGTTTAGCAGGCACGTGAAAGCACTCCGCGTCAAATCCGCGTCAAGTGGCTCAAATTGCCTCCACCCCGGTTATGATGAATGTTGGGAAAAATTGAAATCACGTTTCGTTTTCCTCAGTCATTCTTAGGTGAGGTATGTTTGAATAGATTCTTGTGAAATATCAATCGGGTGAAAGGTGAATAGAACCTTTTTAGAACCAAAATGGTTCACTTGCTTTTAAATAAATGAGAGTAAATAGCCGCTAAGGAGATATTAGGCACTGACTACACTAATGTCCCGCGTCGGGGTAAATTTTGCTGACCTCATCATATCAACTTATTATACGTAATATCAGCAAAGAACTAACCGCATTTTAACAACAAATTATCGGTAATAATCATTGCAAAATGTAATTTACAGCATCGTGAAGTTAACATGAGCTTCTGGAAATTCATTCAAACCAGTTTTACTGGCACTGCCTTTTTCAATTAGTCCATTTGAAAAATCGAATTTCTAAAGCGGGATTGATAGTTAATAGCCTCGTGAGTATAGGAAGTTTCACAAAAGAAAAGAGTCTGAAGATTTCTTACCCTGCGATTGTTTTAATACAACTTCATGAAATTCAAATGAGGACCGGAGCGCCCTTCGACCGGCGTTTATATTTATTTATTTCCCAAAAATGAATCGTTATGCTAAGTTATGATTCATGTCGGAGCTCGAGTTTTTCATGGAGTTGTTTGTATTTCAATACAAACTCCCTCAAGCTTTCGAGAAACTTTCCCGACGAATCGGTCACGAACAATGCCGCTGGCCAGTGCCGTCTGTAGGACCTCCGTAGGCATGGGGAGGTTGCTCAGCTTAGAAACAATGTCATAGTGTAGTGGACCAAAGTAATACTTAACGTAAACCGTACGCAAATCATTATCAGATCCCCATAACCGGTGGTAGTCATGTCAGTATAATTTTAAGGACTGAATAGCAATGATTTAAAACGCCACGCCTTATAGGTACGAGCATGTTCCAGCTTCGTCTCTGCCGTTGACCACTGTTTTATTTCGTCTTGTTTCATCCCGACAATGCCAGGCTTAGTTGACTGGCTCGCCTGTTAATTACTGTTCGTTTTTCTTTTTTTTATGCCCTCCCATTTGGGAATTCCAATGAATCACGCCAGTTTGTGCATTACTGCGATTTAGCTCAAACTTCGCCGTTTATAGCGTTCGATCTGTTGTTTAAAGTGGACTAGTTTGAATTGAATTTCGCTGTGATTAAATGTTATTGTTGGAAGTTTTAGATTGGAGTGCAATTCTATTTTTAACACTCTTTGTTTTATTAACTGAAAAAAATAACTAACCTGGTGGCTTTTCTGCTACTTTATTTTTTGAAATTTTTATGTAATAACTCTACCTGCCTAAAACCAACATAGGATTCATAAAGAAATATGTGCCTATTGCCTAATTAATGTTTTTTAAATACTTCAGAATTCAAGATTAAAAACTTAAACTCCAACTTTCCCCCAAATATTAACAAAACGGCGCTTGTCTCAAACGTTAGAGATTACCAAAATAAAGTTAATTTACGAGAATTTGGTAGCCAGTAAACAAGGTTTGTTATTAAAATCTGTTAAATATTCTACGAGTCTGCCGGCGGGGTAGGGATGCGTCCCATCTCCGAGTTTATATCTCTAAGACCACAGTATCGCAACGTGAGAAATGATGATGTTTATGCGATTCTAGGGTACTAAAAGAATCACTTACAGCCTTTCATAACAGCTCAAATAATGAGTACGATCTATCATAAAATGGTGACTTCTAGTTGAATGCTTCGTTCGCGGTTCCGGCTGTAACATTCGTTGAACCATCACTTGGTCACATCACGGGTTGGCCTCTGACCTAAATTACCTGGTAATGGTAAATATGGTGAATAAAAAAAACAGTTGATCAAACTATTTAAGACATTAAATGAAGTCGGAAATTGGCAGACAAAGGTTTCAAGTAGTAATTTATTTACCGCAATGCAACCCGTAGATCGATAGATCTAACAAATGATTTAATTGAAATATAATAATTTACGCTATTAGGGGAAAATGGAGATTCTGGCCGTGTTCAAACGGCGTGCAAAATGTCTTCAATTTTTTTTATATATTATAGTTCTTAGTAAAGTTAATTTTTAATTGCCTTTCGGAAGCTTGCGATAGTTATGAGCACACCCTCAAATATCAAACTCGAAATTGACTTTGTTCAGTAGAGGTATGGTTAATTTTGCAACAAATTTTATATGATATAAAAGTATATGATATATATATAAATATATATATATTTATATATAATTTTCTTTACACACTCGTATCGCATGCCGTTTTAACACGGATATTCTCAATCTAAAATGAGACACAGATCTATCTGGAAATATAGACTTATAATACTAAAGATATAAAAGAAGATTTTATTCATGGATCGCCTGTCCACACTACATAAGGGTATTACCGAAAAGTTTGAGACCATCCGATCACATATCCTATCGTATCGAAGTTATGTACTTACACTTTTATTTTTGGACACTATATTAAACCAAGGATAATATAGTAGAAAGGGTTTTCTAATTAAACACAAAAACTGTTTTTTTTACTGGTAAAAAAGTTCTACCACATCCCTACCGTGTAAATGTAAGGTCACTCACAGCGTGGGCGGGGTAGTAAGGGGAGAAGGGGGCAGACACCTTTACGACTTCGGTACGTGCAGTGTACCGGGGTAATTTTTGATAAAATTGTATTATACTATTCTCGGCCGTGCTGTGTGGGATTCGCGATAGGATAACTGTAGGTAGGTAGGAACATGGTAGGAAATGTTTTCTGTGGGTCGACTGGTCAGACGTTTTGGATATTATATACGATTATTTGTAGGTATTATATACGGAAAGCTTTATTTATTTTTAGGGTTCTGCATATCAACAGGAAAAACGGAAACCTTAAGGACTACTCTGGCAAATGTGCTCGTCGCGCGCAGTTACTGCAACAGCTCATGAGCTGGAATGTGATCCCTAATAGGTACTACTTAATACATATATATACATTACACTAAATAATAAATAAATAAATATAAATATTCCAGACATATCACACATTGTCAACTGATCCCAAACTAGGCATAGCCTGTACTATGGGTACCAGAGACTGATAAACATAATAGATATATATTTAACACCCAGACACAGAACAAACATCTGTGTTAGTCACAAATGTTTATCCAGTGCGGGAATCGAACCCGCGACCTCTAGCGCAGAAGGCAGAGTTACTACCAACTGAGCTATGAGGCCAGTCAATAGCTGCTAGCACTAGCTGTTGCCCTTAACTTTGTTCGCGTAGAAATTTGTATGTGTATGTGTGAGAACTGACAGCCTTATAAAAATATTATCCATGTGGGTGATGACTATAAAAGGTCCATTTGGGCGCTGTAATTCTGGGCGGCTAACAAAACTCTTTTTAAATACCTACAGGGTTTCTGTAGGATACAATTGATATGCTATGCTAAAGGAACTATGCTATTTTTCCGGGATAAAAATTAGACTATGGCATTGTCTGACCCCATAAATACCACTTTGTAAAAAAATAATTTCGATCTCTTGCTCTGTGAAAACCAAACCAAATCTATTCCACAGGAACTGTACATTGTTCGAGAATGAAGAAAAGCCTCTGTGCTATTCCATACTATAATCTATCTCTGTGTCAAATTTCATCCAGATACGTTCAGCTATTCTGGCGTGATTGAGTAACAAACATACGTTCATCCAAACTTTCGCATCGTATTATAATAAACATAGTAAGTAAAGCCTTTTAAGGAAGTAGGTATAAAGCATAAACAAACACAGCTTGGCAAAAAGAGTAACAAAACTCATTACTTGCATGTACAATATTAAACATAACTATATTATCACCTTTACTACAAAAGCAATTGAATAAATTCTGAGTGTAAGGCTTATTTATCCACTCACAAATTCACACGAAAGTGTCACAGTTGCAGCCCCACCAAACAGTACTAGTGTCAACACAACGTACAAACCCAAACAAATACTTGTGTCACCCACGTATGCAAATATTTGTCTACACTTGGGATTTGAACACGTAACCCCTTCGCACTGAATCACCCATAATGCACTATAAACTATGGGCGTGGAAGAGTGTCGCGCTTTCAAGACGTATCACTTTTACTCACGAACATACTTTTCAAGTCATAAAGAAATTCTCGCTATGTTGTATTTTAGAAATAAATTGTTAAGTGATTAATGCTTTTAAGGTACCTACTCACATTGTAGTTATGAAAAGTATGAACAATACGAGCACTGCTACGCCCTACATCTACGAACGTCTACGACGTCTACGAACTCCAAATCATACTTTTTTTTTTTTATACAACTGAGGTGGCCATTAAGCATACGACCCACCTGTTGGTAAGCGGTTACTAGCCTATGAGCGCTTGCAATACCAGAGGCATCACGAACGCGTTACCGACCCCGAACCCCCCTCTCCCTAAAGAGCTCTGGCAACCTTACTCACCGCACACTCACAACACTATTTGAAACAAATAATGTTATTTGGCTGCGATCTTCTGTAAGGCGGAGGTACCTTCCCAGGCGGGCTGCTCCAATTTAGAACGAGCAAATCTCGCTATGCCCTACCTCCTCCAACTAATTTGATGGTTTGCAGAGAGTGCCTCACTGCGGAAAGCTGAACTTCCACAAAATAATTTAGGAACTAGCGCTAGCCCTCAGCCACGTTCGCTCAGATTTGTGACTAGTTGCCCCAATTCTGAAAACTTTCGGCATAACTGCTATTTCTCATCGCTCGGGAAATGAAATTTGAACCAACAACTATCCCGCGCGGGATCTTGTTGTGTAGCGTCACCTATATTAGAGAGTTGCGGTCATTTTGGGTTTTCTTTATTACGATTTATTGGGCAATAATATGCCGTAATGTTTGCTCCGGAAACTGCTATTTCACGTTATTCTTTTGTTTACTATGTGATATTGCTATTTAGGAAATGAGAGGACCGCCATGACTCGCGCGGTTTTTGTTCGGTTAGGACGGCTTGAGTTTCCCCCGTGTTTGTGTACCTTTCCTTCCCGCTCACAGTGCGAAGTTCTCGACGGGCCCTTTGCAAATTGGAACACAAAGGGTTCCGTTGGCCGTCAATAAACATTGTGCAAAGCGAAACGTATCATTGTTCTCTGTATATTTTAATTATTAGACAGTGCTCGAGGGCCGACCCTTTTGGCGCCGAGGGTCTGTAATGGAAGATCTTTTGCTGGTACGGTCGTCGTGCCGTTGCCTTTTACCTTTAACTCTGTTTTCTTAAGTCAGATATGTTTTACTTGAGTTCGGTTAAGTAAATGTTTAAACGGACCCTGGTAACTGGACTTGAGAGAGCTAGTAACTGCGCTTGAAAAGAATGTGCGAATAAAATATTTTCGCTTTCGTGAATTATTTATGCTTATCCCACTGAGTATGGTATAACGAGTAAAGAAATAAGAGTACAAACCGTATAAGGAGGTGAAGGAGCTGGTAGGAGGAGGAGGAAATTGCATCAATGCACTGGAAAGAGCTAAGGTCATACATTTGATAATAATAACCCCACCGAGGGCCTTAGTCGTTACATTATTATTTAAAAACATTTCCTCTTTATTATTAAAAAACAACAATACAAGGTACTGTACAATAAATAAGAGCACTTACAAATAATGACCAAGACACTGTTATACTTGAAACGAAATCACGAGGAACGATTTCGAATTGTTTATCGATCAGCTACAGATAGTGTCATTAGCACGACGAGCTGTTAGAGAAAAGTAGATTTCGAATGGTTATTTCATACTGTTGTCGTACCAATTTTTTATAATTATTAGTACAAAGCGTCGGTCAAACGTAGCTTTTAAAATGAGACGCAGGCGACCTAATTGAAGGGAGAACAGATTTTGTAATAATTATATGAACAAGCACAGAACTGCGTCCGCTTCAACACGCTGGCACGTGAAACGCAGCCGCGTGTTCATATATCCCTAAATCTATTCTGACCTGCTGCGCTGCGTCACCTACGTCCCAGAATACACTTGGCAAGCGCCGGTATAAAGGCTGCGAGACAACCTAGTAGCCTACTAGTAGCTAATGACAGCCAATTTTGCAGCGAATTTTTCTCGCCAGTCGTTCTCACTGCATCAGGCCGGGGTCTTAATAGATAGTAGATGCAAGAACGGACTTTTTGAAAAGTGGGCCAGTGCCAAATGTAATGGAAGTAATTCTACTCCTCTTAATATGTTCAAGGATCTTGCTTGTACCTTAAAATCGGAGAAAAAAAATATTATGCTTGGGGATTGTGAACCTGTTGTCGAAAGCATATTTATTTTTATTTTTCTTTAAAGTAAATCAGGTTCTAATCTTAACGAATGCAATAACCTTCTAATGCATTTCCTTTGTACAATACGGTTTCTATAAGATACACCACACGAAGCTAATGTTGAATGAAAATAGTCTTTATAGATGAACCACAGAGTCGGATTCCAGCGAGATCTAAACTTATAACTAAGTTGTAACTCTGTGTGTTTCTGTTATGTGGAAACACCGCAATAGTAGGTAAGCGTACTACTAGCCACAAATGTAAATTAAATCGTGGTCTCCCACGGTCGCCGTTTTAAATAAAAAAGCTTTTTTGTAAACATAATGGAAATTTAAAATTGTTTGTATTCAATTCCAATTATGCCGGGCTTTTATATTGTTTCACGTCTAGGTTGAAATTGATAAAAAAAATAAGTTATCTCGAAGTTGCGTTTTGATAATGAGCCTCATAATAATATTCAATGTTACTACATGTTAGTAAGTTTAAGCCGTGTTCAAACGGCGTGCGATATATACACCTGAAATTTATTTCAAAAAGATCCGTATTTCTACTGAATAAAGTAGAATTTGAGTTAGAATTTTAGGATCTTGTGATAGACTGATATTATTTAAGTACAGTTTTTTTAAGAAGAAAGTTATAGTGTTTAAATTTATATTTTTGGAATATATTGTGCATATATTTCAGAAAAAGTTCAGAATTAAAATAATATTCTACTTTGAATAAAATGCAATATACCCATAAAAAAAATTATACAAAATAAATATACATCAAATTAAAAAATGATTCCATAATTAATTTAAATATATATAATATAAAATACATAAAATATAATTAATTAAAAAATACAAATAATAATTTCTTTTATGTATCAATTAATAATACATGTTATTTTTTATTTTTTTTAAACTAAGTAATTCTTTATTTACAGATAGAAACTTAAAACTAATACAAGTTAATACTTACAAAATACACAAGAAACAGTTGAGCCATCTAAAGACCGTTACAAACGATCTATAGATAGCTCAACTGATCCAGATCACTACCAGTCGGAAGCGTCCCCAAGACGATCACAATTTTGTTAATTTATTGAAATTTGTATATTCAATTACAGCTAATTAACTAGAAACATCTCTTACAGAGCCAGTAATATTAAGATTCCTTACATAACAAATTATGACCAAACATTTAGGAGCTGTAAGGGTACAAACTCAGAGTTTTCTAAATATCAACAATAAGAAGTAAAACCGATGTCTATGGTATATGACTACAACCGCTACAACACAAATTAATTCACTCGCAGTCAAGTATTTAGCTTTACGAACATAGATTAGATGATACAACGTTCGCTATTCCAACAATGTTGCAATACCCTCACAAGACATAACAGTAAAGTTTACAACTGCCCCGTAGTTTCATCTCGATAACGTAATTCGAGCATGCAAACAACGTAGGCGTGGTGACTCAAATTACACAAAGAGATTGTTGCTGTGACTTATGCTGACATTATGCTGTCGAGAGTCGATAGACATTCATATACTTCTCTCAAAAACATGAGGCTCGCACTACGTGTGTTTGCTTGCTTGGCTAGTGAGTTTGTCTGTCTTTAACGCAGCAACTGCGCAACGGATCGAAGTAATTTTATATGGGCATAATGCTACATAAATACATGTACCACGAGAGTGGAGCCGTGGGCGTAAACTAGCAAATCATTTTAAAGATCAACCAAACCAAGGATACGATGCAGTTTAATTTAGCTAAGCCAATGCAATCACCCAGAGCATTTGCAAATCAGTTTCGAAGTGAAATTGTATTCTATACAAGTTGTAGGCGAGGCTGTCTTCGTAAACGAGCGTATCAGCGAAGCGAGTCTGCGTAATATATCTAGTAAAGGCAAATTACTCCAATCTAAATTAGATCTTAAGCTTTCTGTCATATATAATTCAATTTCATGAAAATCGTGGCAAAGTTAGGCGGGTTGCTTGCTTGCTTATCGTGTCACTGATTCTTTCTTGGTCATCCTGTATTAGGTCAGTGATCAAGTTGAGGTACGGTGGCCCAGAAAGAGGGCATATGACCATCGGTGAAAGAATCAGTGTAGTGAAAGGATATAGTTGCGCCTCTTAGAGGCTCCCTTGGTGCACGTGTCAATATCCAAAAATCAGACTTGTAGGCGTTTTCCCAATCACCGTGGCCGTGGTGGTCACGGATGAAATGGTTGTCGTAAGAAAAGCTAGGGTATGGCAGCAGCGTCCCCTGTTATCAAATATAGCTCTAACTGCGCTCGCCAACTCGCGTTCCCAGCATGGTGAGTATGAGCCAATTCCCCCCACATAATAGGAAATCTGTGGCGGAGCCCATGTTCAGTAGTGGACAACGGCTGGATTGATATCCCAATCCTTATTACATGGCTTATTTGGCAAAATCTTCGACACCAAAGCATCAAGTGACTGATTGGCAACATCCATAGATGGTTTTCTAATAATACGTAGTCATTCAGGTCACGTACCAGCCCTAGCTGTTTACAGAGCATGCTTCAGCTAGTCTGACGTTGGGTTTGATGAGACGATTGTACAAATTAATTATGTGTCGTAGTTTGAGGTACAGCTACGTAGATAGATCGCACAATTGTGTCTATGTTATAAGTCCAACAAACCTGAAAATTTGAAAGCTTCCTTTTGAGTCTGGGTCTGGGTGTGCACTGAGAAAAGTATTCCTGAAATTCTTCATCTAAGATGGTGCAGCAAGGATTGTAGGTACTTTATAGTGAAACTAATGGTTGTCCCGAACTGAGATCTCGCGATGTCTAGTGAAAGTTGGTGCTTCGTTGAGGAGCAATCAAAGTAAACTTTTTAAAACACGTCTTAGGGATGTTCTAACTAATATCCAATCTTAATTGAACAACGTAACTGATCAATATCAATAAAAAGTCAATGAAACTTTACCAAATGGGAGCTTACGTTATATTGGATTTTAAATTTTACTACTTTTGTTGTATTTCAAAAACCATATGGCCTATAGTAAAAACTGGATTGCATGAATGAAGTCATGGAAATACCTCAAGTAATATATATTTCTGAAATTCCGTAAAATTTCCGTTAATATACAGAACAGAGTTTTATCTAAATAATTCCAAGGAGTACTATCAGTGGTTTCTGGAGTGTTACGAATACGCAATGAAGTGGAATGGTGCTTTTTGGGCCGCTGAATATTTTAAACGTAGCACTCAGCTCGGTCAATTCATAGCTCACTTCTGACAAAACTGTGGGTAAGCCAGCGATGTACTTTTGTCTTCTTAACCTGAGTCTAGTCATTATAAGAGACCACAATCCAAATTTTCCGTCAGAACTCAACAAACAAATACGAATAATAATAAGTTACTCATAAAAAAAAAAAAATTGTTAGGAAACTATTCTACGATCAATTCACTATTTGCCCCCTTTCTGATTTTGTCTACAAACTTTCACCTTCTCTGAAATAACTCAGATTGTCATTGAGGGTTATTTTTGGTCTGCATGAAGTCAGTGTAGCTTCTGTTTGGTAAACTGAAACCGCGTGTTGTAAGGTTTTGAGCCCTTAGGATGCGTCCCGATTGACAAGCGCGCGAATCCGCCGCTTTCTTGCAAGTATCATTATGGTAGCCCTATCATTCCGAAACATGTTACACCAACAGGTTGACTAGTAAACTGCCACCGAACATTTTATCCTTGACTGCAAATCGACATTAATCGTTAACACGAATGCCGTATTTGCATATTCATGGCGCGATACCCCTTGATTTAACGACAACCGCGGCATGATCGTTAACCCCCGCAAAAAGTGTCACGTCATTTTTTTCCGTTTCAGAGTTCCGCATTTCAGTTAAAAAGTTGGCCAACTGTATTTTTAGCCGAATTCAAAAAAAGATTAGGTATCAATTCAGCGGCTATGTATTTGTTAGTGTATGTAGGTACGGGTGCGAACTTTCATATGAGACCCATTTTCTTGATAATATATGTTCTTTGAACACTCATGTCGAAAACTATAAATCAATAGTAGTATGTGTATGATGTACCGAAGTAAATAAATGTATATTGTCTTATCGAATGAAATTATGCCTGTTTCGCTTAAAGGTAGTATAATAAAGGTTATAATTACTACTATCCATTCAGCAGTTTTGCTGTGATTGAACCAGGAACACCCAAACATCCTCACAAACTTTCGCATTTATAATATTAGTAGGATACTAAGATGCCAATCCAAATACTTCTTTTTACGACCTCAATAAGTTTTGTGTAGAACAATGTTGTTCCTGTAGAATATTAAAATACTGTATTTCGAAGCCCCTGCGTGGTTTGATAGCTTTATTACTGAGCTCTCTAGTGAAATGATTAAACAAAAACATTATACAATAGAGTCACAAAGTAGTTGCTCAACATTTTAGTGCTCAAAAGGTGCCCGGGAATAATGAACTCAAAACACGTTGACTAACGTAAATAAAGCCGTACTTAGCAAAGACGACAGTACCGCTTCGTGTTTGACAGAACATATAACTTATGTTGCTGGATGTACAAGTAGGGATGAGACTTGACTTATCTCCAAGGTCGGAAAAGGCTGGAACTCAACGACTTTTTACTGATTATCCATAAACCTATCATATAGTTCTAACTATCCTACTTATATTAAAAATTGTGATTGAATCACATCGTAAAGACAACAGATTTCAATGAAACTTGGAATAAAGTAGAGTTCTTTACCTAGCATAGCAATTAAGCTAATTTTTATGCAGGTGAGTGCAAGCTAGTAGGTCATATAATGAGCCTGTGTAGAGTAGCTGCTAAGCAGCCTTTTTCCCCTTTCACACATACATCGACTGCTTTAGACAACGCTGGTTACGGAATAATTTCCGACCGACTATGACGAAACCATCATCCCATCCTTACTTGTCGGGTGTACACAAGATAGCGCTCCTTGGCAATGATTAATGTATACCCTCGTCTCGCACACGTCATCTCACCGCCGGGTTTTATATAATTACTGTTTAAAACTTTGTTTACTACGAGTGTTCATTCGTAGTGGGTTTATGTTCACGCGGCCGCACTTCGATATCATCTGCTCATCAAGATTCTACGCAGGGTTACTCTAGCTAGAAAAAGGCCTGTTCAGAAATTTGATACCCACAGTGGTAGCGAAATTCATGGTATGCCACCAAGTATTTGTATGGAGTTTCGCAGCTAACGCGAAACCAGAATACCGCGCGATATTCGCCAGGGTATAAGTTATATTGCGACAATATTTGGAATATAAAATTATAAGGTTATAAATCGATCGTTTGAATCCTATCCTTCTTCAGTACAAATCCAATCTCATGTAATCTCAGGGCGTGTATCTTTCATTCGAGCAGCTGCCTATTTTTGATGCAGTCTTAATTTTAGCTCTGTCAGGGATATTTTTGACACTATTGATAGTTAGAGTAAAATTGTAGATTTACATTTACAGTAGGATTTTAATAAAGCTCGCTCAGTTCATCGATGCGCATCTCATGCATAACAAAAAATGCAATCGGTAACGCTTTAATGCAAAATGTCAGTGCGCTTTTAAAAATAAAATAATATAATTCCACAGCGGACTAGAATAAAAATGATGATAAGTAAAATATTCGGGTTGAAATGAATTCGATAAAAAACATGGTGTGCTTTTGAGCGCGAATGACGTGGACGTGTTTTTCCAAATATTATTTATTCATTGGTTCCTCTCTAGTTTCTCTCGTCTCAGAAATGACTGTGAAAATAATATCAGTTTGGTGTCAGTTGGAAAAGTTGTGTCGAATTTGAACACCTGGGTTTATTTATTTATTTAAGTTCAATTATTGAATTCACTTACAGAATAAACCAACGCGTCCAGCAAGCCATTTACAATGCACTCAAAAATGAGTACTTATAATTGTTACATAAACTATTTAAAGTAGCATAAGAAACGAATACATGAGTTTTGCATGTTTATTGAACTCGGTGGCGTAGCGAGCTAGTGCCCGTCTGAGTCGCAAGGGGTGCGGGTTTGAATCCCGCTGCGCTGACTATGTATGCACTCGTATGGCACTCTTGGCTGTTGTTAGGGCTGTTGTATGACCGTAAAATTGTATGAAAAACACAATTATATTAGATTTGCAGATGTTATTCCTGTAAGCTAGAAGTCTGTTCATTCGGCAAATTAAGTAATAATGCTCTTTAGATGCCAATAGTGGTCTCCCAACCTAGTTTTGATTGTGCCTTAATTATTTGTTAAGTAGAGTAGGCAAAATTCGCAAAGATCGCATCATTAAAATACCCCTATAACACGACATACCCCATAAACTATGAGAACTATTCAAGACCCATTCTAGCTTGTCATTCCACATGCCATAGAGTTTCAACAGAGCGTATCCAAAACACTTGCAATAATAATTTACAGTTAACGCCATCTTGCTCTATTGTTATACAGCCGTATAAACGATAATTACGCCTCTGTATAACTGTGTCGCCTCAAGTTGGTAACACTGACAAAATCAGAGTTTTGGGTTAGTATGTGTAAGATAAGACCAGGGTTTTTTTACTGATTATTATTGTGTCTGCCGTGGTGGCCCCGGCTAAAGAATAGGCCCCTCCATACCTACCTATCCGTGGATGTGGTAAGAGGCGACTAAGGGAAAAAAGCTAGGTGATGGGCAGCAGCGTCCCTCATTTTAACAACGATAGCTCTAACTGCGCTCGCCAACCCGCATGCCCAGCGTGGTGAGTATGGGCAAATCCCCCCACCTGATAGGAATTCGCTCCGTCTGTGGGGGAGGCCATGTTCAGCAGTGGACGTCGTACGGCTGAAATGATGATGATGATGATTATTGTGTAGCTGGATTTTGTCTATAGTTTTGTTTTCTTTACCTCACACCGACAACGAATTATTTTTAAACTTTGGACCTACAAAATTATATGTAAATTATGTGTAATGTATTAATGTAATTTGTATATATTAACTTGTATTTGTTTTAATTTTATTTCTGTAAATAAATCTAATTATATGTATTTCTTAGTTATATTACCTACAAAAACAGGTATCTACGCTGTGCCTAGTTCAGAATGTATATAATATGTATATTAATTTTTCTTTTTGTTGAAAGAATAAGCCCTTTCAATAGTATATTAGTTATGGAATCCGCTGTACATAACCTACTCTTTTTTTAATTCGGTTTAAAAATTCGTTAACCTGTCATGTCGGTTTTCGTCGTCAGGCGGCTCTGTGGATAGGAATTAAAACCTTTCCAACAGTAGGTCCCTCATCAACCGATAATACGAGGGTTTCTCCGCACAAAAATTCTAAATCAAGAACGATGACACATCTGAACAGAATGCCTATGTAGATGCCCGTTTTACATAATAAAACAAGGGCATCATTTTTGAGCTTTTATTGCACTTTTCATGAACAACTTACCTAAAAACTCTGCATCACTGCTGCAGTTGCGGACAAAACAGCCTCATCAAAACTGTTCATCAGAAGAATTCAACGTTGAGTAGGTACACGGAGCCTTATAAATGATTTAAACACAACCCCCAGCTTGCAAGCCTAGCGGAACACGACATGTACTAAAATATACATGTAATCCGTTACGTGTACCGTAGCTTTGAGGGAAAAGTGCGGTATTCATTGAGGTAGCTGGTATATGCAAGATAGCTTTAGGATAGGGTTTTATTTTGGGTTTGGAATTTTTCCTGTTTTTGTAGGATCTGTAAGGAAGACTGACAGTGACGGATACATGGTTCTACCTGACTGCCGAGAAGGAAGGAGGGTAATGTTGTTCGAGTGTACCTATGTATGTGTAGTTATGTGTGTTCCTTTGTACGTCAGCGTAGCCTAAACGGTTTTATGTCATGTAAGATGTCATTGGATTCGTCTTTGTTTTTTGGATAATTATAAAATGTCAACAAATACCAATATGGCGGCTGTAAGCCGGATCCTCCCATATACCCAAAACGACCAAAATATAGATTATAATAAAGAAATGTCACAAGATTCGTCTATAACACGCGGATGACATCCTATTTCCTACTAATATTATAAATGCGAAAGTTTTTTTAAGGTGTTTGGATGTTTGTGGTCCAATCACGCCCAAACGGTTTAGGTAGGTATTCTTACTCTGTCATTTTTAGCAGTGTTTTTATTCGGCTTGCGCAGTTATAACAATGAAATTTTCTTAAAATAATGCTGCCAAACAATATTATTTGATTCCCTCAAAATACTTTTCACGACTACATACTTTACAGATAATGAGTTTCACCAATGATTTTGTGACACCAAAGTGACATAATTTTCATAAAAATTTGAGTTCATAATCAAGACTGCTTGTTTGACGAAAAGGAATACCCTTGTTTTATGAGTCAAACTGGAAATACAATATATAAATATAGTAACTACCTAATAGAATTTCGTGGCTTAAAATATAGGTAGAAAATTTGTATCAAATGGAATCTTCAAACTAAAAAAATATTCTTTGTAGAAAATATATTTCTTGTTTTCTTGTCGTCCGTTAGAACAACCTGAGCAGAAAATTGAAAACACTATCGACTTCCAATGCCCTCGTTGAACTACAAAGAAATCCTACGTCTTTGTGATAAAAATAGGGGAATGACCGCGATTTTGATAGCGTGGAGCTATTTCCTTACAAACAGAGCAAAATCACTTGTTGCACTCAGGGGTTGAATACACCTCTTATCGTAGACTCTAGAAAGAAGCTATCCTCTAGGTATATTAATTGTTTTTAAAAGTCACGGGTAGGCTGTGCGTTGAATGTTAGTGGATGTCTGTCACATTAGCAGTGGATGATGATCAACCGTCTGACTTTACACACTGCTGGGCATAGTTATCCCTTTGCTTATGCCATTCATCACGATCCTCTATGAAGCGACGGACATAGGCCTTTTTCAGGGCCACCATACCTCAACCTGGTCACTGACCTAATTTAGATGACCAAGAAAAAATCAGTGACACGACAAGCAAGCAAGCATCACGATCCTGCGCTAGTCTTGCCCATCAACAGCCTATAGTCTTTAACTATTCCTTAAATAATAGGTATCTAAAACTCAATTCTAAGAAGGAACTAGAAGGTGTCATGCTGATGTCGACAGCCGCAGTCGTAACTGACTTTATTCGTTTCATGCTATGACAAACTTTAATGTTTCGCTGTTGCATAAAATATTTACGTCTCTCTTTAATTAAAAATGTTTCGGTTCTCGGGAAAAAAACAGCACGAGAGCTTATTTGTTACTGCTAGGCACTACAAGGAACAATGAAAATATTTTATATCTCCCCGTATCTGCGAAGACGTCACGCGATGCGGTCCTGACGTGACCATTTGTCCTAATTTCGACGGTGCTTCGCGTTTACGAGCGATCAATATTACCAAAACAGCCTGCGTCTGTCGGCAATATCGCAGCCGCGGAACGGAAGTTTACAATCGACATCGACGACGTATTTGTATTAGAGCCAGGAAATAACTGACAAATGCCGGTGACAGCGGCGATGTCCACTCGCCAACCGAAACGTGCGGTCGAAACACACATATAAATAATTCCGGTCATGTGTTCCGGTTATTATTGGCCACAGATCGGTTTTCTCGCTATTTTCTTTGGCTCGGGAAGAAATTAAACCAATTTATTCAATTCAATTCAATTCAATTTATTTAATTTATCAGACATAGGTATCATCCATTTTGTTAGTAAAAATAATAATATAAAAAACTTATAAAATATGTTAGTAAGGACAAAATTATAAACAATAAAAAATAAAAACATCATTGTGCGACAGGCTGGTGTTTTGAAAGCCTATGATGCCGGAACCATAATTAAAACTCTGCCACAACGGCCAGTATGCTGTTGTTACTGTCGCGGACGCGGCACATCAGGGACGCAATTGTTTTGCGTATGATCGCGTAGAAGTCATTGACTTGAGCGTCAGCAAACATACCTGATGCGCTACAGTACCTCGGCAGTCCCAGCAGCACCCTAAAGCCGTTGTTGTACTGGACTTATAAAGCGTTGCACTTCAGCGAGTGGCGGACCCACAGGTTGCACGTGTAGAAGTTTTGACAATATGCCCTGAACAGGGTCACTTTGACGGGGACAGAACAACGAGCTAGCATATTGCATCTAACCGACAAAGCTCTACGTTCCCTTTCGATGTCCGTGTCATCACACATATCCTCAGTGACCCAGGTCCAAGTACTTAAATTTCTTAACCCAGGAGAGGGGTGTTTTGCTCAGCAAAACTGGAAGAAGATCGTAAGTTTTTCCTCCAGCCTTGAACACCATCACCTCACTCTTTTTCGCATTGTACTTGAGCCCATGGGCCACCGCATAGGATTCACTGACAATCTCAATGTTAACAATCGAGTATCCGACATCGAGCATCCGACTTTGGTTCTATTGAGTTCCTCAATCAAACGATTTATGTACAGATTGAAGAGCTTTGGGGATGTGATTCCCCCTGCCGCACTCCAGTATGTACTCATCAGAGTAAAAGCCCGCCCATCGCACCATGTTATTTTGGTTCTTGTACCAGTACTTAAATAAATAGATTAGGTCTTTTGGCAAACTTGTATAAGTAATAACTTTCCCCAGAGTATATTATACGAAACCAAGTCAAACGCCTTTGACAGGTCCAAAAAGCACGCATATACAGGCGCTTTCTGCGTGGCTGTGCTTAAAAAACAAGATAGCTGACTCCGTCGATAGCCCGGGCTAAAAACCAAACTGCGCATCGTTTAAGCTTAGGTGCTGACTTAAGTGTCTATCAAGTATGCTGTCCAATACTTTAGCAATAGTCACCAGCGAAATAGGTCTGTAATTAGACCTGTCAGAGGCATCACCTGTTCTATTCTTTATAATGGGAAGTACAACAGTTCTTATAAGACCTAATGGCAGGTAAGAATGCCCAATACCAAAATTGTACAACATGGCCAGAACTCTTGGCAAATGGCATCCTTGCACGAATTTTATCGTAAAATGGTCCACTGACTTGCTTGATAACATCACTTTAATAGAATATGAAATATAAAAAAACTAGTTACTAAAATCACGTTTCTAAAACAGATGGAGCTTTCAACGTTACTGGATATCTAACGTTTCGCAAAAATCACGTAACTACCCACGCCTAGTCCTTATCGCTAAGAGGAAAATAAATGAGACGACTTTTTCCTGCTTTACGAGCAAGTCACTGTGAATATCGTGTTTTGTTTCTTTTGAGTAAAAAATACAGGGAGCCAAAATATTGTGAGGGTAAAGTAAGGTAAGGTTATTACTTTTTATGTTAGGTGTAATCAAAGCGTAATTAGAAAAAAATGTTTGTCCTAAAAATGACGCTCATAATACATTCATGCATGTTTAACAAATTCAAATTCAAAATCTTTATTGCACTTATGTATTTTACAATGGGGTGTTGTGGTAACTAGAGGCTATTATTATCATAACGTTTATATAGTATTTTAATTATGCCATTAAAATAGGTCGGTAATACCTTTCGCAGAATAGGAATCTTAATCGATTGACGACATAAACTTGAAATGCTTAAACGTTAGTGTTCAAAAGCACGGAAAGGGTATCATAAACCGTCCGTACATCGTCTTTGTGTTCAACAATGCTTGCAGAAAATATTTCGCTACAGTATGGTCTCGAATCATTATGTATCGCAATACTTTGACAACCTCGGTGGCGTGGCAGGTGAGTGCCCGTCTAAGACGCAGGGAGTACGGGTTTAATTCCCGCTGCGGGATTAATGTTTGAATGATCTAAAAATATTTGTTCTGGGTCTGGATGTTGTGGTGCCATGATACTCGTAGTTTCTGATAACCACGACACTGGGAATCCTAGTTTGGGGTCAGGACTATGTATGTGACTGTTGGTGTTATTATTTTTTTAACCGTAACCAACAAGCAAGTTCATACCACATGATAGGAAGTAAGGAGTCATGTTCAGCAATTATGGACATCCTCAGGCTGGAATGATGATGATACCAATGGCATATAATTTTAAGTCTAACACTAGGTCTCTTTTCAAACTTGTTTCGTATTTTACAAGCTTTGAATCCTACTATCCTACTTAATATTAAAATGCGAAAGTCTGTGAGGATGTTTCGATTTTTGTTGTTCAATCGCGGCGTAACGGCTCAACAGATTTCGTTTAAACTTGGAATAGATAAAGTTCTTTACCTAGAATAGCATATAGGTAAATTTTAACGAAGGTACCACGCGAGCGAAGCCGCTGGCGGAAGATAGTCATTCATAAATGTTGCTTAGCACGATTAAACTAGAACTGTAGAAGTTTATTCTCAATAAAATCACAGAAAACTTATTTCCATTGCATAGTAACAAGTACTCTTAAAGAGGTTAAAGAAAATACATAATAAATTAGGTACCTGCCTGCAATATCACATGATATGAGTATTGTCTGCTCGTTGAAAAGTCAATAACTCAGCTTTATATTTATTCTGAAAACCAGACGATGTTTTGAGTTTTGTCTTGTCTTGTGTAGAGTTTTGTCTGTAATCTTTTAATTTTATGGGTGTCTAGACTACGTAGCTTTACCACATAAAAAGCCCCGAAGAAGATTTCCACCAATAAAGAACAAAAAAAGTTCCTTTAGAACGATTGCAGCTATTACAATCGCTGACACAACGAGAGCCACTAACTTCTGGAGCAAATAAAATAATCATAAATAATGATACAAGAAAAAGCTCTTTCCTATGACGGTACTTTTTCTGAATGCCCGCACGGCATGTAGTCATAACCGCGGCTGAGGGTTGCATGCGACGATAATGGAGGGCCCCAGATGTTTTTCGACTTATGTGGCTTATTGCCCCATTTAGTCTGCTAAGTATAAGCGCCGCCGTGTCCATCCAACGAAACTTCGTAATTTTATTCCCTACCGTAATTATTGGAGTAGGTAGCGCTTTTTACCGCAGTCCCCGCCTCGGGAATAAAAGAATAACAAGCTTCGAGTTTTCGGTGTGTTTTGTTTAATACAACAGTGTTATCGTTAATCTAATTAATATACGCTGGGGTTTGAAATTTTATGGAAACTCAAATCGTTCCATTAATTTTCTGTAGGTACTTGAAAACGTTTTGGTACCCATAAAAATAATCATATTATGTGTTTATTCAGAAATACAGGACACGGCATTACCGGTGCCGAAGCCAGCTCAGTTTGAATAAGTACATACATTGTTACAAAAAACATACTATTATTATATTGGAAGGAAAGACAAAAGAAAAATTAATAAAAAAATTGGGTTATCCTTTGAGTATAAAGTAAACTTGGGCTATGGGATAAAGAACATGTTATTTTTTTACTAATCCTTGTTGACAAACAAAATGTAACAGCTAAGAGCCAATTCAGACTAGCATTTTATACGAGCGTGTAACCACACGCGCAATTCGTACGAGCTTTGACGCACTTATAAGCTCCTCGTAGAAGCGCGAGCTGCGAGTAACACCTCCCCGCTGGTTCGAGCGTACACGCCTAAATAATCCGCGGGTACGCTCAAACCAGCGTACGCGTCTACGTGCGTTCAGCTTTTTGAAGCGAAATGAAGCGCGCTTGTAATCGCTAATTCCAAAACGCTAGTTTAAAATTGCTTATATCAAATAATAAAATTTTATTTACAGAAAGAAACTTAAAACTAATACAAGTTAATATTTACAAAATACACAAGAAACAGTTGAGCCATCTAAAGACCGTTACAAACGATCTATAGATAGCCCAACTGATCCAGATCACTACCAGTCGGAAGCGTCCCCAAGACGCTGGCGGAATTGCCACGCTGGATGGCAATGCTAATTCGCTGGGCCAAATAAGAGCCAGCTCTCGGGTCACGCGTCGCTTCGATCAGACGTCCTGATATCTTTTTGAAAACCCCGAGGGCCCCGTTTCAAATAATAATAAATCGAATAGTAATTTACAATCTGTTTTTCAGAAGTAGGATGCGGTTTGTTACCATTATGGAAAGCAAAACATCGCCTACTTTAACGGTATCTGATCTAATAATGTAATTCGTCAGATTTCAGCATCTCCAGTAAAATAATATTCCCGAAAAATTTGCCTCCACTTGTTTGTTTTCAAATAATTTCTTTCCGTGTTCACTGTACCGTTTTAGAGAGGAGCGTAAACATCTACACGAAGGTTTTTTATTTGCAAATCATTCATCTCATTAGCTTAAAGCTCATATCGATAAAAAATATTATTACGTTTTTGTGTCGATGCCGCTGATCCTTAATTTACTTATTAACTTTAATTTACTTACCGCCTTTTAAATTTTTACCTTTTGATGTGTCTTCATATACGAGTAGATCAAACTTACAAAGACAGCGATAATTTTAGAGCTGTCCAATTATTATCATTGGGAAGCCACAAACTCAAAGGTATAAGACAGTTCCATTCTAGATTATTTGGTGGTTACAAAGCCAACTGCATCTGGTACTCCTGCAAAGTATCAATGACCGATGCTCTTAAAGGAAGTTAAAATATCTATTACATTGGTTCACATTAAATGTACGGTGAAAAAGGCAAACGGCGCGAGCAGAATTGCTTTTTACGGATCGGCTAGCATTCCACGACTCGAGCAGTGGGGGAGGGGGCTACGTGACGGGAGGGCTTCTAGAAATGAATTGTTTTCGGTTTACCGTAAGGTAACATTACGTTATTGCGTACCTTTGTGGTTTTTTAAGTGTGTTTATAGGATTTGGCTCGCCCGGAAACGGTTCCGCTCACCCGAACGGAAAACGTCCAATGTTACCCCAATTCAATAAAAATTAAACACCAGCGTCGCAACGT
Organism: Anticlea derivata; assembly: GCA_947579855.1. NCBI lineage: Eukaryota > Metazoa > Arthropoda > Insecta > Lepidoptera > Geometridae > Anticlea > Anticlea derivata. The sequence continues at coordinate 5,559,229 of OX388257.1, forward strand.
ACCAAAACGTTTTTAATTCGTTCACTGCTTTCGACATCCAATTTTTACCCTCTTTCGTCATGGTAATTCTTACGCTGTCACAAAAACGCTTGTATAGGGATATTGTTCCAAAACTTGTGGTTGAAATTGTTGAAGACGAGGGAGGAAACGCAGGCATTTCAATTTTTGCGCACCTGCGAGCTACTACGCGGACACAATAATTTAATTTCACTCGTTACGCCGAGGTATTCAGCGAAAAGCTGAGGAAAACTCATAAAGCTATTACCTTGCTTGGAACGCTGACGCGGCGGTTTCAGAATCAGATAGGTAGGGGGCGAGATACTCTAAATTAAATTTTGAAATGGTTTACAACGTCCAGTATTGCTAGCACTTCAGTTCGCATGTTATCTTGAGAACAGTACTTTATGCCAACTCTATTTGCTGGATTAAATATCTAATACTTTTAGTTTTAGTTACAAATGAAACTTAGATCGTCAGCTACCTCAAAAAACCATAATGGCTAATTAAAATTATAGGAACAATATTTATTAAATTTGTGAATACCAGAAGATAGCAATAAGTAGTTTAAAAAGTTTGTTTTAGAATCCTAAAGACGTGTTCAAACTGCATGCGTTATGATGCGTTATGATGTCCTTGATATGTCATATAAAATTCATATAAAAAATAGCCTTACCTTTCCTAAATAAAGTCAATTTTGTGTTTGACATTTTGAAGGTGTGCGATTTAGCTGAACGATATCGCAGCTCCTAAAATTCGAACTCAAAATAAACTTTATTCAAAAGACGTAAGGATCATTTTCAAATAAATTTTAGATGACATATCGCACGCCGTTTGAACGCTTAAGAACGTATCCTGGACCTGCAACGTTCACTCAATATTACAGTAGCCAAATATTTGAACTGCATTTTTTGTATCAAAGTAATATTTTCTTAGTATAACTTACATTATTTTCAGGCAAGTTATCTCTAGAACTTTTCGCGTCGTATACTGGTGGCGAATTTCATATAAAATTTAATCCGAAAGCCGCAAACTAGTCTGACCTAGTTTTCAGGTAATTACAGACGTTTTGATTCACTGCGCATATTTTGTACATATGTACAAAGTAATGTGCAATCACATTTGGGTATTAATTTCCCTAACTATATTAACGGTAGCGTGAAAGCGGGGTAAGAGAAATGCTGCAATAGCCTTCCTGCTAAATTGTGACTTGAAATCACAGGCTTAATTGATTTAAAAGCTGTAATATGATCGTACCTAGAGTCCCATGACTTTTATCCCCGAGAAAAGTAGACATCCTCTCAGATCTCCAGGTGATCAGATCCTTGAAGATCTCTAAGGTAAGAAATCAAAGGTGTGTCTGAATATTTTGCACATGCCCAGATATTGCAGTAGCGAGAATTCAGACTTGTTGCAAGCCCATCGCCACTATAAGAATAGGAACTTACTGGTTTTCGCATAAGAAGTTTTCTCTCGCCGTTCTAAGCACGCGTTAGCGCGCCGTTAAATTTTTGAATAGACAATCTCATTTGTACCTGCACACGACCTTCATAATAAGCCGTAGGAGAAAGAGAAAAAAAGAGATCACTGACAGCCCCTACCTATGAGTTGGAAGGAAATAACTCCACGCGAACGATGTCACGGGATTTTAACTAGTAAGAAATAACAACACAATACAATATAGGGATTTGTTATTGAAATAATAGGGTCTATAAAGGTACGGTACATCATGGGGTCGTGTAAGCCCAAGGCGAATCCAGCAAATTCGGTACCATATAATTAGGAAGCAAATTATTTATAGGTACCTAATTAATGGCTTTGATATTTATTTATTAGCGTTGTTATAATTTAGCTTAGTTTTGGGCCACATAGCCACATAAACTTTAGTATCAAGTTTTTTTTTTATACAACAGTGGTGGCAAACAGGCTTACGGCCCACCTGATGGTAAGCGGTTACCGTAGCCTATGAGCGCTTGCAATACCAGAGGCATCACGCACGCGTTGCCGACCCCGAACCCCCTTCCCCCTAAAGAGCTCTGGCAACCTTACTCACCACAGGAACACAACACTATCTAAAACAAATAATGTTATTTGGCTACGATTTTCTGTAGGGCGGAGGTACATCCCCAGGCGGGCTGCTCCAATTCAGAAAGAGAACATCTCGCTGTGCCCTCAAAAAAAAAGATATTGATGAAGGCCAGATTTTGTTTATCAGCTCGGCATTAGCGAGAGAGACATGCAAAATATGGAAAAGTTAGATCCTTTCTGTTTCTGGGACTACTACCTACATACAATTCTTAGTGTTTATCACATACAAAAAACTATGTATCAAATTGTACCGTTAATATATATATTTTTTTTATTGACAGTGGTTTTTGTAGAGATAATTAATTAAAACTAAAAGTCCGATCCTATATAATGTGCGCAAGTCGATTTCTTGTGCCTATTAATCCAGTTCCCTACATCCCCTACAGCTTGGAGCAATAAATTATTAAGAATCATAGGAACGGGTATGACATGGGCTACCACTCAGGAAAATATATTATGTTTGAGTAAAATGTCTCTTAAAATATGTGAACGAAGGCTTCCAAGGATAGTGAACGCGGCAGAACGTGCCGGATGCGATGAAAAGTTACTTATCAGAAAAGTTGAGGCACTTTCCATTCCTTACCTAGTCAAATTATCAATCGCTTTAGTTTCAATGCTGACCCAGAGCTGAGCTGAATTTATAAATAAATAATAATAATAAATCCTAATTACTTCTCAGTAGGAATGGCAAATATTCCATTTTGTAATATTACGTATTTAAATCTAAGAAGCTCTATTGCTACTTAAATATTTAATACCCATTTCCACAGGAACATCACAATAATTAAACATTTTATCACCTGCCCTTTTTAGGGAAAAAACATTGCCCGCCGGGTGGGCGGTTGATCCTGTTACACTGAAAGTAAACAGTATGTCAACTCCAAAAGCACTGAATGCGCACGATCATGTACAAGCATACGCCTAATCGCATCGTATTTTGTAGTGCATGAATAAAATAGCGCGGTCTCTTTTCAGTCAGCTTTCGCAAAAATGAGGCTAAAACTGTAAGTTAAAAAATCATAACAGAAATTTCCTGATTTGTGTGTAATTTTGAGATTGGATGAAGGTTTGGAACTGAGGTACTGTATTTTTTAAGGGTGTTTTCAACACTCGCTGTCTATTTGATCTCGATGGGATGGAGCCTTTTGAAGGAAACAGATAAACATTAAGATACCTGGGTTTATGCCTGTCCGCGCCTGTTGCCGCGATGTGCCGGTACTGGTATCGTTTAACAACTAAGATAATGTTTAAACTATGGTAAGTAAACGGTAGGAACATTGTGTGGGTATGTACGAATAGGCACAAAAAAGGTTTTTTTCGGTCCTGCATTGTATGTATATTTGTAAGAACATAACTTGCGAACGGTCAATCCGCATGGAATTTAGCGGTTCACTGTCAACTGGTTCTACTCTTAAAACTTGATAGTAAGAATGTCAGTAAAATCGGCTAATGATTTGTTAATAAAATATTGGGTTCCAATAGGAGCTTTAAAAAGAAATACAAATACACGAAGTGGGGTGTCACATGAAACAGTTTGTTCACAGTTTGTATGATCGTATACTAATTAGACATGCATCCGATAGTCGAAGCACCAACTTTTATTAGTCCTCGCGGAATCTCAGATTATTGCGAACCACTAGTCATAATGTTGAGGATTATAATAAAATTTGTACCCAGACAGACAAACAACGAAGTTTCACCATAAGGGATTTGGTAATACCTTTTGTTAACAGGACCCTAATAATGTAATAGTCTCACGACTGTAACCCGCCATGCATGCCTTCTCAGATCTCTAGGCTCTGTTAGATCCATGAAGCCAAATTATTAACATACTAACAAACAGGTTTAGAAGGTCACGCTTGGCACCAGGCTCACTTCCTATAAGGCTGGGTGGTCTTGGTATCCGCAAAATTACCAGTGTATCCATTCCGGGGTGTAAGGGGTTCCAGATAACACCTTTCGGAACCCAAGACAACCTCACCGGCACGTGGTACACCCTGCCGATCAGCGAATGAGGCTCTGTCGCTCCACCCACCAACCCGCACTGGACCAGCGTGGTGGGTTACGGTCCAATCCCCCCTATGATAGGCAAAAATAAAAGACGGCCCCCAGTCCCCGGCAGCTCCGCTATTCCTGGTACTGGTAGCAGCCACGGTAACGGCGGAGCAGGGGGTGCTAAGAATCCCCGGCAGAGGCCCAGCTACCAACCCCCACGAAACCTGGACCTGGTAACATTCAACGCACGAACGTTGAGGACCGACGAGAAGTTGATTGAGCTGGAAGAAGTAGTAAGTAAGTTGCGCTGGGATATCATAGGATTATCAGAAGTCCGAAGAGAGGGGGAGGACACGATAATCCTAAATTCCGGCAACTTATTCTACTACCGGGAGGGAGATCAGCTATCCCAACACGGTATAGGGTTTCTCGTTCATAAGTCCCTTGTCAACAATATTGTAAAGATAGTGAGCGTTTCGAGCAGGGTGGCATACCTTATACTCAGAATCACCGAACGGTATTCGCTGAAGGTCATACAGGTATACGCCCCACACTCGAAACGCCCAGACGATGAAGTGGAGGATATGTATGACGACATTTCAAATGCCATGCATGCCTCGAAAACACACTTTACAGTTGTGATGGGGGACTTCAACGCGCGGCTAGGCACGAGGAACGGCGATGAACTGAAAGTGGGGCAATTCGGCTTTGGACAGCGAAACCAAAGGGGCCAGCGTTTGGTCGACTTCATGGAGAAAGAGGGACTCTTTGCGATGAACTCTTTCTTCAAGAAACGACCGTCCAGAAAATGGACGTGGCTGCACCCCGGTGGTTACAAAAGCGAGATAGATTTCATCATGACGACCAAGAGGCAAATATTCAATGACGTCTCTGTGATCAACAGGGTCAAAACCGGCAGTGATCACCGTATGGTTAGAGGCTCATTGAATATCAACATTAAGCTGGAAAGGTCTCGTCTGATGAAATCTACTCTTCGCCCAAGTCCTGTCCAAATTCAAAACCCCGAGAGCTTTCAGTTAGAACTCCAAAATCGCTTCCAAAGCCTGGCTGAATGCGAAACAGTGGACGAGCTGAACAACGGGCTAGTGGAAATTGTCCAAGCGGTTGGGTCGGAGTTCTTTAAGACCCACCGTAAAAATAGAACCCAGAAACTCTCTGAGCACACTCTTAAACTCATGGCTGTGCGAAACGATATGAAGCTGCATTCTTCAGTGGACAGGTCGAAATACGGCGTGCTCAATAGGCAGATCTCTAAGTCTATGCGACACGATTTGCGCCTTTTTAATACAGATTGTATTAAACACGCCATAGAGCGTAATAAAGGCTCAAAAGTGTTCGCAAAAGATCTGTCTATTGGACAAAGTCAGTTGACGAAACTGAAGACCGATAGCGGCAATATCGTCTCGTCGAAGCCTGAGATTTTGGGAGAGCTCGAGAAGTTCTATGGACAACTGTACACCTCATCGCAAAGTCCTGCTCCAAGCACGGCAAGCGATGCAAGAGCCCGTCTAACCCGGCACTATACCGAAGACATCCCGGACGTCAGCCTATACGAGATCCGGACGGCCCTCAAACAGCTTAAGAACAATAAGGCACCGGGGGAGGACGGAATAACGTCAGAGCTTCTGAAAGCGGGTGGAACACCGGTACTTAAAGTCCTTCAGAAGCTATTTAATTCCGTCATCCTCGAAGGTACAACGCCTGAGGCGTGGAACAGGAGCGTGGTGGTACTGTTTTTCAAGAAAGGTGACAACACCCTCTTGAAGAATTATAGGCCCATCTCGCTGCTGAGCCATGTCTATAAGCTGTTTTCGAGAGTTGTCACTAACCGGCTCGCCCGTAGGTTTGACGACTTCCAGCCTCCCGAACAAGCCGGGTTCCGCAAAGGCTTCAGTACCGTAGATCACATCCACACGCTTCGGCAGATTATACAGAAGACCGAAGAGTATAATCGGCCACTATGTCTAGCGTTTGTGGACTACGAGAAAGCCTTCGATTCAGTCGAGACCTGGGCAGTGTTACGGTCACTACAGCGGTGCCAGATCGACTACCGGTATATCGAAGTGTTGAAGTGTTTGTACAGTAAGGCCACCATGTCTATCCGACTCCAGGACCAGAGCACAAATCCGATCCAATTGCAAAAAGGGGTGAGACAGGGAGACGTCATTTCTCCGAAACTGTTCACCTCTGCATTGGAGGATGTTTTCAAGCTTCTGCACTGGGACGGACATGGGATCAACATCAATGGCGAATACATCACTCACCTTCGATTCGCCGATGATATAGTCATAATGGCAGAATCGCTGGAGGACCTTGGTGCAATGCTCAGAGACCTCAGTACCGTCTCCCAACAGGTGGGTCTTAAAATGAACATGGGCAAGACAAATATCATGTCTAATGCTCATGTCGCACCCATACCGGTAAATGTTGGGAACGATATCATTCAAGTTGTAGATCACTATGTCTATTTGGGTCAGACGATTCAACTAGGTAGGTCCAACTTCGACAAAGAGGTCAACCGACGAATCCAACTCGGATGGGCAGCGTTTGGGAAACTTCGTCATATCTTCTCGTCGGAGATACCGCAGAGCCTCAAGACGAAAGTCTACAATCAGTGCGTGTTGCCAGTGATGACATATGGCACTGAGACTTGGTCGTTAACTATTGGCCTCATACACAAGCTCAAAGTTGCACAACGGGCTATGGAGAGAGCTATGCTAGGAGTTTCACTACGTGATAAGATCCGAAATGAGGAAATTCGTAGAAGAACCAAGGTTACCGACATAGCTCTCAGAATTAGCAAGTTGAAGTGGCAGTGGGCAGGCCATATAGCTCGCAGAACCGATAACCGTTGGGGAGTAAAGGTTCTCGAATGGCGACCACGAACCGGGCGACGCAGTGTTGGAAGGCCCCCCACCCGATGGACCGACGACATTGTGAAGGTTGCGGGAAGTCGGTGGATGGAGAAGGCTCAAGACCGTTCGTCGTGGAACTCTTTAGGGGAGGCCTATGTCCAGCAGTGGACTTCTACAGGCTGATGATGATGATGATCCATTCCGGCCTTTTTGTCTGACACACTGCTGTGTATAGCACTAAAAATCTTATTCATAACATTTTATCAAAAAGTTTACAAAATTTCGAAATCAATTGTTTGTTGAAGCTTGGAAAATAGCCTGCCTCAACACCGACATGCCAAAGGTCCTATCCTTTCAGAGACTATTGACAGCAAATATAACCCTGAGTCTCGTAAAAATCCAATTTTAGGGGTAAAAAACATCAAAATTCCTCAATTTTAAACTTATTCCTTTATTTTTTTAGGTACGGAACCCTTAAAATCACTAAAATATATGTACTGTTTGCCTTCAACTCGTCCGTTTTCAAATACCCTCATCGACAAATATTAGAGGCGCAACTAGGTACCCAAACCTGACAGGTGTCAGACCCGCACGAGATTTCATGCGTATTACCATAAATAATTCTAGCAAAATATCACATTGCCATACAAAACTCACCCTTTTATTTCTGAGGATCGTAATCGTCGTGAATGGAATTCTGAGGAGGGAGTTTCAAAAATGATACAAATATGTCAGTTTTTGTATGAAATTAATGGCAGGCTGCTTTCAGTGTAAGTCACGTGAAAACTTATGATCGACTAAAAATCGTTATTTATTTTAATCGATATTAATATTTTCATAAACTCATACTGACATCTTTTGATTATATTTTCATGGCATTGCTGTCTAACATATTGAGTGTTCCATTTTTTTGACGACAGAATACTAAGCCCTGAAAACCATTAAGAAAGGTCGTAATAGCTCTGATGATGTCGTATTTAGGCCGTTTGAAGGCCTCTGTCGTGGCTCAACAGCTTTTATAGCCGAGACTGACATCTTAAAACGCCAACTTAGAGCTCCGAAGCACTTTCATTCTTCTCAGTCAGTTCTCTGCTGTTTAAGCCACAAGCAGTCCCTCATCCATTTGGTGATCGCACTGAAGATTGCTTAGCATATACGACTCTCTATTTCCTTTCTTCTCAACTTTGAAATTCGTAGAAAAGTAAAAAACCATACCAAAACCATATTCCTAAGCATAAAAACACTGTTTTGATAAACTGCTAGTATTATTTGCACATATTTTTGCCATGATTAAAAAAAACTAAATTCTACTATGTTTTACGAGAGCTCCGTAGGGTGTCATCATACCCGTAGCCTTACGGCACTGATACTTTAGAAAACAAATATAATTTAAGCTCTATCACGGTTAGATAAGGATAGTAGATACAGTTATTAAAATCGTATGATGTTGAATTAAGATACAGTTCGTGGTAATGTGTTTTTTCCAAACGCTACACCATTACAAGAATGCCAAACAAAAACAAAACAAAGAATTTTGGCGCACTGACGTGAGCCTACCTGACATAAATACCGTATCCGTTTCCTAATTTCCCGCCTTTTTCTAAATTGAATGTAATGAACATTTTTAAAGCTTCGCCGTGGAAATATTAGCTTTTTCACGCGTAAGTTAGATGTTTTAGAGACATGTATAAAATGAGTTCTTGGGAATTTTCTGCTCGACTTATAGGGAATTTGGAGAATGTTTACGCTCTACCTTTATTATGAAAGAACGTACAGATTCCTATCTAGAGGATATGAAATCTTTGCATATTTGGGGCATACATGCCTAAGATGTTTTGTGAAAATATTGTAGTACCTACGATCCATAAATATTACACAATTTTACCTTTTTTACTACAAGCGAACCCTTTCTTAAAGCAATATCAAAAGTATTAAATATTTCTAATTATTTTGGAGTGGGCGTCAGTAATTTTTACCATCGCAAAACGAATGTCAAGTCTATTCTCTTACAATACATAAATCAAAAGACAAGGAACATCAGACAAGTCTTTCAAAACGTAAACATTTCATAAAGAAGCTTATAAACAGAGGGAAATAAAAACAAAGAGCATTTTCTAATTCATTCCCTGCCCCCTGTAACATTTGTTAGAGCCCTCCCCTAATGTTATTACCGTGTTCGCATTACGATGGGAAAACGGTCCTAGGCTTTTCTTTTAGAAGACCCTGGATTTGAAAGCGTGGTAGGGCGTGGCTTTGGTATAGCGTGATAATAAAGTGTTAAACAGGATAATAAATAATCGTATATAAGGCCTTTGGCCTCTACCCCGTACCATACTATGACGGTGCTATGAACACATCATCCATCATCATCTACAGCCTGACTTCACCCACTGCAGGGTATAGGCCTCCCTTTGTATATGCCATTCTCCTCTATCCTGTGCAAGCCTCATCCAGCTGCGGCCCGCGATGCTTGCGATATCGCCTACCCACCTCGCTGCTGGACGACCAACGTTCCGATATCCAGTTCTTGGACGCCATTCAGTTAACGCCTTACTCCACCTGTCATTACCACGCCTTGCCAGGTGTCCTGCCCAACTCCATTTTAGTTCCGCTATACGGTTGCCAACGTCTTTGACCTTCGTAAGACTTCGGATCTCCACGTTGGCAACACGGTCTATAAGCTTGATACTGAGCATGGCACGCTCCATGGCTCTCTGTGCAACTCTCATTCTGAATCAATCTCATCCCTTTTTTCATCCCTGATGCGTTCATGCATCAGGGATGAAAAAAACACGACAGACACTAGTACTTACGCCCCCCGCTAGAACGTATTATTATATTCACGTTGCGAATTCGCTGTTGGTCCCGCTATGGCCCGCTACCGTGTTCGTCGGTGAAGAAACAGTCCAGTGGATATTGTTTCAATATTTTTTTATTTTAATTTTTTCTTGACTTCATTGAGCGATAGTCTGAGTCTCGATTTTTTTTTTAAACCGAATGTTGTCATAATATGTTTTTTCAACAAGAGACATATATCAAATCAAGAAATAAACCTAAATATACTAACCTAATCTAAAAAACTATTTAACTAACTAGTTTATATTGTAAGTTCTAAACTGCACCCACGTCTAACTTGGCAAAAAAAACACTTATCTACGTGTCTTTTTAAAAAAAATTCTTAAACCTAAATATACTAACCTAATCTAAAAAATTATTTAACTAACTAGTCTAGATTGTAAGTTCTAAACTGCACCCACGTCTAACTTGGCAAAAAAAAACACTTATCTACGTGTCTTTTTTAAAAAAATTCTTAAACCTAAATATACTAACCTAATCTAAAAAATTATTTAACTAACTAGTCTAGATTGTAAGTTCTAAACTGCACCCACGTCTAACTTGGCAAAAAAAAACACTTATCTACGTGTCTTTTTAAAAACATTTCTTATTATAGTAATAAACCTGCGATAAACCCAACTTATCTAAGCCAATACAGGCTTAGATAAGTTGGGTTTATCGCAACCAACTTTATTTAACTATAAAGTTTAACTGTTTAGACACCAACCCTAGATATCTCTAATACAAAATAATAATCTTCCATCCTCTAAATATTAAACCTAGTATGTCTGTCTTACAAATTGACTCAACCGGCTGTATTGGTTGTTAAAGCTTTTTTAAGATTTTCTATTTTAAAATGTAATTAATATTATCTGTCTGTCTGTTACAGGTACACAACAAAAGAACCTACACTCGCGGAAAAGTTAAGACGAGCCTTGAAATCCCATATCCGCCCTAGATCCGACCGGCCAACATTGCAAAATATTATTTCGTAAACTTAATTTATCTTTATTTTGGTTTATCTTGACAGTGATAAAGAACACATTTTATAAAAAAAAACATTTTCGGAAAAAAATAATACAAACTAAAATCTTTTAAATGTCTGTATGTCTTAATAATGTTTAAGCAAATGGCAAAAAAAATATATTATCTTTGAAAATAAGGTACCTTACTACTTTCGTATCATACAGCCTCATGACTGATTATATCCAGTCTTGCTAAGTTTTGCTCCTAAGTATTCGTGTATATTATTTCGGTCTCTTTTATCAATGCGCTTCATTCGTACAAAACTCATTTTAATTCGGTTAATTCCATCCTATGTTTAAACCCCTATTAAACCTATAAAAACAAATGGTTAATACAAATGTGCCGATAGCAGGCTCATATCTGTCAAAATTAACGCATTCATTAACCTACTTTATTATTATTTTAATGCGATGGTGAAATAGGTAGCGTCCGGGAATGGCCAATAAAACGGTACACTATATACCTCTTAACAGCTACTCAGAAACAGCTAAGAATAAAATAGCTAGTTCACTATGGCAGTCTACTGCACTAGGATAAGTTAATACGACAGTGTAATATGTAGGTACGTAAACATTCGTAAAAAAATATTTTTCAACATACTTGCTCATAAAGTGCCTCTAATTTCACCGCAATTAGGCACATAATGATACCTGTAATCTTACTGTGACTTTTACATTGCTATTATTCACAAACGTGGGCTATTTTATTTTATTGGTTGAGTTGCTTTGTTCCTAAAAAAGTTTCAATAAGATACGCGCGCATAGGAAAAGTGACTAATTTTTCCAGCCATTGTGAAAAAAAATCACAACTCGTTGTTACAGTTATTTTTAATATTATTATAATCTCAAGTATGTTGAAAAACGTCATATAATACACGTGTGTATTGATGATTACCGTCCTCGGCTCTCTTAACAGCCTCGCCTTACGGCTCGGGTCTCAATGGCGCCTCAGTTATAATCACCAACATTACACACTTGTACAGGGTGTACCGTGGCAGATTTACGATTTATAACAAATAGATGCTAGATCTAAAAAATAATTATGTATTGCGTATTAAACCCGCATGTGTAGGGTTTTACTTTTTAAAGATTATGTTTTCCGTCGCGGCGTAAGAATTCGCAGAATCTCTCGACATTATTCCGAGCGATGCGTTGCAATAGTGATTGAGGAATAGCGTTCACTCCTTGCACTATATTTTCTTTTAATTCCGATGTGGTGGTTAGGTTGCCCCCACATAACAAAAAAGTCAATGGGGGTGAGATTCGGCGATTTGGGTGGGCACAAGATGTCACCATATCGACTAATCAGTTTTCTGGGGAACTGTTCACGGAGGAGGCTCATGGTGGCTCTCGCCGTGAGAGGTATGGCGCCATCTTGTTGAAACCACGTTTGCAAACTGTATGATTGGTGCTCTCGAAGTCTCGGCAAAAAATATTCGATAATCATGCGGCGGTAAGCATCGCCATCAACAGTTACAGTTGCTACACGGGAATTTTCAAAGAAAAAGGGCCCATAATTTCCATTTGTGGATAAAGGGTGCAGGGCTTGTTGGTGTTTTAATAACGGGTTTTGTCCTCTTGGTGCCCAATACCGGCAGTTTTGTTTGTTGACAAATCTATTTATGTGGAAATGTGCTTCGTTACTAAACCAAATTGTGTTAACAGTTCGAAATCGGCTTAGCATTGTTTCACAGAACTCCTTTCGCGCTATGAAGTCATCTGGTTTAAGAGCAAAATTTGCTGCAATGTTGTCAAGACGATGCGCTCTTGCGCACAGACTGGCGCGGATTTTGCAGTACGCTGCTTTCAACACGTTGAATGTTTTCTTCAGTTCTTGACATTCAACTAGGGCCTGGACGTGGGTTGTTGATGGTAGAGCCTGTTGCTCGGAACTTCTGTACCCACGTTCTAATTAAATTTACACTGGGTCCACCACTTAAACGTCGAATATCGTGAACACGTATCAAAACGTATGCAAAATCGTCGACGGGCAATGGTATACGAATCGTTGCTTTTAAAGAACGCTTCTACTGCGAACGCGCGATGACCACTGGTCAACTGCGACATCGTGACTAAACTATCCACACGAATGCCGCGTCGAACGCCACCCCTCCCCGATCCATGGCGCAACGGTTTTAAAAATATTTAAATTTAAATACCATACTGTACCATTAATTGTACTATTATAAATGGGCTAACCCATTTTTATTTTTATGTTATACGGAGGCAAACGGGCTTACGGCCCTCCTGATGGTAAGTGGTTACCGTCGTCTATTGACATCGGCAACACCTGGAGCATTGCTAATGCGTTGCCTGCCGAACCCCTCCCAAAAGAGCTCTGGCAACCTTACTCACCGCAGGAACATAACACTATATTACCATATTTGGTAGCTTTAAAAATTGACTATATTTAGTGGACATAAAGATCATTTTGAAATAAAATTGAAATGAGATATCGCTCGCCGTTTGTACTCGACTTCTTGGAGTTTAATGGCCCGTGTAGGAGCACTTTGAAACGATGGACATCGTTATATGACGGTCGTTTCTATTACGGGCACGTGGCGGCCATTAATCAAACTATTTTGTGCTCTAAGTTATTTTTAAATGATGTGCTTACAACTTCAAAGCCTGCATGTTGAACAATATAACAAGGCGTGATCCTTAACTCGATCCTAAATAACTTTATGTTTTGACAAACTAGTAGATGAGTTGAGTTTTAGGAGACCATGGCTCAAGGTCTCCTAAAACTCAATTGCCCGCCGCCCCGCTACTATCATAGCCGTATAAATGCGGCCACGATTTGAAACGACAAAAAATTGGAAAGAAATGGCTGTCACTTCCAAGCATATGACATCCGCATACATTTTAGGTACTCAAGATTCCTGATGTAATAAGAACGTATTTAGCGCTATCAAACATGATAGCGATCTCATTTCAAAAATTCGCATACAGTCATGTCAATTTTCTCGATCTCAAAATCGCTCTCATGTTTGAGAGCGATTTAAACACATTGGTTAAGTGGCCAATTGATACTACTGGCTTGAGAGGATGGCATAGGTGTTTTACAAGTCTACTACAAGTCACTACATATAAACATGTCCCAAGCAATACAGCGTCCTGTAAGTGTGTAAAAAGTTCCACCTGACGCTGTATGAACCGTCTGAAGAATGGATGGATAGAGATATTATATATGAGCAGATTTTGATCACTAATAATATCGCCCACCACAAACTTTAATCCAAAACAAATAAAAAATTTTCAAAACAATATCAGGGTGTCTGATCGAAGCGAAGCGTGTCTCTTATGTCTTTTATTATGACTCTATTCTGTCTCTTATTTGGCCCAACGGATTAGCATTGCCACCTAACAAGGCAATTCCGCCAGGCAGCGTCTGGGGTTGATATTATTACCAATAGTTGATATTGTTAACTCCCAAGTCTTTGCTAATCACTGTCGTCACTTTACGGGCGACACTTCTGAGGTAACTTTAGATAAACTTAATTAATTCGCAAACTGGCTTCTATTCCGAGGATAGGTGTATTGTTTCATCGAGACAAGATATTGTTGACTGTCTGACTTGAATTTACCTCATTTTAGGTACATTATATTACAAGAGTACAATCTAGGAGTCTTCAAATCTAGGGTCAATAAGTTCACTCTGGGAAAGCGTGCTCCATCTTAGGCCACATCTCACTTGCAAAAGTGAGTTGGTGGCAAAACGCCTTACCATTATCAATAAAAAAAAACCAGGCAATTACAGGAATTTTGAGTTATTTGCACACTTTTTGCTACTATAGTTAATTGTTTGACTACGCAATAATTTTACAATCTAGGAACTTTAATTTAACAAAATAACGAAAGCCTGGTTACACAAAAGTCTGCACGTTTTAAGAGTCATATTATTTACAGCCTAGTCATAAAGAAAGTAATAGTCACTATACTATACAATACATTATCTTTATTTCAGGCAACAATAGAATAAAAACAGATGGATTTTTTCTTATCCTACGGCCCATATACAAATATATACCATACATATCATCATCTCCTTGCCCTCATTCCACTTATGTGGGGTCGTCACAACATCTTCCACTTACCTATATCAGCCGTCATGTCAGTATTCACTCCTTTCCTACTCATGTCGTTTTTCACATAATCTATGTAACCTTTCTTTGGTCTACCTCTTCCCACATATCCTTTCACATTCATATTTACCACTCTTCTAATCACATGACATTCTTCTCTCCGCATGACGTGCCCATACCACGCTAACCTATTGATCCTCAACTTCTCAGTCGCTGGCGCTACTTACTTTCTCTGATGTACTTATGAAGAAAGTAATAGTTGCGTCTCAATCGCTCGCACGCTACGAAATAGCCTTACCATGTCGACTTATTGGCATTCAAATGCGAGTGTTATAGCACTGTTTTACATAAATATGAACTTTAAATCTTTGAGACTATAAATTTAAGTCAGCACCTCATTAAAATCGCTAATTTGATGTAGAATAAGCCGCTTTCGGGATAGCATACGTATTACGAATGACCTTGTATAATATAGAAAAATATAGTTAAGTCGATATGACCTATAACTTAAGCCACTTCTTAACTATAAGTAAACATTACATGTACACGAAAGAGGCCTCTAAGAGGCGCACTTTAATCCTTTCACTACACTGATTCTTTCAAAGACGCGACAAGCAAGCAAGTAAAAACTACTTAAGTAGGTTACTAGTAAAATGCCTACACAAAGATCAACCGGTTGAAACCTGTATGTACCCCACAGTATGGTAGGTAAACCCAGGAGTGGCAGTACTATAATCTCCTTACACTCGCTCGTAAGATGTAACTGGATTTACCACCCACAACACCCTTGTAGAATATCTTAAACATATCTCAGATCCTTTTGCTATGTTTCCGTATTACATTTTCACACTGCATTTTCTCTCAAGATACTTGAAACTAAGAAACAAGTCTTTAAAAAAATTACAATCTTTTTTCACCAATAAAAGGTACAATATGCAGTAGTATCTATCAATGCACATGAGCCATGCCTCTATTCATCTCAACTATCACTAATAACCGAGCAGTAAGAGTATTTTTTAGTACTACAAAAACTTACATTGTGAGGTGAAATGCCAATCTCGCCTATCCCATAATCCGTAGCCTGTGTACTATCGAATGTACTATCGAAGCCTTCAAAGGACAGCAGCAGGTATATTGGAATGAAATACCTAGTGTTCCTTGTCGCAACGCCGCGTAAGGTTTCACAGGAACTTATCAGTTTAGGCAAAGACAATATAGTAGAAAAAAATGGTTTAGGTTACCAAAGTCACCAACATAGCACTCAGAATTAACTAGTTGAAGTGGCAGTAGGCAGGCTATGGCTCACAGTATCGACAAACGTTGGAGAGTAAAGGTTCTCAAATGACGACCACGAACTGGTCGCAAATAGGACCAGAAGTAGGTACCTACCATGGTGTACGGGACCGTACGCTTGGCTTAGAGTGGAATACTGATTGAGGATTTGATAGTTTGTTATAACTGTACGTTGCACTGTATGCTAAATGATGATGACCATATGAGTGGGGACCGATCGCTGTCCGAATATGCACGGTCTCCGCGCGCGCGCTGCCTTTGCGCACATAGCATTTAGGCCACATAGCCCAAATTTCTAGCTAAGGCTTAGCAATATGCATCAAACACATGGTACCACAATAATTCCCAGACTCGGAACAAACATTTGCATATCATGCAAACACTAGTGATTATTGATTTTCTTCATACTACTTACTCGGATACCGAAAACCAACATAGAAAAATTGCAAAAATATTTGGATAAAGAAAAATAAAATAAGATAGAGTTAAATGAATAAGTGTGGAAGTTTTCCAAGACCAAGGAAAAACCATTATTGTCGCAAAATGCTGAACCGAGGTAAAACATGGAATCCATTATTAAATTAATCTACATGTTAACAAATTTACACATTCTGACATGAAAATGGCTAAAAAACTGAAAAAATTACGAACATTCGCGAGGACAAAGGATCAGCGATTTTTTTCTGCAACACGCACAATTCTGCTCCGGTTTACACAAACGCCTTTTGTTGTCAGTACTGACGGCGTGCAGGTGTGTTGACTGCATTCTTGCCATCAACGACTCACGCAGGCGAGTAAGTAACAAACAAAACGTGTTTACGGAGGGAAGCGAGTAACGTGTAGCGATACGAAAAGCCATTTTCATCGAGGCATTTAAGAATTCTGTTCTTGAATTGGTTTATTTGACTCTACAAATAACTAGTTTTGCTAATCATACTGAAATATTATTTACACTAGCTTACGCCCGCGGCTTTCCTCGCGTGGTACCTACGAAGATAAAAAAGTAGCATATAATTATGCTATTCTAGACTATAATCTATCTGTTTGGCAAATTTCATCCAAATCCGTTCGTCCGTTTAGGCGTGATTGAACCACAAACGTCAAAACATCGAAACATCCTCACAAACTTTCGTATTTATAATATTAGTTGGATTGCAATCGACGATTAATTTTGGGAATCCAGTTTAATAGCAAAATACCTACTTATCTTCTACTAACAGACCAAGTAATTATCTCAAATAGCGAGCCGGTAGCAATGGGCAATACATAAAACAAGCAACAGCGGGTATATTTTAATACTTGCCGGGATTAATTCCCGGGGAACAGTAAATCTTGCGAGTTGAGGTGTTAGTTAGACGGCTTGGCGCTCTGTGTGGTCGGCTCGAGAGCGAGTGCTCTGCCAGATATGAATACGTTGTTTTGAGCAATGTCGTTCAGTGAGTAAATCTTAGTAAGACTAATGTACAAATATGTAGCTGTATGGCCGTGGTGGCCCCGGCTGAAGAATAGGCCCCTCCATATCTACCTATCCGCGGATGACGTAAGAGGCGACTAAGGGAAAAAGCTAGGGGATGGGCAGCAGCGTCCCTCATTTTAACAACTATAGCTCTAACTGCGCTCGCCAATCCGCATGCCCAGCGTGGCAAATCCCCCACATGATAAGGAATTCGCTCTGTCTGTGGGGGAGGCCATGTTCAGCAGTGGACGTCGTACGGCTGAAATGATGATGATGATGTAGCTGTATAGGAACGCTATTCTAGTGTGTAAAAATCCAATTTTACAATTGGGTGGGATTTGGATCTCTACATAAAAAAACGTTTACCCACTTTATAAATTCCTTTGAAAAACACTCCCATTTCCAACATCAATCGTCAAAGTCATGGTTCATTTATTAAATATTCACAAAAGCTCTTACGAAATGATAAAAGCGTGGCATCTCCCAATAGCCGGAACTGAGGTACTTTTTCATTGAGAGAGACACCAGGCCCCCCCGGGTCCTGTGAAGGGAATATCAGCATGTCATTTATTTATATTGCGAAATTAATCCCCTAGCTCCCGTGACTAATGACTCGAGTCAAATGTTGCTTACCAAACAAAGAATGCCAAGGTGTACTATAATCGATGCTCACTTATACGACAGATGCTACAAACGGATACCATCAATCTATTCCCCCACCCGCCTGCCGACTCTGCCCCCAGAGGGACGAATTGTTATTCAAGTTCCATTACCTCAATTTTTTAGAACCAAGCCTGAAAAATAACCCTTTCACTTATTATGTCGCATTCCTGAATGGGGAGACCAACGAAAAATTAAAATTCATAAGATAATTCATTTTTCTCTTTATCTTTCGAGTGTTGATCACGTCACGTGAAAAACCCGTTTCGTATTCGTCGTTTCTTTGGGTAATGGGTGAGTTTTTCTCTTCCCTGGAGTACAGGTAGGAAATTGATAAAAGAAAAGACACGGAGCACGCACGGTCGGTACGGCACGGCTCAGTACGCTACGCGCGACAAGAATCATTCAAGAATCGATTAAAGTTCACCGCACACGTACGCGAATCGAGCAAACACCGAGAACTCGATGGCCGGACCGCGCGCTAAGTCACGTACCTACCGAGAAGCCATAATTCAATAATGCGAACCAAACGGCAACTGGAACCATTGGTTAATTTTTACGATGCATTTAACATTAGAGAGTTGATTGTGTTGCTAATCAACTATTTTAGAATAAAAATACTGAAGGAAAGTGAATGTTATTTTGCGGCGGCCACGAAGCAATTTAAAATAGTTTCCAACATTATAATGCATGAGATAATTTAAATTCACGTAAACCATGTAAACCGTTTTATTTTGTCGGGCTCTATATAAAACAAGCAGCTTAGCTTACTTGAGCGTGCAATTTCCTTCATCACAATGGGATGGCTTGCCGCAGCATAAAAGCTGAAACAATGCTTCATTATGCGTTTAGCTCATTAAGTAAATTAATGAATTCGACAAAAGGGTTTTGGCACGTGCGTTCTAGATGAGGCACATCACATTGATGGGAGCATGGCGATGTTCTATTGTCTCACACCGAGGAGTTAATATTATGGCGCAAGTTATTTGTCTCTTTTTGTTGCATTTTAAAATCAATTGTAAACACAACTTGGGCGAAAACCATATTTATCTGTTTAAACTAAGCAACTAGCTACGTTACCTATTTAGTCGCATAGACTCTTATTCTAATCATGAAACTCACCTCATTTCCTCGGGCCTTTTTCAATGAGCCGGTAAAATAAAACTCGCTCTAAATTGGGGCAGCCCGCCTGGGAGATACCTCCGCCTTAAAGAAGATCGCAGCCAAATAACTTTTTTTAATTAGTTTTGTGTGTGCTGTGAGTAAGGTTGCCAGAGCAGGAGGGGTTCGGGGTGATGCCTCTGGCAAACAAGCGTTCATACGCTACGGTAACCATTTACCAAGGTGGGCCATATACTAGTTTGCCACCTTAGTTGTATAGATAAAAAAAAAGTTGAACAAATAATATAGGAATATTCATTGGAGGCATACACGCACGTGACAAAACGCAGTTTAGCTCGTTCCCGCGAATATAAATGCAGTATTCGCCCCGTGTGGACACAACACTTAGGTATTATAGGCGCTCATTCTGTCGTCCGCAATCAAGGGCGGGTGTGGTGTCACTGTCACTGAGCTTACAGACGATATAGAACACCACCACCACTCGACAGAGTGGCCCATTACACGCTTCATCACCCGTGTTAACCAGAAGTATCTACTACCAGTAGTAACATGGGCATTTTAAGTCAGGTTTACTCCCTGCTGCAGTTGTTAAAACACTCAATCTTAGACTTAGGTTTAACCATATTTGAACCCACGACTTACAACAAATGTGAATCAGAAACCATTTTTTCGTATAAACTGTACACAACAACAAGAACAAAAGTAAGACACACACTAATACAAAAACCATAGCAATGGACAGAAAGAAAAATAAGATATTTTTTACAAAAACTAAAAACCGATTTCAAATTCCTGAATATTTACAAGATCAATATCAACCTCTTTTTTTTGTTATCAACCTCTTTGCGTTTTGCTTACCTACTGAGGATGATACTGGCCACCTAAACTTTCGAATATAAAACAAAAGTATGACATCCATTCATCATCAATAATAAGTACGAACTCTTACGGCACTGATTGACTGACTGTCAATCAAACGTAGTGGTTTTATTCTCTTTGAAACTCAACGCAGAGCCTAACCAAAATCCTAAGAGTATGAAATTTGCAGGGTATATAACGTAACGTATGGGTGCACAGAAAGGAATTCCCGACACACAACCCCTAACTTTAAAGTTTATGTAAAAATAGCAACAACCGAACGAAGTCACGGGAATTACCATAGTATACCAAAGCCGACAAAAAAAAATTTCGGCAAGTCGTGATTTCAAGAGATGATGACGTTTTTTTAAGTTTTGCGGAACAAGTTGCAATCCCTCAGGAATTCAATTAAAATGGGACCACCCCAGGATCATACTCTATACACCTGCGAAAGAATCATCAAAATCGAGTTACTATTGGCAGAGTTATCGAGTAACATACACACAAAACAATAAAAAAATACAGCCGATTTGAAAACCTCCTCCTTTTGGAAGTCGGTTAAAAACAGATGCGTGCCGAACGCTGCCGTGTATTGTACGAATTTTTGGTGATGGTACTATCTTAGAACCCTATCTATCGTTACTATAGGGTCAGCGCCGACGCCTACAGACGGAGTTGCAACGAAGTAACCAATTAGAACTCAACCTTATTTAAGTTTTGATACGTTTAAAATCACATTGAGGGTCAAAGCGGTTGGTAGCCGCGTGATTTTGTGCTGCTAAAACGTATATTCAGTAAATCACATATAACAGCGATTTATTTTTAATTACGATTGACTCATCTCAATTACATGAACTTTCATGCATTTTCCTACTTAATTGAAATTATAGAAGTGTAGGTACGTACAACCCTCGTACGTTTCAGCTGTTATGCTCAATTTGTTTTTATTTTTGTACTTGACTTTATTTTTACTACATTATAGCTAAGTGGTGTCAACTTGTGTGGATTGATCTAGTTGCGACTAATATCAGCTGTGATCGCGGTGTTGGTGTGGCATCCACGTCACGGCAGCGCGTCGCAGCATAAACCTCACGCTTTAAAACGCTCAACGGAAAACTCAACGCTTAGGTATAGGTACTCGTTTTTCTTTCGCAAGCAAAATATTGTTAGGCAAATTTAACTCTGTAAAAGAAAGATGGTCTTAAAACTATTAAGTTATATACAAGAATGTTAAAGTAAAAATGGGTAAGACTTTTATCAAAACTCTTCAAATGCATTTCTCTATTTGATCCCTGGATCACCAAGTCAATTATTTACCGGTTTTATCGATTTATACATTTGTCTAAGTACATGTTCCTACATTATTTTACTATCAAAAAGAAGAAAAAGACTGAAAAATATAAAAATAGGCTCAAACATTTAAAGAAACTATCACAAAAGCATGCCATTAGTATTTCCATTACCTCTAAGTGCATACTTATAAAACATAAAACTGCTATTTTTCAGAGCCAGATAAGTTGAGTATTAAATACCATTCGTGATTATCAATTTGTTCCAGTTTACTGTTTTTTTATAAAACTCGGTTGACTATTAACAAAAAATGATGCTCGGCTCATAATAAGTTTGAAGAGTTAGCTACCTTATTTTCCTCAAAGGATATAAAGAGAGAAAGAGGTTCTTTCTATCTTTATCCTTTGAGGAAAATAAGGGAGACAGTTCCTCAAATTTAGGATGATATCTAGTCGACGGTAAACTGGCTTTTAGAATTATAGTGTAACATGATGGAAATAGATATACCTATTGGTGTGCCTGAAATATGTTGGGATTCAAGCTAGTTTGCAGAACCTGACGTTTATGAATTACGTAGTGCCCTTCTCGTTTCCAGCGAATATTTGAAATGTAACGTAAAATCAAAATGTTACATAACTATGGCCTGATTACACGTAGATCTTATAAAGAGGTATAACATTTGACTCGCATGCAGGAGGCTGTAATGCTTGAGATATATATTTATATGGACTTGGGCCTCGCATCCGCAGAAGCACCGCAGCGACGGCGCACCGCGCCGTATGGTATCGTCCACGAAAAATGCTTTCGCCGTGTCGTTCGCCGTATTCAAGGAAACCAAAGCTTTAGTTCGTGATGAAACGAATAAAACAGCAGAATATCTGCGAATGAGCAGCTGAAACAGTTTCCAGCTGCATTCGATGTTAATTGCACAACAGTTTAGTGAAACTTGTAGTTTGTTTTCAGGATAGCGCTGCATTTGGCCCAATAAAAAGTTATATAAAATCTTTGCTGAGCTCAAGTGTTCATGGCATCTCGATTTTTCCATAAATACTAATCAGAGTACTTTTTTATCACTCATTACTTGTTTCTTTGTTGCACATAATTAGGCTCGTACTCCATCATGCTGATTCCAAAAAATCTCGTTAGCAACTTTTCTAAATATCATCAAGTTAATAAAGTACTGTCTATGAATCGACTCGTCTCTAAAATGATGTTGTCTAGTGTTGCACTATCAATTCATCTTAAATGCAATGTACTAAATGTCAGGTCACCTAGGAAGCAACTAGTCTATTTTACACCTTGCCTTACGATGAAATTGTATTTAAAGTAACTTTAAGTTGTATATCATCTACTACGTTCTAAACATACATTACTACATGTACTCAGACTTAATTAATGAATTTGAGTGCAGCAAAATTTATGAGCGGGAACGATCCACGAAAGCCCGAACGGTGCATTAACATCACCTGCGAGTTAAGTTAAAAATCGTGTACCACTCTCGTCCCATGTGAATTCCCGACAAAAATAGGAAGACTATAGGGAAACCTTCCGCTTTTGTGTAACAATGCATTCACTGCTCGCTGAGCAGCTGACTATCTCGATCACACCTTACGAATTTACAATCAAGGCCAAGGATAACTTTATGGACTAGATTGGCGAAACAAGGCATCCCTTCAAAAATGGTACTCCTTCTAATTTGACTAATGGACGGGCTTGTGCTACGAGTCGAAATATAGATGAAATAATTAGTGCATGAGTTCGTTCACTCACACCTTACAAATAACGAATACCATGTAAAGTGTAAAACCTGGATGCAATACGTGTTTCCTGCATGCGCCCTTCGTGCCACCCCCGCTAAAAATAGGAAAAAATATATAAGGCTAGTATATTTTATACGCCATCTCCCATTTTAACTTCTCAAAGATCTTCGCCTCGCTAGGTAAAAGTCCCCAACACGGGTTTTCAAATCCTAAATAAAACCGCGAAACACTTTCGTTCAGTCAATCAAGCATAATGCTTTTGTGAAGCTGAGCGCACCACGGCCACATCACCAAAAACCCTAACGGGTATTTGCACGAAATACCAGATTAGAAAAATAAATAACGTTTGCGGATGAGATATAATAAACAGCATTATTGAGGGTACGGTGAGGGTTTATTGAATGATCACCGCGCACAGATTCTTGGTTATCGCAGGGACTTTTCTATTTGATCAAATAGGTAATCGTTTCGTCGAGAGCGTGCGATGATACGTCACGTGGCGTTGCCTTCGAACTCCAGACCGACGTTCCGAAATCAGGTTACCAGACCCCATATCGGATCAAAAATCTCTTTCCAATTTACAAGTAATTCTTAGGAGACTTGGAATGACGTCTTGCGATTTTAAATACACGTTCTTGCAAAAGTCACGAGAAAGTCGCAAGTTTTTATAGTTACAGGCGGTGGTTCGTTTTTAAGAAAGGATTTGTACTTCGCTACCTTCTGCTCCGAGCAGACAGTAGAGTTAATTTAACTTTGTTGTTTGTACGAGAATCGTTGAGTAAGTATTATTATATTAAATTGTGTGGTTGTTTAGCTGTCAGACACATAAAAGGATTTGAAATCATGATGTTTATTGGATATAAAACCTCAAATCATAAATATTGCAATGAAATACTTGTATTGTAGTATTAGTGTTAAATGATTTGCTATTTGGAGTCTTTCTAAATTGTTTCTTCTGAATGATTGATCAGTGAATGAAATATATTTTCTTGGAATAAGTACCTATAGAAAATAAAAATACCAAAATAAGCTCTCGTCTTTCATCCACACGTACGTATGGACATTTTCTCAGATTTCCAGGTGATCGGATCCTTGAACATCTCTAAGGTAGTCACAGGCACGTCCAAACATTGCATTTGATAGATGCTCTCATTTTGCTGAAGTAAGTATTCCAAACGTGACAGGTAGCAAGCTCATCACCGTTTATAAGAATACTTACTGATTCCTCTCGACGTTTTCGCCCCACCCACACGTTATGACACTGCTAAAAAAACAATTTCCCTTTGTCAACATCGACGTAAGGTGAAATTATTATATCCGGTAATACAATTATTTACAATAATTTAGGTGTAAAGTGATTTGGCAAGTTGAGAGGGCACGTTATCTTCGTTTATAACCGTAGTCAAACATAATTATTAGCAAAGTCAAATTTTCGGGCAAAATTATAATTCACACTGGTTCTTTAATTCTTTATTATTTAAATTTGTTTTTATTTTTGCCTGTTTATTTACAGGCATGTACAAAGAAGAGCTTAAGCTCTTCTTTGCTGGAAGACTCTGGAAAACTCTTTGTAGGGTTAAACCTTTGAGGCTAGAGAGAGCTGATAAAAGTAGTGGGTACATGTGCACAACAAGGAAAAGGGATATAAACAAATAAAATATACTGTTTACAAAAAATAAATAAATAAAGGTAACCAAAACATGCAATACTATAAAATACCTAAAATATTTATATGACTTATAAATAAATAAATACATACATAATATATCCGCATACCCATCCCCTCCATATCTACATACCCGTAGATGTCGTAAGAAGTGACTTAGGTAAAATTAGGTGAAGGGCAGCAGTGTCCCTTATTTTCAAAAAATCTGCTGAAGATCTAACTGCGCTGGCGTGCAGTGTGGTGAGTAGGGGCAAAGATAATATAGTAGATTTTTTTATGGTTATGGTATTGACAAATCCCCACATGTAGAAATTATTTATGGATATCTGTGGTAGCGGCCATGTTTAGCAGTGGACGTCCTACGGCTGAAATGATGGTGATGAATAGGGTAAGGGTTTAGGTGGCCTAAAATCTCACTCGTACGAACTTACTTTTTATCTAGATTGGTATAAGTATTAATCGTTGAGTATAAGTAGGTACTTAATACCTATAAGTTGGTTTGCGTTGCTTTTGAACCCATATCACAGTAAACTTGACGCAGAGGGACCTTAATTACACATGAGGGCCGGCCCGTTTCGGAGGTTACCTTTGCAACCCCATCAAAAATTCAAAACCAACAAAAGCTACCGAGCCGAGCTTTGTTAGTTTTAAATTGATTAAAATGTTTCGCGATTAAACTAGAAATCGTAAAACATTAACTATCATTGAGAATATCCAACGTACGTTTCGAAGTGATCCACATGGAATGATAGTTTCTGCAAAACGTGGCGTTTTTTTGTTTTTTGACTTCCCTTAAATAGTGGGTAATTAAGTACCACAATACTTCAAAATAAATAAATAAACCTTCACAATGTGTAATACACAAAAGTGACCCCATCTCCGAGGTCATTGATCCGGATCTTGAAACCAATATCGACATGTGCCAACATTACGGTTCATACCAATTCTATGTATTTTCAACAAAAACAATAACGAAATTTTACGTTTTATAATGATCTTTACCTATTCTTGGTAATAAACTTTTTTTTTAAAGTAGGTATATAATTGATTTATTATATTGATTATCTGGCAGTACGAAATGATGGAAACTACGAGTTCCTCTATTAATGTGGGTACGACACCCGAGGCCGGTCAAATATTTGTAGAGCATGCAACCATCTGCAGAGTAAATCGTAAAAACCCGCAATTCTTTAAATAACACGATGGCAAAAACCATCCTCCAAAAGACTAAAGATAATGAAACTTTTTAATTATTGAAAAATATATGTCTAATTAATTTTTGGTACCTGTTTTCCTTTTTCATATTCCTTATAATACCCTCAGAAGGGTCTTTTGAAGTTTCCTCTCACTTAATTACCTCCCCGCAGAGATGAAACGTGAGTACAGTCGGCGAAAGAACGCTGGGACAGCTGGGAAACAAAACTAAAGGAATTATGCGGTATTTGCTCTCTAAAATCTACATTTTAGTTATTTTCTAGTCGCAACCTCTGATTACGGCGTGTATATCGATATACCATTAACGGAAACCTTCCCAAAAGCGCAGACAAACATATTTTTTGGCGTAAACGCTACTCTTGGTTTTTTTCGTTACACCTGCTACGAGAGAGCTACGAAATAAAGGGCCCTATTTTTACGAGCTTATTTTTAACTTCGGTTTAAGTGCCGTACCTACCATATCAGCTTATCTTACACGGCATACTACGCTAGCTCCATGTAATTTTACACTCTACGTAACGGTCACGCAGGAGATTTTGTACTTAACGCAATGTATCAGAGTAACAAGACGCAAAATACGTCGAGCAAAATACGCTCTGTGGTTCGGCACTGGTTGCTTTCAGGTTGTGGTGATAGCAAGTTTATCTAAAGATCGAGGTTGAAGGACAACGGAACTTCTTGTTGCATAATTTTTAGTAACCGTGTATGGACTCATTTGAATCACCTCGCGGTAACTATTAAAAAGGGTCGTGGGTTTGAATCACGGTCACGTCCCGGCGAACCAATGGATTTTACATTCGGAAAATTTATGTGCGTTTTACTAGTGCTCTCAGTCGATGAAGGAAAATATCGTGAGGAAACCGGCATTTCCTAGAGCCAAAGACATGCGACATTACACACATGTGACATCATGCACATTTATATGATACTGGAAATCAAGGATATGTATCTACACAGCTTAAATAAAGCATTGCAATTAGTTCGTTCTTCGTCATACTACTGGTTCTTTTTAATAACTGGCCTCTAAAAAGGCTACACTTATTCTTTCACCGACGGTCATAAGCCCTTTTCAGGGTCACATACCTCAACCTGGACAACCTTATTAGGATTAGACCTTATCAGAATGACCAAAAAAGAATCAGTGACACGACAAACAAGCAACAAAATCTTGTTTTGGAACACGTATTATAAAAACGTTGAACATAAACTTGTTTTACCAAGCTTGTAACGCCGACTGTACGTTTCGAATCATTTTTCAAGCTCACCAGGTGGCTTATTGATCAGAATGAATTCGTCTGAAATCACAAATGCTATTCCTTTCAACGCGGCTTAATTACAGCGTACAAGAAAAGGCGATAAAATCCAAATGGATTTGGACTTTCATATGAGTAAAGTTGCGCTATTGGCATGTTTTTCTTTTTTTGCTGTTCAATATTATTTATATTATGTGGGATGACCAAGAAAAAAAAGTCGTCTGTTTTAGAGTCAAAACAGTTCAAAGTCAATTTTCCAACTGTTTTAGGTAGTTATCAGACTTCTCGTATGTTTTATAATTACATAAAAAGATGATAAAAAGACCAAGAACAGCAACAATTTGAAAAAATCGCCTTAAAACCTAAAAAAAGAATATTTTGTTTTTTTTCGCTATTTCTTTTTCTTGATAGAATAAGTCTCTTTTGGGATGGTATACATATTATGAATCACCTTGTATAATATTTAGTTGAGAAGGTAGTGTACTAGCTGATGCGGGAGTGTTGCCAGGAGACAGCCTGGATACCTGCAGATCAAACGTTACGCCGTGTAATTAGAGACAGCGATAAATTTAGAGGAACAGTTGACGTAATTGGTCTCTATATAAGTACCTACTCTATGTACGTACGCTTGTTTATATTGTTTGAAATTAAATCGAGAAGGGAAGTGAGCGTAAATTTTCATTTTAATATTGTGTGGTTGTTGTCGAATTGCTTCACCAGAGTTCACTTCACTTCACTTCTTATTTTGGCTACTATAGCTATTGTCATAATTCCAATAATGTCCGTTTTATGCTAATAACTTCAATATTATGGTACCAATTTCACCTATATATACTCCCAGTTATCCAGTATAGAGCCTGTGCGGAAAACAACTAAAAATAAAGATGGTCAAGTGCGAGAACTCGCGCCCTGAGGGTTCCGTACCATTCGTCGTGGGTTCGAATCCCGGTCGAGCACCAGTGGTCATGGTCAGAAAATAAAAATTCTAAGTGTAGGAATTGACAAACTTATATTGGCGGTCCCTAATAAGAAAGAAAAAATATGTTTTTTGAAAAGTGAACCTTTAATATGAACTGCTAAATAAATTTAAAAAAAAACTCATAAATTACCGACGACCTCGGTTGCTTAGTGGGCGAGTGCCCGTCTCAGCTAGGAGTGCGGGTTCAATGCCCGCTGCGGAACAAATGTTTGCACGATCTGCAAACATTTGTTCCGAGTCTGGGTGTTGTTGTACAATGTTACTCGGAGTTTCTGATACCCACGACACAGAATCCTAGTGTAGGGTCAGGTTCACATTGTACAAAAATTATCAAAGCTACCAATTACCGCATTGTGCATGGAAGGAGCCTCTCGCACTTTACTCCTTTCACTACACTGATTCTTTCACCGACGGTCATAGGCCCTTTTCCGGGCCACCATACCTTAACCTGGTCACTGACCTAATACAGGATGACTAAGAAAGAATCAGTGACACGACAAGAAGAAGAAGAAGAAGATCGCATACCAATTACATCATATATACAGGTGAATTTTTTTTTTTTGGTCACTTTGGCGAAATCGGAAACCGTGAGAGTAATCGAAAAATGATGTAAGGAGTTACGGGCTCGATTTTGAAAAAAATAAGATCTGCTTTGAAAAAAAACTCAGCCTGTATACGAAAATATATGATTAAAAGAATCCACAACAATTTTACACCCTGGTTTTTGGTTTCCTGAAAAGTAATGAATCCGTAATAAAGCGGTAAACGTTTGTCGTCATTGCTGTCACAGAAGATTTTTTCTACAAACATAGAAACACCTTGAAAAGCTGACGCCCACCACCGACGTGGCACGAATTCTATATACGTGGCGGTTGCTTAGTGGGCGAGTGCCCGTCTCAGCTAGGAGTGCGGGTTCAATGCCCGCTGCGGAACAAATGTTTGCCCGATCTGCAAACATTTGTTCTGAGTCTGGGTTTTGTTGTACATTGTTACATCGTTACAGAGTTTCTGATACCCACGACACAGAATCCTAGTGTAGGGTCAAGATTTTTTCTACAAACATAGAAACACCTTGAAAAGCTGACGCCCACCACCGACGTGGCACGAATTCTATATTTCATTGGTCAAAGTTGGCGTTTGTCTCAACTGTATGGAGTGGAGACCAAAGTCAAAGTCAAAGTCAAAGTCAAAAGGCGTTTATTTCAATAAGCTAGGATCACTTTGAAACGTTCTAGAAACTAGGTGAAGCTATGCCCGTTCCTCGCGACCAAGCCTAGAAGAATCAGCAATTACTGGTAACTGTAAAACGTGTTGTCAGTTTCTAACAAAATACAACTGCATCAAGGCTAACTGGACCTTATTCGGAGAGCTTGGTGTTTGTTATAACCGCGTAGAGACCGTTCAAAAGTTTTCCGGACATATTTATTGAGACAATTAGAAGATAGATACATCGTGTTGCAAAAACAATCAGCTAGACGACGAGAAGCGTATACCGAACGATCGATCAGGAAAATGATTGATTGGACGCATCAAATGGATCCTATCGATTTTGTAATTGTCTAATGGATATCTGAACGGCAATTTTCTGTAAGCGATTTGTGGTTGTAATTGAAACCATAGAAAAGCTAGACAGGCCAACTTCTAATTCAAACCAAATTGTTTGGAGTATTATCAATCAAAAGTTTTTTTCTGTTATAGAAGTTTTGGGTAACGTATTATTTGTGTTAACAGCAAACTTTAAATTCGTATAGTGTAATGATTAACAGAACGGATGATTAAAAAATTGTGATCCAGATCACTAACAGTCGGAGTCATTCCCACGATGCTGGAATTGCCACGCTGGATGGCAATGCTGATCCGCTGGGACTCCTATTTGTCCCAGCGGATTATTGACTCTTATTGCCAGCTCTTGGGTCACACGTCGCTTCGACCAGACGCCCTGATAGGTATAGTTTTGTCAACCCAGTGGGCTCCGCTTCCCACGAACCTAGGGTCTCAACCCCAAAAGGCTCAAATATGTAAGCCTTATCGAGACTTAAAATATTAATGTTGATTTTGCCATGACAGGCACCTAAACATTTTCAAATATCTCCCCCAACTAAACACTTTGTTAATAAAAAAATCATTAAATACATTTCAATAGCACCAATTTCCAACTAGAATATTTATTTAGAAATGGAAATTCGATATTGCGAGTGCTGCGCCTCCCGGTATGCTAATTACCACGGCAATAATAACCGTAGCATCCTGTAGGTACTATAATAAACGGTATCGGCACGATTTATGTTCTCAACGTTTCCTTAAATTATGAACTTATTGTTCTCTAGTATGTGTAGTGAGAATGGAGTTGGATTTTAATATACTTCTCGCTAGAATTATATGGCGCTGCTTGCTGCTGCACCTCACAGTGTGATTTTAATATTCAGCCGTATATAAACGTGAACGAGGTTGAGTTTCAATTGTCTAGAGAATCCGTAGTTTCGCGGTCACTCCGTTTGTCACGCTGACCCTAAACAAGCTAGTGGCATATACTTAGTTGACAAAATACCTAAGCCATTCTGAGGAGAATTAAAATAAAGATAATGAAAACTGTGTCATATATGTGTTGAAGAAAAATAAACTCCCTTTTAATAATAATACCATTGTATGTTTCCTTTAGCGGATCCGTCTCTGATTGCATACGCCGTCTCTTACGTAAAATTTTGATGGCTGCGCCCGCCGCTGTCAGATGGTAGCGCAATCAATACTGTATGACGACGGTTGATGGTGGACGTTGCCGTTCTCTTAGGAAAACAAGGCGCTTAAATTTCTCCTGAACCGTAATTGAACTTTAAATAAAAAATGAATTAGTCCTCATTTAAAAAAACGTTACGCTGCTTCGGAGAAAACAATAACTATTTGTGTTTGGTTAGAAATGGAGCTCGGAGATAGAAGTAAACAATATCTAAGCATGTTACATCGTTTGTCGCAGATGATATCGTTGACAAGACGGAGTAACGAACCGTAAGCCGCAGACACTGTCGTCAGGAATTGTTAAATTGTTTTTGTTTTACTCAGCAAGTTCATAAAAACTCAAGAGTTTAGTGTTCAGAGTTGAAAAATACTAGAGCAATCATCCAAGGGCCCATTTTTGTGCCTAATTATCGAGCTTAAAATATCTTCGTTATATGCCGTTAGCAGTCGTCCTTGCCTTATTTAATTATTTTAATCCCTCTAAATTTGTTTTAAAGTTATTTTTACTGTAGAAAAAGTAAAATTCTTTTAAAATAGCTATGTATTACAAATTTTATTAGCCTGATCCTTTCCCGATCACATTTAGCTCGCGCCCGCGTTTTCGCTCGTGGTACCTTGATAAAAAGTAGCCTATATGTTTGTTGTGATTGAATGAAACACCTCGAGTGCTAGACAACAACTGGTTTATTATCCTACCCACGAGATACATTAATAATCATCCACAACAATGTTATTCTATGTAAAGAACTCTATCTATTTCAAGTTTCATCGAAATCAGTTGAGCCGTTACGACGAGATTGACAAAAAGCACAAGATGTCCTCACAAACTTTCGCATTTATAATATTATAGCAGGATATCTCTACTTTAAACTGACCCTTCTTGATCGATCACCCTGTATATTAAAGCTTCCGTGTGTGCCTTCAATCTTATAGCACAGCAATCGTATTCGATTCTCATTCATATTCAATTATGCGACAGAGCAGCGAACGGAATCCTAATAAAATATTTCCAAATACAAGGTTTCATGATAGAAACTAGTAGGTATTATTTTATTGCGATTTATTCTACTTTCAGTTCTAAACAAATGCGCATTGTAAAAATAATACTGTGTGTTGTCGAATAATAATAGTATACGTGCGTCGTGTGTGGTTAAACAAGGGTGGTTGGTACCAATGACTTTTCAAAGAAAGTTCTCTGAAAGTCATTTGAATATATTTAAAAGTGTGCCTGAACGAGTACTCAGTCTTTATTTACACAGCGCTCAAATTGAAACCAGAGAAAACAGCCCACTTGAACGCATAATAGCGCTGTGGCCTAAACTAATATTAGATAACTTAAAATCAGCATTCAGGGAATATGTATTATATCATTTCTAGTCTAGACCAACACTCGTAATCTAGATACGACACCAATGTCACCATTTGCATTTTATTACAAAAGTTTCTGGCTACAGAACGCCTATTTTTATGGTAAACTTATTCAAATGCACGCCGACGTCATAAATTGAGCGAAGGGGTTGTGGCACGGCAGGCACTGAGAAGTTTTCGAATACCTTCCGTAGTATCCGTACCCTTATCGCTCATGCTATAGAGCTTATTGCTATAGAAACATCACACTTTCAGTAGAAAGTGTGACAACACAACATGGGAAGCCGGCAGGCTTGCCATGTTGTCGGCCATCCATCGGGAAATTCTACTGAAGCAACATCAGGCAACGCAAAACCCACAAGTGCTCATCAGGGCCATGTTGGTCGGCCAATTTAATAGATAGTGGTATTCAGAATTAGTCACTGTAATAACGCAAACAACTGAAACTTCATAATAAAAACGAGCCTAATGCCAAACATTCAGTCTGGACATTCGTCTGGTAACACAATGCTTCTACCACAAAAAAATGTAATATCAATATAACAAACAGAATATCCAAAGGTTTTCAAGGTAACTAAGAGAAAATATTGATAGAGTTATACGAAAACAATACGAATTTAAAGGTATTTTGCATTTTTACGCGGGACGATAAAGACGTGTACAAACAGCAATTCGTTTCAAAATGATCTTTATTTCCACTTATTAAAGTCAATTTTGAGTTTAACTTAGGCTTGCCATATCGGAAGCTCAAATTACAAACTCAAAGTAGATGTAATGATAATTTTAAATTTATTTTAAGGATATAACGCGATGCAACATCACAAATTTGTGCCGACACACATTTGGCCGACCGATATCATATCATATCGTGTCGCCCAAATGTAAACGCCGGACAGTGTCTGCTAAGTAACTGACTGAACAATAGCTTTAATTTACTCATCCTACTGTTTCTTTAATTTACATGATTGCATTCCATCTTTTCATCACCTTGTTAAATGAAGCTTGTGGAAAACCAAGCCAATTGAATAGAGGTAAAATTGCATTTGTTCACCGTCCGGTTCTATTGTACGATTTTTGCACATCTCCTCTCCGCTCAGCTTAGCTCGATAATAGTTCAAAGCGGCTACCCTTCATAATGGAAGGAAAGCTAGCAATTTACTCCCACTGAATGAAAATCAATTTCCTAGAGTTGGGAAAATTCATTTATTGACCACCTGCGCTCGGTGCCGCCGGTGCTCGATCAACCGGATGCCGGTACAATGGGCCGGCCACGCTCTAATCTTTAAGAAGGCGCTTTTAAAACGACTTGTCAGAGATTACCCGCTAGCCACAGTATAGAAAAAGGTTTCTGTACCCGCAGCGGCCAACTTTTATGTTGCCGAAAATACACGTTCAAATCTTTTGATAAAAACTCGGACCTCCGTCAATGCCGAAGTCCACCGGGAGGGCCGCGTGTCACGAAACCGCTTTTGTAAATTAAAGGATGACAAACCGAAGCGGTCTCCGGTTCAGGACCATCCTTTTGAACCAGAAAGGGTTTCGGAAACATTAGCGCTATTTTATTTCATGCTGATTTAACACAAAGATTTTGCTTTCGTAATAAAATTGTACTCTAATTTCGCGGATGAGTTCCACATGTTTCAAACAGCAATCCGCTTTACTAGCGAATCAGAAGATTAGTATTCTTTCTTCGTAGCGGCTGAAACGTTTTCCAATCGTAATTACATGCGACCACGCAAAATGACGAAACATATGTGCTTGATATTCAGATTATGTCCTCGAGAAATTGTTTGGTATTTTTTGTATCTGTATATTTTAACCATTTTCCTAATAATAATTAGGAAGTTTAAATATATTTAAATATCCATATAAAGTTTGTTAAAAAAAATGTTGTGTACTCAATCAAGCCCACTTAACGGATAAATGGATTGGAATGTTAAGCATGTCCTTAGTTAATAGCTTGGCTACTTTTCATACGGGAAACACGCGCGCCAAAATTACTCTGGTAACATAACGGAGTTTTGAAATAACTCAGGCAACGTAGGACGCCCGAAGGCCTCTGTCGTGTCCTAAAGACTTGTATAGCCTGATGTCTTATCGCGCCCTCCGATGCACACAGACGCCCTCAGCTGTCAAACCCACAAGCAGTCACCCATCCATATAATGACCGCGCTGAAAGTTGCTTATCTCAGCTAAACTGTTCCGAATAACAAGGCAAGCTACGAAGCGCATCATTTCTTAAATAACGTAGGAAATGATTATGAAGATAATATCAAACATAAATGACAAGAAAAAAATACGCACTGCAGCACTTCTCTACAACACAAAAACATATGTTTTCAACTTCACGAAACGCGCAATCTAATGAATACAGGAGAAAAAAACCGTATGCCTGAGTTTATTTCACAAGGTGTATAGTAAGTAAGGCAGCAATGCTGTAAAGCCGCGTTCAAACTGCATGCGATAATATGTCATATTATACATGTTTTATTTACATGATAGATAGATAGATAAAACCTCTACAGTAGAAAATCATTCATCAAGGATTTGAGATGACATATCCGTGCGTTTGATAGAGATTAGATTTTCAAATGAAGTTTTGATATAATTTATTTGTCTACGACTGATTACGAACCAAGTTCCCGCAGAGTAGTATGATGGGTGGAAGTTTTTAAAGAATTTACTCAGTAGGTATAAAATTTAACCTTACAACGGAATGTTGACATAACTGGCACTCTTTCAATGCACATTGTGTTGTCAGACTTATTTCGTAATACCCTGGATTTGTAAATAACTTGAGGCACTTATTTGACAGACAATTCAACTGGACTTTAAGTGTCAAAGTTTCACAGAGCACTTCGTCGGCAAACACAGAATTATGCGAATTCGGATGCTATAACTGTCAGAGTTATTATCAGTAACAGTCTGTCCTTTTTGAGAAATGTTCCAAGCCATAATCACTGTCATTATTTACTTTATTGATCATCATTATGTGTACCACATGTCATCCTGCCGTGGTCGCCCCGGCTGACGAATAGGCCCCTCCACCACTACCCGTGGTTGTCGTAAGAGGCGATTATGGGAAAAAAGCTAGGGAATAGGCAGCAGCGTTTCCTATCAACAATAGCTTTATCTGCGTTCGCCAACCCGCACGCCCCGCATGGCGAGTGTGGGCAAATCCCCCCAAATTATTGTTTGGGATATGTCAGGCCTTACATGCCGGTCGCGCTATGGGGGAGGCCTGTGTTCAGCATTGGACGTCTTACGGCTGTAATGATGATGCCGTCATACTATTGAGCATATATCTAGTGTTTGTGCTAGCCTTCCCTAATCATATGTCAGTCTGACCCATGCTGATGTCTGACCGGCTACTTTCACACAGAGGTCGTCATCCATCTCGCTACTGGCCCACACTCTCTTACATAATTCCATATCAGTGCCACCACTTGGTCAGAACTCTCCTCCACCCAACATCGTCGTTTTTAGGCATTGGAAACAATTTGCCCTGTCACATTCTAGAGATGTCAATAAATAAATAAATATTCCGGACGGTTAACTAATCCCAAACAAGGCATAGCCTGTACTACTGGGTACCAGAGACTGATATACATATATAGATAAATATTTAACACCCAGACACAGAACAAACATCTGTGTTTCTGTTTATCACACAAATGTTTGTCCAGTGCGCAGATCGAACCCGCGACCTCTAGCGCAGAAGGCAGAGTTACTGCTTGAAGTATTGGCCTCATAGCTCAGTTAGTAAGCTATGAGGCCAATACTTCAAGCATTGGTCTTTTGACAGATTTTTCTGGCAAGAACAAAAAAACAAAATCTATAAATGTATTTAACTGGTGTGATGTGCACATCCTGATGCCAAATACAAATTTACCCCCTGGAATTTTTCAAACATTAGACTTCAGACTGACGTTATTTTTATTGAAATTCCTATTTTGATTAGTCAGTGCTAGAGTTTTAATGCCTTCTACGACCACAGAAATACTGCACCGAATTAATAACGGACCGTGTTACGGCTTGAAAGTACATTATTGAATGGATTATGAACGAGCTTTCAGTGTGCCGTTGTCCAGGGGACTGTGTTGTGTATTCATGTTTAGAAAGTGTATGAATAGGATCGTTTTAGAATCGAGGAATGAGGAATGAATACTGAAATGGTAATAGTGCAATTGCCCATGTTGCAGAACAGTAGATCAAAAAATTCAAAGCTATTTCTTTCCCCGTCTGCCCAGTCACTTAATAACTGACTGTTTTGCAAAGAACGACGAGGTATATTTGCCAGGTTTCAAGCAAACAGTTCAAAATAGATGGTATACTATTTTAGTAGAGTTTTAAATTGAACCACCTTATTGAATGGCATATGGTATTTAAGGCACACTTGGCAGTCAGGCCGTGGTAGCCTGAATATTGAGCAGCAACTTGATTTATGCCAGTCAGTGAGAATGTTTGAATAATTGTATATTTTGAGATCTAATTTATGACTTATAAATGCGATGGAACTGACAACCGTTGGGGAGTAAAGGTTCTCGAATGGCGACCACGAACCGGGTGACGCAGTGTTGGAAGGCCCCCCACCCGATGGACCGACGACATTGTGAAGGTTGCGGGAAGTCGGTGGATGGAGAAGGCTCAAGACCGCTCGTCATGGAACTCTTTGCGGGAGGCCTATGTCCAGCAGTGGACTTCTACAGGCTGATGATGATGATGATGATGAAATGCGATGGTCTGTTTTATATTCTTTTTGAACGTGCTTGTCAATTTTTTCAATTAATTTCACAAAAAGAAACTCGTGTTCTCCCTACTTTAGTGAGGACTGGACCTCTTTATAAATTATTTCCTTTCGTTCTTTATTTATTCTTACAATGCTTGCGAAAGATATAACTTTATATCCAGTCGGTTTGGTACGCAAAATATCTGGCTGCTGAGACAAGTGCGGAGATTGAAGGCAGCCGCATACATTCGCCTTGTCGCGCTCTGGCTACGCGTTGCCGATGCTGCTAGTTATGTCATGCAATCGTGCGCGTTATACGGTGCTCTTGCAAGGAATTATGGACCGCCTAGTGCGCGGGGGGCCTTACCGTGGCCCTTTGATCCGATGTAAAACGACGATATTATTGCGATGACAGATGTTGGAGCTGGTAAACTGAGGGCCCTCAGCTTCGAAGTTAACCGATTTTTGGTGCTTTTTATAATTGCTTCAGTAATACCAGTTATTAAATAACATTTTGCTTATGATTTTAATCAAACTGAACAACTGGTACGGTTTAAAATTAAGTATTCTCTAGTATCTTTGAAAACCCACGCCAGCTCCACAGGGAGTCGAAAACCTATTGTCTGGAAGCACGATCTCAAGTAATACTTCGTGTTTCACATTTTCTTGAATAATAGCATTAATTTTTTTTTTTTTTAGTATATTTTAATACCTTACCAATATTGTTTTATTTTGAATTTATTCACCTGTGTAATTGGATTTAACAAGCTTGATTATGGCGCTTTTTGTAAATGTTTGATCCTTTAGCACGATTTATTACCAAAACAATTGATTGATGACATTTCTCTGTTTACCATTCTGACTCAAAATAATGTATTCTTCCTACACTTTTACCTTGTAAGTCCTAAAGTGCTGAACACCCCACCCTTAGAATAACAAAGGTTCTCTTAAAGTTTTACGGGCTGTTTTGATAGTGAAAGACAGAGGACACTTCGTTTTACTTTTTACTCCTCGTCGTAAAATGCCAATACAAGTTTCAGACTTCAGAAGTGTTCCAATAGATATTTAAAATTGTTTTCTAAGCGAACCTTTCAGATCAAAAAGTTTTTTGTAAAAGTTTTGAGAATTCGTTTCACTTTCCACTTCGGGACTAAGCAATATCAATTTTATAAGATTTTGTTCGTGTGTCTGACTGAGTCGTGAGACTGAGATCAACCCCCATAGTTTAATATGAAATCATGATTTTATTATTTTTATTTTTATATTATAAACATAATAGAAATATTTTAAGTAATGTTAAACGTTTGTACATCATGGTCACTTATATGACAGTTGTATATAAACCAAGTAGGTACATAATAAAAGTGGTGTACCTATATCTATTGAAATGACCATCCTTAGGTAAAGATCTTATCTGACGCAACCGTAAATAAATTCCTTTTAGTAGTTTCAAATAAACAAATTGAATTGAACTGAATTCAAATTATCGTAAAACTGTATTCCTCAGGTGATACGCCGCATATGTCATCTGAGCCGCAATCGCGGTTGAATTTCGTAATTTTCCGGCTGAGATTGCAGCCGTCCTATATCCGAATGTCAATGGCTGAACTCGTTCCGGTGTCGTGATCGAGTTATCTCCATATCCGAACACGCTTATCCTGTATAGGTTCCAGAACGTTTAGAACTTAAATATTTCGTATATATAAATAAGATGCCCGATGAACCGACGACTTTGAGAAGGTTGCGCGAAGTTGATGGATGGAGAAGGCTCAAGACCGTTCTTTGGGGAGGCCTAATTTCAGCAGTGGACTTCATCAGACTGATGATGATGATGAAGATATAAATATGCCATATACATGCTTATTAAGACTGAATAAATTTTTTAAACTAGGGGGGCTCTTTATGCAGGGTCCGTACGGGAAAGTACTACCAATTTACCTATAAATCCTGCCAACAAGCAGCAAAACTTGACTTTTCAATACTTATTTATTCATTTAAATAACAAGGATAATTTTGAAACTTCTTATATCTAGTAATTTACGTTTGTTTTTCGCTACAAGCCTAGAACAGGCAAGATATCATGCTTTAGTTATAGATAAGCAATTGTGAGTTTCGGATTTAAGGGTGGGTGTGACACAGGGGACTTACCAACGCATGTCTCTGGTACCATTTGCAAGCGTTATTAGGCTAAATTACGAATTACTAGCAAGTGGATCGAATGCTTGTTTGCCACCAAAGTTGTATGTTAAAGAAAATTTCTTCCGATACTCAAAAATCTATATTGTCCACAGCCACCATGCGGCGCTTAGCGCCACTGGTGATACGGCTGACGACCGTGTCACTAGTGGCGTTGGTCATTGCCGAGCCTGGCGATGGCTCTGGCAGCTCTAGCTACGAGAGCACGACCCTGACCCAGGCAGCCCAGCCCAGGAGGACCTCTGGCCCACCGGTGACGGCTCCGCCCCAGCGCCGACCTGAACGCAGAAAGAATCGCAAGCGCACAACCACGACGACAACAACGACTGAACCGTATGAGGATGAAGAAGAGTTTACGACGCCGGTCCCTACCACCACAATTGACCCTCGCACCATCGATCATAGTGAGTCGCTTCAATATAATAGAAAGATCTTCACTTTTCAGTCTGGTTTAATACTTACCAACTTTATCAGCACGATAACTGTCGCCCTGTCCCTTTCTTACACTAAACAAAAGATAGAGGCAGGAATACTACCGATAAAGTTAGTGAGTAATTATAGGAAAGTTTTGGCTCCAGCTTTTGTAGCTACAATATAGTCTACCATAGCCTCCAACCAAACCTTCAAACAGAGAACAAAAAACCTTCAGCAAAATATATCCTTATCTTATCTGACTAAAATAAAGCCTATTAAAATATTATTTGCAAAACAGAAGACCGAAGAGTATATTCGTCGATTTTCGTATATTTTTTCTAGAATTTGTGGACTACGAGAAAGCCTTTGATTCAGTCAAGACCCAGAGTTACGACGACTACAGCAGTGCAAGATCGACTACGCAGTATTGGAAAGCTCCCTACACGAAGGGCCGACTACATTGTGGAGGTTCCGGGAAGTTGGTGGATGGAGAAAGCTCGCAATCGTTTGTCTTGGCACTCTTTGGGGAAAGTCTATGTCCAGCAGTGGACTTCCTCATGCTGATGATTATGATTTACAATTCAAGGATGAGATTAGATTTACTCGGTATTTTCGAAGCTTCTTGTTTTATATTAATGTTTACGGGCCATTAGACAGGATTACCTTAATCCGTAAGCTTCCAATATTGGCACCGTTGTTTCAGGGTTACGAACCGTCTTAAAGCAAAAGCTCCAAGAAAAGCTAAATAAACATTATTATAACATTGATTTAATGGCACACATATACTTCCACTTAGGTGCAAACATATTCTTATAGTAACCGAGTTATAAAACAGTCAAACTAAAGTCACGCGTTCAATTCCGACGCGTATTTTTTGCTCGTAATTTACCAATATAAAACAGACAAAAAATACTTGTTTACAAAGTTTCGAAGTATGAAATGTTTCACCCAGTTTCTTGAAGCAATCAGATTATTGGAGTAGCTTAACCCAGTTTCCAGTTCTATAACTTTTAAAATATAATTTCATACAATTATGTTTTACTGGTTCACGCTCGTATTTTAGGGATTACTCAAGCAAAATATTAAATACTTAGTTAGGTGCCAACGGTATTGTTTTACAAAGCAGAGTGAACTTTGTGTTGTTTGTTAATTACCCACGGGAAATCGATACCTGACCCAAAGTGTGAGCAAAACCTTGTATAGTTCGGGCTTCGAGTATGTTGGGACATGTCGAGGCGTCGTTGTGTTGCCTTGCGTCCGTTTTAAGGCGAATAGTTTAACGAGGGATCTCAAGGAATGGCATCCTCCCCTTCGGCTACGCGAAGACATTTAAATTGTTTACCCCCAGGAACGGTCAGACGTAATTTGAGAAAGTAACTGTCCGGTCATCAAAGGAATGCGCTGAGCCAGTGTGGATAATTCGATACCTACCTTCCTAATCCCGAAAGCCGAGAAGATCTACCGCGAAACATCGGTCATATCTGATTAATTGGCAACCCGCCATCGGCTCTTGCCAAAAGCTACTCCGAAAGGATTCATAATGTCCGTCGGATACGTTACAATGAGAAAAATAAAAATAAAGCTGCAGTCATATACGATTAAAAATAATTTTAATAAAACCACTAGCTTTATTGTTACTTCTTTATGTAGAGTGGGGTGTTGCAAACCTCCGACCAGTTAAGAAAGAGCTGCGAGAAAAGCTCCGTCAATAGGAGTTGTGAATCCTTCATAAGTAAAATAAAAACAATGAAGGTCAAGCTCCACTGGCGATTGCGCCTCCCTCCACGGGGTTCCAAGTGGGCCGTCATTTCACGCCTCTTGAGCGCGTATCGAACCAATATTAGGTTTATTAGATAGATGGGCCATTGTGAAAAGCGATTTCTCATTTTTCGTGCTTTAATTTTTATAGCTTTTAACAGGCTTTCAAACAGATTTGTCGGGGCAAAGTTAGATTATCGGACGAAAATTGCGGCTTCTTTGTTAGCGGTGTTAAAGTTTCGGTTCACAGAGCCGGTCACGGAGACATATTTTTTGGAGGAAAGACGAGGATATACATTGGTATAGATAAGGATTTTCAAAGTTGACAATAACTGTTCAAAAGCGCTAACAAGCATTTACCGATAGGGTTTATTTGTTTGCCCATTTTAGTTTCTGTTAACTTTAGAAACATACTAAGATGGATAGATTGACAGACAGACGAACGGATAGACACAGAGTTCTTTATCGGACTGCGAAACAAAACAGATTTAAGAATAAATAAAGGAAACTGATTTTCCTAAATACAAAATTTACTATGAATTAAGGGTAATAAAATGAAAGTTCCCATTCCGTTTTTATGAGTACGAAACCCTCTGTACATGACAGCCATGAAACGTAATGGCACTCGAAATGCCACCGGCCGTAATAAAACAATAATTAAATAAATTCCCAATGGTAATGCCCCATCAGGGGTACCTCGAACTTACACAAGTTTACATACAAGAGCATTAGTTAAGGACACACCATATATCTAAATAGAAAAATCAAAGCAGTTGTCTGGTAGCCCCAACTTTGAAATCTATCGAGGAAAGTTTCAAATAATGTTACACTAATCCTGTTTCGAAAAATCCCATAGCGTGTTTCGGCACATACATTTCTCTCATGACTTTGTTTTCTATGCCATCAAATCAGTAATGTATGTTGGGTAGGTTTCTAAACCAGTACAGACAGCACAGGTAAAACATATTACCAATTATTTTATGTGGGCTTGGCATCTCGCCATTGAAAACGCTTTTTGTAACAGAAGTGGAATTCTAAATTCACATACTATTACGTCTATAATGTTCACAGTGGATGCCTAAAATTGGCAAGTTATGTGAATAAAGTTATATACAGCTCTTTTCTTAGACATTACAGTTTCAGTTGAAAATATTGTGCACGGTAAATAAAATTGCTTTTGACAGTATAATTAACAACATTCGTGGACAGAACCATACATTTTATTTCCCACTACGCCGTGGTTGCCCTGGCAGAAGAATATCACCCCATTACTACGTACCAGTGTTGTAAGAGGCGACTATGGGAATAAAACTAGCGGATGGGCAGATTCTACCCATAGATTAACAACGACAGCAACGCGTGCCCAGCTTGTTGAGTATGGGCAAATTCATCCCACAATATGGAAATTCCCGCAAAGACTTTAGTACCGTAGACCACATCCACAAGCTTCGGCAGATTATACAGAAGACCGAAGAGTATAATCAGCCATTTTATCTAGCGTTTGTGGACTACGAGAAAGCCTTCGATTCAGTTGAGACCTGGGCAGTGTTACGGTCACTACAGCGGTGCCAGATCGACTACCGGTATATCGAAGTGTTGAAGTGTTTGTACAGCAAGGCCACCATGTCTATCCGAGTCCAGGACCGGAGCACAAATCCTATCCAATTGCAAAAAGGGGTGAGACAGGGAGACGTTGTTTCTCCGAAACTGTTCACCTCTGCATTGGAGGATGTTTTTAAGCTTCTGCACTGGGAAGGACATGGCATAAACAACAATGGCGAATACATCACTCACCTTCGATTCTCCGATGATATAGTCATAATGGCAAAATCGCTGGAGGACCTTGGCGTAATGCTCAGAGACCTCAGTAACGTTTCTCAACAGGTGGGTCTTAAAATGGACATGGG
The DNA here is from genome assembly GCA_947579855.1 of Anticlea derivata. NCBI lineage: Eukaryota > Metazoa > Arthropoda > Insecta > Lepidoptera > Geometridae > Anticlea > Anticlea derivata. The sequence goes on from OX388257.1 coordinate 5,602,787, forward strand.
CAAGACCAATATCATGTCCAATACTCATGTTGCACCCATGCCGGTACAAGTTGGGAACGATACCATTCAAGTTGTAGATCACTATGTCTATTTGGGTCAGACGATTCAACTAGGTAGGTCCAACTTCGACAAAGAGGTCAACCGACGAATCCAACTCGGATGGGCAGCGTTTGGGAAACTACGTCATACCTTCTCGTCGCAGATACCGCAGAGCCTCAAGACGAAAGTCTACAATCAGTGCGTGTTGCCAGTGATGACTTATGGCACTGAGACTTGGTCGTTAACTATAGGCCTCATATACAAGCTCAAAGTCGCGCAATGGGCTATGGAGAGAGCTTTGCTCGGAGTTTCACTACGTGATTAGATCGCAAGTGAGAAAATCCGTAGAAGAACCAAGGTCACCGACATAGCTCTCAGAATTAGCAAGTTGAAGTGGCAGTGGGCAGGCCATAAAGCTCGCAGAACCTATAACCGTTGGGGAGTAAAGGTTCTCGAATGGCGACCACGAACCGGGCGACGCAGTGTTGGAAGGCCCCCCACCCGATGGACCGATGACATTGTAAAGGTTGCGGGAAATCGGTGGATGGAAAGGGCTCAAGACCGTTCGTCGTGGAACTCTTTGGGGGAGGCCTATGTCCAGCAGTGGACTTCTACAAGTTGTTGATGATGATGATATGGAAATTGCGGCTGAAATGATGATGATTCCGACTAAAGCCAATGAAAAAGTGGCTAAAAAAAGTACTGCTCCGTACATCAGGAAATAGACACACTTGGCAGACTTTTATACAAATTGTATGCGATAGTTTTGATGCGTAAGAAATTACGAAGCAAGTGGCGTGAAATAAGGGTCTGTTTTTTATGTCTTGGCCCAATTTCAGGCTCATATTTAGAGCGCAGTACTTGGCCAGTTATAATGTCATGAATATTTATAAGAAAACTACCCAAAGTAATGTTTTGTCAACGAAAGTCTACGTAAGCTTAAGCAAAAACTAAATATCGTCTAGTCGGTCGTAGGGAATGGGGAATTTCAAAAATAATAAAGACTGTCAAGTGCGAGTAGGACTTGAGCTATGAGACTTTCGTACCATGACACGGGGTTGGAAAATCTAGATCCCAAGTGTACGAAGTGACAAACTCATATTATGCGGTCACTCACGTATTTCACTTTATGTTACCTAATAATTGCAATTATTTCCCTAAAGTTTTCGAGTTTCCGAGAATTTTTCCTACAAACATCCTTAACTATCCGAGTTACGTATATGTATGTATTGTCCAACGATAATTAATAAATATTCCGGACATATCACACACGGTCAACTGATCCCAAACTAATCCTGTACTATATGGGTACCAGAGACTGATATACATAATAAATATATATTTAACACCCAGACACAGAACAAACATCTGTGTTAGTCACAAATGTTTTTCCAGTGCGGGAATCGAACCCGCGACCTCTAGCGCAGAAGGCAGAGTTAACGATAACTTTCGAATGGATAAAAAACTTTAATCCAATTTGGTACATCGCATCATACACGACTACGAAAAAAGCAACCACACTAGTCGGTTACAATCGCTTCAACAAAGAGTTGAAATTAAATTTACGTGGCGCAAAGAAAAAACTAGTTACAAGAGGAAATTGGCAAAGACATTGACAAATTGTTTCCGCAAGAGGTTCACTCTCACTCTCTCACGTGAGTGTGCGTATTATTTGTTCCTCTCACACTCGAGAATCGGTATGCGGAACTACATGAAACTACTTAAATAATTGTCGCTGAGCATTTTCACTGAATAACTTTTGCACATTATCCCGATTTTAAACCTTTTTGTTTGCGCGTTTACGAATAAACAAAGGGTCGGCCCGTAGTCTTCGGCCTTCTAATTAAATAGACAAAAGCAAAGCGTAAACGAAACATTTATACGTGTAATTAGAAATTATTAAAAACGGTAATTGCGATCACTCATCAAATCTTTGCTTTGTGCTAACGAGGCATGAAAGAATGTTAATTACATTACTTAGCCTGATTATAACAAAACAACAAATTAATATTCAGAGTCGTTTTAATGTTTCCTTCAAAAGACTGAGGCCAACTTTTTTGCTAAAGTACAAGGAATAATGTTATTTTGTTCTACTATAGTTTTATGGAACATTTGAGATTAACTAAGATTGCAACTAATTGCAACATAAGTTTATACTTTGTTCGTTGTTATTAATAGTAGTGAGTATTATGCAGTTTTATGCAGTATGAATTTTGCAGTAGTGAGTATTCCATACGTGTCAGGTTGCAAGTCCATACAGAAAAACTCATTGGTGCTCGGCCGGACCCACGACCACGACCTTTGAATTGAAAGTCGGGTACCTTCCACTAGGCCAACACGGCTTGCTGGAGAAATATTGACTAAGAATGCCCGAGCTCGACGTCGTGAGGGAAATTTCGTACCAGAGGTTCACAATGCTTTTTGCTTAGGAATCAGTCTAGCTTCTATAATTTTTTCAAAGAAAACAGTTTGACGGGGCTTTGTGACGAGACCCATCATCGTATATTTAGATTCTTCTATGAATAATAAATAGACAACGCAATGCGGAAGCTGCGTATCGACTGTACGCCATTCAGGTTCGGCCATTCGGGTATTATTTCCATTTCTGTTGCACTTTTTCTGCGTTTATGTACCATTCGGGATTATGTGAACTTGCGTAAAGTTCACATAATCTTGAATGGTACCGTCCGCCATTTTCGGCAATCAGTGATTGACGATTGCAAACCGATGTGATGATGCGGTAAAATAAAATGAGGACGGCGCGAACGGACCTTCCGCTTAGGAAACCAAAGCCAACTTGAGGCGGTTACGTCAGTTGACGATTATTAAGATATGGTTCAAAATTGTCCAAATATTTAGTTTTAGGTCTGCATTTGACTGGCAATAAGATTTCATGATATGCCATTATGGCATCTCTAATACAGATACGCTAGGTTCTTCTAAGAGTGACGGAACAAGAACAGACTCCTTCATTTGTAACCGTGAATATCGTAAGAGGCAAGAGAAAAAAAAGCTAGAGGGTCGTCCAGCAACGTAGGGGACGTTGCTGGACGACCCAACGATTTTAATAACTACAGCACGAACTGCGTTTGCCAACCTCCATGCCCAGCCTGACGGGCATGGGCAAATACTGCCATAAGAAGCAAAGCGACCAGGCCCCCAGTCTCCAGCAGCCTTAAGGTTGCTGGTAGCCGTTGGGTGCAGGCCGTAAGACGGGTGATCCGGGAATCTATGGAGAAGGCCTATGCTCAGTAGTGGAGGTGAAGATTGGTCATGAAGATATGTTCAGAAGTCCAAAAATATAGATTTACTTGTAATTATCTAAGTAAAGGTTAACTTAATCGGTTTGCTAGGCTACTTCTAACTTTACCTATTCTGAGAGCAAGTTTACAAAGCTATAAATCTGTTAGTCAATTTCCGGTCCAGAAGAACAGGTCAATGGTCGTCTAAAGTTCGCCCCGACTAGCGTTATGCCGCATCGAATCTTTTACAAAACAAAAATGTATTATGAAGAGTCTGCCGGGGCACAGAATCTCTGATGATGCGTCGTCCGTCACCAACATACAAATGAAGGCGATGTGATGCCGTGACGAATAACGAATTTTCTAAATCGTAGAACAAACTATATTGCCAAACAACAATATGGGTGTAGAATAATGCCATTTCGGGATGGCATACATAATATGACTTGCAGAGCCTGTTGGCTTTGTTTAAAGATAACATAGTGATGTTTCTGGGTGCCTGGTTGGCAACAGACCACACAAGATTGTCGCTCCAAAAATCTACAGGGGCGACCTATGTTGAGCCGAGGACGACCTACGGCTGAAATGAGCTGGTTTTTCGTAAAGTAAGTGAAGTGTTTTGATAAACTCATATTTTGCTTCAAGCCAATTTAATATGTTTAAAATTTATTTCAAAATTATCCTTACGGACTGGTGAAAGAAAATGTTTAGTTTGATATTTAAGGGCGTACGATATCGCAAGCCCCTTAAAGTCAAACTCAAAATTTGAAACAAATTTCAGATGACATATCGCACGCCATTTGAACACGGCTTCATTCAGATCACTCTCTAGTCAGTAATTGACGTTTTCAGTGCACTAATGCTCTTGCTAAGTTGCTATTACGTTGCACGAGCAAAATTTTTTTTAGAAAATATATAGTTCTAAGCCTCATGTACACTTACTATCAACGAGCAAAATGACCTTATTCAGCCCACTTTAAAGCACAATAGAGACATTCAAAACTACATAAAGTCGAAATCAGCGTCCAGTCTTAACTTCCTCCCATTTTGCTGAAGATGCCATTACTGTTAGATCGTCGTTCCCTGGATGCACTCAATATGTTTCTACACGGGCGATAAAATCATCAGTAAAGGTCTAAGCGAATGAAGCGGTAAAATAATTACATGTTTCTCAACTGTGAGGAACGACAATTCGTATCGACAAAAAAAATTATATTATACGAAAAAAATATTTGTTCATTCAATAATTGACTCTATTGAATAATTCTACAGGGTGACAGTCATAATTCTTAAAAAATTGCTCATGTAGCTCATGTGCACAAATGCTTCTCGGGGTACTGCTGTATAAGCAATTTTTGTTACTGACCACAAGTAGGTACATAATGCAATTGGTCAATAGCGAAAATCGCTCATGCAATACCTAATATGAGAGACCTCACAAGTAATTTTAGGACGATGAAATTGCAGCGTCGTCGTTGAGAAATTGCTACATTGTACAAAGTTGCAAAGATCAGTGTTATCTTTGCCAACTTTATCAGTTTGCCTGCAACATTGCCTATGCTTAGAAATAGTGTGATATGGCTCAGATATTATATTTGTAATCATTGTCAGTTTAAAAGGCGTAGGTATAGATCAAAAATTGCTGAGATATTATGACTCAAAATCTCACTAAGATGTAAATAAATTGTTAATGTTTTGTAAACGAGCCTATTCTGTAATATTGTTAGGAAATCCGAAATGAGGAAATCGGTAGAAGAACCAAGGTCACCGGTAAAGCTCTCAGAATTAGCAAGTTGGAGTGGCAGCGGAAAGGCCATATACCTTGCAATACCGACAACCGTCCGGGAATAAAGTTTCTCAAATGGCGGCCACTAACGAGCGACGCAGTGTTTGAAGGCCCCCCGATAGACCGACGACATTGTCAAAGTTGCAGGAAGTCGGTGGGTGGAAAAACTCAAGGCCGTTAGTGACTTCTACAAGCCCATTATGATGATGATGAATGTTGATAGAAGAAACATATTATCGATTAGAAAAAAAAACAAAATGAATATCTAATGTACCTTTCCGTATGATATTACAAGAAGCTCGGTCAGCCCAGCAGCAGTACGAAATCGTCCTACGAGTAGATTCTATGACGCTCCATTTACGTAAATGGTTTCATTATTATGTTATTTCGCTTACCTTTTCCTGTCTTCGGTTTAAGTTCTGGGAATAAACTTTTAGTTATTGGTTTTGCGCCACGCTAAGCAACTTTAAAATGCTATAAGACGGAGGGGCTTAAAAGGTTAAAAGTTAATTTAGGTGTTGCCTAGTTGTTCTTGGAAAAAAAAAACATTTTTTTATCGTTTTTTTTTCTTATCTAGACGTGTTTGATTAAACATGGCGTGTAATTTAGAAATGGCAAGCCACGAAGAAAAAATAATAGAGTTCGATTCAATTAAAGCACTAACGAGTTAATTCTAAAATACTGACCGTTAGAGAGGAAAGTGGGTGCTTCTTCTGATGTTGCTGAGGTAGTGAAATACCATATAATTTTCATCATCTTTGGAAAAAGTAGAAAAGCTGTTGATGCAGTTTTGCATGCAGCAGAACAGGGTTTGAAGTTTGTATGAAAAACTACACGCGAATACAGTCGCGGTGACTTTCACTAGTTATACATATTATGTAAAGATTTTCGTCTTTATGCACTTGCGAGAACGAGATGCCGATATCTAAAGACGAGATTTCCAAACGCTGGCGCTATGACAGCGCTATGGCAGAACTTGAGCTATGACTTACAATTGAGCACAATTTCAGAATACGAGCTAAAATACAATAACTTTCAGCTAACTTTCTAGAAATTGTGGTATGGCGTTCTTTGTCTTTCAGGTTTTGTATGATTTAACATGGTGTTTATTTTATAAATGGCAAGCCACGAAGAAAAATTAATAGAGTTCGATTCAATTACAACACTAACGAGTTAATTCTAAAATACTGACCGTTAGAGAGGAAAGTGGGTGCTTCTTCTGATGTTGCTGAACCTTTCCAAAGGTAGTGAAATACCATATATATATGAGTAAGGAAGATTCCCGAGTCAAGTTCATCCTGTCTGCTTGCAAAATGCAAAACGCTTGTCAGCGCCCGCTTGTTTGCAGTACCATCAATCTACGACTATGCTCCGTATTGTGCATTAAAAATGTGGTGCTCTTTGTCTTATTTTTCTTTCTTGTGTTCATACCATGACTATGTTTTATTTGACGCAATTTGATATTGACTACGGACGAAAAGCTAATAATTATTTCATATAAAGTAGCGTATGCTGACTTTAGAATTATTGCTGGAGGTTGCACATTTTTACTATCTTTATTTTGTATAAGTAAAGGGTTATTTTTATTTTCTGATAGTCGCCTTGTCGGCTCCGCAATCCATTTTGTGATAAGGATCATCGTGTAAAATGATAAGCACCAAGCCGTATTTGTTACCAGATTCCTCTAAGTTTGGTCACGCGCGAGTCTAGAGGGGACGAAGTTGACAGTCTCACAGAGTTATGGTTAAAATTCGAATAAAATGCCCCTTTAATGGCACGTGTCCTCGGGTCCAACAATGACATCATTATTGCTATTCAAAAGCAAGCTTGACCGCACTATTTACACGAATTTTGATGGTACGGTGCGTCGATACTAGTTGCCAGTTGCTGTTGCCCATTTTTTTTTATTGGTGATTGTTAGGCGTTTGACCACCATCTCACTTTTGCAAGTGAGATGGTGGTCAAACGCCTAACATGAAGCACGCTTTACCAGAAAGAACTTATTCACTCTAGATTTGAAGACTTCTAGATTGTACTCTTCCGGGAAAACAGACGCAGGCAGATCGTTCCACTCTTTGCCAGATTTGCCAGATTTGGCATTGTTAAGGCTGAGCTTGTGATGTTAAGTTAGGGGGTGTCAATGTGTGAGTTCTAAAGAAATAATAGGAAACGCTTTCGTCAACCCTCTAAAACCAGAGTAGGTAGTTTGGATTTCGCAAGCACTGGTCATTTATAACCATAAATCTAAAATGCATTGCTGCATACGAGAATGCCATTAGCATCCCCAATTGGACGCATACCGATGTTAATATTGCCGCAAACGCTCTTAATGGCTCTGTTTGTCTAATAACGCGAGTAGGTAATACGTATAAGATGATTATGCAGCCTCCATTAGGCCATGAATACCTACACAAACATCCATACCAATATTATAAATGCGAATGTAACTCTGTTTTTTGTTTGTTACTTTTTTACGACTTAACAGCTGAACGGATCGTTATAAAATCTGGCAAGAAAATAGATTATATCCTGGCGAGAAAATAAGCTTTTGTCTCAAAAAATATTCTTGAAGGCGGTGAAATAGGGATTGAAAAATTGTATAGGCAATTCATAATTCCACTGACATCGGTAGACGTGTTTCATTCTTTTTGCAAATTCATCACTAAAGGGGGCAATGTAGGGTGTTAAAATTATGAGGTACTAGACTTTGGACGAAGTCACGGGTAGTAAAACTATAAATAAAAAATGTAATAATGTGAAATTGCATCATAATTACCTACTATAGTTTTAACGCCAGGTCATTATAAATCAGAGATTTTTGAGTTTGAGTTTATGTTGAACAAATATTTTACGATAGCGTTACGTTTCCGATACGATAGTAGGAATTAGTATAACCATAAAGCTTGTTGATAACTTTGTTTTGTGAAGTGAGTCTGCGTTGTTCAAAATGTAAGTATTTCTTGTTTAATTAGCCTTATTTATATAGAGTTATATAACAAAGTAATCCTCAAAATGAATGCTACAAGAATATTTACAAATATCTTTTGTCCATCGCCTGTTACGGCAAAAATTCGACATCAAAAAAATGGGAATTTTTTTGTAATCCAACCTGTATTGTCAAAATTTTTATTTTTAGTATATAGATTGATAGTTGAAATACTGGTTTTTCACATACATTGAATGTAACAATTTTACCTATTAATAGGTATTTTTCATTCAAGCCTAGCTATAGTAGTTACCTAGTTATCACGCTTTTTGTTGAAAATGAATTATCGGCGCCGCGGAATTCCGATCACGCGGCCGGACGTTCTAGAGGGGGACAGCTGAGCTCGGACGTTTAAGTGGCTAAGAATTAATTAGCCAATGACATCGGAGATGCTTAAAATATTTTAATTGTGATTTGCTATTATTTGATATTTGCTATCGAACGCGTAATGCTATAGTGAATTATTCATGCTCGTGCCGCTGTGTGGAAGGAGGTAACCTCACAAGAATTTAAAATGATGGGCAAATCTGTAAAATATTCGCGTCAGTTTGTATTTATAGCAGTCACGTATAACTAACAATATGTATCTTCTGTGATACCCAAAGTTTGTTCACATCTCCGCAAGTTCGGCGACGTGATATCATTTTCGTAACAACCACATTCTCAGTAACATGAGTTAACGAGTTAACAGTTCGCATTAAATAAAAGTAATATTCACGCACAGAAATGAAACTAGTTGATGCAGCGATACATCATCATCATCATCAGCCTGTAGAAGTCCACAGCTGGACATAGGCCTCCCCCAAAGAGTTCCATGACGAACGGGGTTGAGCCTTTTCCATCCACCGACTTCCCGCAACCTTCACAATGTTGTCGGTCCATCGGGTGGGAGGCACTGACAACACTGCGTCGTTGGTTCGTGGTCGCCACACATAAAATGTGCCATGTTAGTTAATAAATGTCTGTCTATGTCTATACACATAGACATATATTTTTATATGGCACTATAAGCTCGCGGACCCTAATAGATGGTATTTTCAAGTCGATACCTTTTGCCGTTTCTGAAAAAATTGTCTTGACAGATAGACAGCCGGACAACAAAGTGATCCTATAAGGGTTTCATTTTTTACAAATAAGGTACGGAACCCTAAAAACGGTAAGCTTTTCACTTTTAACGGTACAAAAGTAAAAAGAAAGAGCAGAAATGTTTGCATGATCTGCAAGTATTTGTTCCGGGTGTGGGTGTTGTGGTAACATTGTACTCGTAGTTTCTGATACCCACGGAATCCTAGTGTAGGGTCAGGACTATGTATGTGACTACTGGTGTTATTTATTTATTATTAATTATTATTTATTTTACCCATTGTATGTTGTTATGCTACAGTGCTACGTAACCTGCTATTAGTAAATTTTTCCGCAGCACATTGCTACGGTAACGCTGCGGCGCGGTGAAGACGCGTAGGTACTTTCCGCCATCTTTTCGAGTAAACCCAATCCGCTAGAAAAGTGGATATCGCTAATATTGTTAAAATATTCTCATCGTTATCCATTGCAATTTTAGCGAAATTGGGGGTCCGTTCCTGAAGTCCTAATGTCCTTTGAAGATCTAAATAACGATAGTCATAACTATCAAATTGCTTTTGTAGAGGGCATAACAAAATCGACAATTATGACCATCGTATGGCGATCATAATATACGGTACCCTAAGTATCATTCCTAGCCGACTGGCCTCATAGCTCAGTTAGTAGTAACTCTGCCTTCTGCGCTAGAGGTCGCGGGTTCGATCCCCGCACTGGACAAACATTTGTGTGATAAACACAGATGTTTGTTCTGTGTCTGGGTGTTAAATATTTATATTTATTTTATTAGCCAACCAAAAAATAATAATAATAGTGTTTTCATTACTTCGGGCCAGGATTCTTGTTTTTCATGGAATAAACATATCAGATGGGCAGCGTTTGGGAAACTTCGTCTCATCTTCTCGTCGCAGATACCGCAGAGCCTCAAGACGAAAGTCTACAATCAGTGCGTGTTGCCAGTGATGACTTATGGCACTGAGACTTGGTCGTTAACTATAGGCCTCATATACAAGCTCAAAGTCGCGCAGCGTGCTATGGAGAGAGCTATGCTCGGAGTTTCACTACGTGATAAGATCCAAAATGAGGAAATCCGTAGAAGAACGAAGGTCACCGACATAGCTCTCAGAATTAGCAAGTTGAAGTGGCAGTGGGCAGGCCATATAGCTCGCAGAACCGATAACCGTTGGGGAGTAAAGGTTCTCGAATGGCGACCACGAACCGGGTGACGCAGTGTTGGAAGGCCCCCCACCCGATGGACTGATGACATTCTAAAGGTTGCGGGAAGTCGGTGGATGGAAAGGGCTCAAGACCGTTCGTCGTGGAACTCTTTGGGGGAGACCTATGTCCAGCAGTGGACTTCTACAGGTTGTTGATGATGAAACATATCATACCTAATAAAACGTCATTTATTCATTAGAATATAGCTGACAAGGACATCAAAGGCTTTTCTTCTAAGAAACACATGTCCCGCAGAAGACACTCATTACTTATCGCTAATCAAGTGTGCGACAAGTTAGTCGCACTGCGAGCTTTAATCTGACAAACAGCCGAGTGAGCGATGCTTCCCTAATCCGCACCATCCCCAGACACGTGATAAATTACACACCAACAAAATTGTAAGAGTGCGACCACGTACAAAACAAAAGTCTTAATTTTGGTAAAACCAATTAACATAAAGTTCTAATTGAATCTCGATCAAATGCGATATGTGAGATGTTAAAAACTTGGCATGAGATTTTAATAAGATTGATTTCATCATCATCATCATCATCATTTCAGCCGTACGACGTCCACTGCTGAACATGGCCTTCCCCACAGACAGAGCAAATTCCTTATCATGTGGGGGGACTTGCCCATACTCACCACGCTGGGCATGCGGGTTGGCGAGCGCAGTTAGAGCTATCGTTGTTAAAATGAGGGACGCTGCTGCCCATCCCCAAGCTTTTTTCCCTTAGTCGCCTCTTACGACATCCGCGGATAGGTAGATATGGAGGGGCCTATTCTTCAGCCGGGGCCACCACGGCCTAATCTAAGATTGATTTAATCTTGATATAATAATTATCATATCTAATTATGGCATGGGTCGGCACTAAGCCATAGTGCGAGTTACCTTGACTTTCGATCCGTAGGTCGTTGGTTCAAATACCGGTACGGGTACCGGTAATTTGCGCATTAACACGTGCTCGGAACGGTAAAGGAAAACACCGTAAGGAGCCCGCTCTACCTACAAGTGATACTTATGGAAACATTTTTTAAAGTGAAACTACTTATGTATCTACTCGCACTTTACCTGTTACTAGAAGTTGACTTTGTGCAAATGTGCAAATGTTTACCGGTAGGCGCAAGCAACAAGCTTGCTTTGAACATTGTGAACACGAGTTTATGTACGTGTAACAAGATAAAAACAAACAATTTCTAACAAAGATAAATGGTAACAAGTGGTTTAATTAATTAATTAAAATGACAGGACACGTAGAATTATAAATGTAGCAGGTATAGGTACCGTCTTCAAAAAGGAGGAGGTTCTCAAGTCGCCGGATGTATTTTTTTTTATTTTTTTTTTCATACTCTTAGGATTTTGGTTAGGCTCTGCGTTGATTTTCAAAGAGAATAAAACCACTACGTTTGATTGTCAGTCAGCCAGTCAGCACCGTAAGAAATATTTAATAATGATGATAAATGGATGTTATACTTACTTTTGTTTTTTATTCAAAAATGTTGGTGGCCAGTGTCATCCTCCTCAGTAGGTAAGCAAAATGCAAAGAGGTTATTAACACAAAAAGAGGTTGATATTAATCTTGTAAATATTCAGGAATTTGAAGTTGGTTTTTAGTTATTGTAAAAAATATCTTATATGACAAATTATTGATTGAGTGAGCGAAGCGAGCTCTTAAACAACTTGGACGAAAAGACGTTGTATGTCTGTTTATTTGTATGTTTGTATGATCATTACTTTGGAACCAATATAACGTGAGCTCCAATTTGGTAAGGTACATAGTGAACGTAAGATTGGCTATTAGCAAGAACAATAGAATAAAAAGTATATAATCTTTGATATTAGATAGAAAATGCTAAAAAGGCGATGCTCGAAGTTTATCTTAATGTGCCTCAACGATCATCAAAGTACCAACTTTTAGCAGACATCGCGAGATCTCGGTTCAGGTGCGCACCACAAGTAATTGTAAAGTTATTAATCTAAACTAAGTCTTTTACTCATACCGAAATACTGTAAAGCGCTTTTAGAATTCGTTTTGCGTATGAGAAAGATAAATTTTAGCGAGGAAGTTTTGTAGCACGTAGTTCCCAAGTCTTAAACTGGAAAGATTCAGCTAATTACCGAGGCCTCCTTCCTCAGTGGTATACGTCAGCTAATTCTTATCCATCTCAAAATAGAGAGTTATAGTAATTTTGAAAGAACTTATTATGTATGTACCTACTTATCCACGTAGACATGTTTTAATTAAAAACGTTTCTTATGGACTGAAATATTCTCTAGTTTTCAGAGTTTCTCTCTCCCTCTCTTTCTAGCGAAAAACAGTCCGTCTGGAAAAACAGATCATTTATTCAAATTTAATTAATTTTAAAATTAGCACGAGGATTTTCTGGAGCAAATTAACTCCACTTTGGATACCCGAGGGCGAGCTAAACTTGCTACCTCATTATATTAATTGCCCGTCTCAAAGGAGAATAACTATTAAAAATTCATTGTTTTCTTCCTTCCGCCAAGTTCGTTCGGAAAGCATATTAATATTTAATTCTACTGAGACGCCGCGCCTAATGCCCTTAATTTAAAATTCTTAGGGCCGGTCCCAGTGGGCTTGCGAGAGCATACCGTAACTTTTGTTTATTCGCAGCCGTTTTCTATACAAGGCTGCGTGTGTGGGCGCGGCGAGGAGCTTTCGGGAATGTGGACCGCAGTCGAGCGCGTATTTTACTAAAATACCTCGCGGGCCATGTTTCACCAGGGTTGACTCGGTAAGGGAACTAGACTTGAACGCTCAGTGGTATATAAATTTTGCGTCGGTACCGCATCGGAACCGCATCTGCTGGAATGACGTCCGGGCCTCGTACGTGTTGCGCTGCCAAATAAAAACGTGAAATATACCTTCTAGTGTTACATTTAGGGGTTCCTTTCCTACTCCCTTTTGAAGCAATCACATATTAATATCGTCTCAAGAACACTAGTCCAGTGTCCTTGCCAAAGTCTGTGCGTATAAGCACATTGTGATTCAAGTTCAGTCTTCTGTATTTTTATATATATATATATATATATATGGCTGTATTATTATACGCAAAATGTGATTTTTGGACTCAAATCGAAAGACGTAACTTTTAGGTCAAGGAAAGTTTATAAGATATTTTTATTATTTATTTTAAAATGGTTATTATTGTTAAGATTGTTTTTGTCTTTACCGTTTTTTACAGATTTTTCAGACTTATGACGTGCTATTATTATAGAACTAATTCTTCCCAGGGAGACTTTTAGTACACTACAAATCAAATCAAATCCTGCTGTATTATATATTTTTGGTAGCTAAAGCTTATTGCAAAAAGCGCCCACTTTAAATACCATCTCGATTAGCCAATAAGTTCACTGAGGTTAACCCTAAAGTTCACAATCGCCGGATAAAATATTTATGATCAAAATTGTTTCCACTTTAGCTAAGCATAGGGATATTAACAGCCGCAGGTCAGTAGCAGGCTATAACAGTTTATTTTACGTGTTTTGCACCCACCAGCTACATACAATTTGCCAACAAATATTTTTACAGGTTAAAAAAATATTAATATTTTGTTATTAAAATATTGCTCCGAACATAGCTAAACATGTTTAATCTTGAAAACGTTTTATTCGTTCAAATCGGTGGATAATAAGTTTTAATTGAACAAATTGAAAAGGATTCATTGGAGTTTACTTATGATCACTGCGAGTATTCATACCCTTATGCTATTGCTAATAGAGTTTGAAGTAATATGCAAATTATGTTTTCGTTAGTTCCTTTCTAAGAAAAATTATAAATTATGTGTCTATTAACTATGATACCACGGTAACAAAGCTGCGAATAGACTTCTTTAAAATTTCCGATTAACTTTACCAGATATGATTGATTTGATTGATTGACTAAATTGTGATGTCAAGTGATGATCAGCCATACTAATCCGACATAGATATAAATAAAGGTCCACTTCAGAATCATACCCTACAACACAATAGAGAGTAAAACAGTAGCAATTAAGTAAGTAGTAGCACAGAATTAAGATACGTAAAGGAAAGAAAAAATCATCGAATTGATAGAATATCCTCTCAAATCAAATCAAATTGTATCCAGATTCACCAAGTGAGTGAAGCCACGTGCGGAATCTAAAAGATATTGCCTATCAGTATACTGTTGCTCATATTTTTTTAAATAATCATTGATACAAAATGTATGGCTAGAAATATACGTAAAATACTTAGTACTCATCATATTTAACACTAGACCAAATAATAGTAGATTATGCAACAAGGGCTTAAAGTAGTGTATTATGACCCGGGCGCTATATTCCCGGGATTCTATTCCCAAGAATCCATGTACGAGGGGTTCAAGATCGCCCAAGACAAATACACATTTAAGCCCGCGATGCATACTCTACTTTTTATATTTTCTGCGAGGCAATTGAAAACAATGACTGTTAAGTAGAAGGAAATGATTTTACTGAAAGTAAGTTTCCAACTATACCAGAGGCTTCAGATTGTATGTATTCTGGAGTCGAATCAAAATCACTGTCGTCGTCACTTGACATTTTTTAGAAGTTTATTCGAATCGAAACTGAATTCCGGTGTAGATAACAGCACAGCAGTTTGAGCGCTTGGTGCTTTTTTTTCTTTTTTTGTAGTCTATTCTGTGGTGTGTCAGTGTGGTCAGTGGTCAGTTCGACATTCGAATGATTCCATTCCTTCTTAGTGCGCGGGTGAAAATGAATTTCGTAAAAAGTTTTCATGTTTTTTAATTTGTAGGCAGTGCAAAGAAAATGATAACATACAGCCTATTTAGAATAAAATCTCATTGCACCCAAACATTTTTGAAACCAACCTCGATCAAGCACCACTACATGAGTTGCATTCCAAATTCAAATCACATTATGTCCCATGGGAAATAATGAAATTCAGTACAACATTATGACCCGGCTAGACCGTAGGGCTGTAATGACTTACTTTAGGAAAGGTTTGCATGACACATAATATGCCATTGACGAGCAGGTAGTATAAAAATGAGTTTTTCTTTTGGAACACAACGGAGAATTGTCAGTTCAAGAAATACGCATTTCCCGTTGTTTTTTGTTTTTGGAGGAGGTAGGGTACAGCGAGATTTTCTCGTTCTTAATTGGAGCAGCCCGACTGGGGAGGTACCTCCGCATTACAGAAGATCGCAGCCAAATAACATTATTTGTTTCAAATAGTGTTGTGTTCCTGCGATGAGTAAGGTTGCCAAAGCTCTTTAGGGGGGAGGGGGTTCGGGGTCGGCAACGCGTGCGTGATGCCTCTGGTATTGCAGGCGCTCATAGGCTACGGTAACCGCTTACCAACAGTTGGGCCGTATGCTTGTTCGCCACCTCGGTTGTATAAAAAAAAGCAATAATTTGATATTTATTTCAGTTTTTATATTCCCATTCAAAATTAATTTTGACAGTTGATTCTTATATCAGACGAACAAATAATGATTAGTTCCTGTCAGTTGAGAATCAAAATCAAAATGCAATTACTATAATAATTGCATTTTGATTTTGATTCGTGAAACTTTATGGTACTGTCATTATATTTTGATTTTCAGCAAAAAAATGCTTTAGATTCGTCCGAACGTTAAAAATAACTCCTGCGATGTTTTCAGCTCGAGCTTTCCCCGCCCGAAGGAAGTCGTCAGACATCCCCTAATTAAAGAAAAACATTTTGCAAAATCTTTGCAGAAAACTCGGGCCAATGAAACTCAATATATATTACGTTTCTCATTTATACCTAATTAGATAAGGCAATTATCAACGGAGGCTTCTTTGAGGAATTCGCCTTCAAATATCAAAATGGAAATTATAATTAAACACTCGATTTCATACAAGCATAGATTCGCTGTTAATTTTTAATAAAACGTAACCATGAAGAAAAAACATACAAGAGGTATAAAATACCTATAATATGATTATTTTTTTTAACTCTTTAAATGATATTATCCGTCGGGCTTTTACCAGCGTCAACGTTACAGCTGTTCTAGAACCGAGCGGCTTAATGCGAGACGATGGTAAAAGACCCGATGGCATGACACTTATCCCCTGGAAGATGGGACGGCCTCTAGTATGGGACGCTACCTGCGTCGATACTCTAGCGCCGTCACATCTTCCCAGCACATCAGTACGGGCTGGCTCCGCAGCAGCATCAGCGGAGTCCCTCAAACGGCGCAAATATATGCTTCTTGATAGAGGCTATATGTTCGA
This sequence comes from Anticlea derivata, assembly GCA_947579855.1. NCBI lineage: Eukaryota > Metazoa > Arthropoda > Insecta > Lepidoptera > Geometridae > Anticlea > Anticlea derivata. The sequence continues at coordinate 5,619,384 of OX388257.1, forward strand.
GCCGTTTGGGGTAGAGACATTAGGCCCATGGGGATCAGGGGCACACAAAATTTACAAGGACCTGGCGGGGAGACTTTTAGAGTATACGCGTGACCAAAATGCTGGCTTTTACTTCGGTCAGCGAATAAGCATTGCCATACAACGTGGCAATGCCGCCAGTATTTTGGGCACGCTACCATCTGGTGGCGACAGGGATCGACTGGATTTTTTATGACACCTACTCGTAAAAAAACCAGTCGCATTTTTATTAGTACTTAGTCGTTAGTTAAATAGTTATTTAGATTATTTTAGTATATTTAGGATTATCTCTTTGTCTCTTAGCGAATTCAATATTTTTTATTAACATAGATATATCTTCACTAATATTTGAAATCAAATAAATTACAGTGTATTTATTTTTCTTAGCACTAATTTGTTCATAGCCTAAGGCTGCTTTTCCGTCAGAGATAAGCTTGCTATGTTGCTATGGATTCGTTTGATATCCACCAATCATATTCATAGGCCCACATAGCATAACACTGATGGAAACGGATTCTACTAAGCTATTTAGTTTATATGGATGTATGCGTGCTATGGATGGTAAGTGCCGACTGCAAAGCAGATTATCTACAGTAGGCGCATTCGAGCAGCACATCTTCCTCCCACAGCTACGAGTACCTCGCGGCGGCACATCTTCATAGTACATCTTACTCGCTCCGCTACAGTGTCAGTGGAAACAGTCCCATCGTATCTTAGCTTTCGCATCTTAGCTGTATAGCAAATCTCTCGTGGAAAATCAGCCTTACAACCTTGTGGCTACATTGCGGTTACGGTGAAATTTCGAAATGGAACGCGAATATTACGCTATAGTGCAATAATGTGCCAGCAGGATGCATAACACAACCACTAAGTGCTTTATCAACGTGAAGAATATGATAAGTAAACATCCGTCGATTCAATATATTTTTAATCGACTTCAAAGAGGAGTATGTTCTCAAGTGGGCTGTATTTGTTTTGTGTGAAAAAATATCTCTGGCAAAACGACGTGAGTTCGCTAAGTTTTACAGGATGGCCCCAAATAGTATTTTATGTTTTTAATATACACTAAGGTCTTAATTTTCTAACAGCTATAATCTTGTAAATATTCAGGAACTTGAAGTCGGTTTTTAGTTTTAAAATTTTAAGTTTATTTACAGAAAGAAACTTAAAACTAATACAAGTTAATATTTACAAAATACATAAGAAACAGTTGAGCCATCCAGATCACTACCAGTTGGAAGCGTCCCCAAGACGCTGGCGGAATTGCCACGCTGGATGGCAATGCTAATGCGCTGGGCCAAATAAGAGCCAGCTCTCGGGTCACGCGTCGCTTCGATCAGACGTCCTGATATCTTTTTGAAAACCCGGAGGGCCCCGTTTCCCCACGGACCCAGGGTCTCAACCCCAAAAGGCTCAAACATGTAAGCCCTATCAAGACTAACATATTTGCGCCTTTTGAGATCCTCGGCCGAATCTGCCGCCGCACCCGCCCTAACTGATGTCCCCGGAAGATGTGTGCGCGCTAGTGTATCAAACTAAAATTCATTTTTAGTTTTTGTATAACATATCTTATATCCTTGTCCACAGCGGACGTCGGCTCGTGCGGCGTCCCGCTCGGGATGGAGAGCGGCCTTATATCCAACGAGTCACTCTCCTCCAGCTCCAACTACGACCAGAGTGTCTCGCCACTCAGTTCGAGGTAAGAATAGCATCAGGCTGAATAAGCTATCCGCCTTTTAACATCAGACTGTACCTGGAACCATATCCAAGAGTTGGTAAAAAGCATGATGAACTATTATTAATTAAAACAATTACAAAAAAGAGTGTTTTGGCTCTCAGGCAGCTCAGATGAATGGTTTGAATGTCATGCTCTGACAAATATAAAAACAAACGTTGACAAAATACCTACTTTACACACTTGTCTTTGATTTGTAGATGAACTAGTCCCTTACTTCAGAACCTACTATGAGGTAGTCGGTACATATTGAAACAATTATAGAGCCATTATTTCGCAAGACACAATATGATAAATATTTCATGTTCACTTAAACCAAAATTACAATGCCACAAGTGCTAATATTTTAACTTACCCAGTCCCACACTCCAGCCATCTCCATCTTAAGAATGTATTTACTTTACTCATATGATTTTACTTACATTCTAAAATTCAACGTAAATCTAAAAAGTGCTACAGATTTTGAACCATTGCACGATAAAGTTCCATGTGTAGTCTTCATTTCACGTCCACTGTATTTGTATATGAAACCTCAGCTGGGACCATTTCTCTATAATAATGTCACTGAAAATTTGCACGAACATCATAAATTCTTGTCACGTTAGTTACGGTATTATGTAGCTAGATTATTATATTTTACCTTCATTTATTACGGCAATTCCCTCCAGTCTATTATAATACCCTCAAAACAAATGTGTATGTCATATCACTTAGCAACAACAATGACGAAATGAGAACATGGATCGAATAACTCATCGCGCGGCTGCGATCACCGCTTACAATATTCTGAATTTCATTCAAAAGAGCCAACACAGATGAATGAATCTAGTACAATGAGAATAGAATACCTATTTACAAACAAAAGGTTTGTTAGGGTTACACATCACATAAGTCGTTTACGTCGATATTGTAAACAAATACCTCTAAATACCAACAAAGACCCGGCAAATAGCTCCTTAATCGATAAGCGTCTTTAGCCGGCCATTGTTACATAACAATAAAGCTCTATGATACGGCTAAGTTGTAACAATAATTGTGAATCCCGACCGCAAAACGCTCATACTTAGCTCAAACAATTAACAGAGGGTCTCACATTCGGCCTGAGCCCGCATAAGCCAGCGCGAGACAATAGCGTGGAACTCGTCTCCAGTTTGGGAAGTTCACTAACAGAAAATTAAATTTTCATATGAATTCTGAGCGAGCGAGATCCTACAAAAGCCTTTTGGGCTCGACTGCCGAAGATAACAAGATGTAAGTACGGCCGGATGTGCCGAAGCATATCAAACGAGCCACTTTACACTGGGTCAGAGGTGATTCAGCAAATACTACGTTAATTCAACGTTTAGCGCGCTTTGTTCTAGCAGTGTAACCTAGCGACCGCTCCCCGGCACCGGTGCCGTGCCGGTAAGATCACTCTGTAGATATTCAAATGGAATGGCCGCCAGACTGAGTCCCCACCTCTGTTGACAAACGAAACACAGAAACGTTTTAGTCTATTTGCTGAGACTATTACGCTAATTTTATTTGCTTATGCGAAGACGTGCCTTAGCAAGTATTAATAACAGAGAGCTACTTTGGTTGAAGTTGCAATCTTCGCTGAAATAACAGACGGCACTCTTATCAGTTTAAAAAATGAGCATCGTCCCTCTAAAGTCAAACGGTGTTTTAGTTAGTCTCCGTCCCCGCCTTATTTCCTAAATTGGATTTGTTTCAATGAATGTTTCCCGAGAGTTTCACCTGACATTTATTAAGTTTCGAGTTCTGCAAGTAGTAGGAAGTACAAATTCAGTTAACTTACAGGTGTATTACAAAGGGTAACAGGTACCCTAATTAATTTATGAGCATGATTTGGTTAGATAGTAGTTAGCTACATTGTAGTGGAATCCTATCAATCACATGGAATTTCAAAAATCTTACGTACTTACATAAAAATCTTAGGTAACACGTCTTGCTATCTCACAGCTATTATCAAACAGTGGAGTTTTTCACTCGCCTCGAACTGCATCTGAATATTTTCTAGTAATTTATAAATACCTAATATCCTTAAAACCTACCAAAGTTTTAAGGGTATTAGGTCATTAAGTAGGTAGGTACGAACACAAACTTTAAGACTACTTTGTTGCCACTTACCCATCTCCGTTTAGTTACGTGTAGAATACGAGAATAGAATTGAATAGGAATATAATATAGTAAGACAACTTTGCTATTTGTCAACAGGATTCGCACCGAAATACGCGGCGGAGCTTGGTGCCCTAACGGGCTGATAACCCCCAAAAGCCGCCAGTATCTAGAGATAGACCTGCATGCAGAATACCTGATCACAGCCACGGAGAGCCAAGGCCGGTTCGCGAACGCAGTCGGCGTGGAGTTCGTCGAGAGTTATTCCGTCGAGTACTGGCGAGATGCTCTGGGGCGCTGGGTTAGATACAAAGATTTTAACGGGAGTCAAGTGAGTAGCGTGTGTTTGGATATATATTCTAGCAGGGTTGATTTTACATCGTAAAACGTCTGACTCGTCCTCGGAGAACCCTGTGAATCTCGCTACAAAAAACGCTAGTCCACATCTCATTATTGTTTCGAAAGAGTGTTACGACAGTAGGTAGGTTAATCTATTAAGAATTGCCGTTCCGTATTTTTTATTGTTATTTCCTGTGTGATATTGGTGCACATAACTGTACCCTAATGTGCTCCAATGTAACATCGTACACAGTATGAAAATTATTCACGCAACTTTATTGAACCAAGTTTTCAAGTTTCAAATTCAATATGATAAAACTTTATCTAATTCCAAATATATTTTTTACATAAAGGACTTTTTCATTTTAGTATTAAATATTTTTCAAATTGTCCAATTCATAAGATGTTCCAACAAAATCTGCCTTTCAAAATCGTTTTGCATAAAACGCGGCCAATTAAATTAGCTGACAGTGTAGATCATTAGAAAGTAATCAATTATCCCAAATAAACTCAATCAAGTTAACTGGTGGGTATAACCACTCTACCCGAACGGCGGTCTTCGCAAATGTATCAAAATAGCTGTGAATTACTTAATTTACTTAGCAATTTGGCACAAATCGGAACGCCCAAACTTTTCCTTTACATCACAAGGAAGTTACTAAGTACGGTTTCTAAGGCAAGATTCTCAAGTTACACGAAATTAGCCCCTTTGGAACGTGTCATGTTACACCAAGTTCACATACTTATTTATAAGTACCTAGCTATGGCATAAATCATACGAAAATAATATGAATCTATGCTCAGAGGTGGAAATAAGAAGGTTTTAATGTGGATAGATTATATAAACATAGTGTACATACGAAATAAATAAATATTTATTTATATAATATAGATGGTCCAATGGGTATAGGACACACGTCCTGAAGTTTCCGTTTACACGGGGCAAATAAACATTCGTTTCGTTCTAGCACCACTTATTCTAAATTAATCTTAGCTGGATAATTTATTGACTGTAAAAACCTCAAACCTGCAAATTTCAAATTTCAAATTGTTGAAGCCCTTTTTGAATTCTAGCCACTTTTTTCCTACAAACTAAACCATTGCATTATTAGGAAGTAAAGTCAAAATTACGGGTTTTTTTTACTATTTTCCCATTTGTGTCACATAGGCCATTCCAACTTTTACCCGAGAGTTTTTTCATTTTCGCCACTTCCATACAAAAATTAGACTTTCCTTGCCATATCTTTGTGAGAGAAAGCCATGCATTGAGAGAGAATCTTCAGTTTTATACGAACTATAACCTCACAAATCTTTATATGTGATATCAATTTCAATGAAAAGTTAAAGGTATCAAACCTTTAACTTTTCCTGAGAAAAAGGGTCTTGCAGACAAACTGTCACAGCGACGGACAGATGGACAACAAAGTGATCATATAAGAGTTCCGTTTATTCCAAATGAGGTTCGGAACCCGAAAAATGACATAAACTGACAAAAAGAGAATAGGTACATGAAACAGAACAAAAGAATTGAAACAAAGCGTTCGGAAAGCGTCCGTTTTGTATTTGCGAATTTCCTTTTGATCACAAATACAACAGGTACAACAAAAAGTAGTAAAAACAAGCGAGTCTTTTTGAAAATAATACATAGCTGATCGACAGATCTACGTAATAAATTGCCTAAAGTCGAATTAAAATTGATGAAAAATGGATTAACAGCCACTTTTTAGATCTGAATGAGTTTTTCTGTTCGAAAAATTTTGGTGTTAACAAAAACGCCGATAGCCATTAATCGAAAAACTACGAGTACATTGTTCTCAGCTATCGGGCGAGTTTCGAAAATGTCGTTGAAAGGCTTTAAAATTCATGACCGGTCTTTACCATCTGTTGTCCATTTACGATGATATCCAGGAAGGTTTACATTCGGATATGTAGATTCCTATTGGTGTCACTTTTTGGCAACCAAATAAAATCTCTTATTATTTATCATCGTATAGTTAAATAAATGATAAGGGAAAACCCTTTACAAAATATTATTTTTCATGAAAAAATGCTCAGATCTCTATTTCTTTTCAGCTCATACCCGGCAATGTGAACACGTACACACCAAGAAAGTCTACATTAGAGGCCCCTTTCATAGCTTCGAAAGTGCGTTTTTTTCCGTACGCGGCTCATCCGCGAACGGCGTGTATGCGCGTCGAACTGTTCGGATGCAGATGGAAACGTATGTATAAACACAACTTAGTTGAGCTAACTTGCCACCTCGTACATGCCTCTCTATTCGAGCACCGCTAAAATGAGCGGTGAAGCAAGGTGCCGAGTCAGTTCAACCGTGCTAAGCGCAAACGCATTTGCGAAGCGCATTGCACCCTTGCGATTGTGTACTTGTGAAAGTGCAATTGCGCCTAGCGATTGATTTGTTCTCCACAGTTGGCAGTATTATTTATTGTACTAAAATTTCTTCAGAGGCCATAGTGGCGTACTCAGCGCCTAAAGGCTGTGACATGCAGGCCATGACGGGAGGCGCCCGGTTCATTGACCTCACCTATGATGGCAACATGACCAACTGGATATCTATAGACGGTCTGGGACAGATCACAGACTCCTTGTACGGCCCAAATGATTTCGAATTACCAGATATATTAGATACGAGCGGTAAGTTTAAGAGATATGCGAATGTTTTTGTTATATATTAAGAGTGGGTTTTGATTGTCATGTGTTTGCAGGGAGCCGTTGGATCGGCTGGAATAGGACCGTTCTTACGGATGAAGGCGTAAAGCTCACTTTCAACTTAACAGACACTAGACTTTTCCACCATGTCGATATTCATACTAACAACATGTTTACAAAGGATGTACAGGTACTTACACAATCTCTTTCATCTAATTCATGTGTTTTACTTTGTTTCTGAACTTGGTATTCAAACTAAATATCTCTTTCAGCTTTTCAAAGAAGTGGAGGTTTACTTTTCATTAGAGGGAGAGCGTTGGCAAGAGGAGTGCGTAGCTTACGAGCCGAAGCAAGACAGGGTCTCAGAGCACGCCCGCATGGTGCACGTCGACCTAGAGAACCGTACCGCGAAACATATCATGATCAAACTTTACTTCCAGCATGAATGGATACTGATAAGCGAAGTCACTTTCAAAACCAGTAAGTTTCTCATTTTATTAATTCCTGACTCAACACCAATCACCGACACGTAGGTAAATACAATTAATCCTTACTTATAAAATAAATAAATCAACGCGAGCGGCAGATAATTTGTTTGGAATCCATTCGCAGCTTGCTGAGTTCGCAGTCCGAATCAACGTTCAATTCGCGGGATAAACACCCCTTGGTCCCGCTCTTGGGATTCCGAAACGGTTTATCGAATCTGTTGTTTTGTACAAATAAATTATTCCTTCGATTTTTTTATGCCGGTATAAAAGTGAGCAGAAAAGATTCATAAGCGACGGTCGGGTGATTTTCGGTGCGAACAAAAAGCGGAGATCCCCCAGGGCACAGGCCGGCCAGGCACGCTAATAGATCCATTACTCCTCATCGGCCTCCCTTATCTGTTCCGAGCACTCGCAAGCCTGCGGCTATTTCACAAATTTTATCTTTCTCTAATTAATCCACAGCTCTTTGAGGGAATCGCCTCTTAAGTGATAAATCGCCACCGCTAAATGAAGAACTTATAATTAAAGAACATCTTTGATCTGATCTTCTCTCTACTTTGCTCTCCAATTGTTTTCCAGCGCAAAGACGTGCTGCCCGCAGTGCCGTTTTCTTATTCGCGAATTGAAATTTAATTTCCGCGTAATATCGCAGTATTATATATACCTACCACGAGAAGCAAACTTTCCAAACCGACCGCCTCAATAGATTGAAACTCATTTTAGCTAAGATTCTATATGACAATTATTCACAGATTTTGAAACGGAACCAATCTATCATAGAGGTTTGCCACGGGTGAACTACTATTATAAATCAGCTGTAAATAGTGTTTCTTGTAGTAAAAAAATCAAAGCAGAATTCACTATCTGTCGCATTTACATTCTGTGCGTAATTAAGAGCTAATTAGTGTGCTATGGGGTAAATATCTAGAGGGTAAAACTACAGTTTGATTGCACTATCGCCACAGTTTGTACATACGGTCGAGCTACTCCTAATTAGGCCGCGGGCGAAGAGTCAACTCATCATTACTTTAGGAGTACGTTCCAATTAGGAAACCATACGAGTATCGTACGTAATAGGTGTCTTATTACAGAAAACCAAATTGTTACATGAATTTAGGTGGTGGCGCTCGTAATAATAACTATATTATACACATTTTCGAATAATAAGCAATAATACTAAAATTATGCCCTTGTAATGGTAAGGTTTGTAAGTAAAGGTTTCTATGTGCTCAGCACTTTTTAAACTTTTTCGTTTTGTTATTATTTACAATGATAATAATCAGAATAATCAATTTATTGGTAAAATTAGTATTTACACGTCAGTACATACGAATGAGGTTTTCTAGTAGGTATTTAATTAGTTAAATAAATTATTCCAAGGCATCTTGCATACGAGTAAATAATGCGATCATAATTGACCTCTTATGATTTTGGTACACGAGAACGTACAAAGTATATCGTAATCCTCCAAAACGGACTAGTCTAGACCTAGTCAGCATTTTTCTGCATTTGATTGAACAAAAAGAACTAAGCTTAGCGGATCGCGCCGCAAACTTCTTTCAAACATCTACAGACATGTCTGGACTACCAGTGCAGTCACGGTCTTTTAGAAGCATATTGTGTTTTGTAGTTTACTCTAGACATATTATAATTTTTTTAAATTATATTTCCTTGACATTCAAGATATTTTCTCAAACAGTATTGAGACATGGAAATCTCATCGCTCCACAATCCCACGAATAAATACCATTTTTACTAGATGGTTTCTCCTTAATTTTCGTAATAGTTTGTCATGGCTACTTGTCGTACAAAAACGCTGATAAAATTCGGCACACGAAATCCATTAGCAAATAGGTAGGTAGCGTAATACATCTGAATAGGGGCGTGAATACTGTATTACCGCGAATGAAAATGTACGTACGTTTCAAGATTCATCGATAAAAGCAAGAAACAGGATGAGTTTTATTTCGAGTTAAAATAAAAATAGTTTTTCCTTTGCTGGACTTAGTAAAAATTAAAGAACTGCCTAGTTTTTGTTTCAAACAATTATAGGACAAAAATATAAAATAAAAGGCACGAAGGTTTCAAAAATGTCAACAATAAATGTCTAAAGTTTTTGTAATCGGAATTTAAACAGGTCGAGTTAAACCTCCTTTAAACTGGGTCTAACTTAAACGGTGATAAGTGAGAATGGCTGAGTGCCAGTGTGCAATAGTGTGTTGGAGCCAAAAGTCAGTTAATTCTGCACTAATTTCTAATTGTACTGGTAATGAAGCGCCAGGAATTGCAAAACAAAAAATTAGAACGCAAATTAAAACATTTGAGATTAAATGGCATATGTGCTATGGAAAAAGACAAAGTTGATCTTGCGTAGTAAAGGAAGCTGAAAATTAATTTGCCCAACTCAACTTTAGGTTAACAGATATAAAGGTCTTCCTTCAAAACCAGTAGGTAATTAATGAACGAACTCGAAGTATGATTCCATTGTCATAGACGCACCTACTATCACAACCTCACAGCGTAGAGCGTATCGTCAGCCTCAAAGCGAGTGAAGGCGTCTAAGCTCTATTGTGGTCCACAATTAGTCCTGTAGTCGACACCTATTCATTTCCTTCATTGTCTGCGAGCTTTCTGTGTCAATGCGGCTCAGTGTTATATGTGCAATGGTGTTGAAACTAATTGAATCGTTAACAAAGTGGAAATGTAAACCGTAGCACAAAATCATTTTGACGGCCTCGATGGCGTATGCCCGTCTGAGACGCAAGGGGCTGCGGGTTCGATTCCTGCTGCGGAACAAATGTTTGCATGATCTGCAAATATTTGATCCTGGTCTGGGTGTTGTGGTACCACGTAGTTTCTGATACCCACGACACAGGGAATCCTAGTGAGGGGTCAGAACTATGTATGTGATTGTTGGAAAAAAAAATGTTTAGTTCTGATAAGTACTGCATACGTCAATACCTACTGATAACTAGTATCATCATCAACAACCTGTAGAAGTCCACTGCTGGACATAGGCCTCCCCCAAAGAGTTCCACGACGAACGGTCTTGAGCCCTTTCCATCCACCGACTTCCCGCAACCTTTACAATGTCATCGGTCCATCGGGTGGAGGGCCTTCCAACACTGCGTCACTCGGTTCGAGGTCGCCATTCGAGAATCTTTACTCCCCAACGGTTGTCGGTTCTGCGAGCTATATGGCCTGCCATATGTCCTGCCATATTTGGAATGCACAATTTATTTTTGTTTCTTGTGTTAATACTATGCACATCACTTTTTTTCTTAAAGCTAGCCATGTGCTTATGTGTGTAAAATAAGTTTTCGTAAATATATTGTGAAGTTACAGTTAAAATGTTAATTTCTTTAAAAAGTTCCCTCAAGGAGTCCCTTGACTTCATTTTATAAATGGCACGTATTGCTCGTTTTTGTAAAACAAATATGACTTGGATATCTGCTGCATTCCCCTAGAGAAAGATACCATAGGACATTACACTATGGAAGTAGCTAAAATAAACTAACCTAGCTGTGGCTTCATCTGTGAGCAACCTTATCGTACGAACGGCATATGCCGCGGAACTAAGTCTACCGGCAAGAGTTTCAATGTGGGGTCCCCACTGCAATTTTGAATCAATATTGAGTCCTAGGAAATTTGTAGAATCAACAAGAGTTAGTGACTCTCCATTTAATACAATGTTCTTCTACGGATTTCCTCATTTCGGATCTTATCACGTAGTGAAACTCCGAGCATAGCTCTCTCCATAGCCCGTTGCGTGATTTTGAGCTTGTATATGAGGCCTAGTATACCTACTTAAAATCGAGTTCGAGTTTGATGTTTGATGTTATGCCAGGATATCATCCTGAATTTCAATTCGAAAATGACAGCATGTGCCTGTAACCTGCCACGTCACAGACAGGCTGTTCAATAATCCGATCGCGATTATTAATATAGTTCCGGGGTCGCCAGACTGTGCAGAACTATCACGTCACACCTGTCTACCGTACCCTCAAAATCTGATACGTAAAGACACATAGCTTGATTGAAAATTATCCGTGATTTAAATTATGTTGATAAAAAATCAGTTTGATTGATTTCTTTCAATATAGTAGGTTTCACAAATATTCGACGACCTGGGTGGCGTCGTGGGTGAATACTAGGGATTGCAGAATCGGGATGTTTTTAAGGAACCGGGAATACCGGGAAGCTTCACATAGGGAACCGGGAATTCCCGGGTATTTCAGGAAATTTGTGAGTTTTTGGTGCCTAGGCTATTTAAACTACTACTCTTCGCAAAACAAGTGATTAAAATACATAAACCTAAATATCTAATAAATACGGACCTACTTCTGATAGATATTATGATTGAGTGTACAAAAATATCTGTTAAAACCTAAATATCTAATAAATCCAGACCTATTTCTGATAAATATTTTGATTGAGTAGGTATAAAAAGAGGGGAAATGAATGAAAAATAAATAAGTATCAATTGAAATGTTTTAATTAAAGACAATTTTTAAAATATAGAAAAATACTTTGAAACGAACATAAATGCAGTTTTTTTTATGAAATTTTACATTGCAAACCACAATAACAAGCCAACTGAGTCTCAAACGACGAACCGGCGAACAAACAAAACAGCCGCCCATACTTGTACTATCTCTGTCTCACTCAGTTATACTACCTGCGCACCTGCGACATGCAAAAGTATGTGCGGTTGGTTAATATTAAGCTATGACAGTTTAAACCTTTCGCCTAGACGTAAAATATTTTTACCGAAATTTCCCGAAAGAACCGGGAAACGATTTATAATTTCCCGGTTCCTAAATTGGCAAGATAAATCGGGAATTCCCGGGTATTTCGGGACCGGGTATTCCCGGGACCAAACCCTAGTGAGTACCCGTCTGAGACGCAAGGGGTGCGGGTTCGATTCCCGCTGCGAAAACATGTTGCATGATCTACAAATATTTGTTGTGGTATCATGGTACTCGTAGTTTCTGATACCCACGACACAGGGTATCCTAGTGTGGGTATCACTAGTAGTGCCAAGCGGTAGTGCCTAAGAAAAGAAAGGTATCAGAACTACCTATGTATGTGACTTTTGGGTAATTTGTAATCTCGACGGTATAGTGATAAAAAGCCATCTAAATCTATTCGGCTGCCTGGCTGAAGGCCAAAACTGAAAAAAGTTGCAGACCTTCTGCTACTACTACTACACAATTCTAGTTGTGTACACGACTAACGCGTACTAGACTACCTCAAAAGCCAACTATCTCAACAATAGTTTTCTTTCAACAGCACCAACGGTCGTAAACGCCTCAACCGAGTTTCTCGATGAGTACTACCGTTCTGATTTTCCCCCTTCATCACGGAAGAAACGGAACTCTTCAATGCGAGTGTCCGTTGGGCTCGCTTGCAGTGCCTTGGTCGGTGGCGGGGCCTTTGTGGCCTTTACCGCTGTGCTACTGACCAAGAAGACAAGGAGAAGGATACCGGCGTTGCTGAAGAAACCCTTCTGTCCATCATTGAGGAGTAACTCCAACGCACGTAACAACAGAAGGACGCCGCGGCTGGCATTGGCGCTCGCTAACTGCCCACCGATACATATGTTACGGTGAGGTTTATATGTGACTTTCCTTACTTGAACTTTCAGTGTAGTTAAACTTGATTCCTTTGATGGTAAGCCATAGAATAATTAAATATTTATCATTATATTATTAATAAGCTGTGATAGGACAACAACCGAATACTAAAGGTTCGGGTAAAGCCCGTATTATGGGGAACAAAACCAAAAAAAAAGCAATGTCCGACGTATATTGCGGCCGACGTAGACTGGTCATTGCCCTCACAAACAGGTGATCATTAAACTTTATAACAGCGTTTATTTCAAGATATTTAATATCGTCTTATGGGCAAACCTGACCAATTTTTTTCAGCCACAATATTATCAAAATCATGTTCTGATTGCACTGTTTCAGTTATCGGGAGTAGTGTTATTACAATTTCACACACACTACATCGCTCTATAACAATGCAAATAAGATATTTTTTAAAAAACTAAAGTCCGACTTCAAATTCCTGAATATTTACAAGATTAAAATCAACCTCTTTTTTAACCGACTTCAAAAAGGAGGAGGTTCTCAAGTCGGCTGTATTTTTTTTTTTTTGTTATCAACCTTTTTGGGTTTTGCTTACCTACTGAGGATGACACTGGCCACCAACACTTTCGAATAAAAAACCAAAGTAAGTATGACATTCAATCATCATAAATAATAACTCTTACGGAACTAACTGACTGACTGACCATCAAACGTAGTGGTTTTATGCTCTTTGAAAATCAACGCAGAGCCTAACCAAAATCCTAAGAGCAATCGAAATTTGCAGGGTAGCTTCCTGTTGTAACTTATGGGTGCACAGAAAGGAATTCCCGACACACAACCCCTGAGGTTAAAGTTTATGTAAAAATAGCAGCAACCGAACGAAGTCGTGTGGATAACCATACCATACCATCGTCGACAAAAAAATCGGCAAGTCTTGATTTCAAGAGTTGATGACGCTTTTTCCAGTTTTACGGGACAAGTAGCAATTTCCAGGAATTAATATGGCACCACCCCGGGATTATACTCTATACACCAGCGAAAGAATTATCAAAATCGGTTTAGTAATAGCGGAGATATCGAGTAACATACAAACAAAAAAAAATTAAAAAAATACAGCCGTCTTGAGAACTCCTTTTTGAAGTCGGTTAAAAATCACGACATTCCGTTGATGCGTAAAAAGCCAACTAAATAAAATAGGCCAACTAACAAACAAATTGGATCCCACGAATGTTAGTCGTAATTTTTAAATTGTTATTAGGGACATTACCATTGCTTTGTGTTATATTTTCTACTATAGTTAACAATAAGTAGGTACATGACATACGGCCAGTTTCATTCACCAGTCGTTTCTGCTCACGTTTTCAAATTAAATCATACTTAAATTAGCTTTTTTTTTCTGCTAAAGTGGTTTACGACTCGGTGACTAGGGTGACCGTGCTCATGTGACTCGCCATTTATTTGTATATTTTTTCGTTATTGTTCCTTCCTTAGATGTAGTTATGTATACTTAAGATTTAAGATGTTTATTTGAAGTAATACGAGTGTTACAGAAATGTCTTAAAAACTATTTACATGCCACTTAAAAACTTATTCACTCTTATCAAGCATCGCAAACTCTTATTTTAGGCAAATACTACATAAGTCGGAACCTTAATGGAAAGAGAAATCAAATCTAGTGTCTGTCCATCACATGCCATTTTAACTTTATTGTATTTAATTTAATTTCAGTCAAACTTAAAAATCCTTGCCCACACTCAATGAGAAACAAAAGAACAGCAAAATTTAGATTTTAGACGTAATTTTAGGAACACAAAATTCTTGTGAGAACAAATTTTCAAACGATTTCCCTATTCATGAGGTTACATATTCCTTTTCAACGCGTTAGATGCCTAATTGAAGAGGCGGATGAACAAATTGTGTCACAAAAAACATCTCGTTCTGTTACGTTATAGAGAAATGATCCCAATGAGTTTACAAACATTCAAAAGGCTCACGAGCACTTTCCCCGTAAAAGGTAGTTACTCGTATTACTTATGAATTGTTTATCAGCAAAAGGATCGAGTAACTGCGAGTAGGGAAAAATGTAATTGAATTTTCGCGGTTTCTAGGTACCTCATGAAATGAATAGGCGTGCGATCGATATATACACACACAGAGTATACACATGACTGAAGCCGTGCTCAAACGGCGTGCGATAGTATGTCATCTAAAATTTATTTGAAAATGACCCTTCATCATCATAATCAGCCTGATGAAGCCCACTGCTGAACATAGGCCTCCCCTAAAGAGTTCCATGACGAACGGTTTTGAGCCTTTTCCATCCACCGACTTCCCGCAACCTTAACAATGTCGTCGGTCCATCGGGTGGGGGCCTTCCAACACTGCGTCATCCGGCTCGTGGTCGCCACTCGAGAACCTTTGTTCCCCAACGGTTGTCGGTTCTGCGAGCTATATGGCCGGCCCACTGCCACTTCAACCTGCTAATTCTTTTTTCAAGACTTTTACAAGCTTGCGATACCGTGTGGCCTTATCACACACCCTCAAATGTCAAACTCAAAATTGACTTTATTCAGTAGAGGTAGGCTCTTTTTGAAAGGAATTTAAAATGTAATGTATGGATATATCGCAATCCGTTTGAACACGGATTAGTGCGGAGTCATTTCCCTCTAACCACTATTTACTGACTAAGGAGTACCATGACCTTTTATTGCCATTTGCAAGCGTTTCAGTAGGTAGGTACTATTTTATACGAATTTGAAACATTTATCTTAGAGACTGTCAACAATAGTCAGTAGTAGTCAACTTACGTCATCGCCTAAACAAAATCTAAGCAAATTTGATGGTTGGGCACTTGGTTTATAAAATTAGTTAGGCCGTGGTGGCCCCGGCTGAAGAATAGGCCCCTCCATATCTACCTATCCGCGGATGTCGTAAGAGGCGACTAAGGGAAAAAAGCTAGGGGATGGGCAGCAGCGTCCCTCATTTGAACAACGATAGCTCTAACTGCGCTCGCCAACCCGCATGCCCAGCGTGGTGAGTATGGGCAAATCCCCCCACATGATAAGGAATTCGCCTTGTCTGTGGGGGAGGCCATGTTCAGCAGTGGACTTCGTACGGCTGAAATGATGATATAGGTACTTATTTTTAGATCACTACAGAGATTTTGCAAAGGGTATCTTAAATTGATCTTTATTTTATACGATTAGCAAATAAACACAACGGCTTGCAATATGTCATCCAAAATATGTTGAGAATTTATTTTAAAATGATCATTACATCTAAATTGAGTTCGAATTTTGAGGATTTGCGATATAGCTCAAAGATAATATAGCAAGCCCCTAAAGGTCAAACTCAAACTCGATTTTCTTTACTTGACGTAAGCATCATTCTGAAACGAATTTCTGGTGTCATATCGCATAGCGTTGGAACACGACTTTAAAATTAGAAATTGTTATTTAAGTCCAAACCATAATAAAAGCATGTCTAAAATTTGTTATGTCGTGACTTGAACGATATTTTTTCTAGACTGTGCACTTAGGATTAGCGCAAACGTACGGAGTGGTGGTAAAGCTCGATTCACTTATCAATTGAATCTCAATCTTTTTTACGTTTTTATATGGCTACAGTGCTATCAGAAACTCGCGCGCCTCACCACTGCGCGCGTCGGGCACTGTAAACGTCACAGTGGTTGTGATTACAGCCGTATCTATAAGTAAATAAGGTAGAGTTTCCATTGTTTAGCGAATTAGCTACTCCGCCCGTCAATACTGATCCTTACTTGTAAGTTTAAGCTACTGTATAACCAGCGTTCGCCCTAAATTCCTGTAGCTTTAGCATTTGGGTTTTATTTTACACTATCTTATTGATTAACAGGCCTGCCGTGGTGGACGAAGATTACAGAGAGCCTTACAACATCTGGAGAGAGACGCTAGGACGCCGCGACAAACGCGACACACACGATCAAAATGAATACAATGGTGAGAGATCATAACAGCAAGTCATCATCAACATCATCCACTGCAGAAAAAAGGTCTAACAATTTTTTAGCATCCCGAAACGGCCCCCTGTTTTTGGGCAATGATGAACCCTCTCTGACTTCGCCAGACATAAGGTCACCGCTCACTTTTTCATAAGCATTTACATTGTGGTTTTCGGAAACAATTTCAAATTTAATTAGGTAGGTCTGTTTTTTCGTTCCGTCGGAAATACCCTTCATGCCTGGGGGTTCACAAACTCAAATACTGTGCGTAGTACAAAGGAAAAAACGTATTTAGCGTAACATCAATATTATACCCGTTCGAACTAAACCGCAGAGGGGCCGGACCCTTGTTCAGGGGCAAAAAATACAGAGAAGAGTAGTTTGTTCATTTGTGAGCGTAGTATTGTTTACAATTAGGGTCCAGCAGGGCCCTTCGGATTAAGTATCCGGCGTTATTACCATCCTAAATTTGTATTGTTTTGTGTAGTGTGGTAATGTTACCTACGGATCGTAGTGACTATTTTTAAAGGTAGGTTACACTTAACTAGGTGGAAAGTTATCAATAACAAAGGAATCCTAAAATCCTATCTAGTTTTTTTTTATGTTTAAGGAGGCAAATGTGGGGGGGGGGGGGGTTAGTGGTTACCGTCGCCTATTTATTTATTTATTTAAATGAACTATTTATTCAACTGGTCAACAAGTTTATTTTATAACAGCTACAAAAAACTACAAGATTGATATTTTTCTAGTTAATGAAATCCCAAATGTTTAGAACGAGCTTTGTGGATTATTTCTGAATATAAAATTATACCCATTATTTACAGAAAGAAAATTAAAACGAATACAAGTCATTTTAAACAAAATACACAAGAAACTGTTGAGCTATTTAAAGACCATTACAAACGATGTATAAATAGCTCAATTGATCCAGATCACTATCAGTCGGACGCGGCCCTAAGACGCTGGCAGAATTGCCACGCTCGATGGCAATGCTAATCCGCTAATACCCTTTAATAGCACATTTCGCTATAGACAGGTATTGAATGTTCTGCATATAATTTTAACTTCATAAAGCCATGAAAATTATTTATATGCGTATTGAATGTTCGCTGTAGCTGCTCTTGCATTTTGAGACTTTCACAAAACCCTGTATATATAGGTAGCGCGATGAAAATTTTGTCAGTCTGATGTCAGCGTGAGGGGAGTTCATAATTTGACTTCACTTAAATACGTAGTTAAGAACAGATAGCTGTAAAAAAAATAGTCTCTATAACAATGCTCTTATAACGTGTAACGTTTAGACGTTTACTTCGTGAAAGAGTTTTTATGTTTCAACAAACAACATCTACTTTTTAAGGGTTCATCCTTTCAAATATTCTGTGGGTTCAACTACTTTTATTTTCTTACTGAAAAGGGGGGAAAGTGGTTAAATGCATTATTTGACGCGTCGCAAAGGTGGGTTGCAAAATGGGTCCCTTGGACATTCATTTCCTTCAACCTTTCAATTTCTTTCAAGACAAGGTCCGCTATAGTGAGGGGTAGTGCCGGTTAGACCCTACTATGTTAACTATTAAAAAAAACAGTATGTAGTTATAAATTAATATGAAACAATGCTCACTAGAACGTTCCGTCACCGACCAACACCGTAGCGTGCCATGGCCGGACCGACAGCGAATTCACGACGAGAATGTAATGATACTTTCTAGTGGGCACAGTAGTGTCCGTTATGTGTCTGATACGTTCATAGCACGGTCATGGTATGATACCTTGTAGTGGGCAAAGGCCCTACGGGGTTAGCAAATATTTTTAAAAATACTTCTGGACTTCAGTAACTTTTTCTGCATATAATTTAAACTTCATAAAGCCATGAAAATTATCAGGAGCCGCCATTGTTGACTGGCCTTATAGCTCAGTTGGTAGTAACTCTGCCTTCTGCGCTAGAGGTTGCGGGTTCGATCCCCGCACTGGACAAACATTTGTGTCTAACACAGATGTTTGTTCTGTGTCTGGGAGTTAAATATATATATATTATGTATATCAGTCTCTGGTACCCATAGTACAGGCTATGCCTAGTTTGGGATCAGTTGACCGTGTGTGATGTGTCCGGAATATTTGTTTATTTATTTTATTGTGTCTGCCATCCGATCGAAATAGGGTGGACTCCGCAACTTTAGCTACCAAATAATTTCATAACTCTTTGCGGTTGAAGGTGTGTTTTTGTAGCAGCGCTAGTTAGCTCGACCGCCGCACTCAGCCGGTACTCGGCTGCACTCGTTTGCATCCAAAGTGCTCTTGCAGTCGGATTGTTACTTTTCCCCCTTCCCTGCTTACGGCCCTAACGAATACTCGGGCACGATACGGCCTAATGATTTCCTTAACTACCCTCCTAGAATTAAATACCTACTTTTCCGCAAGAATGCCGGAAAATAAGCTTTTCAAATAGGAGGTCACCCACTATCACGGAATGTTTTTAAAGCGCGGTATCACTTAAATGGAGGTAATTTCCATCACTTAAGAAGAATAATAATTGAAACAGACGAGTGATGTTAGGTCGCGCATGTCTACAATTTATTTTGTTATACGTTTAAAATATTTAAAACAAATAACAGTCTTTTTCGTCTCGCCTGAATAAAATTTAAAAAGAAAACCGTGAGATAGGGGCGTGCTCGTTACGGTGACCGGACGTCCGGAAGGGAAGGCGGCTATTGTTCAGGGCCATATTGAAAAGATGATGCCCTGAGCGCAGGATAATGGCCCCCTTAGGCCGATGTAAAGGCGTCAGAGAAAATAGTGAACAGGATTTCGGGCTGTGTAAACCCGGCTCTATAAGGAGATCGAACTCTGTTACTCACAGGATAAGATAGGTGCCTTAAGGTGATCTCGATTTAATTATTTAAAGGGTGATAATATTACACTATGTTTTAATACGTGTACCTACCTATTGTGCGAATATTCTGGATACACTTTCCAAGCAGGCTTATTGTTTGTATAATGGATAGTTAGTTCAGTTCAGTTCAGTTCAGTTCAGATCAGTTCAGTTAGGTTTTTGTATTTATGCAGAATCCGTTAAAGCACAATGCTTTTAGTCATACGTACATACAATATGGTGACGTAGAAACGTATTTTGATCCAAACGACATAGCAATATTATTTATCAAGTTTGAGAGCACCTGCACATTTTTTCTACGTCCATACAAAATGCTTAAATATAAACTTGTTCTCATTTCAACAGAAATTTGCGAGGACCTGGAGTTTCCACGTCCGTACATGATGAAGCGTCCCGATCCCCATGAGAGCTTCTACGCGGCCACCGATATCATTCACCATGTAAGTACCTACCTAAATCTATAATTTGGGTGTCTGTGTCTTGGAAGCGCAATTTTTAGGTCTAGCGGCAATTCGATTTTGAGCCATCGGCATATGAGTGGAGATTTCATATCCATTTACGAACATTTCAATTCCGTGTAGTGCACAAACGTGCACATTTGCTGTACGCAAATAGATCAGATTCTTTTTAAGCGCCATGTTTTAGGGTGTTAATTTCATTCTTAGTGGTACCATATAAAAAATATCACTAGTTGTGTCTACGTTATTAAATATTCAAGATATTTAGATTATAATTATAAAGACAACAAGACATATGTAATTATATGGCAGTGGGCCGGCTATATAGTTCACAGAACCGACAAGCGTTCGGGAATAAAGGTTCTCGAATGGTGACCACAAACTTGATGGTGCAGTGTTGGGGCCCCCATCCGATGGACCAACGACATTGTGAAAGTTGCGGGAAGTCGGTGGATGGAGAAGGCTAAAGACCGTTCGTCATGCACTCTTTGTGAGAGGCCTATGCCCCAGCAATGGACTTTATCAGGCTAATGATGAGACAGCAAGACATTTCATTTTATGCCCCATGTACGTACCTTTAGAGCTTGCCTTTAGAACTACTTTCCAGTATCTAGTCCGGACTTAAAATAATGACGCGATCACACATACCTATTCCGCTTTTAGTGGGTTGTCCTAATTACGGGCCAATCAAAATATCAATATCGTAGTAATTACGATATCCCACGCTCCTGTTAATTACTGAGCGTTTACGGATTAAGCTAACTAATGAACGCAAGCTGTTTGCCAAAACTAACAGTCGCTAAATACACACACACGTTGCAATGAAAGCGATATACCCTAGTTATAGTAATGATAATTATTACAAAATAATATATATTTACAAGTCTCAACAAGGTGATTCATAATATGTATTCTATCCCAAAAGGGGTTCTACGTCTTTTGGAGATTCAACACTTTTCATTAAAAAACTCTTCGTAAAAATAAGCTGTTTTGAGGTCATATCAGTTCAAACGAATATTATTCAGCTGCTTCAAACATGATAAAAAGACCAAAAACAGTCAATATGAAAAAATAGGGGGGGGGGGGGGAAGTATCGTTTATTTTTTTCCCGCTAATATTATTTCTTTTTGTTGATGATTCCATCCCCTTTCGGGATACATTAGATTGAAGATACCTACAGTTCAGATGTTTATAGTACATTTTTTTACTTACCCACTAAGTTAATTTTTACTATTTAGGTGTTGTGGGGCCGGAAACATTGAGTACCAATTAATGAGTAGGTACATGTAAGATAAAGGATAAAGGATCATCGAAAAAAATGATAGGCACCAAGCCGTGTTTGCCTGATTCTTCTAGGCTTGGTCGCGAGGAACAGGCATAGCTTAGCAGCACCTAGTTTCTAAGACGTTTCAAAGTGATCCTAGTGATTTTATTGAAATAAATGCCTTTTGACTTTGACTTGACTTTGACTTTGATAAAATACTATTAGGTGGATCTTGACGCCATTTTGTTTCTCATAGCGTACCACTCATAATTCAAAGCTTAATCTCAATTTTATGAACAAAGTAAAATTTAAGGTTTCTACTGCTCTTTGTTATTTATTGCTTCGAAACTCGTATACCTAACTAAATAAATCACAGGCGTGCTTTAAGTAAAAAGCGTAGGTTAAACTGATGATTGGAACTGAAAATACTACGCTAGGATGAATGTACCTTCTTGTACCTATAAATATAATGATATGGTTAAAAAGAGATCTGATCTGTTTAATGCGAGCTCCTAAACATCCTTAATATACAGTTTAATATTACAGTATATATCATGGCAATCTCTTTTATCTGGCTCATGTAATTTATTCTTGGTCTTCCTTTTCCTTGTTTTCCTTCTACCTTTCTTTCAATGATGTTATTTAAGAAGCTTCCATGTCGTTTAAGATATCCAATCATTTTTTCTTCTGTTTTGTATGGTTTTAATCAAACCATTTTCTCCCCTACTCGCTTAGTACTTCCTCATACGTAGCTTTCTCTATCCAGCAGATCCTCTTTCTATTGTTTATAACAATACCCAAATTTTATGCAACTCAACATCAAATTGCAGCATGAATAAGGCGGGGCGGTGACGAGCCATTTAGCATGATACGGGTATTTTTTTGTAGACACACAAGTCTCAACCGTGTTACGACTAAAGAGTTATTTTACAAGCCAGGTATAACAATAAATCTAACCAAACCAAGGCCTAGTTACATAACAATGAGGTCTGCACGTCGCACGTCGCTAAACTGCCCCGATTCGATTAAAAGTGCATTCATTATTCAAGAATGTCAGTTCTATTCACGTTGGAATTATATTTATTTAATCTATGCGTCCATTATGTCACTGGGTCGAGATTTAAATATTTGACGCCGTGTAATTCAGCCTGCTTATTTGACGTTAGGTATTTTCATTGTGTAATATAAGAATCTAGGGTTCTTTGAGATCCTAGGGGATGGCTAGCTGAATTGGAGAGCCTATGTTTATTTCGCGAACAGATTGGAAAACTTTGCACCAACACTCACCCTGAAGAAGGCTCTTTTATAATGTTGAAACAGTCGACAGTCGATGAACATCGATTGACCACGTATGAAAAGAAAGGCCTTTGCCGACTACCCCGGACCATACTATGACGGTGCTATATTCTCGTCGTTAATTCGCTGTTGGTCTAGTGGACGTTGTTTTATATTAATTTATACTGGTATGGAACGTTGCAGTTTGGTAAAGGTCTAACATTTTTTCAAAGTGGTTGAATGGCCGGCTTGTCATGTGTTAAAGACCAGCCTTGTCGAAAGTTATGTCAAACTTTTAACTCGAAACTTCTGCCCCTATATATAGCATCCCAATCCACATGTAAATACTGTGAAAATAGGAATAAGTTATTTTAACAAGGCTCGATCCAGCCCCCAACTTTTCCCAATTCGCAAAGTAACCGATACGTGTATCTATCTACACTACGCTCCAATAGAGTCAGCCTAAGTTGCAGCAAATGATGTATCTTTCGAACTTCTCTTTCAATTTTGCATGGCGCTTGTTAGCGAAGTTCGTCTAACCCGGTACACTATACAAATTCTATACACTTTAGAGTCCAGTTGGTGTTGGGTCATGACAAAGGACGCCCAAAGCAGCGTCATTAAGTAGTGACACGTTCAGAGGACCGCAGCCAGTGTACAGTCAGGCAAAGAAGACAAACCCTAAGCTTACAGTTTGGTCTTATGATACTATTAAACCTTAACCCTCTTATTCATAAGCAGTCACTAACTATATCGACTCGCTCAGCCTGTCCTTTTCTGAGGTAATATTATTATTATTATTTTATCGAGCCGATAAAAGTTTGTGATAATAAATAGGGAGAAAAGGGAAACCGTAGAATCGTAATCAAAAACTTTATGCAATATTATGCGAAGTAAAGGAAGGACAAACGCATCCCTCTGCCCCGTAGTAAGCATAAGAATTTAAATTGAATATTTACTTCTTGCATACAATACGATATTGGTACAAAAAAAATAAAAATTGAACAGATTATATATGTATGTTGGGTTTCTACGAAGTTGCGATATGTGCTTTTGTTTTAAGCTCTGCCGTTTGAAACTGGGTGAGAAACGCATCCCTAGAGGGATACTACGGCGTAGACGCCGCGCGCTAGTAAGCGAAGCATGGTGCCTACTACAAAGAATTATGAAGAACTTCAATTGAATATTGATTTCTTGCATCATCATCATCATCATCAGCCTTTAGAAGTCCACTGCTGGACATAGGCCTCCCCCAAAGAGTTCCACGACGAACGGTGTTGAGCCTTCTTCATCCACCGACTTCCCGCAACCTTCACAATGTCGTCGGTCCATCGGGTGGGGGGCCTTCCAACACTGCGTCGCCCAGTTCGTGGTCGCCATTCGAGAACCTTTACTCCCCAACGGTTATCGGTTCTGCGAGCTATATGGCCTGCCCACTGCCACTTCAACTTGCTAATTCTGAGAGCTATGTCGGTAACCTTGGTTCTTCTACGAATTTCCTCATTTCGGATCTTATCACGTAGTGAAACTCCTAGCATAGCTCTCTCCATAGCCCGTTGTGCAACTTTGAGCTTGTGTATGAGGCCAATAGTTAACGACCAAGTCTCAGTGCCATTTGTCATCACTGGCAACACGCACTGATTGTAGACTTTCGTCTTGAGGCTCTGCGGTATCTCCGACGAGAAGATATATCCGAGTTGGATTTGTCGGTTGACCTCTTTGTCGAAGTTGGACCTACCTAGTTGAATCGTCTGACCCAAATAGACATAGTGATCTACAACTTGAATGGTATCGTTCCCAACATTTACCGGTATGGGTGCGACATGAGCATTAGACATGATATTTGTCTTGCCCATGTTCATTTTAAGACCCACCTGTTGGGAGACGGTACTGAGGTCTCTGAGCATTGCACCAAGGTCCTCCAGCGATTCTGCCATTATGACTATATCATCGGCGAATCGAAGGTGAGTGATGTATTCGCCATTGATGTTGATCCCATGTCCGTCCCAGTGCAGAAGCTTGAAAACATCCTCCAATGCAGAGGTGAACAGTTTCGGAGAAATGACGTCTCCCTGTCTCACCCCTTCTGATTTCTTGCATATAATATGATATAAACAGAAATAAACAGAATCCTAATCATATCCTACTATAATATTATAAATTCAAAATTTTGTGAGGGTGTTTGGATGTTTGTTGTTCAATCACGCCGTAACGGCTCAACTTTTCATTGAAACTTGGAATAGATAGAGTTATTTACCTAGAATGGCATAAAGGCTACTTTTTATGTAGGTACCACGTGAGCGAAGCCGCGGCCGGAAGCTAGTAGTTTATATGTGTGGGTTTAGGTTTTGAAATGTAGTTTTGCGAGCTCTCTAGTTTCAAACTTCTAGTGAGTTTTCAGTGTGACTGTACAATAGTCACATGGGTAATATTCAGGTGGGTCTGTCTCGTCACGCTATTGTAAAGCCCGCTTTTGTTTACCAGCTGGGCTTGGCGGGGTTTCAGCTTTTGAGATTAAGTACGGTCTTTGCCTAAACACAATTGAAGTCGGATTGCCGAAACAATTGCTGCACTTTTATGATTTAGCTCAAGATTGCTCTACTTTGGTGCTATTCCATCATAAATTCAGTCGTAGGACGTCCACTGCTAAACACAGGCCTCCCCCACCGATTTCCAGAGCGACTTTCTATCATGTTAGGGGGAATCTACCCATACTCACCACCCTGGGCACGCGGGTTGGCGAGCGCAGTTAGAGCTGTCTTTGTTAAAATAGGGGTAAATAAATAATACGCTGCTACGCATCCCCTAGCTTTTTTCCTTTAGTCGCCTCTTACGACATTCATGGGTAGATAGATATAGAGCTACTCTTCAGCCGGGGCCACCACGGCCAAATCCCATAATTATCCATGTCGTACGATCCTATCTAGAGCTATTTTTACTGACGAGATTAATATAAATCAATTTTATGCCCCCTTCGGCTTTATATAAACTTAGTTGCTTACTGAGCTTTGAAACCATATTGTTAAGAACTTAAATTATTAATAACTACTCTATGAGATTATCCTACTCGTTTCCGATAGGATATCCTACTCTATTACTTTAGTCCTTCCCTCCAAAATGTGCTTGGTATACAGGGTCATGAAACCGACTAACAAATATTGATAAAATCTACTTACATCGCCAAACTAACATAAAACATTCTTATCTCAAGGGGATCTGTACTCCATAAGGAAGTGAATTATTATTTAACAAACAGTTCTATATAAAATCACTCGATAGAAAAAATGAAAAGTGTTTGCACACCCACTTGTTCTTGTACCATCTTCGACCGCATTTACATAGAACGCTCATTCATTAGTTCATTACACACTTGCGAATCACTACGGCATGAAGCTATATATGTTACCTGATCACACGCTTACATCACTTTTTATTAATTGGGCATAGATCAATAATGTTCAGAACAAGAATCCTACTAATATTATAAACGCGAAAACTTGTGAGGATCATCCTCACAAACTTTCACATTTATAATAATAGTAAGCTTAAGATATACAATAGGCTACTTTTATCTGGGCACTTTAGTATAACTTTGCAACTCTGGAAATCTTCTGAAAAGTTTTTTGGAGGAGACGACGTGAATCACACACGGTGACGGTATAGATATGCGAGCATACGAAAACCTGCTTTCAGTTGAGTTTTAGTAAGCGCTGGTAAGCAATGCGGGAGCCTGCTTGTAACGTGTAAGAGTCTTTTTTAGCTCCCGGGCGCTGATTTCCCAAGAGTGCCACAGTCGCGCGCGGTGCGTAAAACATACCAATTGCACGTTAACTCTTAATGAGCATCATTGTCCGTGCTGTTAATATTAATTGAATTTTTCACAATACTGCTATGGACTCTTTAATTAATCCGCCTTTTCAGACTCAAATTACTCTCGCTAGTTGAGGAGGAAGTCTCAGCGGTGGAAGCGCTATTGGGGTTAATGAATGATGAAAGATTTAATAATGTGACGGTCGTATTGTAGTGGCCGGAGTAGGATAGCGAAATGTATAGACCAGCCTCCATTATCGCTCGTATAGTATTAATTGTTGTGATTGGAATTTAAAAGGAAATTTTCAAAAAAAGCCATCAGTTAGAGGGAAGTGAAAACATAGTAAGCACTAAGAATACGAGGGAACCTTCGTGTACGTAGATTCAAAAGAGCCTATTTGCTATTATAGGTAAAGAAATCCATCTATGCTAATTTTCATCGAAACTGGTTGAGCCGTTACGTCGTGATTCAACCAATTTTATGTATTAGTATGCTAGTAGGATAGGATTTCAGCAGGCAAGCAGGCTCAGAACAGATTTTGATTCTATAACATAGAACATGCATGTCCAAGTAGCTGAACCCGCAAATCAAATTGGTCCACGACAAACAGAGCCAAGTCAGCGAATAACCAAAATGGGAGTATTCTGAATTCGATCTGTTCCGAGTGAAGGTGCTTTCAAATGGCGAGCCCAAGGCATGCCATTTGAACACGGCTAAAGAAGGAAATGAAACGAATTCCAGATGATATATCACTTTAAACACGCCTTGACGCGTGCAGCGCATAACCACAGCACAGCTGAGAATAACTGGGTTGTTCTATACAAAAGTTTGAAGGACAGCCGCGGTGGTCCGCAACAGATGGCCAAGTAGCAAAAGTTTAAAAACGAGCGCGTTTTGTTTCAAATGACGCGTTTAGCGCCAGCAGATGGCGGGAACAACCGATGGGTAACTCGGTAAAACTTTTCAAAAGACGATTTCTGATGTAGGTTGATAGAGTTATTGTTCTTGCAATGAAAATACTCGCAAAATTGTATGAAAGAACACCATCATCAACCTGTAGAAGTTCACTGCTGGACATAGTCCTTAAAGAGTTCAAATGAAATGAAATGAAATGAAATGAAATGAAATGAAATCAGTTTATTTGCTAAAACATGGTAGTCGAATATAATGCTGTTCTTATGCAGTAAGCGGGCGCACATGTTTTTGCTACACAAGCATGCAAATGTTTTATTTAGTATAGTAGGATTACAATAATTTAACAAAAAATATCAAAATTTTAAAATTAAAAAACAATGTCGTTATTATTACAAATTAAGATACGATTATATAAGATTAGAGTCATAGTTAAAAACAGTCAAGATTATAAGCTATAAC
The DNA here is from genome assembly GCA_947579855.1 of Anticlea derivata. Classification (NCBI taxonomy): domain Eukaryota; kingdom Metazoa; phylum Arthropoda; class Insecta; order Lepidoptera; family Geometridae; genus Anticlea; species Anticlea derivata. The sequence continues at coordinate 5,647,391 of OX388257.1, forward strand.
GCTCGACGATTATAAGCTCAACGACGAACGGTCTTGAACCTTTTCCATCCACCGACTTCTCGCAACCTTCAATGTCGGTCGGTTCATCGGTTGGGGGGCCTTCCAATACTGCGTCGCAAGGTTCGTGGTCGCCATTCGAGAAACTTTACTCCCCAACCGGTTGTCGGTTCTGCGAGTCATCACGCTCGTATGCACGTCATGGCGACCACACAAATAATTAAATAAAATAGTACTACATATTTGTTATCTTATGATGGACTTCCATAGTCGACCCTGAATAATAGCAAGTGAAACTAGCTATTCTTGTCTTGCTACCGAAGCGATGACAGCACGAATAAACCACTACAAATGACAGACTTGACGTGCCCACATCCAAGCCGGCCAATTTGGCAGCTGTTTCACGGCCCCCGATATGGCTTTACCCTTTAGAATCCCTAATTGTTTACAGGAATATTATTGCCTGTCAAGGAGAGGATGATAAAAATACTACTGATCTCCGTATTTATAGTCGAGCGTATTGGCATTCGTCTCACACATTTTGTTTAAGCATCTCTATTTTCATTACATTTATTTATTGCTCCTCAAAATTGTCCTCACGACGGCGACGATGAGTACGAGGCTCGTAAGTAAGTAAGTAAGTACTCGATAAAGTCATCTCCAGGAGGCTACTTTTATGAAACGCTATTGTACCTGGGACATTGAATATTTCAATTCTTGTACTCAGTTTAAGAAGAGGCTAGGTAAATAATAAACACAAAACCTTAAAGATAAATCATCCAACAAATAGGCATTGCGCCGAATTTAAAGCCAAAAAAACCGTGATGACCAGCAATAGTAACTGAAAATGCTTATGAAAAAGACTCAATAATAAAATAGCCTATTAAATGCTAAATTATTATTTATTTATTATTTTTACCTACTCGACCATAAATTGACGTAATGTACAGTACTACGATAAAAGTTATACACCTCAGATATATCTTATTCCATATCGGAATGATGATTTCACAGGTGCATAAAGAATTTATAAAATTACCGAGGCGATAAACTTAAATCGTGGTACTGAATCTATTAGGCTTCACACTCACAACAATGGCAGACGGTATCTTATTAATGCGTTCATTTGAAATTATCTATATAATTTACCTCAAATACGTATATTTAAAGCACTGACGGCATTTACAATCTAAACGAAGGCAAGTACACTGTTTATCCATTATACAAAAGGGGTGTTTAATATAAAACCCCATTAGTGTTACCAAAGTGTTAGGTACATAATAAAAGGTTTATTGAAACCTAATCTATCAAATTATTTGGTTGAGCTCGACTCATTTATTCGAGTTATGATCCATTGAAAATGTAAAGGTACAGTCAGACTATTAAAAAAGACTATGTTTCAAAAATATAATAATAGTAACACCCAACAGTCATATACAAAGTCCGGACTCCACACTAGGATTCCCTGTTTCGTGGATATCACAAACTAGGACGATACAATTGGTACCGCAACATTCTACCCGGAACAAATACTTGCAGATCATGCAAAGATTTTGATTCGCAGCGGTATTGAACCCACACACCTTGCGTCTCAGACGGGCACTCGACTGCTGCGCCACCGTGATTGTCCTACTTTCTATTAGTATTATAAACGCGAAAGTTTGTAAGTATGGATGGATGGATGTTTGTTACTCTTTCACGTAAAAACTACTGAATGGATTTTAATGAAACTTCACAATAATATAGCTTATACATCAGAATAACACATAGGCTACAATTTATAAAGATATTGTGTGAACTGTCCAAAATATGACGATAAGTGTCAAGTAAGTATGTATAACAATCGTTTTTATCAGTTGGTATAAAATACTAATTAGTGCGTTCGGGCTTTGAGTGGTCATTTCAGTATTAATTCAATTCGCAGTTATTATCCCAATCTAACAATTAGGATCTCAGGTAAATTGCTAAATTACGTAACTAAACGGACTGAATATTGAATATGATAACGATGATATCTCATAATAGGCCTTTCATGATCTAATAAGCCACTTGATTGGTATACGATACTAGCATGCTGTTACAATAATTCTTCTTCTTCTTCTTCCTGCCCTTGTCCCACATTATGTGAGGTCGGCACAACATGTTTTCTTCTTTCACTCTCTTCTGTTAGCCGTCATCTTAGCACCCACTTCTTTCTTACTCATGTCATCTTTAATACAGTCCATCCATCTTTTCTTTGGCCTTCCTCTAGTCGTATATCCATCCACATTCATACCTAACAGAGCGGTATGAATGTGGATATGGTGGATGATGGATATAAGATCTCGTTACATTGCTTTCATCCCTCCTCATAACATGCCCATACCATGCTTACCCATTAATTCTCAACTTTTCCGTCACTGGCGCTACTTTCAAACTTCCTCTGATGTACTCATTTCTTATTTTATCCATTATCGTCACTCCACACATCCATCTCAACATTCGCATCTCGGCCGCATGCACTCTTCAACATGCTGTTAGAGACGTATGATGGAAACCAGAGAACAGCTTTTTTTTTAATGTTGTACGGAGTCAGACAGGCTTACGGCTCTCCTGATGGTAATTGTTACCGTCGCCTATTGACATCAGCAACACCTGGAGCCTTGGTAATGCGTTGCCTTCCGAACCACTCCCTAAAGACCAACTTTACTCACCGCAGGAACACAACCCTATTTGAAACAATGTTATTTGGCTGCGATCTTCTATAAGGCGGAGGTACCTCGCCAGGCGGGCTGCTCAAATTTAGAGCGAGAAAATCTCGCTGTGCCCTACCTTCTCCAGTAGTAGAATGGAGTAATTATAAAGGCCTTCCCTAATTTTTTTTGTTAAAAACAATGTCACCCACCATGTCACATTGACCGACACGTACCTAATAGGTAGTTGCTTGCATTTCGTGTCACTGATTCTTTCTTAGTGATCCTGTATTATGTCAGTGCCCAGGTTGAGGTCTATGGCCGTTGGTGAAAGAATCAGTAGGGTGAAAGGACTAAAGTGCGCCTCTTAGAAACTTCTTTCGTGCAGAGTTGCACACGTCATATGTCTTCGAATTTTAAGGACATGCCGGTTTTCTAATAACAATGTTTACTTTCACCGTTTGAGAGCACTATTATAGCGCACACTTTATCAAACCCACGATCTGTGGATCGGCAGGCATCACTACCAACACTCCACCAGTGCTCCACCGTGTGTTTTTTTGTATTACTATTTTTTAATTTTATTTCGTAGGGTTAGTTTTTTTTTTATAAGTCTGTTTTTTTTTTGGTGTGTTTTTTGTTTTTTTATCGTGTCGTCGTGAGTAGTTGGTCCGTAGCGACAACCAAGGCTCTGACGGAAGAAGGCGTTGGTTGCTAGCCTGCTAGCCAACCAACTCATGCTGAGGCAGAGCCAATTTTGTTGCTCGACCGACACCTATTTTTATTTATTTGTTTTTGTTTGTTTATTCTTTATTAGGTGTAGGTTTTGTAAGAAAATAAATATATATTCTTTCTTTCTTTCTTTCTATCCTGTCCACTGGGCCTTTTTAACCCTTAAAATAATTTCGTCCAGAATACGGAACATTAACTAGAAACAACGGGTGCGGTGTTATGGTATCCGAATGTACGCAATCGTACGCAATGGTGTATGGTGCGATAAGTTTGTACTCCAAGCCTTATTTGCTGAACGTAGGTGCGACAACCATTTACCTGCAGTTGGATGCAGTGAGTTAATTTATTTGATGGACCGTTGCGAGGTCTCGTTTTACAAAATACTCGAAATCAATCAGTAAATCGCCGTCAGAATTTCGGTTATTGAGTGAGCAACTCATTGTATTGTGACTAACGAACTTTACTATCTACATTACACACACGTACCTATACAATCACCGGTGTTTTCACCATTCGATTGGGGACAGGTAGTTTTCAATTAAAAGCTCGAGTCCTCGTTTATATTCGATAATTCCCGATAGATGCGGCTATTCAAGGCGAGTTATCTAAATGACATAGTATTACATAATGTTGGATTAGTCCGTGCTCGAAGACCGACACAAACGAATTCGCACACTTTACGCGATAGTAAAATACCTATTGGGGGTTTTGGTTATTGAATTATAAGATATTTTTGCGCAACTCAAGCACAGCTTTTTGATCTTATCTTGCGTAGCACACCACCACATGCAGAAATATCAAAAAATATTGAACACACTTACTCATTACTATTCATAGACAATATTTATAATGCAATCTTTCGATTGCTATATGGAATTTAAAAGTTATGTTTTATTTTTTAAGAAGATGTAAGTATAAAAATCGTATTCGCACTATAATCTGATTCTGTTTACAAGGTTAAACATGTTTTATTATTATGGGGTTAGAACAAGATGACATTTTTAGTTCTCAATATATATTTCGTAGGTACATTTTCGGTGCTGACTATACCTTTGTATTGGTTCGAATAACAGTATAACATTTTAACACCATACCTAATTACACGATTAAAATTGCAATAATAAGGTTCCTTCAGGCATCACAGACGGGAAGTCTGTGATAAAAATATTTTATTAAACCTTGAGCTGATAAAAAGGAACTAATGATGCATTCATTGTTCAAGCTCAAAGTTCAGGAATAAAGTTTCGAGATATCTCAGCGCGTCCCAGTGAGGTTTATTAAAGTGGTTTTCAACTTTTCAATAGTTTTCTGAATAATTTATTCCGTTTGAATGGCGTTATGACATTCCCATTAGCTACTTTGTCGTTGCGGTCGAATCGTAGCGGTTTTGGGATAAATGGAGAATATTGATGGTTGAATATTCTCACTGTTACTCTTATTCTTTCACTTGTTGTCCCGCTTGCAACATCGTCCGCGTTTGCTTGATTATTATCCGTGATCCTTGCCAAAGTACTAACACTTATTATGCAGTTATTTACCTACTTCTACTTACCATCACCGTCATCATCCCGTAATGTAATTTAAGTAAGTAAGTCCCGTAAGGTATATATAATATACATATTATGTATACTATTCCTAAAGGGGCTTATTCTACATCCAATTGCCAATAAAGTTTGTTCTACTACTTTTGGAAATTCGACATTCTTCATTGAACAAAATCTATGCATAAATCAGCTATTTTGGGGTCAAACCAGTTCAAACTCAATGAATCAGCTGTTTTAGGTACCTATGTTGATGCCGAACTTTTCGTACGTTTAGTAATCTGTTATGAAGATAATAAAAATACCAAAAACAGCTAATGAAAATATTGATGTTTTTGTTCGCAACTTTTTTCTTATTTTTCTAGATAGAATAAACGCCGTTTTTGGGATGGTATGCATGCTATGAATCACCTTGTATATAACATCGCCTTTTACCCGGAGGGTTAGGCATAGACTATGACTTTCCACTTGCTACATCATCATCCTTATCTACCTCTTTTGATTCTTTCACTCTCATCACATTCCCCATAGTTAGCACCTAGTATTTTTCCAAAACGTTACGAATTTGGTCCAAAACGTACGACGTCCTACACTTCCAACGGTTTCATTCACTCTCGCTTATACACCTTTTTTCATTCTACATGACCAAACAACCAACTTTTCATAGAATCCTATTCTTTTCTCTTTGTTTATTGCAATATCTAAAACTATCACTCAAAAATATGTATAATTTATTTATTTAGGGTATCCAACAGTGATAACACAATACAATGTAAGTATCAATACAAGGGACTTAAGTATATGCGTACCACTAATTATAGGATACCACAGCATGCGTTTAAAATATTAGAGCTCAACTAAATATAATAATAATAATAATACCAGCTATTGGTGATATGCTACCGGATATGCTAAATGCTCATTCGGTGCATTGTTTCATGCGGCCGTTAGTGAGCGGCCGTCAGCTAATGAACCTAACTTGGCTATGTGGGATTGTGGTTCGTTCGTATTTCTAAAGGATGTAGTGACGGCCGTCTTTATACGGCACCGTGCGCCTACGAAACCAAGTCTAGCGTCCAAATAGTCTGAATAGCTAGCGTTTGCACAGCGATCATGCGTTGGACATGCGGGCATAACTCGACCGGTATCTACAATCAGGTATTTCAGTTTACACATCAGGTATTTATGGCAAGGTATTTTGCACACTGGCGTAGTTTGGAAAGGGTAGTATGATGCCAAAACGTTTCTGGTGGGTCATGTTGTACTTCACTTTACATTGCTTCCACATTTTAGCCGTCAGTATTTAGGGCAAGAAACTAAACGCGTCGTTTTATATATGTTTATTGTCGCTCAAATATAATAAATATGTAGGTACGTACATCATTTCAACCATAAGGTGTCCACTGCTGAACATAGTCTCCACCACAGATTTCCAAATATACTTCCTATCATGTGGGGGGAATTTGCTGGACACGCGGGTTGGCGCAGTTAGAGCTATCGTTGTTAAAATTCCCATTCCCTAGCTTTTGTCGCCTCTTATAACATCCACGGGTAGGTAGATATGGAGGATATTTTTTAGCCGGCGCCACCACGGCCAAGCCTATACGAACATAGTTTTAAATAGGTTATTTTTTTTACTTCTTTATTAAACCGGCTAAGAAAACTCTTACTATGAGTGACGATCTCGACGCCTTCGAGAGAGGATATTGGGAGACCTCGACGGATAGACAAGGTTGGGAAAATTTGAGGAGAATACTAGTCTAAGGAAAAGTTTTATATTGATTATATTGAACTAATTCACACTAGACTGGGCCCGGCCCGTGTCCCGGGGTTTCTACCTTTGAACGTGCATCAGCCCGGACACGCCCCGGCCCGGCCACGATGTTGCGTTAATCATCCCTACTATCGTAGGTGCTTACGAAGTCTGATAATATTTGGCAACCACGTGGCGTTACATGGCTCAGTGCATGCGTCATCTTGTACTGAGCTCTTGAAAGTAAGCCTCATTTTTTATTACACACTTTGCAAAATGAATTTTGAAATACAAAAAGGGTCAGCTTTTATTTTTTGAATTTTTTTTAGTTAGGTTCATATATTATTCTTTTGAAATTTTACGTAACGAAACCTAGATTACATAGTACTTCGCAGTTCTATCTTTACACAAAACTCATTTCATATACAGCGAAGTATAATTTATTACAGTTTTAATAACTTAAAAGCTAGGAGCGTATTCTGCGCGTTTTTAGTCACATGAAAGTTTCCAATCCAAGTCAAAGCATATAATTAGTCCAAACACTTAAGCGTTACGTCAGCAAGTCCCAGCCAACATTTGGCAAATGTTAGCAGTCAGTAAGTTTGCGCCAAATAACAACAATTAGTTTGAGTAGACGCACCGGCCCGGAATCATAAGCTCCTAAAATTTACACTAGCTCAAAGTTAAGCTATGTTTTGTTCTAAGTTTTGCACCAAAGTCTACACTACACTAGCCCAAAGCATTAAAAACGGATACACACCGATATAAATACTTTCTACATAGTCGATCAGACCCAACAGGTCTCTGATACGCACTAGTCTAAGAAAATTCTCTGGAACTCTAAGACTACAAAGAGATAAATTACAAAAAAACAGACGCATAATCCGCTCGGCTGAGCCATTTGAATTAACACTAAAAGATTAAACCGTCTGAGGCAAGGAATAATACTCCAACATTTTTCAGGGCCTTAATTAACTTCTCTTTTGTCATGTTTGAGCATATATAAGGCAATTAATGGCACGGCAATAAAGTAAAAAGGAAGACTACAAAGAATAGGTGGACTCACAGGTATGGGGATGAACGTTTATCAATTCTAGCAGAGGCAAAGCGAGTAATCGAAACATATTACCCATTCTCTCTGTTTGCTGCGATTCAAAAGAAAATAAAAAGTCATGCATTGACGTATACGGTAAACGAAACGATATAGAAACGATGTGAAAACAGTCTTTATTTTTTATTTTGTTCGATATTTTGCTGTCGAGACCCGTAGGTCAGGGGAACTGTTTGAACTTTTAACCTTTTTTGGTGTCACTTTAGGTTGGTTGTAGGTACTCAAACACGCGCCAAATTATGACCCTGCCCCTACTATGAACTTCGCGATTTTTCTTAGTTTGTAATAGATATTGACAGTCTCAAAGTATTAAGGTTCAAATTCGAGTAAAATATCGCCAAATTATGACCCTGCCCCTACTATGAACTTTGCGATTTTTTTTAGTTTGTAATGGATGTTGACAGTCTCAAAGTATTAAGGTCAAATTCGAGTAAAATATCACTCGCTCCACTCACCAGTATGAAACACGATTAATTAAGTTTAAACTGCTCTTTCCACGCCAAAAACAAAATTACTCGGTTTGCTCCTATCGCCAATATCAACCATGTTTTTATCAGTTTATCCTGTTCTTCTCGCGCAAGACGCCACTTTTTCAGCTCGCTTCGCACACCAGTAAGTGAGTGAGAGAGCCAAGGTCTTCATTTTCTAAACAATAACCAAAGACATTTATACTAGGTGAAAAAAAACGAAACTACAACTTTTTATATTGTTTGGTCGGCTTCTGTCGAAACTCTGAATAAGCCTCTCGGCTCCACGTTGTAGATACAATTTATATCTTGCATCGTTTTGCTCCGTTCTGTTCATTACACAACGATTTTACTCTATAGCCCGTGTCGCATGTCTTCCTAGTCCCTAGTCTCTTATTAGAAATAAATCTGGCCAAATGTGAGTCAAACACAGCGAGGGTTTATTGTCATAAGAAGTTAAGTGTTTGTGAATATAGGCAGGAGATTCCGATTGTTTTATTAGTATGTTTATAATTTTATGGCTTTCCAGCTTAGCAAGGTTCATTACAATGGCGCTGCTGCTTGCTTTTTATGATCATCATACATTAGTTAATTGACCAGGTTGAGGTATTGTGCTGTGAACTGTCGTTTTTCTTATGCCAAACCTAGGCAAGTCAATTTAAAATACAGTTCCTCTCTCGATCACTTTAATCCGATACATGCAACACGGACGATTCGTAACTGTTCCATCTACGTGACTTTTGGATGTTAGAAGTGTTGGAAGGAATTCAGGATCGTGTCGGAGCAAATAAATTATTATCTGGTACGAATTATTTCATTTTATTAAAATTGTGACATAGACAATAGTAAACATTTTTTTACATCAAACATCTGTTTTTTATTCTATTGTTGCGGTAATTTAATATTTAATTTTCTATCAGTACAAACTTTCTCGCCACACAAATCGCCATTAGCGACTTGCCTCTAGAAGGTGATTCATAATGTATACTGTCCCGAAAGAGGCGTATTCAGGCAACATAAAGAAAGAAAACTAACGAAAAATAAAAACAATTTCCCCTAGTATCAGTAGTCCGATGATTTAGTCCGATGATGCTGATCAGTACAGACCATCGGACTACTGAGCCTTAGAAATAGGTATTGGTATTTTTATCATCTTTTTAACTAATTATTAACGTACGAGAAGTTCGGCATCAAGATTGCTATTAAAATAGCTGAATTATTTTGTTTGGACTGGTTTTACCCCATAACAGCAGATTTTTACCGTGTTTTATCAATGAAAAATTTTGAATTACCTAAAATAGTAAAATATTTTCAATTTTATTAGCATTTCGGTGTTAGAATAAGCCCCTTCCAAGATAGAATACATTTATGAATATGAATTACGCCTTGACAACCCCTAGACGTATCGCCTTCAAACCCATCTTAAAATGTTGCCTCGTTAGAAAATTTCATGTTTTATGTACATTCTATTTTACATAGACATTTACTCGTAAAGTATGCGAGTAAAATGACATATTCTATGCCTTCGTAGTAGTACCCAGTTATTAAACTTTACAAAGTAAAAAGTTGATGCATGAAATCATCTATAATAATAATTACAGCTCGTGAGTGTAACTACAGCCGGGTAAAGTTACGCGTGTTTTCAGATATCAAAGATATGCAGATGCTTAAGTAATTTTATTTGCATATATTAATGCCATAATATGAGAGTGAAATGACTTTTATTACGAAATTAATTTGTAACACGAAGAGGGTGCCGGTTTGTCACGTATGTGTAGGTAGGTACTATACTTCATACATTATATCTATACCTATAGCGTAGGTCACACGTTAGTTTGTCTCTCAGGCTTTACAATATTTAAAACGCATTGTTCAAGTAGCTGTTGCAGCGCATTGGGATTTTCCCGTTTGGCCTAGGCTCTAAACAAGAGTGACTAAACAATCGAAACACCTTAAAAGTTATTCAATTTAAGTTTTCCTCCGAGGCATGTGCAAATAGTAATTTCGTATACGCACCGCGTTCCATCCACTCGAGAGTATTCTATAACTCAAGTGACTTCGCAAAGTAGCGGCAAAAAGACGAAATAGCTGTATGTAGTGAGTGGAAGCAGCGACGCGATACGGGCCCAGGTGTTCCAGCTCCCGCCCGCCATTTCTCAAAGTGAATCCACACTGCGCGCCCGTATTTTATAATGACACCGGGAGTTTGCCCAAACGACGCATGCTCGCTGCCCACTCAAGGATTACCTTTAGGGTTGCGCCTTTTGTTGCCCAAATCTTTTCTCTTCCCGCACGATAGGCTATTTCGGGGCTCATGTATTAACCTCGCGACGTGACGTAAATCGCTTTTGTTGTACGTTGGGATATTTTGACACAAAATTGAAGTCCATAAGAGCCATTTTCTTGGACAGCGAATAGCGCGTACACAATAGAGCAGGTTACGTGATCCCGGTGAAGTGGAAACACCGGGCGAGTGAGGTAACTAAGCTAATTAGTGCGGCACTACACGCCTTGTTTAAGGTTTTTCCCGACTATCATAATGAATGCATTCGCCGAAGAGCACCTGAGACTCGGTGCTTAATATTAAACAACAATGTTGCGGAGCACGGGGTTTCATGACGATATAATCGCGATGTCGGCCGGAGAGCCTTCCTTGATTATTGAGCTCCATAGGGCTCATCATAAATTTAACAAAGCATACTCAAGCGAGACGTTATAACTAATTAGAGGGGATTTATTCAAGAACGCACACGTAGCTACCTGGAGCAACATTGTGGGATAAGCAACGTTTACCGCAGAAATATGACGATAGCTTCTTTAGAAACATAAATGATGAATAAATCACTTTTATTAATATATCAGTCTGAGCGCCCTTTAGAAGAAAGTTCTGGACTTAAAGCCTCAAATATGTCGGTTTACTTACTGCATTCCCATCACTGAATCAAAACGTAATTCGTAGAACGCGTCCTCTCTAGCACTCTAGTACATTTATCGTTCAAAAATTTGAGCCCGGCACGGTTTAGCCATAATAAACATGATAGTTCCGTTATTTCTATTTTGTTGCGTGGTCTGTCAGAATGAATGACAAACAATTATTATTCTGTCTTCAATTTAGGAACGACCAACGGTGAACATATTATTCAAAATTTAAATTCAAATTGTGTTTATTTCGAAAGCAGTAAAAGTATTTTTGTCCTAATTTTCGTTCGGACTTGCAGTACTACAATGTACTAATAGTACTAGATGTCGAAACTAGTACACTGGTACGATTGAGTTAGTTTGGAGCGTTCCCATTCCCTATCGAGCAAGAACAAGCCTATACTTAGAAGGCAGGTAGGTACATACATAGGCACGCCAACCTCCTGTTTCTACCCAATCAGGCTGGCTGGTAGATAATGCCTTGGCATTAAGCCCACCTTTTGTACATTGTTTTTTGTGTGCAATAAGGATTAAATAAATAAATAAATAAATATTCCGGACATAATATCACACACGGTCAATTGATCCCAAACTAGGCATAGCCTGTACTATGGGTACCAGAGACTGATATACATAATAGATATATAATATATTTAACACCCAGACACAGAACAAACATCTGTGTTAGTCACAAATGTTTGTCCAGTGCGGGAATCGAACCCGCGACCTCTAGCGCAGAAGGCAGAGTTACTACCAACTGAGCTATGAGGCCTGCCAATAAATAAATACATTGCGTTATCTTTTACACTCCCAGATTTTGCAAACGACGAGTAAAACAAATGAAAAAATATCTTGCTTCACACACATTACATCCACAACGACAGGGTGGTAATAACTTACAGCTATCTCATTCACTTGTTTTATAAAATATTCAGCAACAAGAACAGGTGGTCTTATTAGGAACTAAGTATTTCAAAGGAATATCTTCCCCGCGCATGATTATTATAGTGATCCTGCGCCACGTGGTGAAAATAAATTCACCGAGTGAGAGTAACTCACGCACTGACAGTTCCGAGAAACTGATTTTTTTTGCAATTGTTTATATGCATGTTTTGTAGCCTACAAAACATCATCATCATCATCATCTACAGGCTGATGATGATGATGATGATGGTGATGTTTTGTAGGCGCTGATAATTAATGATAATGATAATATTTATTTATCTTTAGACATATTACATGCATTTAGATTTGTCAGACAAACATGACATAATTATTATTACCTATTGATTTGTGTCTGATCGTTTGTTTACTGTGAAAACTTGGCCATGGCAAGATGAAAACGTTTAAATGAAATTGATGTATCGGACCAAATACCTTAGGTTATTTAATAAATGAAAATGTATGATTTTCGGGCCTAATTAAGTTTGCTTCTCTTTGACTCGCCAACTGTCTGGAAAGTAAATTGTTCTGAAAAAAACACTTAGGTAATGAACATTTCTAGACTTTCTGTAGTTTATGACACTTTCAAAGAGCAAGTCGGAAAATTTTAGGTACTAATACAGACTTACCCTCTTATTTATAATCAGTCACTAGCTTTATCGGCTTGATAAATCAAGCCCTGTTCTTTTCTGGTAGGTACCAAAAAAAGAGACAAAGGACATACTTTAATTGAGGCGATTGTCATTATTATAATACTAGGTAGGTACGTTTATTTGAGCCAATAATAATCGAAGGGAAACATATCCTCGTGAAAGATTGTACATTAAAAACCCATATAAAAACAAAATTTAACCTACCAACAGCATCGTCACCTTGTATTTTCACAAAATTGTGCATCACTTTAGTGCAATATTTTTCCACCGCCATTCCTGCTGGCACTCCATTACTTGTAACACACGGTAATGTGTAGCCACAATACTACGGTGTAAGTACTCGAACGCGAGAATATGTCACATGTAGCGACACCCTCCCATCTCCCTCGGGGGAGGGCCGGGCCTGAATTAAATAATGGATTGGTTCGCATATTTGGCTTGTTCTATTTTCTTATAAACTGTGTCGGGGATGTTGAGGACTTCAGGATAAAGCTACGATTTCCTACAAAAGGTGACCGTTTTACGACGACCGTTATTTAGCGGACACGCGGCAGACTTTAGTTTTTTATAGGAAAGAAGATTGCCTAGAGCTGTTTGATTGAACAATTACGCGCGTCGAACTACGCACAGTGAAGGGTCAAAAAGTCGGAACGGTTTACACATTTTGTAACGCCATCTACATAGTTTTAATTGGAATAACAATTGGATTTTTTGAAATCCATCATGCTTGGGAAGGATGGAAATAAGGCTAAGGTCGTAGCTAAAGAGCTAATTAGGGTTAGCCTCTAATTCGATTCTTGAGGTTTAACGGTCGACTTGATCTGAATAGCTTATCTGTCCATTGCTGGTTGTTTAAAGGAATTTGTGCTGTTATTTATGCTTTATGGCTGATTGAAGGTACATACCGACCGACGACACATACATAAAACATACATACAATTTTTTGTATTCTTTTATTGCTATATATTTTATTTTCATAGTGATGCCTTCTAAGCATTAAGATGAATACAGCAAAATGTCAAAAATACCTAACAATCCACTTATACCATTTTCAACATTAGGCCATATTTTTGAAACTGTCTTCTAATCTTTAGAGGCCATTATCATGTATGAATTTTTACAAAAAGTAGAAACAAAACAAGTTCAAGCAGGTTAAGTGACCAAGGGAAACGGTACGCCAACTAAACATCGAACCAGTCACAGTCAACAACAAAAGCCCTGACTATACAGCTACGAGTACATAAAGGGGAGACCGGAGCTTGTAATATTAATGGCAATGCCCAAGGTATGCTTGGATTTTACTTATTAGAGGTATTATGCGACCGTAGCAAAATGATAAATGAGTACGATATTATGAGGGAGACTTACCCGTTGGTGTTTTGTAAACGTTTTACTGTACGTGGGCTTGTTCTTGCTCGGTCAGTAGAAAAATCGCTACGAACTAGCTCAATCATACTAGTGTACTAGTGCGGACATCTAGTACTATTAGTACATTAGTACTGCAAATATGAACTAAATAGACGGACTAGAGGGATCGCTACGAATTAGCTCAATCGTACTAGTGTACTAGTGCAGACATCTAGTACTATTAGTACTGCATGTACGTACGAAATAGTCGAACAAAAATACTGTCTTCATCTCATTCATTTTAGCGGGTCTTGTTCTCAGTCGGTCGTTCCTATAACGAAGACCAAAATAATATTGTTTGTTCATTCTGACAGACAACAAAATGAACTAATAGGAACAACGGAACGAACTTCATCATCATCTCCCTGCCCTTATCCCACTTCATGTGGGGTCGGCACAACATGTTGTTCTCTTCCACTCCCCTCTATCAGCCGTCATATCAGTATTCACTCCTTTCTTACTCATGTCGTCTTTCACACAATCTATCCATCTTTTCTTTGGTCTACCTCTTCCCTTATATCCTTCCACATGCATATTTAATACTCTTCTAGTTTTGGCACATGGCATTCTTCCCTCCGCATGACATGCCCATACCACGCTAACCTTTTGCTCTTCAACTTCTCAGTCACTGGCGCTACTTTCAAACTTCCTCTGATGTACTCATTCCGTATCTTGTCCATTCTAGTCACTCCACACATCCATCTCAACGTTCTCATTTCCGCAGCATGCACTCTTCTTTCATCCGTCCCTTTGGTTGCCCAACACTCAGATCCATACAGTACGACAGGTCTTATGATCATTTTGTAAATTTTCCCCCTTAACGGAACGAACTTATTTATCATGATTTTTTGGTGCCGTGCCATTTTTTTTTTAATTCTTCTTTCTGTTTCTGAACGATAAAATAACCTACTAGAATTGAACGCGATCTAGAAATAGTTCGTTCTAGTTCAGTAAGAGTATAGTAAGAATATAGTTCAGTAAGAATATATTTTAGAACATAAATACTATACTGTAGCATCATGGACCACCATTAAAGAACTTTCGAATTTTAGTCCAGGAAGGACGCAACATAAACCTGGAATTTTAAATGAAATAACATTGGTAATTATCTTTGCGTTTTGCTTACCGATGATGACACTGGCCACTAACACTTTCAAACAAAAAATCAAAGTATGACATTCATTCATCATAAATAATAACTCTTTACGGTACTGACTGACTGACTGACAATCAAACGTGGTGGTTTCATTCTCTTTGACAATCAACGCAGAGCCTAACCAAAAGTCCTAAGAGTATGAAAGCAGGGTAGTTTCTTGTTGTAACGTATGGGTGCACAGAAAGGAATTCCCGACACACAATGCCTAAGCTTAAAGTTTACATAAAAATAGGAGCAAGCGAACGAAGTCGCGGGGATTACCATAGAATACCAACGACGACAAAAAAAAATCGGCAAGCCGTGATTTCAAGAGATGATGACGTTTTTTTAATTTTTACGGTACAAGTAGCTATCCCTCAAGAATTATATTAATATGGGACCACCCCGGGATCATACTCTATACACCAGCGAAAGAATTATCAAAATCGGTTTAGTATTAGCGGAGATATCGAGTAACATACACACAAAGTCGGTTGAAGTCGGTTGAAAATGGTTATGAATCTTAGTAAAAGTATTTTAATTCAACTGGACTGGAAACTTTTGAAAAGTTGAAACTTGGAACAAATATAGTTCGTGATCTAATTGGTTGTGATCACAGAACAGATTAAACCAGGTTGTGATGCATAGTGACAAATTCTATAATTAACAATTCACATAGCTTATCTACTTATTACTTTTTTAATAACCTCTCGAGCGACACCGCGGTTCTGCGTTTTACGTTCTGCAGTAAAACGCAAAATAACAAATTACCTACTCTGAGATACCTACTGATTATGTCTACACACTCACTACATTACTTAGTACAGTTGTAGCAGCACACACTTGCACGTCGCCAATAATTCATCTCGCGGTATAAATTACTACAGTCTTAGAAGAGGGGAATAGCAATTAAGCGGGTCAGGTTATTTACTGGCCCATAATACGAAATATGTTGAATTCAGAACGCAAAACTCATTTACTGATCGATGGTAATAAACCTTTGATCTGGGTGAGACTAATGGTTCTTTGTATACTAGAAGTCAATGAAGGACTATCTAACAAGATAATCAATCTTTACTTTCATCATCATCAGCCTGTGGAAGTCCACTGCTGGACAACCTCCCCCAAAGAGTTCTATGACAAACGGTCTTAAGCCTTCCATCCACCGACTTCCCGCAACTTTAACAATGTCGTCGTTCCATCAAGCGGGGACCATTCCAACCTTGCGTCGACCGGTTCATGGTCGCCTCTGCCGCGGATTCTTAGCACTCCAGGCTCCGCCGCTACCGCGGCCGTTACCTGTACCAAGAATAGCGGAGCTGCCGGGGACTGGGGGCCGTTTTTATTTGTAGGTGTGTACCTATCATGGGGGCGGGGGGGGTTGGTCCACGACGCTAGTCCAGTGCGAGTTTGATGGGTGGAGCCGTTTGTTGATCGGCAGGGTGTACCATGGGCCGGTAAGGTTGGCTTGGGTTCTCAATGGGGCTATTAAGAGCTCCTTACACCTTTGATTGGTGGGTTCGTTGGGTCCCTACCCAACCCCACCACGTGAAACGTTTGGAACTCTAAACAATGTTATCCCAGAGTTTGACCCGATGTCAAAAGAACAGACAGTTATTTGATTGGTGGGGTTGGGTAGGGACCCAACCCCACCAATCTTTACTACACTATACCTTAATATTTAGGGGTTTGTACGGTTAAACAAAAGTAACAAAAAGAGTATTTCGATGGATATACAAAATTAAAGTGGCGGAGAGTGGCATACGCCCGACTACTTAAACGTCACTTATATATAAGTGGTGATCCACAATAAGTTGATGTTTGAGTATAATTCAACGGCGTCTTAAATAATTGAGTCCATCTCAAATCGTTAAGTGACGTTTCAGTATTCGGGCGATAGGCTACTTTTTATCGTGATACCACGCGAGCGAAACTGCGGGCGGCAGCTACATAATAAATTTATATTCTACGAACTTTTCGCTTTCAAACTACTATTCAGTAGTTTGAAATATTCAAACATGAGACATGAAAATATTTTTGTATGTTGCCAAAATCTTAAGCAGACGCACGCATTTTACAGAACTCTTTTGATTTGCCACTGCTAGTAAACCAGTTACAAAAGTGCCCTAGACGGGAGAGCTATTAGAGTCCCGCTCTCCCAACCAGGCCGGTTGTCGCGCGGTTTTGTTTAGCTTGTTTACTGTGCACTGAGCGTAAAAGATTTGCCATCGTAGCAGCTGGACAGACCATCTTTACTTTGCCCTCTGCAAATTAGTTTGCTACTTCAACGTTTATGTACCAGTCTCTTCAGGTTATATCACTTCATTCTTTCTTGGCACTCTTCATTAGGTGTGTTGAGGTATGGTGGACATACATACCAGGTAACCGCTGGTGAATAAATCAGTGGTTTATTTTTAAAGTTACTGACGTAATAGAAAAGATTAAAAGCTCGTAGCGAAGACATGCAAGTCTGCATGCTTCTTGCATCAAAATCAAAGACAAAAGGTGTTTATTTCAAAACACCTTTTTCAAACTTCACTCAAACACGATCACTTTGAAACGTCTTATCGTCTATATTTCATATTTTTTTCCGAAACACAAAATTTAATGCGAAGCTTCAGTGTGGTGCATCCAGTAATAAGTCCAACTTAGAGAAGAGGAAGACCGCGCTGTTTTAGTACTGCTATACTGCCAAAGCCTAAAAAACTCTACAATACCAAATTTTAATAACTAGTGGTTTGCACCGCACTTAGGCACAAATAAGATTAACTTTGAAAACCACATCTTTAGCATGCTCTAACTAATATCTTACCTGAGCTACGAAGCCATTGAAATTTACTTAATGAGAGTTTACTTTAAATTGGTTTCTTAATGTTAATATTTTCGTTGTATCTGAAAAACCATGTCGCCTTAAATAAAAATATACGTTAGAAATGTATAAACAAGATTCCTAAAGAGCACCCCACTTCATGTATTTGTATAACTTATAATACCCCCTTTTGAACCCCTATATTTTAGCAACTTTTTGACCAATTTAACTTATATTCTTACCAGCAAATATTGATAGTTCACGCATATCAGATTGACTGTCCGAAATGTATGCTCTAACTAATAAACGTATAAACATAAAACGCCGATTCGTTTGATGTTATTTGAGAGATCATCGCCGTATTTGTTTGTTGTCCAATATGTATACTAATGGGTGAAGTATTGCAAGCCTGCATGTAAGTACTATTATTCTATAGAGATATCGCAAGTCGAACAGAGAGGAGGAAGTCAAGTGGGCTGGCCATGACACGTGCGATTAGCAAAGTCCAACGCTCCTGTTCTATTTACGTGCGGTAATTGTGGTGCACCATGTTGAAAGAAGAATATGCTACGAAGTTTGGCACCGGTACTAGCTTGCACCCCCGGCTTCGCTCAAGTGGTAGCCAGATAAAAAGATGCCTTTGTCACTCCCCAGCTCTTTAACTATATCCATACCAAAATTCGCGTTGATCTGTGGCTAGGACTAAGTTGCGGCATGGGAGAAGTGCCAAACCAACTAACCAGCCCACCAAAAAACAAACAAACATACTGGCGCAATTTTAATAAAACTTAAGTTATTCAAATTATACGCTTATATATATATATATATATATATATATATATATATATATTTAGGGTTCCAAAGTCCGCTTAGGATCGATGATAGTTTCGCTATATCCGTCTATGCGAAATAGTCTACAGGTTTATTCGCAGACTATTACTGCTATCGACTGGCCTCATTGCTCAGTTAGTAGTACATACATACATACATACATAAAATCACGCCTATTTCCCAGAGGGGTAGGAAGAGACCACGGCCTTCCACTTGCTACGATCCTGACATACCTCTTTCGCTTCATTCACTCTCATCACATTCCTCATACATGCTCGTCGGTTAAGGGTACTCTTGATCTGGCCTTTGTCCAAAACGTCACCGATTTGGTCGCTAAACGTACGCCTAGGTCTTCCCCTTCCAACGGTTCCATTCACACTCGCCTTATACACCAGTTTCGTCAATCTTTTCAGTTGATCTTTTCAGTTAGTAGTAGCTCTGCCTTTTGCGCTAGAGGTCGCGGGTGCGATCCCCGCACTGGACAAACATTTGTGTGATAAACACAGATGTTTGTTCTGTGTCTGGGTGTTAAATATTTATCTATTATATATATATCAGTCTCTGGTACCCACAGTACAGGCTATGCCTAGTTTGGGATCAGTTGACCATACGAATATGTCCGGAATATTCCGGAATATTTATTATGCTGTAATTTTGTAGGGTAATACATAAATAATAGTGACGCCAACTAAGTTATGAAACTTTGAGGAAAATGTTTTAGCTCCCCTACATGTGAAGTGGTGTTGATTTTTTTATTTGCATACCACATCGTACGTGCTAACGCTGGATAGGTTATCCAAAAAATTTAGGATAAGTCAATATTTATTAACCCGTTTAAAAATAATCTTTGATGTGGTCATTTTTGTTGAAGTCAAGTATTACTATATACCCCTACCGTATACCCCTACCGGCTAAAAATAGTAACATATTATAAAATAATGTAATTACAAGGAAAAATATCACAACTAATTAGGCTTTACTTGTTTACATGTAGTCGTAGGGTTTGTAATAGGTTCCAAAAAAGCCTTATTCTAAACGTATATTACTCAATAAAATTGTTTCTTGCATTCACAATTGTTGCGTTTCATGACGTTATATCTAAACTGAACTGACTTCGGAAGCTTTCACTGTGCATGGCCGACACGTGCATAGTCAATTTATTTATACAGTCAAGTGATGTCTGTTGTGAAAACTTGTGAAAGCGGGTATTATGTAGTTACAGAATTTCAGGTAAAGGTTTGCCTACCACTAAAGCTTATGTTGTTTCTAGTAACAGTACAATCATAGTGGGCTTAGCTTCCAACATCAATTCACCAGCTCACAGCTGGTTCACCTGTGGTCATCAGTCACAGCTGGTGATTGCGGTCAATTCCCTGCATTATTTGGTATAGATATCTTGCTCTATTCTGAGCGAAAATTAAGAATTATTGATTTTAATAAGTCCTGTTTGGCTATGCGCCAACTCTGCTACATTTGCATGCAAAATATGAGCCCATGTGCAATTATGCTGACGCTATAGAAGTACGTCTTACGTGGTGGATTATCAAATTGTAATAACGAGCAAACGCCTACGATGTGGTGTATGATGACTGGAAGTTATTGTTATTCCTTTAAACATTTTCCTGAACTATAACTGTTTGAAAGAGAAAGCGAAGAGATCAGAAATAAAACAAAATAACAGATGCAGTTAGCATGCTCTACAAGTTGAAATGGAAGTGGGCAGGTCATGTCGCTAGAGCACAAGATGGACGGTGGAGTGAGCGGATCCTGCACTGGTACCCACGAGACGCGATTTTTTTACACATTTTTTACATTATAATAGATTATCTGAAAATCATATGCCTCTAAAAGTGGTGTAGCGTGTGCGGTAGTTATTATTCTGTTAGTGATTTAAGACTTTTTTTAAATAATAAAAATATATTATTTTCTAAATTAAGGTATTCCAAAACAAGCAACTAAAGTCAAAGTCAAAGTCAAAAGGCATTTATTTCAATAAAATCACTAGGATCACTTTGAAACGTCTTAGAAACTAGGTGAAGCTATGCCTGTTCCTCGCGACCAAGCCTAGAAGAATCAGGCAACAAACACGGCTTGGTGCCTATCATTTTTTTCGATAATCCTTTTTCACAAAATGGAATTTAAAGCTTCAGTGTGGTGCCGATCGAACTAGGTGAGGCTCAAGAGAAAAGTAATCTAATTATAATCCTTAATAAATAAGAGCTTATAAAAATGTGAAAAAAATGAAGACAAATGTGAGCTTCAACAAATGATCTAAGGGCAGCACACGCTACACTTGATGAAATATGTACCTAATGCTTATATAATTAAATAATACTTAAAATATGATGCAAGCAAAAACTGTAAAGACACTGAACTAATTACAATACCGTTTTACTCAGCTAACAAACACTAAGCTTCACAAAGCACCTATCTCTGTCATCTCAGAAACTGGTGATTTACAGAGTAGGTACATACAAATTGACGTTACAAATTCCCAAGTCAAGGAAGCTTTTGATATTTATAGCAGTTCATTACTCATTCAGCTAGTCTGAAGTGTGCTTTCACTAGGTCAGTTGAAATTAGAGGTCCTACCAGGGAGGTTTGCCTTTCTAGTGAAAGCACTGGTTGGGGCGGTAGTGGCATCGCCTTCCGATTATATTCAAATATTCGGAACACTTTAAAACGTCTGAAGCTAGGTGAACCTGTTCCTCACAACCTGGAACCCACGGTCGAAGATTCGAATCCTGGACCAATTCATTTCTCATGAAAAATTTGTGTGCTAGCTAGTTGTCTAAAACAGTGACGAAAAACATTGTGAGAAAACCGGCATATCTTAGAATCCTAACTAATAACACGTGAAACTTGCACTACAAGACGCAGCTTCTTTTCACCGCACTCGTCGTTTCATCGACGCTCATTGGTCCCTTTAGGAGCCACCGTATCCAACGACTATTTTATTGAAAGCAGGACTAAGGAAAAAACCATTGACACGACAAGGAAGCGACCTGCCTATCGATTTCTCAATATACATACCTTGCCTGACGGCTTGCCTTTTGACGACAGAAAACTTTATATTTTGTAAACAAACTGTGTAGATGTCGTGAAAACTATTGGCAGAAAATATCACAGTATTTAAGTGCAACATTTTATGTTCAATGCAGTCGCTGTGTAGTCTTTCTGCAGCGAGCTAATAAAATAAAAAGTTGAGAGTGAGCATTGAACGAATTAAGAAAAGTCTAGAAAATATTTAACGAATAAAAACTTCATAGAACGAATGAAACAGGTACACACGGCACCGACTTTAGTCTGCGCAGCCAGCGTGTTGTGCAGACTTATCGATGTCGACTTCACGTCCACATGTCTCATTTGCACCAAAACATAAAGCGTGGCTTCCACTGCGAGCAGAGCGAACTCCGTATGGAGTCCGTCAAACTTACGATGATGCACTATATATTATTAAGTTTACCGTCAAACTGAAGAGCACCGTTGTGAGTTAAATGCGGTCCGCTCGCAGTGGAAACCGGGCTTTATGTTGGTGAAAATTAGATTTGAGGACGTGAAGTCGACATCGGCATGCACTTGACGCTTCCGTTCACACGTTTCATTAAATACCTACCTAGCCTGGTAAGCGTGCATAGCGCGCTACGCAAACTAAATTCAGTGCCGTATGGTCCCACTATTAGGAATTATACGAACTGCCCGTAAACGAGAAAGATAATAAACCCTGTACATTACCTTACCTAACCCAACCATTATTTTATTCCAAGAAACTTACCCCTACTTGTTGGTATTGAACAAAGAGACACTTTAGCAATCCCCAATTATCAGTATTTGTGTTACGGTTATAATTATTTATCTTGGTTTTCATAATAAACTTGTTTCCAGACGTATCCGGAAGAGCGGCCGTCACGTCGTGAGCGCCCAGCTCCAGGACTGTTTACGTCTATAAAACTACCAGAAGCCGAGCCCCCAAACGGCGTGGCGCCCCTGCTCGACTTCCCGCGGGGGCGCATGAAACCTATCACTTTCCTAGGCGAGGGACCACATGGGAATGTAAGTACCATCTTAAATTACAGAACAGATTTTTCGTTTCCTGGCAACGAATTTATACAGTGCTTTGATATATTTGGTAGCAAGTGCTCACAGTTACTATGCTCACGCTATACCTACAGAGCTTTTTAATAGGAATATTGTATGTTCACCTGCTGCCAAGTGTATAATAGCGTAAAAATAGAATAATTATATATAGAGTGTAAGAAAAAACTAGTAAAGAAATTTATTCTATGACTGTGAGGTCCACCTCACTGACTCAATGACCCATCATTGCTGACTAGTTATTTAGCAGCAACCTTAGGAATAAAACCATAGTAGTTACGGCGTAGCACTTTCTACGAAATGTATCATTGCACTATAAATTAAGTAGAAATCATATAACAAACAGACATTTAAAGAATTTAAGACGTCAAAATACACAATAATTTCAAGGAAATTTAATTTAACGTAGGAGAAACGTGAGCAATAAAAACTTACTTCATAAAACTAATTTCACAATTTGCGGATCGAAGGATATATTTTGAAGTTTTGTCGGGTTTCTAAAAAGCGAATTCAAAGAAGCCTCAGAGTTCTGTTACTCAAATTGTAAAACGTTTAGCCCAAATAACTGTACTAAAGAGAATACTTGTAAATACTTTAATAAGTTTCAAATCAAGGGATTGGGTAAGTTTGTTACGTTCATAAGCGATGAAGGAAAAGTTATTTAATCAAGAAAACCTGTAACATTATCAAGGATATCATCATAGGCGTCCTTCTCCTTTTCTGGCGACTTACTGAGGATGCCGTAGCTAGACTTGGCCTTTTCAACGATCCTAGTGCTTTGGCTTTTGGTGGCGTTCTCAGCCTTTGACTGCTCCGTGATCTCGTTGAGCTTCGCAGCCAGTTCATCGACGTCAATCAAGTTATTTGGATCAATCTTCTCTAAAGTCTTACGAACATCCTCTTCTTTGATACCATTATTGTCGATTACTTTCGCTGCAAAAGGATTAATTATTAATTCGCCAAAAGGAGCTTATTTGCTCGTGTGATACACAGATGAAAAGAATATACCAAATTTCATGAAAATCCGTTCAGCCATTACGGATCTGTGTGCTAACACGCACAAACCCTTGCATTTAGAATATTGTAGTAGGATAGAATAAAAGTTATATAGAGGCTCGTAAAGGTTTAAAAGCCCGCGATGGATAAAGATTAAAAAATGTTAAAACGGAGCCTCCGGTAGCTAATGAGATTACAAAATGTTTACTATATTACGTAGCTAACTTACCTTCTTTCATCATTTCAACAAGGTTATCCACGGAGAGCTTCTTTTTTATATTATTTATGAGATCATCCATTTTTAGATTTAACTCGGCATCAATTTTGAAAATGATATATTTGTAATTTTTTTTGTGATCCTAGCAATACTCTCAAAATATCATCTTTCAAGTTTCAATTAGTTTTGACAGTGATATTACCTTTTGTTTTTTGATTTCTTGTAGTTTTTTACATTGAAAAAAGAATGGATATGATTGAATGAGGATATAAATAAATCACACAATATCGTAGAAAATACCATTTTGCATTCAATATCTTTGAAACCATATCAAATTGTAAAACGTTCTGTCATTTGCATTGCGAAGCTTGCGAGGGACATAGAGATTGAATGCAAATAAATATCCATTTCTCTAGAGCGAGGACACCTATTCGCATGCCAGTATTTTTTTTACGACACGCTATGCAGTGTTCGTTAACAAAATGGCTTGGACGACAAAAGGTGTAATTAAATCTTGATTGAGTCGAGTGTGTTAACCTGTTTGAAACACGTACGCCGCTGGATCGGGACAGTGTTTCATGATCAAATTATATACCACTTACGTGTCGAGGAAATTACCTATGTACCTAGCTGAGAAACATTGAGTATATCTCATGATTTCACCGAAATATATTAAATCGACTGTAAATCCTATGGTAGACTATACTACCTACACAGTAAAATACTTTAAAATGAAGTTTTTGTTAAATATTCGTAGTATGAGTAAAATCGCATCCATCCGAAATCATAGGTTTTAACTAAGGTACACACAGAAATAAACTAAGACGTACAAGCAGATTGGTTTGTTGAAGTTTTATATTATTATACAGTGTATCTAAATTATAAACCTACAAAAACCTTATACTCTAAACGTCTTGTCACTGGTTCGTTCTTGGTTGTCCTGATTTAGGTCGTTACCTACTTAATCCTAGTTAAAATGACGTTGTTAGTGGAAAACCGAAGCGCAGACGAGAGCCAAAGCTTTAATCATGAGCGTAGCCACGGTAAGCCAGGGGTGGAAAAAGATTTTGGAATAATATATTACTTATACTTGCTTTTCCCCTCACCTGATTTCAGTGATTATAAACAATCTTTGAAAGTTTTCGTTAGATTGGAATTTAGCGCGCAATATGTCACAACTCACGGCAGGAATGTTGCCCTAACAATAGTGCGTCGAATCACTTTTCTAATTTAGTATTCGAATTTACCTTCCCCAAAACAATTTAATTTGTATTTATATGTTTAGAGTATAAATTTAAAAGAATTAAATCACACATTTACTTTTAAACGCCTTAGAAAAAAAAAGGTGAAGCTACAAACAACAAGCATGGCTTGCCCCCATGCGAATATACCATATTACAAAATAAAACTTTTATGAATTACTGTCACTGTGGACCTGAATCGGTGTGTGGACGGCCCTTAGCGAGCACGGCCACCTGTGTAACATCCCATTGTTTGCACCCTCAAATCAGCCCTCTTTGTTTTAACTAATCTTGTGGGTAGCCTCTTTCAGTTAATTGCAAAAGTTCTGGACTAATCCGTACTAAGTCTTATTGAATCCGATTATTGAAGCTTAGAGCTCGAGCACAGTGGATATGCGGAGAGGGGGGAGTAAGTGTATGCGATATCTTCTTAGGGAAAAAAATTGGTTCGTCTATTTGAGAACTAAATCCTAACGCCAAGTGGCAATGCTAATAAGCTTGCAATGGGTTAGCTGTTTGCTTTGGTTTTTGTTTTATTTTTAATTTTATTGTCGTTGGTGGTTATTTTTAGTAATTGTTATTAGTATTAATTATAATTGTCTTGCAATTGCAATAGATGCATACGAATTTGTTTTAGTTCTATTATTTTGTAAATTTATTTTAAAGTTATATTTGTAGATGCGTACGGGTCACAGTAGCTGCCGCGCTTCTCATTTGTGTGTGCCACTGAAAATCAGCGCTGCAACGGCCACTGGGCTGCTGCAGCAAATGCTGAGTGGCAACCTTTTTTCGTCACTTTTATACTAATTGTCACTTATTTAAGTTTTTAATATTATTACCTATACATTGTGACGAGAAATATTTTTTTTTTTCTTTCTTTCAATGCTGTGTTCCGGTTTGAAGGGTGCAGAAGTAGCCGATGTAATCACAAGCACATGTGACGCAGTACAATACCACGTGAGCCGCATCTTAGGTAGAATTTAAGCTGTATTAGGTAGAGGTTAATACGTAAATCATAAGGTGGACCATCTGCCAGTGCGTTAACCTAGAACAAAATTTAAAAACTTAACCTCTCGGATTTCTTAGACTGATATGAAATGTAGCTTTTTAACGAATTAACTTTATAGTATTTAAGTATTTTAAATGTACTCATCAAGCCCTTTAATTTGATACTAATCGCGATATGATTATTAATTTTTCTCGAGGTCACAAATTCGTGGTTATTTTCCGTCATAGTTATATCATCCTTGGTCATGGTCAATTTAACCTAGGATACCCGACCATGAAGACGCATCGTTTTACACCTAATTCGTCAAAGTATATTTAGGAGCTACGAGGGCACAAATGATCATACAGACATACAGAACACGTACAGATAACTCTCCGCGGTCAGGTAAAATAGAACCAGCGTTCCCTGACCTAGAACACTGAGATTAGAAAGGAGACTTGCACTAAGTGGTACCTATCTAGAAAATCATAAGACGATATCGGTAATGAGGATTATAATGAATTTGATCAATAGAAGTGAAGTCAAATGAACATGGTCGGTAAGATGTGGGATATGATTAGCATTTTTCGAAAATAGCGCCCGATTACGTATTCTAATAGTAGGAACCTACGGTCCACCATATAATCTCATAGTTACTAGTTATAGCTACTTGGATACATATCGATCCAACCACAAATTATATACCCCAATCTACCTGAATGAGACAGATGATTAGCCCCGAGCTTTGTTCGGGGAACCATCATTGTCCATTTATTTAGGATATGTGGGATAGCTTTGATTCTCTTCGCGTATGTACTCTTTGTAGCTATTCTATTTTTTTGTCCACTATTATATAAATAAAATTTAAAAAGTATTGTAGGAAAAGGTGCAGAGCCCTAAGTTTACTTTATACTAATAGTCAATAGAATTAAAACAAAAAAGACAAACTTACGTAGGTGTAGATAAATGCAGAGTTATGAGTGGAATTTCAAGGGGAAATTACTATGAAAAAAAACTGTGTGTGTTGAGAAGAAAGTATTTAACGACTAAGAAAAAATACCACGATATTCTAAGTCTGTCTAATCAAATCTCTGTCAATACATGAAGTGGGGTGATATTATGAAAGAGCATTGTTCATACTTTCCAACACGATTTTTATTCTAGGTTAAATGTTTTTATTTGTATAAGATACAACGAAAACTCCCATTTCGTAAAGATTCAATGACCTCGTAGTTCAGGTAAGATTGCATATTAGTTTGAACATGCTAAAGAAGTGATTTTCAAAGTTTATCTTAATTGTGCCTCAACGATCATCGAAGCACCAACTTATGCCATACATCGCAAGGTCTCAGTTCGAGGCGAACTACAAGAAAATAATTAAAACACCAACAGACAGGCCTAATTTCGCCAATAGAATTCAACTTCCAGGGCATTTACCAAAAACACCATCAAAAATGACTGTCATATCATGTCCTAATGAAAAATAAAGCGTTGGTCACATCAGCGAGTTCCCGGCCTGTGTAATTACCGTCCAGCCATCAACTCTGCCAGAAATATTGATGTTATTGCACGCTATCAACCATCACTTACCCGGTAGAAATAACCGGATCGATTTTTCAATTTTCCAGCCAACCATTCGGGTAATTACTTACATCGATAACTGTCCGCCTTTATAATAATGTTTTTAAAACTAAAAACAAAACTGACTTTGAGAAATTTTGTTTTATATCTCCAAAGACCTTCATCAGATCTTCACCAAAATTAAAGGGTATATTCTTTTTGTTAGAAAAATGTTCCAATCATCAAAGAAATGTTTTTTTTCATGGAAAATTTCTACCAATCCGATATCGATAAATTTGATATGGGATCACCTCAAAAATACTGAAATGTTTGAGACTGTCATATTACGTCGGCTCCTAAACAATATCGCAAAGTTGATGAACAAAATCGCAAAGCTAATGGTACGGAGCAGTATCAATAAAAATACTCGTAGCCATATCAATACAATAATAATATTTGTAACCGCTTTAATCCATTACCACACTATCGGAGCTCCAGTATAAACATTGATCCAATATGGATATTTATTTCCTATTTGTTTTAGTTACTTCCATTTACATATAGCTTGGTTTAATTAATATTATTGACGGAACCGTCCGCCTACGGAACAGACTATCAAAATAGGTAAGTGTTCTGAACTCGTGTAATTTGCCACGAACAACTACCCTAACCTACTAAGCTCGAGCGAGCCCAGTCAGGGTGCAGTGCAAACTAGATAATTGGCTATCTACGGCTATCTGACGCGATTAGTCGGCGTCAGTCACCTAGGCTAATTAGTCTCGGCTCTTGATGACGGCCTAATCCGCACTGAATTCGACATTTCAATGTGGGATCAGTGAAACATTACCGTGAAACGCTTTGGATGGAATAATATTAATCATTTTAAAACTCAATAAAAATCAAAGAGTACCAACATAATTGCGAAAAATATGTCAATAAAGATATTTTAGAGTTATAGGATGGCGCTCGGAAATTCTTAGTTTGAATAATATGTTATCCCGTATATATAATTTTGTGATATCTGGTTGGTTGGCCCTATTTTTGATTGGCCTTTGGAACCGTCCAATGGTTACAACTTATCAATAAATAAAGACGGTCAAGTGCGAGAACTCGCGCCCTGAGGGTTCCGTACCATTGGTCGAGGGTTTGGATCCCAGTCGTGCACCAGTGGTCATGGTCAGAAAATAAAAATTCTAAGTGTAGGAATTGACAAAGTTATATTTGCGGTCGCTCACGTAGTCATTTTATGACATTGACCGCAAATATAAATTTGTTTCCTAAAAAACTATGAAATTCCTCAATTTCAGACTTTTCCCTTTAATTGTGTTACAAAAGATCCTAGCATTCCAAATTTCAGAATTGTGAGGTAACTGAAAGTACCTTAGAGGTTTTTCATTTAGCCATTACATTTCCATACAAAAATTATACATTCATTGCCATATCTTTTTAATGCATTAAGCTAGAGCTTTGATTTTTATACGGCACCAGAAGCCTACAGTCCTTAATATGTGGTATAAATTTCAAGTTGATACCTTTAGCCGTCTCTCAGAAAAAGGGTCTTGACAGACGGACAGACAGACGGACAAAAAAGTGATCCTATAAGGGTTCCGTTTTTCCAAATGAGATACGGAACCCTAAAAACATGCAAAAGACCAATTGTTTGATGCCACAAAGTAGAAGACACGCACAACATGACTAGCCTCATAGCTCAGTTGGTAGTAACTCTGCCTTCTGCGCTAGAGGTCGCGGGTTCGATCCCCGCACTGGCCAAACATTTGTGTGATAAACAAAGATGGTTGTTATGTGTCTGGGTGTTAAATATTTATATATTATATATATCAGTCTCTGGTACCCAGTAGTACAGGCTATGCCTAGTTTGGGATCAGTTGACCGGGTGAATATGTCCGGAATATTTATATTATATTATTTATTAACACAAGTCGCACAATAGATTCAGCCCCTTCCACTCAAGCGCTCGCATAATGCAATATTTTGATTCATAACTGTACTAAAGATAACACGGCCCCATTGATATTATGTAAATTCAACGACCCATCTCGGCCACCTCTCTTCTTCACGTCTGCGTAACGTCCAACTTAGCCCGGCTTTCCTTCTACGCTGCTGGCGTGTCGTAGGCTGCGCATAGCAATATTACATTGTGTTTTCTGAAGCGCTGCATTGATTCGCTGAAAATTGCGTTGCGCTGCTTGGTTTATTTGGTTTCTGTACCTAACTGACGATAGTAGGCTAACCACGCCAGCCTAGCAGAATGGCCGGACTTAGCCGCTTAGGTTATGAGCGTTTGCTCTCAATTTATATTCAGGCTTATAGTTTTTGCACTTTTGTTACTGAAAAGCCTATATGCATTGTATAAGACCCTGAATAGTCAACATATTATGTAGGTACTTATCTTTCCAACCACGTGATTTTTATAAAAGTATAATTAAATTGCGTGGCAATTCCGCCAGCGTCTTTGGGACGCTTCCGACTGGTAGTGATCTGGATCAATTGAGCTATCAATAGAGTGTTTGTAATGTTCTTTAGATAGCTCAACTGTTTCTTGTGTATTTTGTAAATATTTACTTATTGATATTAAATTTATATTACGTACCTATATTACCCAAAATAATGATCATCTCTCATTTAATAGAACACTAGTTGTCCCGCTCGCGACTTCGTCCGCGTTTGTTTATTTATACCAACCTAGACCTTTTTTTTCCATTATTCTTGCCGCTATTTCACTACTTCATACTAGGTACTTCTACCTACCATCACCGTCCCGTCACCGTGCAGTCACTGTCCCATCACTATCCAGTCACTGTCCCGTCACCGTCCCGTCACAGTCCCATCACCGTCCCGTCACCATCCGGTCACCGTCCCGTTACCGTCACCATCAACATCATCGTTACCGTCACCGTCATGGTCTTATTTTTTTTGTTATTTATGGGACATGAATACCGATTTTTATGTCTCTAACTTGAATAACATAGGACTTTCAAAGAACCTTTCAACCCCCATTTCATCCCCTTCGGGGGTGATTTTTTGTAAGATGATTTCTTTATAAATGCTTACTCTCTATAAGGAACCTGCATGCCAAATTTCAATTGTAATTCCCATACAAACTTTCATCCCCTATTTACACACCCCGAGGGTTGGTTTTCAAAAAACCTTATATAGGTATTTTATTATTTTGAACTATCTACCTGATAACCGATTTTGATGTCTCTAACTTCAAAAACATAGGACTTTCATACAACCGTTCAACCCCCCATTTCACCCCTTTAGGAATAGAATTTTGCAAAATCCGTTCTTATTGCAAGGTAAAATCTTTTAAAAAATGCCTGTTCCAAATTTCAGACTCCTCGGCCTAGTAGTTTCCGAGATTTCGTGATGAGTCGTGAGTGAGTGGATTACTCCTTTATATACATATATAGATTTGCGCTGAATTGTCATCACAAAAATCACAATGGCTCTACCACCACTCCAGAAAGAGCCAATGACACAAATTGGGGAAAAAATACATTTTCTTTGTGTTTATTTTATAAAAACAGACTTTTCTGTGTGCTTTTCATTTATAAGCAGTCTATTTTGTATGTCGGAGTAGATTGATCGCAGTCTCGCTGATCTGTTTCGTTCTTGGTCTACAAAAATCCCATAAAAAAATGATTTCTGGTCGTAGCTAGAAAATGCAATCTGCTCACACTCGCTACACCACCTCCCAACCCCCGTATCTCAAGAGCCATAAAAGCTTGGGGCGTTTATTTTTCATATTTTCTAATATTTAACGGCCACGGCCATCCCACTTAATATGTGGATGGGAAAGTGACTTAAATTTAATTAATATTGCTTCCTACACCTGTCCGATACTGCACAACGAGGCAAGAACTTATCGTGCCATTTTTAGGGTTCCGAAGTCCGACTAGGAAACCTTTACGCCATGTACCTACGTCTAGGTGTCTGTCCGACGCGACGAGAGAGACGTTTTATCGCAGACTATTAAGTACTACTATTGTCTTTGGTACTACCATGCTGAAAGTTGTTTTATGAATATATTGGGGTGACGCCTACAAATTTCTAATTAAAACTTTAGAGAAATATATCTCATCATGGTTCTTACCTCTCCTCTCCTACATGTAAAGTTGGGTTGTTTTTTCATGTCCCATCATGTAGCATATCGTTGGATAAGTTTTTTAAAAATATAAGGAGGTTTCGTAAACACTTTTTCGGTAGGTACAGAGATCCGTTTAGTAATTTTTTTAATCGCTGATGTAGTCATTTTTGTTAAAGTAAATTGTTCCCACCCGCTACTGGCGTGACCGCTATTTGCGAATACCTGAAAGTATTGGATAGGCAGCACCTTACTGTTACTAAGTCGAATTGACTCGGAACCCTTCACTGTGCATTGTTCGAAACGCGCTTAGCCAATTTATTCTATTTTGATAGGTGTGTGTGTGTGTATGTGTGTGTGGGCATGCCCGGATGTACCTAAGATTTGTAGGTAGAGCGGATGGACCGATTGAACAAACGAGATGTCGTTCGAATGGTCTTGTGACCCTCTCAGTGGATTTATAACATCAATTTTAGCATCGGTGTTCCTAGAATAACGATGATATTTTTCAGTAAGATTTTTATAGCTTTCGATTCCTTACCTAATGGGGTAGTGTATTTTAGACATAAATTATTCTTATATATTCTCGTAAAAACCAATAAAGAGCTTTTATGGAGCTTCTATGGAAGGTAGTAGTGAGCCATTAAAAAGTAATTATCGTGTGCATAACGAATGCATTAAAATATAAGTATTAGACTGTTGTTAGTATTTATTTTAAATCGAGGAATTTAATGCTTAGTCTCGCACAACGTATAAACATTTGATGCGTGAGACAAATTATGGCTGATTTACGTATCCATACAAAGGAATAGCCACACGCAAGAATCATAATAGGACGAAAGCTTTGTACGTACTATTTTGCTAACAAAGTCAAAGACAAAGTCAAAGTCAAAGTCAAAAGGCATATATTTCAATAAAATCACTAGGATCACTTTGAAACGTCTTAGAAACTAGGTGAAGCTATGCCTGTTCCTCGCGACCAAGCCTAGAAGAATCAGGCAACAAACACGGCTTGGTGCCTATCATTTTTTTCGATGATCCTTTTTCACAAAATGGAATTTAAAGCTTCATTGTGGTGCCGATCGAACTAGGTGAGGCTCAAAAGAAAAGTTATCTAATTATAATCCCTAACAGAACTAAGTCGAGCCAAGTAGGACTAATCGGCATTGTACGTATTGTATAGGTATGCCTACTACTATGATTTAAGAGCTTAGCTCTTGTCGGTGTAATGTTGCAATTCCTTCCATTCGGATCTTTCCAATGCGAGCTTCTATACTTCCTTATACGACATGACGGCAGTCTTCTCTTTTATCTGACTCATGTTACTAATTCTTGGTCTTCCTCTTCCTCGTTTTCCTTCTACCTTTCCTTCAATGACGTTCTATCATGTCGTATAATATGTCAAATCATTTTTAACCGACTTCAAAAAAGAGAAGGTTCTAAAGTCGGCTGTTTTTTTTTGTGTATGTTACTCGATATATCCGCCAATACTGAACCGATTTTGATAATTCTTTCGCTGGTGTATAGAGTATGATCTCGGGGTGGTCCCATATTAATTCTTGAGGGATTGCTACTTGTCCCGTAAAACTTAAAAAAACGTCATCATCTCTTGAAATCACGACTTGCCGATTTTTTTTTTGTCGACGTTGCCGTTGGTATGTTATGGTTAACCCCACGACTTCGTTCGGTTGCTGCTATTTTTACATAAACTTTAACCTTATGGGTTGTGTGTCGGGAATTCCTTTCTGTGCACCCATACGTTACAACAGGAAGCTACACTGCAAATTTCGCACTCTTAGGATTTTGGTTAGGCTCTGCGTTGATTTTCAAAGAGAATAAAACCAATACGTTTGATTGTCAGTCAGTACCGTGAGAGTTATTATTGATGATGAATGGATGTCATACTTACTTTTGTTTTTTATTCGAAAGTGTAGTTGGCCAGTGTCATCCTCAGTAGGTAAGCAAAACGCAAAGAGGTTGATATTAATCTTGTAAATATTCAGGAATTTGATGTCGGTTTTTAGTTTTTGTAAAAAATATCTTATTCCTCTTCTTTTTTGTATAGTCTTCATCGACGTAATATCCGGTCTTCATAAAATTGTGTCAAATAGAATTTGACTGTTCTTTAATTTTTTAATTATTTAATGGGCTTTCGAGATATGGGCAGGTAAACAAAATCAGATGATCGAATATTGATTCGATTTACTTTTATATGATACTCAACATTGGTTGATAAAGGGTTTTGATTGCACGTTTTAAAAATTGTAATCACTTAATTCTAATCTTTATACTTTTTGTATTACCTAAAGAGCCATTTTATATTAGGCGATTTTAGCAATATACATCTTAAAATCTCAGTTTGGATCGATTTTATAGTATGTATGAACAAAGCTCTTTCATATGAAACGCCATCTCGTGTAATTATTATTTTTAAACCCCCATTCTAGACTCCTTTATCTTACCAACCCCTTGGCCGATTTAACTCATATTCTTACCAGCCAATTTTGATAGCACAACCTGTTGAACTATTAAATTCCATAAAGATCGGATTGAGGGTTCGAAAGTTACGCTCTAACAAATAGTCCTAACCTGCTAACGTACAAAGCTCATTCTCGCTTCGCTCGCTCGCTTATTAATCTAGCACAGAAGAAAGAAGTAGCTGAATGCGCGTGTTTTTAACTTCATCTCGCTTTATAACCGCGTACGGCGCGTTATAATGCTTCAAAAATTTGTTAATAATGCTTGAAAATGTTTCATACCTAGTTATTTTTGAAAGTCCATTACAAAATGGACACACAATAAACAACATATGATATTAACCCGGATACCAGCGAGCGCAAAAAACAGTTGCCGCAGCAATAAATATTATCGAGGTAGCTGCTAATGTAAAATTGTAGGACGCCGGGAATAAGCCCGCAATGCATCTACAAGGCACTCCCGCCGTACTAACTGCTGGATAATCTATGGTCTCGTGTATACTAACTGTGCGATAAGCTGCGACGATACTGCTACTTTATCTTTATTTAACACTGCCGGACGAAGCACGCAATTTTAATGGACTTGTGAAATATGTGGAATGCGGTACTTATTGGTGTAACGTTCGAGTTCACATCTCTACAAGTACTCGTAATATGTATGCTATCCCGATAGGGGATGTGTTCTACGACTTTTGGAAACTATCTATGAAAAATCATATGTTTCTGGGTGAATTCACCCGTGGAATTTGTATATTTTTAATTATTTCCTTCAGCTTTTTAGCACGTGTTAATGCACACTTACATATTCGAACAGAAAAACTCATTGGATCAACTCAAACTCGGGGTACCTCCCACTAGGCAAATACGGCTTTAGTGAAATCTCATAGAAATACGCAACAGACATTACGAATCAGATTTTTTCATGCTCATGGCTCTCGATCTAGAAGCATTAAGACAATTGCCCGGTCCGTGGCACTTCCCTCATCCAATTGGTTGTTTACAAAGCCGCCACCGCCGTGCACCGGCTCGGGACACCTGACCAAACAATACTTTAATTCCATTAGCCGCTGGATTCACAGTGATTTCACTTATTTACTTTCTCGTTGAGATTTTTCTATTTTATTAGAACTTGAAACATCTTGGTTCTCGGCAAATATTACGGAAGTTTTTAAAATTTAATAAAGAGATTACATTTTAGAGAGCTTTGTGGTATTTCCTCAACTGTTTATTTAATCTCAGTAATACGTACTTGTATAATATCGTGAGTACATCCGATGCCGCGTAGTAGCTTAGAAGATAAATGAAGGGAGTTTTATCTTTGAAATGGTAACTACTACAAAATGTAGCCACGAGCCGGATGTTAGACTTGCGTATGACCTTAGAGATCTACAAGGAACTGAGCACCTGGAAGTCTAAGAGGATGATGCTTCGGGGTAGTCGCAAGCTATCTATTTATTTATTATATAAATAAATAAACAGTCACATAAATTAGGCCTGACCCCGCATTAGGATTCATGGGCCCCGGGAGGGGGTGCAAGGGGAAGTAGGTACTTGCACCCCTATTTTATCATCATTCATATTTGAATAAAACGAAATACAGAATGCACTCCCTTTAAAAATAATCCTGCCGGCGCCCATACTAGGACTCCCTGTGTTGTGGGTATCGGAAACTACGGTAACATGGTACCACAAAACTCGGTGATATTGCAAACATTAGCCCCGCCGGACATTACTGATTGTTAAGTCCATCCTCATCTTGTAACAATATTTAACCGCGTTCGCAAACAGCGATCACCCGCTAAGTAACCGCTAGTGGCAGTAGTGGTTAACAATAGCAGGATTACTCTGAATCGCCTAATCCGAAGATTCGTTTACGATTCACCAATTTCGTGCCACAGGCGACCCTATTTCATAGAAGATAAGGTCGCCCACCAAAATGAAATTTCGTATTTTAGGTTTTACAGTACACCTACTGATCATTTTCGTCTTCTTTTTGTCGTGTCACTGATTTTTTCTTGGTGATCCTGTATTAGGTCAGTGACCAGGTTGAGGGCTTTGGGCATACTCTTAAGAACTTACTTTTAGAATCCAATTACCAACAGCTTTTTTATCTGAACTCTTCAATTATTTGTTTATATAAGACTAGCTTCTACCCGCGGCTTCGCTCGCGTGGTACCGACATAAAAAGTAGCCTATATGCTATTCTAGGTTAAGAACTCTATATATATCCCAAGTTTCAACGAATAGGTTGAGCCGTTACGGCGTCATTGAACAACAAACACCCAAACATCTAAACATCCAAACATCCTCACAAACTTTCACTCGCGACTTCGTCCGCGTTTGTTTATTTATACCTACCTAGACAATTTTCCATTATCCATGCCAAAGTACTAATACTTATTATGCAGCTATTTCCCTACTTCATAGGGCTTCTACCTACCATCACCATTCCGTCACCGTCCAGTCACCGTCCCATCACCGTCCAGTCACAGTCCTGTCACCGTGCCGTCACAGTCCCATCACCGTCCCATCACCGTCCGGTCACCGTCCCGTCACCCGTCCCGTTACCGATAAAAAACATATGACTTTCATACAACCGTTCAACCCCCATTTCACCCCTTTAGGAGTTGAATTTTCCAAAATCAGTTCTTATTACACGGTTAAACCTTTTAAAAAATGTTTGAAAAATGAAAAAGTGAATGTGTGAGTGGACTACTCCTTTATATATATAGATTAGGATATTAGATACTAATCAAAAGATAATTATCTGCTACTAAACCTAAAACTTTGTTTAGTTAGTTTATCATGTTCGCTAAACTAACCTAGAATCTTTGACAGTTTATTTCCCAGAATCATGTAAAGTTTCAAAGGTTCCATCAGACAACAGTTTAAGGTCGAGTCTGCCAGATCAATATTTTCGCTAAAGTTCGAAAACAATCATGGAGTCTCGCGCTCGCTGGATACGAATATGCGATCTGAATCACAATGTTCCTTTATCTCGCACCCACCGCGTAACTTACTTATGGATGAAAGACTGTATCCAACACTCTTTGACTACATATTACCTAAGAGTATTGGATTTTTCAAAAAGATCAAAGATAGTGGAAATACTGAATTCCGTAAAAAATATTCAAACTATTATGACGAATGGAAACATGTAATGGCAAGTAGTTAGACATTTTTAAGTGTTTTGTCCAATTGGTACGTTTTGACGGTTCTTCAAAAGAGGATCTTAATTTAAATTATCTAACGACCATTCTGTTATACTCGTCGTTATATCAGGTTTCTGTCATTGTTACTGCACTGAAAACAAATGAACGACTAAGGATACCAGGGTTACTTTCCAGCCCATTAATGTAAAAGCTACGTTCAGTTACAGTGACAAAATTGTAGATTTGTATTTTTATAGGACTCAAGCGCAGAGCATATAATTCTAAGCAAGGAAGGTGCTTTTTTTCAAGGCCTGTAAATCCGCTGGGCGCGAAGCCATTCTCCACGCTCGGCAAACTTAGAAACTGGGCCAAAGTAGGCTTTTGCAAAATACACGGGGAATTCTCCGCCCTCCCTTCACTATATTACGTGCTTATAAACTATTTCCTTGGAAATTTCTCACGTGCCTCGAAATAAAAATGTGAATTTTTGAAAACTCTCTTGGCTTTAATTTTTTTAAGTAATCCACCCTTTATCTGATTTATTCTCTTAGTTCCAAAGCGGTACAGTTTACTATCGCAATACTTAAAACGGCAATGTGCTAGCTGATTCAAACTTTTCTTACAGTTTAATCTTGAACTTTATATTTCGTAAAATGACGAGTAATAAAGAGTGGGTTACTTAAAAAAATTAAAGCTAAAATTGTTTTCAAAAATTAACATTTTTATTTCGGTTTGTTTCCAACAGCTTCAGATATGCGAGACCGACGGCATCGAAGAACTGAGCGACGAAGAGACCCCCGGTGGAGGCCGCCGCCGACTTGTTATTGTCAAGACTCTGTGGCGCGGCTGCCATAACGATATCAAGTGAGTAACAATCTCTTCTTTACCTGAATTTACCGAAGTTGGTCATAAAAACTGAGCTGATTCTTCTAGGCTTGGTCGCGAGGTGGTGTAGCTTCAGACGTTTCAGAAGACGACTTAGAAGTTTTATATTAAACAACTAGCTGTACCCTCCAGTAATATATATATATATATATATATATATATATATATATAGTAATATATATATGTTTAAAGATGTGATGTAATATTTAAACGTAGATATTTAAAAATCACTAAAAACCATATCTCACTAATTGTTATTAAATAAATGTTTGCAAAGTTCCAAATCAATATTTGCATTAAAGATATTTTTCCATACAAACTTAGAACCCCTCTGTCCTCCCTCTCAAGGGGTGTAGCGCGATATAACATAGCCTTTGTAACAATTTAGACCATAGACAATAACTTTTTAGTTTTCATAAAGATGAATACTGAGATTAGCTCGAAGGCTTCCGTATTAAATATTTTTTGAAACATTTTTGAGCTCCTAAACACGTTTTTGAAGAAAAAAACATATACAGGTGAGTTTTTTTTCAGGGCCACTTAGGTGAAATCGGAAACCGTGAGAGTAATCGAAAAGTGATGTTAGGAGCTACGATACCGTTTTTTTTTAAAGTTGTTATTTTTTTTAAATTTTCACAAAAAAAATTTTTTTGCTGATTTTATTTTTCTTTTCTGTGTTCTATGTTTGATAAAAAGTAGATAAATGTATAATAACAATATGTATAAAGTTGTTGGAACACCTTCAAAACTGCAAATTTAAAAATTAAACAATATTTTTTTATCGAAGGTTTATTATTTCGGTCGGACTATGTGCAAGCAAAACCATTAATTAGTAATAAATAACCTTCGGTAAATAAATATTGTTGAATTTATAAACATATAATTTTGAAGCTGTTCCAACAACTTTAGACACATACACTCGAGAGCATAGAAATCGCACATAGCGGAATTTTCCAACATTTTAATTTCGACGCTTATTTTTTTTTAAATTAATGTGATGTTGCAAAAATAACTTAAATTAAATTGAAGTACACACTGTTAGCTTCCTAAAAACACAAAATGTCTAGCCTTGACCTTCGAAATCATAACAGTGGCAACTAAACAATAGAATGGCCTAAATTAGCTCGTTTCAAGTAGCGCTGTTTGTGGGACTTTGAGCAGGTATAAAAGGTTAAAAAAACAATAAATTTGTGA
The DNA here is from genome assembly GCA_947579855.1 of Anticlea derivata. Classification (NCBI taxonomy): domain Eukaryota; kingdom Metazoa; phylum Arthropoda; class Insecta; order Lepidoptera; family Geometridae; genus Anticlea; species Anticlea derivata. The sequence continues at coordinate 5,687,273 of OX388257.1, forward strand.
ATGTATCGATTTATTAATACGAGGTATTGCCTCCCCTAGCCTGAATAACAGCTTCCATTCGCTGTTTCATTGAAGAAATCAATTTTTTTACGAAATCCTGCGGTATGCTGTCCCATTCTTCCTTGATCGCGGTTTGGAGCTCTCTGAGACTCGTAGGCGCTGCGTTTCTAGCTCTTACTCGTTTCTTTAGTTCGTCCCATAAGTGCTCAATGGGATTGAGATCTGGGCTTCGAGCAGGCCACGCCATAACGAGTAGTTCAACCTCCTCCAAGTACTGGCGTACTATAGCAGCGGTGTGTGGTCTAGCGTTATCCTGCATAAAAACGAAGTTTTCGCCGATAAATCCAGAAAAGGGCACAACATGTTCTTCCAGGATCTCCTCAACGTAACGTTGGGAAGTCAATCCACCCGATCGACGGTCGGTATCGGGCCCTGTGATGAAGACAAGTTCGGTTTTCGCTTCCAGAGAAATGCCTCCCCAGAACATACACGAACCACCGCCGTATGCGACCCGTTCGGAGATGCAACATTGAGCAAAACGCTCACCAGATCTTCGGTAGACTCTACCTCGTCCGTCGTTACCATGAAGGCACATCCTGCACTCGTCGGAGAAGAGGACTGCCTGCCATTGATCCATAGTCCAATTAACGTGATTTCGAGCAAACTGAAGGCGTGCTTGTCTGTGCGCTGGGGTCAATTTTGGGCCAGTTGCTGGTCTGTGCGCTGTCAGACCTCCTTCAGCTAGTCTTCTTCTAACGGTCCACCGACTGACTTCCACTTCTCTAACTTCCTGGAGCTGCTGTCCGAGTTGAACTGCATTCAACCGGCGATTTCGTAGTGATGTATTCACAAGGAAACGGTCATCGCGCTGTGTTGTCGCACGTTTTCGGCCTGTTCCTGGTCGCCTGGTATAGCCACCAGTTTGCTGATATCGCTGGTATACACGTCGAACAGCATATCTGCTCAAATTTAATTGACGAGCCACTTGACTTTGGTTCTGTCCAGCTTCGATAAGTGCAACCACTTGAGACGCTGCTTCTGGTGTGGTATCCATTTTCTTGTTTAGAGAGATGACGTATTCGTTAAAGGACCTTTCTGCCTGGGAGTTGGTATGCAAATGATGTAATTTCAATCATCCTTTATCGTTTTATACCTGCTTAAAGTCCCACAAACCGAGCTACCTGAAACGAGCTAATTTAGGCCATTCTATTGTTTAGTTGCCACTGTTATGATTTCGAAGGTCAAGGCTAGACATTTTGTGTTTTTAGGAAGCTAACAGTGTGTACTTCAATTTAATTTAAGTTATATTTGCAACATCACATTAATTTAAAAAAAAATAAGGGTCGAAATTAAAATGTAGGAAAATTCCGCTATGTGCGATTTCTATGCTCTCGAGTGTAGTTATCGTACATTTATTTATTTATTAAAAAACAAAGAACCCTAAAATGCTATTTTTTTTCCATGAACTAAATTTTTTGTAAAACTGTAAATAAATTTCAACTTTTTTTAAAGCTGATCTTATTTTTTTCAAAATAGAGCCCGTGACTTTTAACCTCTCTTTTCGATCACTCTCACGGTTTCCGATTTCGCCTAAGTGGCCCTGAAAAAAACTCAGCCTGTATACAGATTTATTGGATAAATAAAACATATTTTATGTATAGATGTGTTTGTTCTAGAGCGGCGTTTGCCCGCGAAGCTACATGGGGCGCGGGTTTGAAGCACCCTCAACTAGCCAGAGTGCTAGGTTTGAGTCTGCTCGAGCCCCCATGCGCAGCTCTAGATCGCGGGGAAGCCGCTTGTCTCCCGACCATTTTACGACGCGAAAAGAAACTCAGGTGAATACACCTTCAATGCAGTTAAAACGTGGATTCGTTCAAATTATTGATGTATGAACCAGCTGCCAGAAACCAGCCACGTATTTACGGCGTGGTCTTACATAGCGTCTAGTTTGTGAGTGAATGTTTGAGTTAGAGCCCAATGCCGTTTTAAATGGAGCAATCACTCGCAACCAAAACAACTCGATTGCAGCCAGCAGACTGTCAGCCGCAAACTAGACACCATCAGCTAAAGCTAAGACCGCGCCCTTACATAGTTGGTTCGATCGGCACATTTTCGCTAACTATGAGTTTTCTATACAATGGCGTCAGCGTACGAATGAAAGAGGCCTTACTTGTATTAACACTAAACTATTTTTTACAGTTATTCGAGTTTGATTCACATATGCTGTCAGATAGCAGCAGGCATGAAGTATCTGGAATCATTCGAATTAGTACACCGCGATTTGGCAGCCCGGTAAATATCCTACGAGTATACTAAAATATCTCGTTTACAATCACTGAGTGTCCTATCTTTTATTTTACAAATCAATTGATACTGCAACATTATCACAATATTGGCAAGTTCACGAGTAAGAATTCTTGCACTGAAACGACACGTTTCAGTTGTGGCAGGCAATAGTTGATTCGTCACTGAAGCATGTGCCGTGCTGTCTTATTGTTTCTTATAACACAGTTCATACTTTATGCTCGGAAACATCACTTTATTTTATGGTGGGATCGTAGAAAATGTTCCCATTATGAGAGTTCTACGACACGGCTATGTGTCAACTCAATGCTAGTTATTTTATCATGGCTACGCCGTAGCTACGTAGCAGTGCTACGAGCTAAGAGACGAGAGTGCTGCTTTTTTTTTTTTTTTTTTGTGTGGGGAAATCCATCATGGATCCCTCCTTTCGCGGGGGCAAAAGAAGGGTATGTCGGACTCCTACCGACTAAAACCACCACGGTGGCCGGCCTCCATGCCTGTCAAGGGGCTCCGGGATCTCCGTACGGAACGCACCGGTGCCCCTCTCGCATATCGCCTGAGCACTGTCCCGGGAATGACACCCACAGTGACCCCCGGCACCCTCACAGGTGCTAACGACGGCACTTGCCACCAGTGCCGCCGCCATCCCGGGATCCGCATATGAGCAGCCAGAGCCCCGCTCCAACCACCCGCGGATTCACGGGGCAGGCGGCGCGGGGCGGCCGTTGTTAGCGCCCAGCCGCCGCCTTCTTCTCCGAGCGGGATCGGCCCTCTCCCGATCTCGCTCGGCGGCCTCTTTCTGAACCATTACGGTCTCACAGAAAGAGGCCACGGCCTTCCACGCCGTCTCATCTGCCAACATAGCCGCGACTACACTTGGCAGAGAGAGGTCCGGCCCGATCCTGTTGGCCAGGATTCCGCGTTCGTCGTACCACGCTGAGCAATGCTTCAGCGTGTGCTGCACGGAATCCAATTCCCACCCACAGTGCTACGAGCCTATACTAAGCCAACTTGTTGATTTATGCATTTGTTTGCAGGAATGTGACAGTGAGTGAGGACCTCGTCGTTAAGGTGTCGGATTACGCGATGTTTTGCGAGGAGTTCGTGGGGGATTACCATATAATGCCGGACGGCACACATATTCCTCTGCGCTGGATGGCATGGGAAAGCCTCTTAATGGTAAGTTTTTAGAGGGAAGACGCGTATGTGTACCTTAGAAACCCACACTTACCTAAATAATATAAATATGCCAAGAGCATGTTGGACCACGCATGGTGAAGCCTTCAGAAGCCAGTATGACTTAGTTATATTTTTAGCACAACGATGATTTAGTAAGAGTGCAAGAACAAAATAATATAGTATTCTAGTGTATATCCAGGAAAGATATAGATCAATGATATTATATGAAAAGTTATGTAGTTTTATAATAGGCTCTTTACTTTACTCACTTTTAATTAGCGCCTGAAAACTGTGAAATAAAGGAAGTCAGCCATCTGTAAAAAATGGTTTTTAGTTTCAACAATATTGTTTTTGCTTTGCTTTAGCAAAAATTTCATCTTATTTCTCATAAAATAAACATTCACATAATAGAGTTTTGATAAAATAAGTGAGCATTTTAAACGAAACCTCTGTTTAGTTTCCAGTTCATTGAATCGTTGAATTATGAATTCACTGAGTTTAGAGCTCTTGATCCCTGAATATGCAGACTGAAGCATCCATTCCATTTTTTTCGTCAACTTTTCAAACTCCAATTTTACGTAATCTTAATTTTCTTTTGTTTGTTATAGGGAATGTATTCACCGGCCAGTGACGTTTGGTCATTCGGAGTCACTGTTTGGGAAATACTAACTTACTGCTCGGCCAAGCCTTTCGACGAGATGAACGATGATCAGGTATGGCAGAAGTTCCTCTCCTCTAACTTACAGCATTCGTTTTCAAGCAAATTCTTTACGTGGCCCACGTGTAAACAAAGTAGGTCTCGTTTTATATATCCTATATTGTCGACGACCTTAAAAAGCAATGGTGCGGGTTCGATTCCCGCTGCGGAACAAATGTTTAGGTACATGATCTGCAAATATTTGTTTCGTGTCTGGGTGTTGTGGTACCATAGTACTCGTAGTTTCTGATTCACAGGGAATCCAAGTGTGGGGTCAGGTCACTATGTATGTGACTGTTGGGTGTTGTTTATTTATTTATTGTTATCTTGACTATGTTAGTATTTCATGTGTATTCGTTTGCCAGGTGGTAGCAAACGCCGGCGAGTGGCGCTGTGGAGGTCGAAACGCGCGTGTGCCGTGCGCGCCGCTGCCGCGCTGCCGCCGCGAGCTGTACGACCTCATGCACGAGTGCTGGCGTCGCGAGCCCGAGCACCGCCCGCGGTTCCACGACCTGCACCGCTTCCTCGATCGCATGAGCAACGGATACCAACCGCCGCTCCACCGCTAGATCTACCATAGCGTTCTTCCGTGGGTTGCGTCATTTGCGACATAACCCTGTCACGAGTTTTACGACCTCTGCACAAGTGCACAAGTGCTGGCGTCGCACGCAACGGATGCTAGCTGCTTAGACCTACGCGAGCTTACCAAGCCCCAGACTGCACTCTACGTGTTCCGGTTGGTATGGCTACCCGAAAGGTATTCATTCTACACACTAGTTGCATTGATATTATTACTTATTACACAGACAAAACGACAAATACACGGTCCTAACTTATGTTCTACATTTTTTTATTGTTTTTTATAGAACAGTCAGTATGCAAATACTCGCTGTTTAGGGTTCTAATAAATTAAAACTCATTTTATCATATGTTTGTGGATACGATAATTGGTCATAAGATGGTTAACAAGTGCAAAACAGCTTTCAAGAAATTAGTTAACAATTCTAACTTTTTTTATTTAATTTTATCTTTTTGTAATCCTATTTGTGAACTACAGAATAAGCCCCTTTCGTGTTACCATCCCAAATCCGGAACAACGTGTATACGACAGTATTAGAACAGTATTTATGATTAGGTATGCACAAGACGCTTCGCAACCCCGGCGCCTGCGCGTCTCTCTTGTATTTTGGAGGCGCAACTGCCCGGGGCAATCGTCTTAGATGGATAAGGATAAGGGACGTCGATAGCACGGGCCTTCGACGTTCTCGAAGTAGGTTTCTGATCAGTTAACGCATCGAGGTAAAGTAGCTTTTCAGGAATCGATTGCACTGTTGTGTTTTTCGGCCGCTGCGAGTCGTCTCCTGTCTTCATTTTATCCAGAGGGGAGGCGGCCCGGATGCCGCGTGTGTCATCCCCTCCTCATCACTTTCGCCTAGCGCTCCCCAGATCTTCCACTATCACCGCCTCTACGGCACTCCTTTCGGCACTACTTCAATGTGCGATAGAAACCGCATGCATCACGTCACCGTCGCTCATTTAGGCTGTCACCTTCGGCGGTTATGTTTCTCATTGCATATTCAAGTAGTGGCCCGCCCGTGGCCGGCCGCCTGCCTGCTCGGCGCATATGTTTGACTTGATTTCCAGGTCTCATATCGACGACATCACCGTGCGACCGGCTCCCGGGCCTAGAATAAAATCTATTCCTAATTCCTAATGATGATCCTATATTTTTTTATAAAACCTTATATGTATTTTATAATTTTAAGATTATCGTATACTTCGGAGGGTAAACACCTCCAGGGCGACGATCGCCCCCTGTGCTTCTTGTTTTCTTCAATCGAGCACTTAACGTTTAAGGTGAGGTTGGGCCGCCTCCGGAAATGTAGACACAATGGGGGTAATTTTATGAGAGAGATTTTAGTAAAGCGGAACGGTTTGCGGCGGGAGGAGGCCACGGCCCGACGAGTGATATTTTGTATTTGTTTGTATTTCCGGAGAGAACGAGCCACCCGAATTAATGTATTGTATCTACGTGTATCGCGGTCTAACCTTGTGGCCGTACCATAATAGAACTTAGTTTAGGGTACATTAATGTTTTAACTTCAGTATAATAAAATCGCATTTAAGGATATTTACGACTTTAGCCTTGGATTAATCTGGTCGATCTGTAAGTGTTTAATAAAATTATCGAGTAGCTCCCCTTGTAACCGCATCCTCTCGGTGTTGTAACATTAGCCAATAATAACTCTTCGGTGTGAAACTAGTAAATCTAAATATAAAAAAAAATTACAAAATGACCTTTCTTGACAAAATGTAGATCATAGCGGCGATAAGTTTTTACAATACCTGTATAATGACCGATATTCAAAAGCCGTTCAACCACTCACTTGAAATTACCATGAGCTTTCACACCCAAGCCACCGATGGATGGCGTCAAAACCGCCTCTCCAGAATCGTTTATGACGTCTTCGTTAACGAACGGTTTAAAGCTCTAGTTATAGATACAACTGATAGTTTTAAGTGCGTGGGTGTATTTGAGCTCATGTACCAGCTCAGTTACTTTTCTCATTGCATATTCAAGTAGTGGCCTGCCTGGGGCCGGCCGCCTGCCTGCTCGGCGCCAATGTTTGACTTCATATCCAGGCCTCATATCGGCGACATCACCGTGCGACCGGCTCCCGAGCCTAGAATTAAATCTATTCCTAATGATGATCCTATATTTTTTTATAAAACCTTATATGTATTTTATAATCTTAAGATTATCGTATACTTCGGAGAGTAAACACCTCCAGGGCGACGGTCGCCCCCTGTGCTTCTTGTTTTCTTCAATCGAGCACTTAATGTTTAAGGTGAGGTTGGGCCGCCTCCGGAAATGTAAACACAATGGGGGTAATTTTATGAGAGATTTTAGTAAAGCGGAACGGTTCGCGGCGGGAGGAGGCCGCGGCAAGACGAGTGATATTTTGTATTTGTTTATATTTCCGGAGAGAACGAGCCACCATAAGGTTAACGCACCCGAATTAATGTATTGTATCTACGTGTATCGCGGTCTTACCTTGTGGCAGTACCATAATAGAACTTAGTTTAGGGTACATAAATGTTTTAACTTCAGTATAATAAAATCGCATTTAAGGATATTTACGACTTTAGCCCTGGATTAATCTGGTCGATCTGTAAGTGTTTAATAAAATTATCGAGTAGCTCCCCTTGTAACCGCATCCTCTCGGTGTTGTAACTTTAGCCAATAATAACTGTTCGGTGTGAAACTTGTAAATCTAGGGCCCTTTCTTTACAAAATGTAGCTCATAGCGGCGATAAGTTTTCACAATACCTGTACAATGACCGGTATTCAAACCCGTTCAACCACTCACTTGAAATTACCATGAGCTTTCACACCCAAGCCACCGGTGGATGGCGTCAAAAGCGCCTCTCCAGAGTCGATTATGACATATTCGTTAACGAACGGTTTAAAGCTCTGGTTATAGATACAACTGATAGTTTTAAGTGCGTGGTGTATTTGAGCTCATGTACCAGCTCAGTTTGCGATTCGTCAAATCTTGTCGTTGTTCAGATGTTGCGATGATGCATCGCTGTGTTTTTCCACCTACGTTTCTTTAGATAGGTACCTACCGAGAACAGAGACAAAAAGCAGAAGACGGGAATATTCCGTTCGCAGTGCAAATACGCCCTCGAAAGACATCGGTAAATGGTTAACCGACTCTCTTACGAAGTATCGCCAGTTCGGCTCATAAGCGAGCAGTATTAAGGAGTGCGTTCAATGCATACGTTTTATTATTTTTAATTTTATTTTCACACCTCATTATTAAAAAATAACACATGGCAAAAAAGCAAAGAAAAAATATAAAACACAAAACCAAACAAAATATGCTATAGGGAACAAATATGTAAATAAGAAAGATTATAATATATTTTTGTAACGCCTTTCTGTAAGTAAAACTATCCTGTGCTAATTCTAAGTTCTAATTATTCAAACATTTTGCAATTCTTAGTATTTAATAGTATGGGTAAGTTGCCTTTGAATATTCAGGGCTGCATCTAGGCTAGGGGCTTAATCATGACGTCTTACTGCCATTCAAGTGCAAGCGTGTCAGCACTATTTGACACGAATAAGAACCATAAATCTTTGAGACTGTCAACTAAAGTCACCGCCTAAACAAAATTGTAAAGTTGATGGTAAGTCAGCTACAAAAGTTCTTTAACGGAAGTTTCATTAACATTCGTATCTGACATACTAGTATAGTTACTTTAAGACCAACATGCTTTTAGTTGTAGGGTTAGAGTTGGGAGTGAGATGGCCCTTTAATATTCACTCTCGCTGTGTCCCTTGAAAGCTGCCACTCTCCGGTCTGTTTTCGATATCACAAAGCAAATATTATGTATACTTATTACTTAAAGGGGTGAGCCATTGACGAACCAAACCTTCAGTACGTCAGTGCGCCTGCGAGCAACAGGTGTAATCCGCCAATGTAGATATCACCTAAAAACCAACGGATCCACGTTATGGACCGACGACTTATAGGTTTGCAGGACTTTTGCATGTACTTAAATCCAAAAACCGCAGTTAGCCGAAAGTCTTATCAGTGGATTCTGTGTCTTGTATTTATTTGAAACAGACTGTTGCTATGTTCATTGCGGAAGAGAGATACGGCTGGACCAATAAAAAAAACCCAAAGGGACGTTTTAGACGTGTTTTAAAAATTACGTTTCGCTCACTCGGGGAGGTAAAATTAATGATTGTGCTTCAGCCCCATTGGACTATATGACAATTGCTTTTTTGTATCTATTACCGGCAATCAGGACAATAAGATTCTATACATAGAATACCTAAAGCATTCAGGCAATGTGTTAAATAAAGCTGCCAATAAATACATGAAAAAATTACTTTGTAATAAATACTAATGTACGATAACTGATGCCTGAATTATGCACATTGTCAGTGACTTAGCTACACAAATTAGGTAATATTCGGCTTTGCATTGGATATCTGCAGTTAGATTCACCCGCGGGTATCGCAGATGCTTGTACGGTCTCACTCCCAAATGTGATTCGGTTTAGAGCTCCACATTGTAAACTTGGTTGTGATTTGTCTCAATATTTTTACACTCAATTTCTAGTGACTAAGTCGTTCATTCTGTTTTTCTTTGTTAAAATTTACCAAATCGATAAACCTTCCGTTTCATAAATATTTTTTGTGTATGCTAATTGTTAAATTTGAATTTGTGATAAATAATATTTTTTTCCTAATAACAAATTATTTGTTATATTTACCTTTTTTTTAATATTAGGTATATACATAATTTTATGAGTTTCTACGCACTACGCGCTACGTTTCTTTATATTGACCGTTATAACGACCAAGTTTTCAAAAACGTTGTAGTTGTAGGTTAGGTTAGACAAAATTGATATTACTATACTAACCATACTTACACCTCGGCTATTATAAACTTAATTTTAAGTTGTACATTTTCAGAAATTTTGTTCCACAAAGCAATACGAAGATTACAGTAGTGTAGAAAAGTAGTTTGATGTTAGTATATAATTAATTATAAAGATCCGTAAGCCATATCAAAGTGAATACACAAATTAAACGAAGGGTTTGAATTCGCAAACAATACCATCCTCCTGAACACACTTTCTTGCTATGTACCTACTGTATTTTAGGTTCTATGTCACTAAGTCGGTTCGCATTAGACTTACGCCCGAATACTGAATGGTGACCTAATTTATTTTTTTGAGTATACGATTCAGAACGATAACGGCGTCTCAAATAATTGAAACCATCTCAAATAGTTCTCTGACGTTTCAGCATTCGGGCAATAGACGTACGGGTAAGGGAAGATTAAGCTTCAACCTTATATTATGGCCGCAGGTATTTACCTTTTGCTGTTGTCATCCCACATAGAAGCAGCGTTTTTAGCTTGGTATTTAAATAAGTTGAAATTTGGATGTGAGAACAATCGTCCATTTCACCCCTTTTGTATGGGAGGAGAACTACAAAAGGCGAATGTGTGCGCAATGTGAGGTCGAAGTTATATGTAAGTGTTTATGTAGGTAAATTTGGCGCAAGTAAACTCGTGCTATCTCTTATGGCTCTGAAGGGGCATTTGCGCCGCTTGCGGTTCTTGAGTATTACCCACCTACATAAACAGAATTTCTTGAAATATGAGCCAATAGAATCGTTTCAAAATGGTATCACGTCATTTCTAAGCATTTCGAATGGTACTATTTCCAACACACTCAGCTGTGATGGACCAGCTATTACGCCTAGTCATAAGAGCTGGCACGGTATGCGAGTAGAGGGAGTAGAACTGGTGACTTTACATAGCAAGAGACAGTGTTTAATTGTTAACTATCTTACCGTGGAAATGTAGTCATATACTTTGAATTGCCGTGTGAACTCTATTTGATTTCATGCAAAAGCCTAATTGTAGCGACCAATTCCAAACATCCTAATTAAGTTACAGATCACTTACCTATAGTTACCGCAGTACTTCCTGAATCGATTTTACCGAGTAGACGCATAATACGGAATATAAAATAATTTGCTAAGCCACGATAGGCCTCCAACATGCTAGTTAGTAATAACTACGGTATGGTGGAGGCTTACGTTAAGTTGAAGGGCAGGGACAGGTTGCGTGTAACGTAATTTGTTTTCATGACAATCAATACCTACTTCAAACTTCTTCAAACTCAAAATTAAAAACAAACATTCAAACAGACTTTCGCATATTAAACAACACCTAACTGACGACCACGGTGGCTTAGCGGGCGAGGGCCTGTCTGAGAAATAAGGGGTACGGGTTCTAATCATGTTAGCATGACGTGCAAAATTTGTTCCTGGTGTTGTGGTACCATGGTACTCGAATTTTCTAATACCCACGACACAGGGAATCCTAGTGTGGTGTCATGACTATGTGACTGTTGGGTGTTATTTATTTAATCATCCTGCTATATAAGCGTGTATAAAACTAATTGCTTTATAGGAATTTCACATATGAAACGTGTTGCGTTTTACATTTTAGGTGTTATTAATATTAGGCACTCTACTCTTAAGGCATTTTCGATTTGCAAGTTAGACATTCTGATCAGGATGGTGCTTTATTATGATTGGTAGCAAGCAACCTGTTCCTATGCGCTTTGAGTTGAACGCCTTTTTGAGCCTAAAACAATTTTCGGAGTTTCAACGTAAAAGAAGTTAGTGAACGAACCATAGTAGTCTAAGTCCAATTCCTCACCAAAAATATTGGCAATGAATGTGATCCTGGACCAGAAAACTAGCAGCAACAGCAATCAACGATATGTTTTTAATTATAAATCACAATGTTGGCGTTGTAACTGGAATCCACCATCACTGCCTCATAGATCGCAGCTAATATGTTTGGTCAGACATTGTCCATAGATGGGCCAAGTACCAGGCGTTTTGTTCTGTCATACTCCTGGCATAACAATTACAAGTTATTAAGTTTATTTCCAAGATCTGGACCGAAACCAGGGTCGAGCTCTAGATGACAGAATAACTTATAACGTTGGGTATTCTAAGTAGGTAGCATAATTTTTCGTTACTTTATTTTAAGTAACTTTTGTCATCATAACAAAACGCCTTGGATTATGGCTCTTTAATTTTAATTAGCATAGTGGACTACTCGCTCACGTTTAATTTTCAGAGTCAAGTCTTTGAGCTTTGAAAAAAGTTAAAACTTACACTTAAACTTACTTATCTGATGATTTATGATCTTTTAACTAGACTTGTGTGGGCGTCGAGTAGGATAAATGCGTCTTTGACTTTTGCTGCGCAAAATAGGTTAATGAAAGGGCGTGTTTGGTTTCGAGTTTATTTTTCGAGTGCAATAAGGCGCTAAAAATAAACTCGAAACCAAATACGCAGCCAAGGCCGTTTAGTTGATAGTTTAAGTTAGCATACTTCTAGCCATGACATGAATATAGATATTTATCTGTCGTTATTCTACTGTATGCTGCCTTGAGCGCCAGTGGATGAGGTTTATGTTTCCTATCACGCGTACGTGTGTATGTCTACAGCTTACACATAACGAATTTCTGAATTCTGAGTATGCAAATATTTAGTGCATAATTGGTGCAATCTGAAAATCCAATTCAAAATTTAGGTGCCAAAGAGGTTTCTGAGATATGAGCCAAAAACTATGTGTCAGCTGGAGACCCGGGTCTACAGCTTGCACATCCAGTTCTGCCAAACGGCTGACGCGAGAGCTATGAAAACTAGCCAGATATTTAGTGCCAAATTAGTGCCAAAGGTACTAAAAATTTCAGGCCTGTAGCTTAAAAGGTTTCAGAGTTATAAGCAAAAAACTATGTGTCAGCTGGGGACCCGGGTCTACAGCTTGCACATGCAGTTCTGCCAAACGGCTGACGAGAGAGCTATGAAATATAGCCAGATATTTAGTGCCAAATTAGTGACTAAGGTACCAAAATTTTCAGGCCTGTAGCTAAAAAGGTTTCAGAGATATAAGCAAAAAACTATGTGTAAGCTGTAGACCCGGGTCCCCAGCTTACACATTTCGTTACGCCAAACCGCTGATCACAGGGCAATAAACTTTAGGCAGGATTTTAGCTCATAATTAGTGCCTAAGGTACCAAAAATTTCAGGCCTGTAGCTGAAAAGGTTTCAGAGATATAAGCAAAAACAGTTTTCCCGCCAAAAAATTCAAATAAAGTTATTGAAAATCGGCTCATTGCGGCGTTGCCACTCCGCTACAACATGATTGTCAAACGACTTTAAACTTTATTTACATATCGCGAAGATTGATTTTGGTATTTGATCATTAAAAAAGTTCATTTGTTTTGTTGAGCTTAGTCTAGGAGCTCGGAGGATAAAATAGTTTTCAGCCAAAACATACCCAGTGCTGCCATCGATGTACCTCGTGTGTCGTACCTCGAAAATGAGAGCTTTATCTTTTACTTCAGTGAACTAGTGTATGTATACAAAATGTTCCGGAATAAGTATATACACATAGACGATAAGTTGAATGACCTCCCTTTTGGATACTTACCTATTAGAGGACATGTATCACAAAAATATTTTATCATTTTGCAGAAGTCCACTGCTGAACATAGGCCTCCCATAAAGAGTGCAACGACGAACGGTCTTGAGCCATTTCCATTCAGTTAATTACAGTAACCTTCGCAATGTCGTCGGTCCATAGGGTGCGGGGCCTTTCAACACTGCGTCATTCGGTGTGTGGTCGCCGTTCGTAACTTTTTGGTTCAAGCTGGCAACGCGCACTGACTGTAGGCTTTCGTTTTGAGGCTCTCTGTGGTAGGTATATTATATGCGACGAAGATGAAGTTTTCAAACGCTGGCTATGGATAGAATTGGCTGGATATAGATAAAAAACAGAATCGAAACTATTATGTAGGAGGTATCTTTAACCTATTGAAGTCCACTGGATATACTGTACCTACCTCTAATGTAGGTAAGTTACTAACATTTGTTAGTTACTAGCATAATTTGATTTGAGATGTGATACCTACACATCTTCTTATTAGGTAGTATCTTCATCTTCTGAAATTGTTGTACTTCTAACCTAGCCGTTATCTCATATGTAAGATAGGTGTCGATCGATCTAGATAAAATAAAAATATATTGTAAGTAATTGGTTAGTACCTACCTACATAATTTGTTACTTCGGTTGAAGTTCCATAGATTTTCAATTTCGAAACTGACGTATGAAATTGGCCTCCATTGTAGCCATCATCATCATCAGCCCACACTAGTCCACTGCTGGACATAGGTCAACCCTAATACGCGCCACTGAGCCCTATGTCCGGCCATTCTCATACACTTTCTGCCCGCGCCACCGCCCCGCATTTCATAGATCATTGTTCCGCCTAGCCACACACTAAAACAGAAATAAAAGTCTGTCAGAAGAAGACAGGTAAGGTATTTAGGCTAATCAAGATACCTTGGTAGGTAGGTAGGTAGGTAGCACATATGAAAGTTGGATATGCAGGTATCTATTTGGTACTACCGTGACGTATTTGCTCATTTTGTTCATATCTAAGTTGGCTAGTAAATTATTGATGGTAGTTACCTAGTACCTAGGTACTAGTTATTTACCTATCTATAGTTTTTTGACGTGTTTTATTACGCATTTAGGCTATTTAGTTCTACCTAAGTTTGGTTAGCTCTAGGTACTAGGAAGCCATCTATTACATTCGTGACGTGTTTGCATAATATTATACTAGGTAGGTCTAGCTAGGTATAGGTACCAAGTATTTATTATACCTACTACGTACCTACACTTTGTACCTAGACCTACAAAACTTAGGGAAGTAGGTAGGTACCTCACATAAGGTAGGTAGATATGAACTATTTATAAACCACGTCACGAAAGTAATAGATGAGTAGGTTCCTATGTGACATGATGAGATATGTGACTCCGCCGTCTAAAGCTAGGTGGCTTCGTATTATTGGAAAAATTATTGCAATAAAATGCTGTGAATATGGCTGGCTGTACATTATCAGAGTGTCCACGTACTTACAGGCTGCCCGATATTGTACAGGCGCGTAACATTATCGTGTCATTCTTTCGTTCTTGAAGTTTGCATTTTTTTATGCTTTTCCCTTTCGGACTGGCTATGGCATCTTATTCCTGCCGCCAAGTCTTTTGCTCTCAAATCGAGAGGCTTATGTATGTTTAAAGTATATATCATGTAGGTTAAAGAATTCAGAAGCTTAGATAGGATAAGATTATGAGTATCACTAAAATTATGCCGATAACTAAAAAAAGAAAGGCATCAAAATCTAAAAATAAACAAAAAATTTGTAGTTATAATATTATAATAATACCTACTATAGTTTTTATTTGGTACATCAAAGTTTCTAAGTGGTAGCGGTGGCTAACTCACTCAAAATACCTGAGCTGCAAATCAGCTCGCAGCTCACGCTCTTGAACCGCGCAAGGAGATCTATGAATGATTTCAGATGAATCAGGTAAAGTGAAGCAAACAATGCAATAGGGTACTAGCAATCAGTTCATCAAACGGGTCAGCTTTTCTAATATGGATGGACTTTATAGTGTTGAAAATAATACAAATTGTTGTCGTATGAAATCGTTTCTAATCAGCAAAACAATTTTGCTGGGTGTCGCGGGTCGCATGACTCGCAGATGAAGTAGAACTACTTTGAGCCGTTGAGCTGCGTCAGCTGCTTGGGAGCGGCGTGATCCATTTACCTGCGGCTCAGTACCCTGTGATTCGATCTGGATGCGTGTTCTCACTCGAGTTCATCTTCATCATCATCATTCCAGCCGTTTGAAGTCCACTGCTGAACACCGGCCTCCCCCACAGATTTCCGGAGTGACTTCCTATCATGGGGGGTGGGGGGAATTTGAAAATCTTTGTGAAAATAGGAGAAGCTGCTGCCCATCCCCTAGCTTTTTTTCCCTTAGTCGCCTGCCTAGTACGACATCCACGGGTAGGAGGTTAGGAGGGGCCTATTCTTCAGCCCGGGCCGCCACGGTCACTGACTCGAGTTACCCACCTCGAATTAGTGGTAGGTACACTATGTCCAGCAGTGGACTCAAATAGGTGATGATGATGATACTTACATAATGGTTTCGATTCTGTTTTATCTAATGGCCAGCGTTTGGAAAACTTCATCTTCATCCCTTAATATATACCGCAGAGCGCCACAAGATCCTTGCGCAAAAATTTAGCGCGATCGGGGCCCAGATTTGTGGCATTGTATTGTTTCCTATTAACACGTAAGTACTCGTAACGTGCGAGCTGACTAAACCTCTGGTTTCTTCATGATGTTTACCTTAAACCATTTTGGCGATCTACTCTCAAAAATGGCCGCGGCTGCGACCAAGTAACGTAGGCTCCGTTTGTATAAACCCACATCGACAACGTGAAATATATTCTCCAACTCGTATGTGACAGTGTTATCCAAGTTTTTTTATCAGGTTGTGAAATAGAACATCCAAAATTACAAAAAAGTGAAAACATATAGGTAAATAATACCAAGTGAAAAACTAAAGTTATTGGAAGCTCACCAAAAATTATAAAAACCAAAATAACGAACGCGTCACAATATTATACGTAAGTGCCTCGTTACAATGACTAAATAAAAGTTTTTATCAATACATATTGAACTAAAAATCTATTGGTCGATTTTTTTATTACAAAGATCTGCGACTCTAAGGAATAGTTATCTCAACCTCTACACTCATTTCGTCACTGTAAGTATAGTACCGCCGGCGTAGCGGTTGAGGCGGTGGACTCAATAATCGTCGGTAACGACGAGCCCTGGATCGAATCTCTTCATCGGAATCGACTTTTTGCGTTTTTTGATCGTTCCAGTGACTGTACCAGAATGCCCCAAACAAGAAACCAGGCTGCCGTAGAATTATAAAATTGACCGCTGAAAGATGCTTTTTGTAAAGCACAAAACTTGAATTTGAAGCTTCTAAAGGAACAAGACGACTGCGCTAAAGATTATAAAAATCTCTTGACGCAAAATGGGTCACTCAAAGTAGCATTTCCAGAACAAGAAATAAAATTACAAGAGACTGAAACGGAAAGAAATAAGCTAAAAGAGATGATTGAGCGACGAACTGCAGATCTCAATGAATATGAAGAAGCATTAAACGTAATACGTATACACGAAAATAATGCAGCGCTGTTCGAACAACTACAAAAAACGCTCCAGTTGGAAACCAATGAGAACACCCAAATACTTAATGAAGAATTGGACAATTTAAAAAGCCAAATAATTGAGCTCCAAAGTGAAAACATAAAATTAAAAAAATCTAGACACACCGTAGATATTAAAACTGCAGCAAAGACCAAGAACTTAAGTAAAAATAGAATAAACATTGAATAAACAAGTGAAAAATGATAAAGACTCACAGAATAGAAAGAAAAATACAAAAAAAGATAGTAGCGAAAAAAGGGAAAACAAGACGACTAAAACAACGAGTGAATCAATAGCAACAAAACAGGTCGTGACAATAAAGAATAAAGAAGACAACGGGATTACTACGAGAATAGGACTTCGATCCGTAGAGAAGCTAACGACAGAGGAGAACACTGGAAACCAAACGAATAACAGTACCCAAATCCATGAACTCAGACTTATAGCTGAGGATACCGCCGTAATTTCACAAAATAGAGATAAGAAAATGCTAATATTGTGCGATACATATGGAAAATCTCTTGGAGAATTTATACACCTACATAATAATGACTACCAATCTGTTCTATCCATTTGTAAGCCAGGTGCTCCTATCAGAGAGATTGTAAATAACTTGCCGACACTGACAAAGAATTTGACTCAGGGCGATGATGTCGTCGTGATTGCCTCTGACTTCTATCATCAATCAAGACGAGATACGATTACATCGATGGCAACACGGTATGTTTTGGCTGAAAACTATTTTATCCTCCGAGCTCCTAGACTAAGCTCAACAAAACAAATGAACTTTTTTAATGATCAAATACCAAAATCAATCTTCGCGATATGTAAATAAAGTTTAAAGTCGTTTGACAATCATGTTGTAGCGGAGTGGCAACGCCGCAATGAGCCGATTTTCAATAACTTTATTTGAATTTTTTGGCGGGAAAACTGTTTTTGCTTATATCTCTGAAACCTTTTCAGCTACAGGCCTGAAATTTTTGGTACCTTAGGCACTAATTATGAGCTAAAATCCTGCCTAAAGTTTATTGCCCTGTGATCAGCGGTTTGGCGTAACGAAATGTGTAAGCTGGGGACCCGGGTCTACAGCTTACACATAGTTTTTTGCTTATATCTCTGAAACCTTTTTAGCTACAGGCCTGAAAATTTTGGTACCTTAGTCACTAATTTGGCACTAAATATCTGGCTATATTTCATAGCTCTCTCGTCAGCCGTTTGGCAGAACTGCATGTGCAAGCTGTAGACCCGGGTCCCCAGCTGACACATAGTTTTTTGCTTATAACTCTGAAACCTTTTAAGCTACAGGCCTGAAATTTTTAGTACCTTTGGCACTAATTTGGCACTAAATATCTGGCTAGTTTTCATAGCTCTCGCGTCAGCCGTTTGGCAGAACTGGATGTGCAAGCTGTAGACCCGGGTCTCCAGCTGACACATAGTTTTTGGCTCATATCTCAGAAACCTCTTTGGCACCTAAATTTTGAATTGGATTTTCAGATTGCACCAATTATGCACTAAATATTTGCATACTCAGAATTCAGAAATTCGTTATGTGTAAGCTGTAGACATACACACCACGCGTACTGCGTTCAAACATTTCATCAATAGTAGTAAAATCATCAATATGAAAATATATAATGCTCATACGTAACGGACTGTATTATACAGAAAACACACAGCTTAAACCAGAACTTCTGGTCTTCTGTAGTATTAAATTTGGAGGGTAACTTTAACCTGTTTTACTAGTTTAGGGGTTTACTAATAAAGAATTTTCGAAATCCAGCCCCCTAATGGGGTGCAGTGGGGGTTGATGCTGGTAAGAAAGAAAATCATGCGAACGAAAGTTGCAGGTCGCGAGTATCCACTAGTTATCCAGAAAAATTTATAGTGATTCTATCACGCTGTTCTTCGGAAGTTAATAGACGACACAGCCATCACTGTTACTTATTTGAAGTGCCTAAAATGGGTCACAAAACAAGATCGCAATACACATACCTGTTGCAGCTCGCCTTTACACTCTAAAGTTGCTCTCTTACCTGCTACATGGGACTAAACAATTTGCCTTTCCATCTAGTGCTCTATCTCTACTACACAGTCGTTTCAAATTTCAACAATAAAATATCTGAGATAATATATTCTAATATTAATCGTTTCTAACAGTGCCACTGGCGGCCCGTGACTAAAGCCTCACACAGATGCCCTATTAGGTTCGCATACGGTAGATGGACAACTATTTCTAAGATGTAAATAAGATCGCCCGCTTCAATGAACGTCGGGGATATTTGATAAAGAACTATATTTATTGTCATGGCTAGTGTAAATATATAAATATAGATCGTATGATTTATGATGTCCTAAAATCGATAATTTAGGCCGGGAATTTCGTTCCGAATGCTGATTAGACTATTTACGCGATCATGTCCGATTCTTATGTCCGACTTTTTGTAAACTCAAGTCGATCCAGAGCCATTAGTCCGAGCGTTTGATAAAAACAAGATCCAAGTATCGGATTGGGCGTGTACTGCGTACCTATTCGAACAAATATCTATAGGTATATACCTAGCGCGAACTACGGGTGGTCGGTTCAGACTATCGAATGGACAAATTTGACGCATATTCTCAGTCTAACTGTTCTGACGCAGCTTAGAAGAGGCAAGTGGCCTCGATGTCGATTTTAGTACTGTCATTAATAATTACGAACTCTAGTTTGTAGCTAGTTCTGAAGTTGTAATTATGTACGTAAGACTCGAACTCGGCACTATTTACAAACTAGTCGTAAGGACGACCCAATACGGTGTGAGCATTAGGCTCATTAGAGTAAGCGACCCCATAAGGGCATGGGCTGTAGGAGCTACAACTAGGTTATTTAAGTTAACTTAGAAAGGTTTTGCTTAGTTTTTTAAGTTATTTGTTAGTGATATTTATTTCTAGTCGATTTTTATTGCCTTTCGATTTTAGTTCTTACTATATATATATTTTTTTTTAAATCTCCTAGCCATGTGTTTCCGCTTGGGAAAACTTTAGATTTAATAATTATAATGTGGTTTATCTGTCAATATATAGATAACTATTATTTTCTGTTTTTCTAGGGAATGTCGAAGTTACATGCGGATTGTCTCTCGTTCTCAAAGGTACACACTGGGAGCATAGATATAGCAACAAGTATAAATTATGCTTACCTACTCAGAAAGCCAAAACCGATTTTACAAACTCGCATCGCATTGCAAACTGCCACTTTCACGTCATAGCTTATATAGGGAAACTGATTCGATTTAAAACAAATGTAAATACTTACTTTAATTTTATTTTATCCACTACAACGGATCATAATCTGAACATAACCGTATCGGGCGAGTATATTAATATGAAAAGAGGTCCACTAGAACGTTCCGTCGCCGACCAACACCGGAGCGTGCCATGACCGGATGTCGGTCCGACATCGAATTCACGACGAGAATATAATGATACACAGTACGTCCTGGTGTCTGGCAGAGTCCGTTACGTGTCTGATACGTATGAACGTACGCACGGTCATGATATGATACGTTGTAGTAGGCAAAGGCCATTATTTGGATACAGCTATCAAATATCTACACTATAAGCAATGCGATGCAGTGCAGGCAGCAGTCATGACAGGTATCTCCATACATACCTACAGATACACAGATTTTTTCAACACTACTATCTGCATCGTAAGAAAACAAGTAAGTTAAGGAAACGTAGGTTCTAAAATGTATTTACTCAGTTGAATTCATTTAAAGATGGGTCATTAATTATTACATAATATAGTGTTTAATTGTATATTTAATTGATTTATTATAAGTGCGCGGTTTTGATACAACGAAATAAATAGATCAACTCTTTCATTCTGTCTCTATTCTTCTGTGAGACACGCGGTGTCGATTACCTTCTAATAAAGTGACGTAAAAAGCTGGCGGTTATTTTTAGGTTAAATAAACGAAGAATAAAACATCTCACGCAACAATGTCTCCTTTACTTTTTTACGCTTCTAAGAGCAGGGCGCTCTTTGTACAAAGTCTGTCTGAGTACCTACTGCTACCTTGCCTTTAAGTTCTGCCGAAAAGCAACAACTCTTGCGTGTTTTGTTTTGAAGCACTCTTAAACCCAAACAAGCAAGCGCTACCCCACTAGGTGGCCGGTGACATTACGTGCACAAGAGAATTACCAACGCATCATGGCTCAGGGGTTGGAAACGCGTGCGGGATCCGCTGTTCTTAGCGTTCATAGGTGCCACTATTCAACAAATGACCTTTATGACTGTTTGCAACTTATATTTATTTATGAAAAAAAAACTGCATTTTCATCTGTATGTGCACAAGAAGGTAAGATTTTTATCGACATCGCGAGTCGTAAAGCCCCGCCACGTAGGCGCTCTTTTTAAAATATATGTGTTAGAATAGTACCATACAATAAAACTGTGTTCAAACAGTGTGCTTTCGATGTGCCATCATAAATTTATTTCAAAATGATTCTTAACTCTACTGAATGAAGTCAAGTTGGAGTTTGAATATAATATAAGGGGCTTGCGTTATCGCTACCTATATCGGACACCCTCAAATGTCAAACTCAAAAATTGACTTTCATCAGTAGACCAATAGACCAAGTAGGCCATATTGGCATACATTTCAAACGTATTTTAGATGACATATCGCACGCCGTTTGAGCACGGCTTAATCCTCTTGATTATAATCAGTCACTAACTCTATCGGCACGATAACTCTCACCGTCTTTTTCTAACAGTAAACGAGCCGATAAAGTTAGTGAGTACCTAAGGTGGTAAGTTTGTAAAATAGATCATTTAATTAACAACTTAATTGTAACGGTGTTAAGTGTCACATATTGGTGTTTACGTTTCGATGTTAATGTATGTTGTGTGAATTTCGACCCATTTGCACATCTCTCATCCTTATATAATACTGTATTTTTAACTATTCATTTAAACTAAGTACTTATAAGTAAACAAATTTGTAACTTATCAATCGTAACATCATTCATATCATCGATACTTTCTTACACATCATTGGGTTTAAATTGAAATTAAAATATATACTTTTCATTATATACTTACTAGTAGTATTTACCTATACCTTTAATGGTGTGTTGTTGAAAAGGGGTCTTTGTAGGCTTCATCATGCTATCATTACTGCATGGGATTTGTTATCCAGCGCTGACTTATTAAGCTTCAGGAAAGACCCCTTTGATAAGCGGAGGGACCAAGTTTCATAAGCTCGGATTAAAATTGCCAGTGTCGGCTCTCGCGCATTGACTGCTGGAGCTTGACCTCTAACAGGTCTCAATTCGCGGTCTTGCAAAGCGACATTGAAATTAGCCGCTGTAAGTACATTTTGTAAACAAGTAGGTATTAGTCCAGACTTTAATCATCTGGTTCATTGACTGGCACTGGACCAGCTGACCGCGAGCCTGGCCAAGAGAAATAATTCGAAAGCAGTCGATGTGAAATTCGTGTTAAAGACAATATGTAATTATCACCATATTATAAATTAATCTAATTCTATAACGGTTTCGGCCTAGTAATTTATCTGTAATTACAAACTTGTCTCAAATTGTCGTCTTGCTCGTCGTAGCGCGATACCACAAGCGTTTATTTTTAACTTAAAGAACGATGTAAGTAAAATTGTAAAAATTATGTAAGCTGTTCTTTGGAACTTGTTAAATGGTGGACAAAAGAAATGTTAATCAGTGTAAATGACACTGGCAGAAAAGGTTAAAGAAGGATGAAAGGTAGGATACTAAAACATATCGACTTGTTATTTTATTGTATTTTTCAAAAAAAAACATGTTAGTAATTCTATTTCGGTGGACAGGCACCTCAGTCATACCTGGAATTATTACATCATAATTTAGAATTTACTTGTAAAACTTTTGGCATATTTCTGTTTTAAAATATTTAAATTAAATTATCATTCAGTAATAATATAATTATTGTAATTTTGATGTATTAGCACTTGTGTCATAAATATACTTATTACATAATAGGAAGTCTACACAATTTTTATCAATGTGTAATTAAAATGTGTTTTCTTCATATCCGCTCTCTAAATGAAATCAACTCTGTAAAATGTTTTAAAGACTAAGGCAAGAAGCCTTCTTTTTATGCCATATTTAAAAAACAATGTTAATGTAATACATGTTGAATAACATATCAAATTATTGTTTTATTTATAAAACTCTCCCATTATACGACTACCCAGCAGCCAAGTTTGATTTATGTTAGTAATCTATATAAATTCACAATTTATCTACCTATACGTATTATACTCCAGCTTATGGCATGGGTTTGTTGTAATTTTGTTGTCAAAGGACCAGTGGCAATTAGATATTTTTGAATCCCTTTAGGTAGGTATATTATTAGGAAGACAGGGTCAAGATATTATTGCAATTCATTTTAGGCATTAGCAGCATTTATTCATATAGTTTTCTACGGAGATTCGTAAAATGGACAGTTCATTCCACTGCTGAATATAGGCTTTCTCCATAGATTTCTAGAGCGACCGATCTTGCATCCTGCACCTAACTTCCAGCATTTTTAATAAGTCGTCTTTCCATCTAGTGCCAGGCGATTCGAAAATACAATGTACCTATTTTCTACGGACTATCCTACTAATATTATAAATGCGAAAGTTTGTGAGGATAATTGGATGTTTGTTGTTCAATCACGCCGTCCGATTTCGTTGAAACTTGGAATAGATAAAGTTCTTTACCTAGAATACAAAGGTAAGCCGTTGTACGGTACACCCAGGTGGTCTCAGGGAGGTGGACGGTGGGTAAGAACCGGACTATTAGACACTGAAGCTCGTATTCTGAAACATTGCTCCAAGCGAATTTAGATTCATCGTTATTTCTTTACAGTAATGTACGTTTCAGAAAACGGTTCCTAATATCTGAAAATAGACCGAACCGAACAGAATGTATTCTTAAATATACAAGGCGCTCAGAGTGCATTCGATTTGCACCTATGTGGCACTGGAGGTTTCGTAGCATCATTGCTACGCTGCGTAGCACTTTGCGTAGGCTCACTACGAATGATTAAATTATCTAGATCCAGTTTTGATGCTACTAAAGACGTGGCGGTGGTGGTGGTGGTGAAAACGTCAGGTAGCTAGAGATCTTCCAAACTAAAATTTCCTTCCGCCACGTTACGGTAGGTCAACTACAACAAATGATAAACGAATTAAGGAGAATCTCAACGACCTGTGGTGAAGTAACTATTTACGAAGTGTGGAGTGAGTAGGTACAACTAGCTACTTTTACTCTTAATATAAATAGGTATTCGAATAATTGATTCAAATATATTGGCGATTGGAAATGTCACCGTATTTTTAAGTGATATCAAATAGGAGCATGTTTCGTCACGTAAAAAAACGCTTTAAGATTTTTTTAGCTTTCTAAGACTGTCTTAACTTATTTAAATTACGGAATAAAAACTATGTTATGTACATTGATTGAAACTTTTATTCCATAAAATATGTATGTTATGTACATAATAATATAATTATAAATAAAAACTCTCGATGTATATAAACTGCTCAATGCGTAGGAATTGACGCGACATACTAAAGGCCCGTATTATGATAATGTGCTCAAACTTGAACGTGACTCTGAATGAAAGATTGAAATTCAATAAAAAATTACATAAAATCTTTATCAGAGTCAGATTCACAATCATTCGTGAATTTTAAAGATATCTTTTGATGAACAACCGTCCCTTAATCTCGATTCAGTTTGAGTACAGTTTCAGAATTCGGGGGTCAGTCTTCTGGTTTAATTCAAATACATGCGAAAAATACAAATAAAACAGGTAGGTACAAAAATATACAGTTACATAATAAGGAATCAAATAATGAGCATATTGTAATATATAGAAAACCGGATGTAGAATACATCCCGAATACTAAAAGCCACCTAAATTGGGCTTGTAAAATATTCTGAATTTACGACTGATATCTGGCTTACTACTACGCATTCCTTGCTGTGTATGAATGAACGCAGCGCTACAAGCAATTTAAAAACGCAAACCGCAAATACATTATAATAATGACGTTAAGTACTCAGTGCGTTTGTGCACATCAAGGAACCATGTACCCTAGATTTCAAAGTATATTTGACTTCTGAGTTTGTACGTTGCGAGTGTGCGCTGATTTCATAGGCAGCAATGAACGGCTACCTTAAGGCCAACACACGTAGTGTAACGTGGACGAGCACGTCTACGCGTACGCATTCGGTGTGTGTTAGCCTTTATGGTTTTAGTATGGAGTAAGCTAGTTATTCTATAAAACATTGTAGCAAAGAGTATTGTACTTCCCAATCTGGGACAAAAACTAGAACACACAAGGTACTTCAAAGATGTAACTAATTAAATAGTAGAAAAACATTAAGTGATCTTGATTTAAATTAAATCATTTTTTTTCTTTAATTAACGTCTAGCATTTTGTACGCCAGTAACTATAACATTTTTATTAAAAAAAGGGCGATAACGACGCAACGTCAGCGAAAATGGAAGGCCAGCTTTAGTACTAAGTTACTAGTATTTCGTCAGGTTTCGTATTTGCTCAATTATGCTATCGTAGGTACATTCTAAATAGGCATTGTATTGTCTACGTTACTATTAATAATACTCGATACAATTAGGTACTCTCTGTTAGGTACAAAGTTCCTATAAAACTAACTAATGTGATGAAATATACATGTTTTATCTCTTTTTAACGGTGACCGCAATTTTACTACATATTATACTCGTAAGTTCATTGATTCGATTTAGGATTTACATTATACGGGTACATCGTGACAATGGTGAGTGGACTTATTATACTGTTATAGTTTCAGCAACATCAGACATTCCAAACACAGTTTATAGTCGTATTTTTAATTAGACGAAGTCAACTGACGTTTACTGTGTTGTCAGTTTTTGATGAAATAAAAATAGTGTTGTGACAAAGTGAATGATTGAAAAAACTCCTAAATGAATGAAATTGCCTCGATTGTCTAGTGAATAGTGTAGTGTTGTCATCTACCGTATAATGTGGGTAGGTGCGATATATGCAATAAACGAGTCAGTTTCCTACCTCGGTGTTTCATTGTTTGTTCCACTGGCGACGATTAGAATTTACGCGTATTTTAGTAATAAAACGACAAACAAAATGCCGATAGGCAAATTAGAACCGTTTGACCTTAGTTCGAGACAATGGCCCGCCTATATTCGTCGTGTAAAACAGTATATTGTGTTGAACGAAATCAAGGAGGGTCTTCGCGTGTCATTGTTGATAACAGTGGTCGGAGAAGCGACGTATTCTCTTATGTGTGATTTGTGTTCACCTGCGCATCCAGAAACAAAAACTTTTGACGACTTAGTGCAGCTCGTAACCGATCATTTGGAACCGCAGCGATCAGAGATCGCTGAGCGTCATATGTTCCGTTTGCGAAGGCAAAATGGTGGCGAATCGCTCACGGAGTATTTACAAAATCTCAAGCACCTCGCAAGCACTTGCAATTTTGGAGCAACCTTAGAGGAGAACCTCCGCGACCAGTTCGTTTCCGGGCTAGCTAACGAGACGATGCGGTCGCGGATCTTTGCCGAGAAAAACATCAAGTACAAGGAGGCGGTGGAACTGGCTCTGGCGTTGGAGGCTGCCGAGCGTCACGCGGAGGTGAGCGGCGCCACGGCGGCGGGCGCGGCATCAAGCGGGGCGGCTGCAAGCGGCGGCGGCGGCGCGGCAGGCGAGGGCCTGCACCAGGCGAACGTGAGGCGGTGGAGCGGCGGCGGGCGCGGAGCAGTCGCGCGGCCGGGGCAGGGCGGCGCCGGCGCGGCGGCCGCGGTGCCCCGCAACGCTGCCGACCCTGCCGCGCACTGCTGGCGGTGCGGCAAGGCGCATCGGCCGGACCGGTGTCGGTTCGCACAGTATAATTGTGATGAGTGTGGTGTGCGCGGCCACTTAAAGGTGATGTGTAAAAAGGGACGTGCAGGTACCCGGCAGAATTACGTAAGTGACGACGAGAACGAGGACTTCTTCAACATCCAGGTTGACGGTACAGGTGACAGACCTTATATTATTACGGTGCTGGTAGATCGTCAGCCTCTTGACTTCGAAGTCGACACGGGCAGTAGAATTTCGACCATCAGCGAGGACTTTTATAGACGTAAATTTTCTAAGAATGTTATTCAACCTGATAATTTAAATTTAAGGAGTTACGTCGGTTCAAAAATGGAATCGCTCGGGTTCATTAACGTCGATGTAGTTCTCGGGAGGGTCTCGGCTTCTAATTGTAAACTTCATGTGATTCGAAACGGGGGACGTCCATTATTAGGAAGGGAGTGGGTGCGCGCTCTAGGGATTAAAAATATTTCCATCGACTTGCATGAGATAAGCGAGCAAGTGAGCGATCCATTCGTGAACCGGCTAATAGCGGAATTTCCGGAAGTATTTTCAGACAAATTAGGTACGTGTAAGAAAACGGTTCAGTTGCACGTGACAGACGATAAGCCGGTGTACGTGCGCGCGCGGGTGGTGCCGCTGGCGCTCCGCGAGCGAGTCGAGCGCGAGCTGGCGCGGCTGGAGCGCGAGGGCACCATCTACCGCGTCGAGTCCTCAGACTACGGAACGCCTATCGTGCCCGTCATCAAGGAATGTGGTGATATACGAATCTGCGGAGATTATAAGATAACGATCAATCCAAAACTCAAACGCGATCACTACCCCCTCCCCCGAATCGAAGAATTATTCGCGACTCTGAGCGGGGGAGAGGAATACTCAAAAATTGACCTCAAACATAGCTATCAACAGTTGATGCTAACAGAGGATTAAGAGAGGATTGATCGAGCCGCGCCAGTGCCTCACAGAACCGGTTAGCTATGTTGACTTGGTCCGCGAAACAATGCCGGTCAGTTATAAGGAGATCGGGGTGGAAACCGATAAAGATAAGGTTTTATGCAAAATTAAAGGTTACGTAATGTTCGGTTGGCCGTCTATGCCTAGTTGTGACGAAGAAAAACCATATTTCATGCGCAGAGACGAAATTTTACTTGAGTTAGGATGTTTGATTTTTAAGTATAGACTTATAATACCCCCATTCTTGCAAAACAGGGTTTTAGCGGAAATCCATGAAGGGCATTTAGGGGTAAATAAAATGAAAAATTTATCGCGTAGTTACGTGTATTGGCCTAGCCTCGACCAGGATATTGAAAAGTTATGTCGGGTGTGTGAGGCGTGCCGCGCCGTGCGGGATGCGCCTCCGCACGCCACCCTGCATCCGTGGGAGTTTCCCCTGAAGCCCTGGCATCGCATTCACGCTGATTTTGCGGAGTGTGGAGGGAAAAAGTACCTTATTGTAGTCGATGCATTTTCGAAATGGATCGAAGCGATGGTGATGAACCGAACGGATGCGGAATCCACCATATCAGTGCTGAGATCCATCTTTTCGAGGTTTGGTCTTCCGTCACAACTGGTTACCGATAATGGCCCACCGTTTATGTCGTTAGATTTTAAGGAGTATTGTAGAAGAAACTGTATAAAACATGTAACGTCGGCACCGTACAGGCCACAGGGTAATGGTGCAGCAGAGAATGCTGTTAAAACAATTAAAAAAGTAATTAAACGGGCGATTCATGAGGGTGAAAATGTTTCTAAAGCCTTATGTAAATTTTTATTTCAATATAGGAACGTGGAGCATGCGACGACGAACGTACCGCCGGCCGTGGCGCTGCTAGGCCGCCGCCTGCGTGGCCGCCTAGACGCGCTGCGGCCGGACGTGGCGGCCGTCGTGCGCACCGCTCAGGAACGTCAGGTAGCGAATAAGGGGGGACAGCACCGAGATATCGGAGTCGGTGATTCTGTACTTGTCCGCGGTTTCTCTAATAAGGGTCAGAAATGGGTCGAAGGTAACGTGACAGAAAAAACAGGACCGGTATCGTATAAAGTCAATGTGGGAGATGGCGTGCAATGGCGTAGGCATCAGGATCAAGTGATTTCATTAAACCCAAATCGTAAAAGTAGGTATTCTCTTTCGCGCCCGAATTTGAACCATTCGTATGACCCCGCTGGCTTGCCAAAGCTGGATAGCGATGTCGACGATACATTTGAAGATGCCGCGGGGGAGGAGTCGGAGGTAAAGGATAATCCCGAAAGTCCTAAAAGTCAGCCCCCGGATCCCGCGGCCGCGCGCCCTCCGACGCCTCCGCCGCAAGACGCATCAGCTCGTGCTGTGCGAGCCTACAACCGAGCTAAACAATAATTTAGCATCTATTTTGAATGTATTAGTGCAGTAAGATTAAGGCAGCTTGATATGAATGTTACTGGGTTAGGATAGTTTAAGGGTGATGGATTTCATTGTATAATTTTAGTATTTAAAAGGGGGAAAAATGTAGTGTTGTCATCTACCGTATAATGTGGGTAGGTGCGATATATGCAATAAACGAGTCAGTTTCCTACCTCGGTGTTTCATTGTTTGTTCCAAATAGTTAGTGGGCCGAACTACCGATATCGGGTACGGGGTTCGAATTTTAGTCGTGCTTTGTATATGTGCATAGTATCTACCTATACTGAATACCGAGTGTTTTAAACATTAAGGAAAACATTGCGAGGAAACTTGTAAGACTGTCTATTGACTATTTTCAATACATCATCATTACATTTTATTGTAAAATAGAAATAATATTCTTTTATAGTTTGAAATGATTAACTATTCACACTCATTGTTCATTCATCTGATTGAACGAGAACTGAACGCATCACTATTACTTTAAATATGGCAGCATTATTTTGCAAAGTGACATTAGCTACTGTCAGTTGACTTCGTCTAATTAAAAATACGACTATAGTTTTATAACGACAGCTATACATCAAACAATTCTATCAGATCATTTTAAAATGGAATGTATAATCAGATCAGGAAAATCGGAAATTAATTAATTAATCTAGAAGTTAAACGTTTCAAAAATCATAAATGGACGGAACTCAATGCTAAAAAAAGAGGGAGATATAAGCAAAGACCTTTAAACGTTTAAATATACAACCAAATTACATACAATAATTGTTGCCGCAGGTATTTTTAACTACAAGTACCATACAACACGCAGAAGTTAACAAGGCACCTCGCTGTAATGTTTTGCATCATTCTCACTCGCGAGAGCAGTAGGCGGTGGGGTGTCGTGGGGGCAGGTCCACGCAGGTGCCAAGTTGACTTCTGCGTGTTGTAATACCACAACACCCAGACTCGAAACAAATATTAACAGAACATAAACGTGACGCACTGCATGGTTCCAACGGAAGACCAGCGTTGTGCGGCACAACAAATGCTGAGTTGGACTCCAATTTGTGACGAAGCGTGGACTGGGTGCTAGGACACATTTTTACAACCTGTACCTTTTTTCTTATTTTATATAATATTTTTTTGTTTGCCTGTGTTTTTTCTTTATTTGTTTTTTTGTTGTTTTTGTTTTGTGAACATTTTTGTTGTTATTATTATTATTTTTTCTGTGTGTCTCATTGTTGTATTGTCGTCACAAATAAATGTCTTTTCTTTCTTTCTATAAAAAAACATTGTCCAGCTAGGGATACCGAACGCGCCATAATCACCCAACATGTACCTACATTGCCATATTAGATACTGATCACTTCGACCATAATACCGGACCACATGTTTTAAGATGATGGAGATTTATATTAAGTCTGATTTTCCCTTAAATAACCGTAGATTGTACAAACAATTGGACATAAGAACTTACCAAAATATATTTCTCTTAAACTACAACAGATCTAGGCTAGGAACGCGAAATTAATTAGTATGGGACGGTATTAATGTACAAAACTACACAAAATAACGCTATTCTTACGTATCAGCGACAATAATCAAAAATATAATTACAAAATAAAATTTATAAGTATAATTTATCACCTATCTAAAACTAATAAAATGTATAAAAAGTACACGAGTTCACCTTATGGCAATGCAAAATTAATCAGTTCGTTAGATTAAGAGCGTTATAAAAATATACGTGTTGTATAGTATAGTATGTGGCACCAAATACAATATAATAAAAGTTAATATTTAGGTAATTGATCAGTGATGTCAATTATCGTATAGAACAAAGAGATCAGTGTACTATAAAAGTTTAATAATATGAGGGCTCTTTGTATAGAGTATTGGAGCAAGCAGCAATGCTGGCATTGCTATGTTTCGGTTTGAAGGGTGAGATTGCTGGTGAAATCACTGGCACATGAGACTTACCGACGCATGTTTCAGGGGTTCGCAACGCGTGCATGATGCCTATGGAATGGCAACGGTAACCACTTTTATACAGGTGGGCCGGGCCGTAAGTTTGTTTGCCACGTTAATTGAATAAAAAAATCGTAATACAAAAATGTTATAATTATAAGAAAATATGGCACAGACATAATCCATGCCATATTTTTGTTTAGATTGTCGTTTTTACTTCCACTTCATTATATATTGAAGAGTATTATCTGGTTATAAGGCGTACTTGCTTGACTATGATGCTCGACCTTGGCTTTCCATGTATTCTTAATGAGACAGCAATAGACCTCAATGCAGATTATGTAAAATTGCTTCTACGCCACTTATGTGGGTTGAAAATTCGCATGGCATCACCACGGATTCTTCTATCTGTAACGTTTCTCTGACATCAGAAAAAGGTTACAGAAACGTTAGAAATTTTGGTAGATATCTACTAAAATTTCTAGGCTCGGCCGTTTGTAGCTTATTAATATAGGGCACTAGTGGCTGCCTGCAGTTCGCTCGCGCGGTTAAAAGTATCCCATGTCCTTTCTCAGGGATAAAGCTATGTCCAAACCAAATTTCATCAAAATCGGTTAAACGGTTTAGACGTGAAAACGGACAGAGTTACTTCCACATTTATAATATTAGTTTCGATTTATATTCCAGTATTCACCTAGTTATAAGGCAATTTAAAATTATTATCCTTTTCGATTATCAAAACAGACCTTAGGATCAGGTTGGCCTCACCTGCCAGTATATTACCCCATACAGCAGACCTGGTCGCTTTTTTGGCTGAATTTACTTTAAAAGCTATTTTCGAACGAATCCCAATATTTCAAACTGTATGGGGTTAAAACTTTAGGCATAATTACCGAAGTAGCTAACGCATTCTTTAGCAACATTTTTAGGTTATTTGTCTCTTTTTATCTTTAGCGACAAATAGAGAAAAGACTAATAATGTGATAAAGGTGGCTATCCATAATGCATCATTTCACACACATGGGCACTGTAGGAATAGTCTAGCCTGTGGCAACGCAATAGCGTCTGTGGGTGTAAATAAACTTATGACCTGACGAAATCCCATTGGTTGGTAGGTTGGTTGTCGCAAATCACCATGATGACTTGTTCCCCTCTGTAGGCACGGTCCGCTCCAAGACACATGCCAGCCGCTGTGTTGTAAATCGGACTGCCAGCCTGGAATAACGAACAAATAGCTCACTTTTTTTGAGTCTTGACCCTTTTTCGTCCACAGACTTCTTCAATGTCATCGACACAGCTCTCAGAATTAGCAAGATGAAGTGGCATCGGACGGGGCACATAGATCGGGGAACCGACATTTCAATAAAATCACTATGATCACTTTGAAACGTCTTGGTGAAGCTACGGCTGTTCCTCGCGACCAAGCCTAGAAGAATCAGGCAACAAACACGGATTGGTGCCTATACAGGGTGAGTTTTTTTTTCAGGGCCACTTAGGCAAAATCGGAAACCGTGAGAGTAATCGAAAAGTGATGTTAAGAGTTACGGGCTCAATTTTTAAAAAAATAGGATCAGCATTAAATTTATTTTTAGTTTTTCACAAAAATGTAATTTTTTGATTATTTTTTAATGGCATTTTTGTGTTTCTTCACTTTTCGATTACTCTCACGGTTTCCGATTTCGCCTAAGTGGCCCTGAAAAAAACTCACCTGTATATTTTTTCGATGATCCTTTTTCCCTTTTGTGAAAAGTTGTATCGAAATGAAATGATAAGAAAAAATTAAGCAGAAGGAATTAGAAAGCCACTGCACTGTCCTACTCTAGTTAGCGTACTTACACTGCCCTTGTGTTTCCACTCCTGCGAGCCGCCCAGCTCGTGACACTTGCTCAGCGACGGGGATATGTTATTTGATGCGTCGAGGCACAGCGTACGACCTAGAACAAGCTCGCTGCGTGACGTTTCAAACCACATCTGAAACAAAACAAATTACAATCATAAAGTGATTGCCAGTGGTGGGATTCAATTGGGACCAAGCTAACTAAAGGTGTTTACATGCCCAGTACTGTAAAAGCACGCGCATCAAAACCAAAATGCTATTGAAATTAGTAACTCCAATTTGAAAGGAATAAGAGGTGATTCATAATATTATCCTGAAGGGGGCTTATTCTATCAGCAAAAACCAAGGTGATAGTGAAAATAACAGCAAAAAATAATAATAAAAACTCGATCCTTTTCAAAATCGTTTATTGGTATTTTTATAATATTTCTAAAACAGCTGTATAATTAATTTTTAACTGATTTGAACCTAAAAACACCAGATTTGCATTTTTTCATTACAAAATTCGAACTTACAAAAGTCGTAGAACAAAAAGGACGTTTCATCAATATATGGAGCCTGGGCCTGCACTGTATACACTACTCTAAAATATGGCTAAGCAATAAAGTAAACGTATTTAATTGGTTATTTTATTTAAATTGCCTTCGTTCTAAGGTAAATTATGATTTTCTTTGACAAAGAGAGTAACACACAGCGCTACAAAAATATGGCGGATGGACGTGCGTGAAATGTAATTTTGACAACCTACATTTAATTTTATCTGACAAAACAAAAACATCAAATCAAACAACATGACATGAAAAATATGTCAATGTCATGTCAAACGCCAATTATAAACCAACATGGCGGCCTTCAAATAGTGTTCACATAGTAAAAAACTTACCAGAATAACTATTCTTGTACCATCGCATTTGTCTTCAAATTAATGAAATTGTATTTTTCTTGTAATCTCCTATTTTTTCCTAATTTTTCTATGTAGTGTACATGGACCAGGCCCAGAATGAAATGGCTCCTTTTATTGCCAATTGTGTGTAGAATGAGCCCCTTTCAGGATCAAATACATAGATATTTAAAAGGATCCTTTGATATTATGAATGACCTTGTATAAAAAGTGCGTGCGTTGCGGCCGGTGCGGAGAAGTAGTCGCGTACCTTAAAGCTGCGTATCGATTACGCGCTCCAAGAGATCGAACATTGGCGCGCGCTCCAGCCGTGCGAAATGGATACCATTTTGGAACGCGCGCCAATGTGTTCGTTGGAACGCACGAACGTGGAGCGGGCCTTTCCATCTGGTGTCGGTTTTAAACCGCGTATCAAAGGTAGCTCAGTTGTGTACAATAAAGAATTATTAAGGTTATAAAGAATTATTAAGGTAATAAAGAATTATTAAGCCACGCGCGCCGGGCGCGCTTAGTTAGAATGGAATGATCGTTTATTTTAGCAAGAGATTACATGGCCGATTAGGTGGTGAGCCCAAAAGTATACACATTTAGACATACAATATAACTTAAAATATATTACATAGTTTAGGTATACCTAGGTACATAACAATATTATATTAAAAGGTTTAGGTATATCGACTCATGTGTCCGTATGCTAAAAAAGGTGTTCAGCTCAGCATAAATGTTGGGTGTGTTAGCACTCAACGCTGATTTTCAGCTGAAACCAAGGAGGAAAAGGTAGATTATCAGTGACCGTAAAAACAACAAACAACAACTACGCAACATAACACGTGTTATATTTGAACATAAGTATAACAAAATGAAGTGCCTAGGTAGGTTGCAAAAGCACACAATAAGCAAGTAGTTGCACAACAACAAGCAGTTAGTTGATATACTTCAAATGTTTGGAACGCACTCTCGGCACGGTCATTCATGGCGCGCGCGCCAGAAGCGCAGAGTCGTTACGCAGCTTAACAGTCGCTTGCATCCCGGACTATACTGCCCTCATAGCTCAGTTGGTACTAACTCTGCCTTCTGCGCTAGAGGTCGCGGGTTCGATTCCCGCACTGGACAAACATTTGTGACTAACACAGATGTTTGTTCTGTGTCTGGGTGTTAAATATATATCTATTATGTATATCAGTCTCTGGTACCCATAGTACAGGCTATGCCTAGTTTGGGATCAGATGACCGTGTGTGATATGTCCGGAATATTTATTTATTTATTTATTACTATAACGCAGAATAATTTGTTCGAGTGCAGTGACCTTATGCTAATTGCTTACTTGATTGAGAGTTCTAATACAGCTAGCGAGTACGAGGTGACTGCCCTTAGTTTTAACATCCTTCGGGCTTTGGATGCAGAGCGTCGTATTCTTCAGCCGGATTTGGAAGGAGTCGGTGTAGTTACGTTTTCTGAAATACGATGTGACCATAAACAAGCTGAAAAAGTCCACTAATGATAATAGAACTCTCACGTAGAGTAGCACAATGAACGGTCTTGAGCGTTTCGCATCCACAGACTTCCTTCAAAATGTCGTTGGTCCATGGAATGAGGGACTTTTTATACTGCGTCGTCCGGTTCGTGGTTGCCATTCGAGAACCTTTATTCGCCAACGATTTCGGTTCTGCGGCCTGCCCACCCAACATGATAAAACACTAACTAACTTTTTTTTCTACTTTACATAATAAAAATAATGGCACACGACTCTTACATGGTAGATATCCTCTCCAGGCGATCCTTAAAGATGTCTAAAGGGTGCAGTCAAGAGGCAATTCCAACCTTACATTTGACACACACATTTTGCAGTCGTGAGTGTTCCATACGTGTACAAGCAACCTATTTCATCACAATTTTTTCCTTCACCATACAGAGCACGTGTTAATATGCTCTTAATTTTTCGAATAGAAAAACACATTGTTTCACTGGGATTCGAACCCGCCTTCGGATCGGAAGACTTTCACTAGGCCAACACGGCTAGTTCAATTTTTATAAGCGAGGGCAAATATTCAAATTGTAAATGTTGCTTGTACAATTATTTATCGCTTTCATGCCTTCCTCATAATAGTTTGCGAAATAACCTAATAAGTTACAACATCAATCAAGCATTAAGCCGCATTCAAACGGCATGCTACATGTCTTATAAAATTCGTTTCAAAATGATCCTTACCTCTACTGAACAAAGTCAATTTTGAGTTCGACATTTCGGGACCTGTGATATCTGAGACATGCACAAAGATGTCGCAAGCTCCTAAAAGTCAAACTCAAAATTAACTTTATTGAGAAGACGTAAGGCTCATTTTAAAATATTTTTTACATGCCATATCGCTTTACAAGGCTTTAGAATTTACCTCTGAATTCGACGTACGTAAGATTTCCTGTGATAAGCATAATGGAGAGAAAACAATTATTTATAATACAAATACATAAAATACAAACTATGGCGACCTCTGTGGAGTAGCAGGCGAGTGCCCGTCTGAGACGCATGGGTTCGATTCCCATTGCGGGGAAATGTTTGCATGATCTACCAATATTTGTTCCGTTGTGATATCAGGTACTCGTAGTGTCTGATACCCACGACACAGGGAATCCTAGTGTGGGGTCAGGACTATATCTGTGACTGTTGGGTTTTATTTATTATTAATTTATATTGTGATATGATAACCAACACTAAAGGAATACTAGATTTTTATAATATCCCAAAAATATCGACTCAGACGGGATGTGAACCCAATTGTTTCGTCTGTGGGTGGCGCTTACGGCGCTTTAAGCCAATTGATAGGCTTACCCACCACCAATGGCATAGGTGGTGGGTAAGCCTATTCCTGCAAGTGAGTAAAAGTTCCACCTAACGTTCTATAAATCATGCAGAATGGATGTTATAAGGCCTCACTTTGAATATAGGAACCGGGCATTAGTAGACGTAAGGACAAATTACTCGGTACCGATTTATTACAAGGTAGTACAGCTTTGGTAGTAAATTACCTGGAATGCCAAGGCTGGAATTTGTTCTTTTCCCCGTCGTTCAGCGCCGCCATTTTCTTCTTCGCTGCCGTATCCTCCCCCACTTCCATTTCAGGGTATATGTTGGTCATGTACCACTTGAACGTTTTGCATTGGAGCTTCTCGCGGAGCGCCTTGCGTTCGGTGATGTCGCCGATGCTGACGTGCGCCGCTGATGGGTTCTGGGTGATTACTTTATCCTGGAAGTTTGAATGCATTTAAGGTTGATGTAGTGTTGGAAGGTGTTTTATTTCTGTAAGTTTACAGTTCTTTTCTGTTATCAAGATAACAATAATGTCTCTTAGTTCAGAGTGCTTTACGGCAAACTCACACTCAAACTCAACAGGTTTTTATTTCAATAAAATCACTAGGATCACTTTGAAACGTCTTATAAACTAGGTGAAGCTATGCCTGTTCCTCGCGACCAAGCCTAGAAGAATCAGGCAACAAACACGGCTTTAGGCCTATCATTATTTCGATGATCCTTTTTTTAATTTTATTATTATAATTTTTTTATAAATGTTTTTTTCATAAAATAGAATTTAGAGCCAGTGTGGTGCAGATCGAACTAGGTGAGGCTCAAAAAAAAAGAGGTTGTCGGTTCTGCGAGCTATATGGCCTACCCACTGCCACTTCAACTTGCTAATTCTACAAACTATGTATACTGATCTGATCTGATACTTGACTGGCCTCATAGCTCAGTTGGTAGTAACTCTGCCTTCTGCGCTAGAGGTCGCGGGTTCGATCCCCGCACTGGACAAACATTTGTGTGATGAACACAGATGTTTGTTCTGTGTCTGGGTGTTAAATATATATCTATTATGTTTATCAGTCTCTGGTACTCATAGTACAGGCTATGCCTAGTTTGGGATCAGTTGACCGTGTGAATACGCCCGGAACATTAAAAAAAAAAAAAAAAAAAAAAAACTAATCGCGAAAGTTTTAAAATTAGTACTCACCACATACTCGTCCATCCAGACGCGCGCCATGCGCATGGAGTTGTGCAGCATATAGTCCTCCCTCTCGCCGAGGCCGTAGGGTCGCCGTTTGCGGAACACGTGCCCGACACGACTGCACGGCACCAGCTCTAATGAGCCGCCGCACATCCAGATCTGAAACCATTTTTTTATACTAACTTAGAGATGCGAATGCTAAGATGTGTGGAGTGACCAGGTGGAGTGACCAGAATGAGTATACATATAAGAGGAAGTTTAAAAGTTGCGCCAGTGACAGTAAAGCTGAGGAGTAATAGGTTAGCGTGGTATGGGCATATCACGAGGAGGGAAGAATGTCATGTGACAAGAAGTGTGTTAGATATGAATGTGGATGGATGCAGGAATAGAGGTAGGCCAAAGAAAATATGGATGGACTGTGTGAAATTGGATATGGTTAAGAAAGGAGTGAGTGCTGAGATGACGACTGATAGAGGGATATGGAAGAAGAATACATGTTGTGCCGACCCCACATGACGTGGAATAAGGGCAGGAAGATGATGAAGATTATGATGACTAGCTTACGCCCGCGGATAGCTCTCGTGGTACCTAGATAAAAAGTAACCTATATGCAATCCTCGGTAAAGACTTATATCTTTTCCAAGTTTCATCGAAATCGGTTCAGCCCTTACGGCGTGATTGAACCACAAACATCGAAAAATCCGCGTAAACTTACGCATTTATAATATTAGTAGGATTTTCCCTTGCGTACTGGCTATGTCATCTTAGGCCTTACCCTAAAAGAGATCTCCAAGTTTTCGCCTCCCCAGACGTTCATGCCCGCGTCGTATTTGCCGATGTGATTGAAGTAATCCCGGTATATAGCGAACAGGCCGCCGGCCATAGTGGGCGAGCGTATCGGCTTTGTGAAGTCCTCGTCGTCTGTAAACAATTACAAAACAAAAGTGTGGAACAAAAGTATTACCCACTGACTTACCATAAAATTAAAAAGGCTTTATTTCTGACCATTCTTAGTCCATAGGCATACGACTTTATATGAACGCTAGTTTTTAAATTATCCCTGTCACTGTTTGCTTGCTTGAAGTTATTATTATTATTATTAATTCATTTATTTCAGACTATAGTAAAGTTACAGGTCTTATTTAACTTATACTACAGTCCATATCAATATATGAAGTGTCACTAATTATTTCTTGGTCATCCTGTATTAGGTCAGTGACCAGGTCAAGGTATGGTGGCCCTGAAAAGGGCCTATGTCCATCGGCGGAAGAATCAGTGTAGTGAAAGGATTAAAGTGCGACACGCAGGAGGCTCTTTTCGTGCACATGACTTCAATTTTTTATGTTCTAGGACATACACGCACATAAATTATCCGAATGAAAAATCTTTTGCTGTCCGATTAATATTCGAACCCACGACCTGTGGATCGGAAGGCCACCATTAACCCCACCAACGCTGTACTGTTTGTCTGTATATATAAACTAGTTTTCCGCGTAGTGCGCGAGCTGCAAATAATAAATAATAAAAACAAGGAAAAACTGTATTTCAAGATTTTCAAAACTACCCCTTAAAAGGGTGTAATGAGATGTCAAAGTTGGTATGGGAGAATCTTAACGCATCGAGAGATTTATCTGAAACTTGGTACAAATACTCATAAAGTCAAATAATGACATATGGACTTTAGGGTTTTCTAAAACTGCCCCTTTTTATCAAGCGGGCGTACGCTAGTTATGCAATATTAAGAGTTATCTTTTGACAGATTTCTATAAGGCTATTTGTTTTAAACAATGCAATGATTTTGTTCTTTATTTCCCAAGAAAAATCACTTTACTTACTTTTAAGGGTCCCCTTAGGAAGGTTGTCCCATTTGAAATGCAAGCCCCAATTAAACCCGCCCCGCACCAGTGGACTAGCGGAGTATTCGAAGGTGTCCGCGTTGATGACGTCAATGACCGGGGTCACGGCGCGGGGCGAGTATCTCACGGTAATCCCGTCTACACCTTCCGAGAGACGCAGTAGTAGGGGAGGCAGCCAATCCACGTTCACTTCTATGTGCGAGTCTAGGAACACCAGTACCTGTAGGGAATCGATATGCGAATCATAGAGTTACGTTAACGCTCCCTCCAATGTTTAGTGCAGAGGCGTTCAGTTATAGATTAGCCGATCTCTACTTTTCTTCCTTTCATAATTTCAGCCGTGGGACGTCCACTGCTGAACATGGCCACCCTCAACAATTTCCAGAGCGAATTCCCTCATGTGCGGGGATTTGCCCATACTCACAACGCTAGGCACGAGGGTTGGCGATTGCAGTCAGAGCTATTTTTGTGAAAATAGGGGACGCTGCTGCCCATCCCCTAGCTTTTCCCTTAGTCACCTCTTACGACAACCACGGGGTATATATGGAGGGGCCTTCTTCAGCCGAGGCCACCGCGGCCAAAGGGTGAAACAAATGGTGAAAACTTAAATACTTAAAATTATCTTGCTTGGTGTTGATTTATGGGCACTAATTGCATATTTTTAGATTTGCGATTACCCTCAAATGTAAGAGTGCGGTTTCTTAACATAGATTTCACACTGAATTTGGCTGAAATATAGATAATACATAAAGGTCTGATTGACGGAGAGGGCCTTAGATAATACTAGTAACTTGGCGACGTATGGTCTGAAAAGCAACTTACACTGCCTACACTGTTGTCCGCACCATAAATCCTTGCCCTGATCAATCCTTCTCTCT
Source organism: Anticlea derivata (assembly GCA_947579855.1). Taxonomy (NCBI): domain Eukaryota; kingdom Metazoa; phylum Arthropoda; class Insecta; order Lepidoptera; family Geometridae; genus Anticlea; species Anticlea derivata. Next base: position 5,727,862 of record OX388257.1, read on the forward strand.
TGGATGTCCTCAACAGTCTTATATTCATTCCGTACTTAGAGAACTTCTCATAGCTTTTATCTGTAGTCTTCTTCTCTGCATTATTGTCATCATTTATGTAGTCCAGCATAGTATCACCATCTATATTGTTTGTCTCGATCATTTCATCTTCCTTGCGTATCTTATTGTTCAGTTCGTTTATAGCTTTTTGTACATCATCATGGAGATTCTCAATATCACTGTAATCATCTACCAGTATTATTTCTTTCAGATGGTGTTGGTCTGTTCGGTCTAGGATAGAGTGGACGGATCTCATGAGTGTTTCAAAGTGCTCATTGTAGAAACATATTATGATGGAAGTCTTGGGAAGTTTTGGTGGGTACACTTGGCTGCGGCATCTAGAAAATAAAGTTATTTGTTGATTAATTGATATGTGCATTGCACTTGTTTAATTGCCTTGAAAAAGCAATTATTTCTTAACCTATAAGAGGAAAGCCGATCGACTTATCAAGAGATCTCTAAAAACAAAATTTGCAGAACATGCATACATTTATCTCGCTGCGGAAATCGAATCCACAACTCTTGCATCTCAGCTGGTCCACTGAAATTGTTGATTCTTAAAACTACAACAAATCAACTAGGCACCTCAAAGGCTTCAAACGCAACCCTCTCCCGCAACAGTCAATTGTAGGCTATTGTGTAAAGGCCTAATAATAAGTATGGTATTAAAGGCAGTTTTAGTACTTACAGTTTGTTTCTTGTATCGGGCAAGCCTCTATGGTTCCCAATTCTCAGAGATATGAGAGTATTGAATGCATGTTGATTATACCCCTTGTCGCGAATTCTCATATCCTCTGCATTGTGAATCAAGCCAAACTGGTTTTCTATCAAACAAATTAAATATTGAGCCTCACTTGAGCCACCACAGTAACTATTTACTTTGTTAATTTATTGCGATACCAACTACGCCATGGAACGAATGACGATGGCACCGATAATCTTGGGCAGATGAATATGTTTATCACTTCACCGCTAACTCTGCCTAAAGGAGTTCCAATCAGAAATGTTAGTGTTCAGTGTCATTGATTCCGTTGTTGCAATTTCCTATAAACTAACTTAATTTGACAGAGAAATTATACCACTCCTAGTCGATTCATTCTATAAGAAAGGGATGCCAAGATTTTCGAGCTGTCAAATTAGGTTTGTTAAGACAGTGATGTAAGTTGAAATTTTATAAATATATGTTTCTAATTCATGTAAAATAGTGATGACAGGCTTGCATTTGAATGGCAGTTTGACATCATAGTAGAGTCCAAGGCAATAAGAAATTGTTTACAGGCACATACCCAAGCTTTTATCAGGCTCAGCCGACATCTTCAGACCCAAGTGTTTGGCATACTTCTCTTTGAGTCGCATTTTCCTCTGATAACCAGCTTGGTCTCTGCGATACTTCCATATGTTGCCATTGTATTTATCATCAACTCTTGGACTATCATTCAGTAAATCCTTTCCTTCCAAAGCTGCAATAGATTTGTCATTGTTCTTAATACGATTCTTTGCAACTGTGTCGTGCAGATGGTAATGAAATATGTCTCCTCTATGATTTGGTGTTGGCCCTACAAAAATGTTGGTTTAAGCTGCTTTCATTTCAAACTGACAATTTCAGAGAAGTGGAGTGCCCAGCTAAGGCACGAGAGATGCAGGTTTGAACCCTGCAGTGGGATGTGTTGCATTATGTGCAATCCTAAATTATATTATGAATTATGGTATTTGTTTGAGCTACTTTTTAGCAAAGTTGCAAGCGGAAGCTTGTAGGTAATAACTCTGAGTCTGGGTGTTGTATTACTTGTAGTTTCTGATACCATACATACAAACAGGGAATTTTTTATGTGGCTGTTGGGTGTCACATCACAGTCAGAGAACACAGTTAAAAGTAAATAATCATGCCGGAAGATTGATCGTAAAATGATGTATGAACTTAGATTATCAAACAAGGATATTGCCGACGTTACTTACCGCTCATGTTGAGAAGCCAATAGAGATACAAGGAGACGCTCCAAGTCGCTGAAGCGAATATTATTCCCCAAAGAAACGAGTTGTTGACTCGACCCATTCTGACTTAGGTAAGTATATTATGTTATAACTTTGCGCGCCTTCAGGCGCCTACCTTTATTGTTTACGGCAGGTATACGAGAAACAACTGTAACTGCCTGCTGAATTATCTGTACTAACAGAAAATACAGAATTGTAATAGGAAATGGGAAAGTTGTTTTCGTAGGTACAAAACAGCATTTTTTTATAGTGAGTGAGTGATTGGAAACCTTGTTGATGTGACATTGACATTACAAAACAGTATTTAAAGAATGACAGCTTCATTTTTTTTTATGTTTTTTCCTTCGGTCTGGCTATGATGCCATAGCACGAACCTGTAAAATATTTTTTGGCGGGAATCTTGATTATTGATGTATGTACATAAAACTAAAATCTCATATTTACGAGTCTTCAATTCAGTAGAATTGTTTAAATAAATATGGTGGTGTATTTACGCAATTTTGTTGAATTACGCGCAAAAGTGCGAATATCGTGACTTTTCGGGTAGGCATCAAACAAAAGGTCCCTCGAACTTCAACGAACCTCCAGCTCTACTAAAATAGGCCCTAATCATGTTTTAGGGCTCTCTGCTCTATTGCAAAAAGCCGCAATATTGAAGTATTTTCGGTACGAGCTCACACACAGACAAACAGATACACTTTACACTCCTCTTTTGATAGGTGCCTATGTAACGAAATAATAATTACTAGGGATTATGATTTTGACTGCAAGTCTACTGAGATCGTTATGCTTGGTAAGTCCTACCGGGATACTGCCCATGTAGGTAGGTATATTATCCACATAATTAGATGAGTCTTGCGGTCTACTTGTACCTACCTTACCTAAATACCTACTGTACGTGTAGGTAGGTACTCCCTACTCTATGGCATGCTGCGCGGAATGCGTATGAAAGAACAATCTGTAATTGGATAAAAAAGATTTAATCTAATACACTTTTTAAAATTAATTCAACATGTTTGCAAGTATTAACCTACAAGAACAAGGGTGTCGCTAACGAATACGTATGGAGGAACTTCTAAATTAAGTGGCGCGGGTCCCTTTCGTGCCCGGCCTAAGTTGTCGTAGTGACTACCGTGGCACGGGCAGTAGAACCCTCCTGGCCAGTCCCCAGAGTTGGGTATTGGAACGCAGCCTAGATGCGTGCAAATCCCAATTACTATCAACCATTCCTGGTTCAACATGCGCTGTTCAGGTGTTTGCGGATCGCGTAATGAGGCCATAGGAGTAGAAGCTTCGTTATCAATATCCACTTGAGTCCTGTGTTTGATGAAAAGCGGCTTGCCTCGCCACTTGTATGACATGCAAGCACCGGGAGCTATTTTCCCTAGTTCAACTTCTATAGACGCCATAGCGAGCACATCGGCCGCCGCTGCCATATAGGATACCAAATGTGTAACCTCCGACTTCACCGCGTACGATCCGCAGAGCAACCCGAAGAAGCCCACGACGTATGTGAACCCCGGCTTACCGTCTCCGGAACCCCAGTCCGTCTTTCGAACATCTCTGTACTCATCCTTTCTGTAAGCATCAAAGCTGGGTATCTCAAGGTCCCGGTGGAGACGAGGGCAGTTGTCGTTGAAGCGGACCTGGGTCCACGATATTATGTTGGTTAATACACGAAGTTTTCCCATATAATGCTGCGATAGATATACTTTTACAGGCTTGGCTTTGAGTTTTGGTTTGTTGAGAATATTTTCAAATTCAAGTGGCGGCTGTGAAGATCTGATAATCTCCTTGCAGCTTGGAGTAGTCCAATATGGTAAGCGTCCATAAAACGAAAGACAACTGCGGTTCAAAAAATTCATTGTCTTTCAAATTAAAGTTTTTTGCATTTTATAAAAAGTGCTATAGACAAGATATATCAGATTTGTAGATCTAGAGAAAATCATACCTATGTCAGATTGACAAATAAATGTCTCAAAACCATGAAGAGTTTGTCTTGTCAAAGCTCAAAGTATTTAGTGCGGGCACGATAAGATACCTCCCACAAAACCACAACACCTAACCGGATCAACAGAAATCATGCATCAACCAATTGTCTCTGCCACGGGAATCGAACCCGCCCCCTGTCGCGTCATAGGGCAGGGGTTCAAAAATATCGGCTGAAATCACAAAAACGAGACGCTTTATGCCACATGATGTAATTTTGTGATATCAGACAAATTGTGACCAAATCAAAAATTAATACGATTTGTAGATGAATCAGTCGCTTCGTCGGCGCTGACATAGGCTAGGTGCTGCCAAGTACTGCTTTATCTAGCTAAAATTACACAACTTTAGCATTATTATAATGAACCGTGTTGCAAAAACATTCTAATGAGTTACCTATTAGTTAATTGAAATGTGTGTAGGAAAAGAATCCTCGGTAAGTGGGAAACAATACGCGAGGCCAATAGGTCGTATTCATCTGTGTCCCATAGAAGCTGGTTCAAGGCTTCTGCTTACTTAACGATAGCAAAGTAGTTACCTACCTCATTATCATCATCATCAATCAGTATTTTTATTGTTGACGACCTCGGTGGCGCTGCGGGCGAGTGCCCGTCTGAGACGCAAGGGGTGCGGGTTCGATTCCCGCTGCCGGAGAAATGTTTTTTTATATTTTTTTATTGATAATGGTAAAGCGTTTGGCCACCAACTCACTTTTGCAAGTGAGATGTGGCCTAAGATGGGGCACGCTTTCCCAGAGTGAACTTATTGTGTATATCTTATGTTGGGATGATCTACTAATATTTGTTCCTGGTCTGGGTGTACCTTGGTACCCAAGTTACACGTAGTTTCTGATACCACGACACAGGGAATCCTAGTGAATCCTCCTGAACTCACACTAGGATTCTCTGGTACCATGGTAATAGTCATTTCTGATACCCACGACGGTATGGTATCACAACACCCAGATATGAAACAAATAGTTGCAGAACATGCAAATATTATATATATGAAGACAACCTACCTACTGCAGAACGTGTGTCTGGGTTTGGGGAGGGGACCCTATGGGGAAATCGTTGGCGCGGTTACTACAGGCACTTCTCGTTGTAGTACCACAAAACAGTGACAGCCGCGGTAGGACGCTAGTTCGCAACGGGTCACGTATCCTTTCCGCTGACTAGGCGCAGGTAGGTAGAGTTGTCAAAAGCTAGTTCCATGGAGCACACTCGAGTGCCAAGGCCTATGACGTAAGGTTGTGAAAGTGGCAGGTTCCACGCAACATGCAGTAACAGCCGCGCGCGCATCGCAATCTACCGCACCACCAGTAGCGCCGGACCACCAAACATGTAAGCGAATTTCAATTTTGATAATAGCACTGTTTGCTTTATGCTATTTAAAATAAATGTTTTTATAATTTACCATTTGATATTGCAATAGATAATATATTTAATAATTTAATAATTAATATATCTAGCAATAGGTAATTTATTCAACGATTACCATTCGAATTTGGAGATTGCGAAACAACGATAAAATCTGGTTAGGTATTTAGTAGATATTTGGTTCATAAAAGTTTCTTAAGCCGGCCCGTTCCGTATCTATATATATATATTAGTGTATCTGGTACCCATAGTACAGGCTATGCCTAGTTTGGGATCAGTTGACAATGTGTGATATGTCCGCAATATTTATTTATTTAGTGTAAGTGGTTGGGTTTGGGATAGGTACCTAGGAATTTATAAATACGTGAATTTATAAATCGTAATTTCAGTAAGCACGCAATAATTGAATTATAGTTGATTCTCAAAATTATACATAATCACCATAAAATATAACCAGATTTGAACATAAATAGCTACAGCCAGGTAGCCCAGTAACATTATAGGGGTTGAAATCTTCTTTATAAAGCACGTGTCTGTTAAGAAGAAACAGGATATCGGTGCTCCCATAGCACCTAAAAGTAGTAACAGGCATATAACAAATGTTATCCACTTCGCCGCTGACACGGACCCAGCAGACGAAGACGCGAAGCCAAGGAAGAGAAAAATATTCGAAACCAGTAGAAGAAGCGAAGATAGTCCAATCGACAGGAGGACAACTTTCTTCATCATGGGGTCTACATTCTGAGTATTGATGAAATGTGCCAGTAAGCTGTCTTCCAGCAGTCCGTACAGTATGATCCCTGATACGCCGACACCACCACAACCAATCCCGAATACAGATATGAGAAAGCAACCATATTTTGGAGGAAATGTTCCAAAGCATCTGCTAACCTCGGGCATCTCCATAGCTACTTGGGTAATTTGAATCACAAACACCGAATCTTTCAATAAATGCTAATATTTACAAAAAAGGTTTTGTAAATATCCAGTATCATAGAGTAACTTTTTATTGTCCAGCACAGATTACTAAGGATTACTACGTTGTCCAGTATGACAATCCATGACCACGTCAAGACCTGAGGGCTTAGAAAGAGTTTTTGTCAAATTCATACGAAGCTTCGCCGGATTCGATATCGTGGCCACGTCTGGCGTGAGAGTGTGAACGCCTTCGAATAGCACACCTGAGTATAAGTTGCATACAATGGCAAGCTAGACGGTAACGAGACCACGATTGCGCCCCCACGCTAGCGTATACAGGACTAGGGATTGACCCAGTTTTTTATGGTAAAAAACATGTTTTTTGAAGAAAAATTTGATATTGTAATGCGAAATATCACTGTCAGTGCCAATAGTAATTTGATGTCAATGTAAATTTCGCGGAAAAATTGACTATAGCCATAAAGTTAAAGAGGAAGAAGAAGCGAAAATTGTTTGTTTTGGTTTAGATTTGGTAAAATGGAAATCAAAAAATGTTTTGAAAGTGGTCAACGCGCATCGTTAGAAGTGAAAATCGCACTGCCTGTGGAAATTTAGACGAGTCACTATTATAAACAGATGTTACTGGAGTATAAGGAGAAGTAAGTTTTATTTCTAACTGTTGCAAACTGCCTGCCTCTGTCTGTGTAATATTAATTACGATTCCCTTTTTGAAACAAGAGGCTAATAAATGCTTACTTATTTCAGATACGGAGACATGGCAAAACTCGGGTTGACAGCGATGGGAAAACGCTGACATCGCAGGCGTAGGCAAATGCCCACGAGATAGCACTCAGCCGTCGAGTTCTTGCGGGCGCAGGCCGCTCATGAGGGCCTCGAGCGGCAGAAGATGGCTCGCGAGGACGCTAGTATTGCTCGATAATAAGAGCGGGAGCTCGCCCTTGAGAAGAGTTGTGTAGCAGTTGAGGAACGGCAAATATAGCAGCGGTCTATGAGATACTGTTACACTGGGCTGAGTTGTATTTTAACCCAGCAAACATAGTAGATGTAACAACATGAAACACATTTTTGAAAACTCAGTTTTGCTAGAGGAGCAAGGAGTAGTGGAATTGACAGTGCTTCAGTAATGGTTTAGAAGTGGTTTGAGAAAAAAAAACGGAAGTTTTGTCCAGGACAGCAATGTGCATTAGCGAGACCAAAGCTTTAGACTGAATCTTTCATGTGAATGTTAATAAAGTAATGTCTGCCTAACTTGTTGTCTGTTTATAATAAATAAAATAAGTATTCCGGACATATTCACACGGTCAACTGATCCCAAACTAGGCATAGCCTGTACTATGGGTACCAGAGACTGATATATATAATAGATAAGTATTTAACACCCATACACAGAACAAACATCTGTGTTTATCAGATAAATGTTTGTCCAGTGCGGGGATCGAACCCGCAACCTCTAGCGCAGAAAGCAGAGTTACTACTAACTGAGCTATGAGGCCAGTCATAAACTAATAGCTACTATGCCAGAAACTTAGCTCGCATGATAGTTAGATAAAAAGTAGTAGTCTCATAAACAATCCAAGCCTTATGTATCTACACACCAAATTCTATGTTCACTTGTATGGTGTGAATGAGTAACAAACATCCATACATCTATCCAAACACCGAATGAGTCACAGTATCATTCATTGGAGCAAACATTCCCGATTGCACTGTGACTGTTTTATTTGTCTAGGTGAGAATACATAGGCAAGAGAAAGTTATAGGAATGATTTATAGAATAGGTACCTCAGGTATTTCATAAATAAAGGGTTACTAAAGGTCATAAATAAAGGATGACTATATTTCAACTTTATATTAATATATAACAACAACAATAGGTTATTGAAACCACATGAAGAATGTGGCTGATGATGATGATGACATAATTGAGTTCCAATTTCTTGTCTGCTCCTGATAACTCTCCCATTCTCAGACTCCTTGACTGAATGTATAATCTGCAACAAAGACACAAATATTAATTCTAATAGGCACTCAATAAGTACTTACATAATAGGTAGGGTACATAAGGATCCCCTCATAAGTATTATCCTTCCTACTATCCTATCCTACTAATATTATCAATGCAAAAGTTTATGAGGATGTTTGGATGTTTTTGGTTCAATCAAGCCGTAACAGCTCAGCAGATTTCTATGAAACATAAAGAGGTATTTACCTAGAATAGCATATAGGCTACTTTTTATCTTGGTACCACGCGAGCGAAGCCGCTGGCGGAAGCTAGTCTTACTCATATTATAAATCGAAAGTTTGTGAGGATGTTTGGATGTTTGTTGTTCAATCACGGCCAAACAGATTTAGATGAAATTTGGCACATAGTAAGATTATAGTCTGCACATAGGCTACTTTGTATCTTCATAGGAACCACGCGAGCTAAGCCGCGGGCGGAAGCTAGTAGTATATGTATAAAACTACAGAGAATAATTAATAAAATTTATTGAAACTCACCGTGGGCATTGCCTTCATATGAAAAATCACCCTTCCTCTAATAAGGTTGGTTCTTTTTTGGTCTGCCATTGGCTCTTCTGGTCCCGCCTCAGCAGTATCCTGATCTGAATAAATTAACACAATTAGTACTAAAAGGACTTTATAAAAACAGTTTCATTACCTACTACAGCAAATGAGTGAAAACCAGTAAGACTGTAGTTACTTAGGTATTTACATAGGTCTTTGTCAGGATGAATGCCAAAATGCAGGGCTATATTGTAGAGCACACAGCAAGCCTCTTAATCATCATCATCATCATCATCAGCCTGTAGAAGTCCACTGCTGGACATAGGCCTCCCCCAAAGAGTTCCATGACGAACGGTCTTGAGCCTTCTCCATCCACCGACTTTCCGCAACCTTCACAATGTCGTCGGTCCATCGGGTGGGGGGCCTTCCAACACTGCGTCGCCCGGTTCGTGGTCGCCATTCGAGAACCTTTACTCCCCAACGGTTGTCGGTTCTGCGAGCTATATGGCCTGCCAACTGCCACTTCAACTTGCTAATTCTGAGAGCTATGTCGGTGACCTTAATTCTTCTGCGGATTTCCTCATTTCGGATCTTATCACGTAGTGAAACTCCAAGCATAGCTCTCTCCATAGCCCGTTGCGCGACTTTGAGCTTGTATGTGAGGTCAACAACCAAGTCTCAGTGCCATAAGTCATCACTGGCAAGACGCACTGATTGTAGACTTTCGTCTTGAGGCTCTGCGGTATCTGCGACGAGAAGATATTATGACGAAGTTTCCCAAACGCTGCCCATCCGAGTTGGATTCGTCGGTTGACCTCTTTGCCGAAGTTGGACCTACCTAGTTGAATCGTCTGACCCAAATAGACATAGTGGTCTACAACTTGAATGGTATCGTTCCCAACTTGTACCGGCACTTGTACTTGTACAGCCTCTTAATAATCCTCTGATTCCTCCCCTAAAAAATGAGCTATCTCCTAATGCAAATGTTTTGATATGCAGTCAAATTCAATTCTAGGTTAGGGCCTTTTTGGGTAGGTATGTTCCACTTTACTCACCATAACTAGGTACGGTATGCTGCTCAAGCTCTTCACAAATAAATTGAAAAGCGTTTTTGGACAGCCAACGACGGTATCCTTTGCCTGAATTCCGTCTCCGATAGATCCTTGACGGGGTTTAAGTATTTTCAGAGGTTGGTCCGCATTTCTCTTACATGCTGAGCTCGTGACTCCTCCCTCCACCTCCAAGCCTCATAAAAACCTGGCACCACTAATTTTCTGCCTGTATTCTGAGTTTTCTGCCTAGTTTTTATTAATTATAGCACTTCACGCCTTCGTATCGTCACGATCACACGGCTAAAATTGATGGTGAGAGCAACGCAATCGTACACTACGATAGTACATGCAAAATTCAACACAATTTGTAACTCATACTCGCATTTTACAGAAAAAGCTGTCAAACACGATCGTAATCCACGATCCTTCGAGGCGTACGAAGGTCACAGCTTATAGAATAGTAGTTTGCCTTCGTATCGATACGATAGTGCAAAACTCATACTCAGAAATAAAGATACCGCTACTGACCGCTAGATGGCGCTTTTTATTTTCATACAAAATAAGGTAAACGCAATCGTATAGTACGCTTGCGTATAACTCGATAGCAAAGTTTAAAAACTCTTTCTAAGCACACTGAGCGCTGAAACCAATAAACAAAAGAGTTCTTCTTAGAATATCGTTTAGCTAGTGCTAGATATTATATAGATGTTCCATGGCGTCTCTCGTATATAGAAAGTTACTCTATGGCGTCTCTGTCCGTAGTCTGACAACATTAGAGTCAGGACCCTCGGACCAATAGACAATATGAGAATATAAGACATTACAACCTCGGAATATGATCGTATTGAAGCACAAAAATTTGTGGCGAATTTGTACTTGTTGGAAATGCTATTCTTTCAATTTGTACTTCCATAGTTTCAGAGTTACAGGCATTTTTATAAGCCATCACAACCAGAATCCAGGTCCCTGTGACCGTCCATATCTCTATTAATAGCATTTCCTACAAGTACAAATTCGCCACTAATTTTTGTGGTTCAATACGAGCATATTCCGAGGATGTAATGTCTTATATGTCTTTGGTCCAAGGGTCCTGACTCTAATCTGACAACCAGGATGTTGTTCATCTTCCATCACTATTACACGTAGTGTATTATAATAGTATTTGGCAGTGTATTATAATAGTCTTTGTCCATCACTATTTCACGATAACACACTACGACCGCTCAGAATCGGTCACAGATTACTAAGAATACTAGGTACGTAATAGGTACCTACTGTTCTGTATTCTGAGTACGACCGATAACTTGTTCATCATCATTTGGAGCCATAGAGTAATTTTGTATATACCAGATTGGAGCAGATGTTAATTTAATGATTATTTTCAGAATGGCTTACAAGACCATCCTCCTTACCGTCTTCATTAGCGGATGCCTTTCTTTTCCTGTCGACGACCCCATTCGCATCGACTTGCCTGTGTACGACCAGCCTCAGTCCTCTGACGGCATGCCTCAAGCCAGCGACATGGCTTACGATACAATATTCACCAAGAGCAAACTACCGGAGAACCCGGGAGGGGAACCGGACCTGTCTGCTGGGGGGAACTTCATCTCGTACAAGCTTCAGTCTGCTTCTAATTTATTTGGGAATGCTCTGGATGCTAAGGTAAAAATAGTCGAAATCGCTAATCTATTCTCTGATCGTTGGAACCTCACGTCTCCAGCCCAATTGTTAGCTGTGTAGACATCACCACATAAATTACTTACTTAATATGGACTGGTGCATCAAAAGAGGCGCCGGGACAGGATTGCAAGCGTTGTCAAGTTATTAGGTCTTCCCATACCTCAGGGTTTTAGCTGTACCTACCTACCTACACTACAACGTCTTATCTAGAGAGTCCCAAATCATTGTAGCAGATTATGTTATCTAGTTATCAGATCTAAAAAGACTGACAGCTGGGGTGCAGAAAAAGTAATCATAATCATCGCAAGCCTTTAGCAGTAAACTGCTGGGCATAGACCTCTCCTGCTGTGCGACATTGTACCTACCCAATTCTGATCATTTCCCGTCAGTCGTCACTCCACTTTGCCGAAGTATGGAATCTCACTATATTTGCCGAGGCAAAGACAAAAAATAAGGTACCTAATTAGACCTACCTAGGTACTCAGAATTACGAGCCTCTTTTACCTACTTTCTCTCATCTTCTCTCTTCCTTTAATATGTCCTTGTTCACCCGCAGGCGAGCTACATAGGTGGTCCTTTCTCTGACCCGGATACGAAGATCGAGAGTGCAGCGCAAGAGACCGAGGGTTTCGGCAGCAAAGCGCTGTCCATTAAAGAGAACATTCAGAGCATTGTTGCAGGACTGTTTCAGGTGAGACCTTTGTACCTCACCACACTGGTTCCAGTACCAATGGTTACAAACTCTTTTCAGTGGTACCATTATTAACGACATTACGACGACCGCGGTGGCGGGTGTCCGACTGAGACGCAAGGGTTGCGGGTTCGATTCCCCCTAACATGATCTGCAAATATTTGTTCCGGGTCTGGGTGTTGTGGTACCATGGTAATCGTAGTTTCTGATACCCACGAAACAGGGAATCCTAGTATGGGGTCAGGACTATGTATGTGACTGTTGGGTGTTATTTATTTAATAAGAGGACTAGTTCTTTGAAGGGGTTTGTAAAGCATGAAAGTTAATTTTTTTTAAATGTTCTATCAGAGTCCTTTAACATCATTTGAAAAAAAAAAAAAATACAGCCGACTTGAGAACCTCCTCCTGTTTGAAGTCGGTTAAAAATGGCACGTATCGCTCGTTTTTGCTCAAACAAATACGACTTGGATATCTGCTGCATTCCCTAGAGCGTCAATCTGTCCCAGATTCCCAGCCCATCTCAATCTTTCTACAAACATTTGCCGTTTTTCAGCCCAAGCCGATCGTGGACACGATAAGCGAACATGAGAAGTACGGCAACACTGGCGATAAGTTCTACAGCGCTGGCCAAGCAGTGGTGGGAGGCGCCTCTGGGGTTTCCAACCTCGTCAACTCTGTTTTGGAGGTATGTTGATAAGCAGTGTAAAGATCTCATGTGTCCATAACTTCAAGTACTATAGATACCTACCATATTACAATTGAAGATTGAAGACAGATTGAATTGGAACACAACGATTTGAATATAGGAGTTTAACTTGTGGATCTTTACTCTTCAGACAGGGCAGGCAACGCATCAACAATGACACGGGTTATATTTATATACTAAAATTATTGCTATCCCAAAAATGAAAATGGCGTTTGTTTTTTTTCAGGTGCCCGGTAAAATCTTCACCAAGATAACTAGAGTAGCCACTGAAAAGTTAAACAACTTAGGTGGGAGATTAATCGGTTTATAGACATCATGTCAATGTTTAATTTTAAGAGAATACTTTGTACACAATATATTTATGATGAAAAGGAGTTATTTTTTTTAAATTACGTAGTTCATCTCAAACCCTAGCCATGGGATTTTTGTATGAACCCTCAAGACTTGCTCTAGACCGTAACTGACGATTTAAACGATGGACATCAGTAACGTAGTGACTTATACTCATTGATGAGTAATTCTTTTTTGTTTTGCTAATGTCATAAAAAAGTTAAAGTTTTCAGGTGATAAATCTCAATGATAATGAATATTTGAGTCTTCCTGTAATCCCCTTACATCCTATTTGGTTTTTCGGGATAAAGGTAGCCAATATGCTATTCCATCATAACATCCAAATTCGTTCGGTGGTTTGGCGTGATTGAACCACAAACAGCAAACTTTCAGATTTATAATATTAGTAGGAAGGAAGTAGGATAGTGGGATTAATCACAAAAAAACATGTGCATTTATAATTTATTAATTATTTCCTTTCAAATCATAGTAGTAATTAAACAATCAAACTTTTAAAATCCCGGTTCTTATAAATGTAAGCTTACAAAAAATAATTAAATGAGAAGATAACTGTTTGGTTGTTTAGGTAAGTATCACAATCAGGAAGTCATATGTAGGTACGTTATTAAATATTATCCTGTTTGACAATCAAAATTTAATAAAAATGCCATTTCATTTGTAAGAACAACTTTGAGTCTCGGTCTTATTCTATTTCGTATCAGTTATAGTATAATTATTATAGTATAGAATCTATATTACAATGTGAATAATAATACGTATACTATCCCGAAAGGGGCTAATCTTATATTCTACACCCAATTGTCACAAGTTTGTTCTGCGACTTTTGAAAATTCTACAATCTTGATCTTGATGTACGTTTAATAACTAATTTATAAAAGTACGGTAAGTTCGACATATAGATTTATACTTATAACAGCTGTGTAATTGAGTTTACGCCAAAACAAGAGTTACTTGGATATATTTTTTTAAAAGTTTGCATAATTTTAAATTAATTATAATTTTAAATTACTAATAAAAAAATTGTGCAAACTTTTTCTCATTCATTAAGTTAATAGCTCCTTCTGGGACAGTGTACTAGTAACGGAACACTTATAATAGTTATATTACACCTAATATATTATAATTATATGTTTATACTATAGATAGACGATAGTGATTCTATCGTCTATCTATAGTATAAACATACAGAATACGGAATAATAGTATTTTAACACAACAAATGATTACATTATTACTTAATAATATCAATATAATAACGATTATATTTTAATAAATTAAAAATCAGCGACACGACGATTAAAGAAGAAGACGATTATATTTACAAACAACAGGAATCAATAAAGATTAGAAATAATCAAATAATAACTAAAGGAAATAAGAATATAATCCATTTAAAACATGAAGCCAGTATGCAAAATATTCAATTTATTCTGACCCGCAGACGCGTTCATACTGCAGACGCGTTGATAAATAATTTATCAACAAACACTATAATACATTAAAATATACAAACAACTTTGAAACATATCATCTCATTTACATAGTAATGTAGCCGAAACAATAAAACAGGAAATAGTATATTACTAACAATGTATGTTTTCTGTAGTCACACGAATTTATTAAAAAATATTGACTTAATATCATATTTAATCTAGCAGGTTACATTCATTTTTTTTGCAATTTAATAAGTTATAGAGATATTACGCCGAATAATTCACTAATAATTCAGTTACATCAATTGTAAATCACAAATAGAATGCATCTAAAAGAATAAAATAATGTACCCAGCAACAATCAATTTCTATGAAAATGCCAAGTAAGTATAAATAGCTCAGTGCATCGTTTGATTATGTACGCATTAGTTATTATATAAATTATTTTAACACCAAAGTATGAGCGGCTGTCGAATTTATATCTATTTTAATATCAATTACTAGTTATATTGAACAAATACATTCAAATATTAAAGGGTTAATTAGTTTTTAGTCGTCCATTACACACGAAATACCATAAAACGCATAAACACTAACACACGCGTAGACACAGATACTTGGAATACTGTGTATTCGACAGCTATAGAGCGTTATCACGCCAACGATAATTATTCGTCTGTATCCCAATAAACGATATCATTCAGGACAGTGTGGAAACAGAGCGGATTTATCATAAATTTGTTACCTCACGAGATATCGTTTGTCGTGACGGCAGACGATAATACCGTGAACGTGCGAGAACGGTCTCATGCGCCGCAATCCAACACACCGATCCAGCAGTAACCAAATAGTAAATTGTCAGTTGACTAGTCCGAAACAAGCTATCAGTATTGTCCGTTGATAGCCGTAACTCAGGCGGAATTAATTTATTGACGTGGCTCATCACTTACAATAATAATTAACGCGTGGCTGTTGTCTCATATGTCAGGGCCGTAGAGAGTCCATGTAGTGCTTGTTGTGGGCGAGGACATGCTCCTGGATCTTGGAAGGCAGGTCTTCGAGCGCGGGCGCGTTGACTTCATCCGTGTCATCGCGCCGGTAGAACAGCAGGTAAGGAGTACTGAACTTCTCGAGCTCGTTGATCTGAGATTCCTGGGCTTCGGTGACTTCGTCGTCGTTGTATTTGTGCCAGGCGCCGCCGTCCTGGAAACCAATCATAAAAAAGATTTAAGGGGAATTTTCATTGGACTTTGACAGATATTTTAGTTTTGTATAAGAATCATCTGTATTATAAAAGAACAAGGCCGTGGAATCAACGCACAGCCCAAACCGCCGAAGCTATAATGCTGAAATTTGGGCAGTATGACCTATATGATAACCACATCCACTAAGGAGGGACTTTTAAATATCAACCCATATGAGGGTGAAAAGGGGTTAAAGCATTTGTATGAAAAATCGTATTACTTGAACCTACAGATTTTAAACTAACTTAAAATAATTTAGGATAGAAATAAGGACAAACTGCATTTTTGGATTTTCAAAACTATCCCTTAAAAGAGTGTAATGAGGTGTCAAAGTTGAGAATCTTAACGCATGGAGAGATTTATCTAAAACTTGGTACAAATACTCAGTAATTCAGTAATTCATTTATTGTTTGTGAATCAGGTACATTTAACAGTCAGTTCATAGGACTAGTCTAGATCACTAGATTCTGCCACTTGGGCGTAGAAACATTTAATTAACATTTAAATTATTAAAGCATGCATTAATTTAGTTATCTGCTTTTATTACATCGTCAAAAATTAATAAACATCTTAAAAAAAATTTTTTAGTAATAAAAAAGTAGGTAAATGCGAGTATTATGTCAGAAAAATATTTAAGTGAGTCAATTTAATTAGGTCAATAACTATGCTAAACAATAGTAAGGTCATTTAAAAATTCATTTACAGTATAATATGCCTTGGCAATTAAAAAATCATTAAGACTCATAAAGTTAAAAAAAATTATTTATAATTACCTAATGTAGATCACTCGTGCGAAGCCGCGGGGCACAGCTAGTCTAGAATAGAAGTAAAGTACCTTAGCGATGGTGTAATAGTGTCCGGAGTCGAGCGTGGAGCCGGCGTGGACCACAGCCGCGTAAAGCGTGTATGATCCGTGCGTGGTCTGCGCACGCACCGTGGGCAGCGTTATCGTGGGGTTGTAGTACATATTGTGGATCAGCTTTGACTGCACTTGGAGTTTCGGCTCGAACCTGGAACGAGACGATGAGGTACAGGTTAGGACACCGATAAACTCTATGGGTCCTACACTTGGTATTTTGTTTTTATGACCCCGTGTAATGGTATGGAAACTTTAGGGCGCGAGTTCTCGCATATGACCTATTCTATTTGTATTGTATGCACTTGCGAGAATGAGATGCTCATATGAAAGACGAGATTTTCGAGGCGCATAACTGTCATCGTAGTAAGTATTAAAATACTTGCAAAGTGGCTCGATTTATTCAATGAGAAGTTATTGGTAAGTATAGTACTCAATTGAAGTTACGTACTCAAGTAAGAATGTACGTCAGAGTTTGGTGTAATACCCACTTGAAGTTCTTTAAAACAAGAATGAGATAATTGGGATTGCTCTCGATGATGACGCTGCGTTCGGCATCTCGCAGCACGCCACAGTCGCGGCACTTGTATCTATTATCTCCCGTCAGGCGTTCCTTGGAGCAATAGAACTCCAGGAGGCTCTGTACGTTGTGCTGCCCTCCCTCGGGTTTATCCGGAAACGCGAGTTGTAGATCGCGAAACACATCACGCGAGAGAGAAGTCGAGTGGCAATGGACGCATTCGAGGCGGGTAAGTAGGACGCCTCCGAACACGTTGTCGATGTATGAGTCTCGGCGGAGGAACGGTACTTCGCTTGAGCGGGTGCGCTTCTTAGGCGGTGGACCGTCGACGTCGGAGGAACCCGCGCGCTTGAGCCCACTCGAGCTCGAGCCTGGAACACAAACATTCAATAAAGTTTTTAAGAAAAAAGTGAATGACAAACCGCTACAGATTTTGCAGTTTGATAGAAATCACTTTTGCATAATTTACTTCTGTATCACATATAATTTTTGATTAATTTAAATCTTATATTAATTTTTAATTATTCACATACTAGCTTCCGCCCGCAGCTTCGCTCGCGTGGTACCTACCTACATAAAAAGTAGCCTATAAGCTATTCTAGGTAACGAATTTTATCTATTCTATGCTAAGTTTCAACGGTTGAGCCAATACGGCGTGATCCAAACAAACTTTCGCATTTATAATATTATTAGGATAAAATTCAAGTTATGCTAGAAACTCGAGTCAGTTAGTTGAAAGCTCACAGAGCAAAGAAAACACTCATAAAACTCAAAAAGTTAGCAAACACGTGGGCGACCATAGGCTAGGCCAATAGGCTGCGTATAAAAGGGCTTTGACTACAGACAATGGCGAAACTAAAGGGTTTATTGTCGGGACTTCGAAACCTAAAAAGTGTTTATAAAAAACCCATCATCAGAAACGTGTGGCTTTGGACCTGGAGCACTGAAGTATATGGGTAATAGAAACATACCTCCACCGCTGCCACCTGGCCGAGGTGACACTGAGCGTCGGGTCGATCCCGAGCCAGCTGCTTCGTTATCGCTGCAAACACAAAATAGATTCGCTATAGAAAAATAAGAATACCACGTGCAATCTGCAATGAAAGGCGTCCAGAAGCCGAGCAGATTTTTAAAATCTTGTACGAAGTATCATAGAGCGAGAAAGGCAGCTCAAATTATCGCACAATCTCTTTGTGTGCCTCAGAGCGGGTTCTCAGATCTACAGTCAGACTTACTTAAAAGAAAATAAGAATGTTAAAAACTTTACGCCGAGAAAGTACCCAACCTTCTAATACCCGGGTATTTTCCTATTTTCGAAATCATAACGATCAGTATTTTCTACGGCAAGTTACAAAAATATAGTTTAATGCGTTTATCGAATCGATTTGAGAGAGCTCGATATTTTGAAGATTTTACGGGTGCCCGTAGATTGAAGACAACAGTTCAGTATATACAATGTCCAGATACATTAAGGTTCAAAAGTGAGATGGTGGTCAAACGTTGCACAGTCTATTGTGTCGTTGGTTAACACTTGAATTTTTCTTATTCGATAAAACCGTAGCAATATTATAAACTTTAGTTGCTTACCTTGACGGAGGCGTATACGACTGAGAAGCAGCCCTGCATATGTTAGCGGTAGACAAAACCGGCGGCTTGGAGTAGTCGTAATTCTCATCAGACATGTGCTCAAAGGACTGTAGTAGCTCGAAAAGGTACCTGTAAATTTGTATATATATAAAACTGGTTCTGACTGACTCAAGAGGCTAAACCTAAGTCTGAAGAGCTTGTGCATATGTACCTAGTCTAGTTATTCTTAATCAGTTTAATTAAGCAACCTTCAGCGTGGTCACCAAACGGATCAGTGAACTCAATACAATCGTAGCGCTCTGAAGGCTGGTTTCCTAGAAAGTAAGTTAAATCTAACGGCCGTCTACAGAATGTTAAGTCGGTCATCATCATCAGTCTGAAGAAGTCCACTGCTGGACATAGGCTTCACGCCACCGAAAACGTCGGTTTATGCGATCTTTATGACAAAAAGTTTGTACTAGTAGACACTTTGGTTCGACGTGGTGGCCCTGGCTGAAGAACAGCCCCCTCTAGTACTACTCCAGTGGATGTCGTAAGAGGCAAAAAAGCTAGGGGGTGGGCAGCAGCATTCCCTATCAACATTAGCATAATCTGCGCTCGCCAACCCGCATACAAAGCGTGGTATGGACAAATCCCCCGAAAGTATTGTTTGGGTGTAGATCTCACAAGGTCGGTCGCGCTAGATTTCCATGCGGGAGGCTATGTTCAGCAGTAGACGTCCTACAGCTGAAATAATTCATTGAAAGTGATAGTGACGCGCATAACTTACCCCAAAAACTCCGAGCTATCGTGCTGGTTGTTAGACGTGAAGAAAGGCGGCCTCATGGTCTCGAAGAATTCATGCGAGTCTAGCTTGGTGGCGACGGAGTGCACCAATTTCCCGAACAGCATGGCCGCAATCGACCAATACGGGTGGCCGGTCATACGCAACATCACGTGGGTGCTGAACCTAGGGACGAAAGATTAAGTTTCATCAAGGATAAGTTTCATATAGAACAGGTTCGATACAGGGATATTATCTTATTTTTATAGTGATAACGGGACTACTATACTATACGATACTATAACCCACTAAGGGATATATCGACAGGCTTCATAGCTCAGTTAGTAGTAACTCTGCCTTCTGCGCTAGAGGTCGCGGGTTCGATCCCCGCACTGGACAAACATTTGTGTGATAAACAAATATTTGTAGTGCATGGGTGTTAAATAATGTACCATGTCATCAACTTTGCGAGAATGTTAGGCGGTGACGTAAGGTGACAGTCTCAAATATTGATAGTTCAAATTCATGTAAAATAGTGCTGACGCGCTTGCATTCGAATGGCAATCAGACGTAATGGTAGGGCTCCATATACTCGTATCTAGATTAACAGCAGTTCGTATCCTATCCTTTATCCTACATTGTAGACATGTGTTTCTTTGTAAAACTGGTCGAGTGGCGAATGGGAGATTTCAGACAATACCATTAGTAGGTGTTTCAGCGCCTTCGCATTGGAGGAGCAAGTGCAAAGTTGTGTGTGAGCTACACAATTTTAACTATAGCTGATACGATCGATTTGCAAGGCATCTGAAAGGCAATGCAGGCGAAACTTTTGATGTTTTTTTTTTATTATTCAATCACTTCGTATTAGATGCATTGGTTTCTATTAGTCTAGAAGAGAGATTGAACAAATCAAGTTATAATTTACTAATCTCTTTGGGGGAGGCCTCTGTAAAGCAGTGGACTTCTACAGGCTTATGCAAATATTTGTCGCGCAGCGGGAACCGAACCCCCACCCCTTCAAATAAAATATTCGTATAATTAGATACCTACAAAAAAAATTAAGAGCACTGGAGGAGTGGGGTAGTGACACTGCTTTCCGATCCAAAGGTCGTGAGCTCGAATTCCGGTCAAGCACCAATGGATTTTTCATTCATAAAATGTATGTGCACTATACTAGCGCTTTCAAACGGTGAAGGAAAACATCGTGAGGAAACCGGTATGTCATAGAACCATAAAATAAATCGAAGAGATGTGACATGTGCCTTTAAGGGGTGCACGTAAATTCTTTCACCACACCAACGGTCAGTCAACCTGCTCACTGATTTTAATGCAAGATGATCAAGGAATAAACAGTGAGACCCAAGAAGCAAGGTGCTTATTTTTAGTTGTCGCTGCAGTAAGTCGCAAGAGCGAAAGAGGTGTTCATTCGAGGCGCACGCAATGTTGGCCTGGTGCATGGACGAAGCTAGCGCGGCAATGATTCAGTTTCAAATGAAATCCATCGGCAGAATGGATGGTCGCGGGGCGCTCATTCTAAAATAACAGTTCGACATGCGCTAAGAAAAGGAAAATGATCTAAAGGCCAATGCAATGTTGTTTGTTTCTATTTAGATACTGAAGGATTTTATTGTTTTCTCTTCTGACAGTTTGTTACAACGATATAAATTGATGACTGAGTGTTCTGATGAGCTATATGCTAATTCTGGATGGAGTTTAATGGCCGCCAGAAAGGCTCCGTCGGAGAAATGATAGCCAAAGAGATTCAATGCATAAAAAAGTTTAACTCCTATCACTATTGGTTATTGCTGGGACCGTCTCGCCCGCTCCTTCATAAGTAGGTAATATACTTCCTGTACAAATAGGACAGTAAAAGAGACCAATACAATTTTTAATAAGAGTTTTCCCTGAAAGCTTCTTACAACAATACGCGAGCAGCAGCATTGCAAAAAAACAACAGAAATAAAGCAATAATAAAGATACATATTTCGCAAATTCGCAACAGAAAAAAAAAGGCAAGGCAAAAGCGACAACATTTACGATTACAAAATAATGAGACTGAACTCTTTGATTATTTCCCCCATCCCCATTCCATCATCGGACAACCTGACGTACGGAGACGCGACATCCATTCATGGTTGATATACCACCTTGCCGCACCAAGCGCTTTGCTTCTACCTTTTTAATGCGGACAGCTAAAGAGAGTGGAACTCGTTGCCGGCGTCTGTGTTTCGGAATACCTATAATTTGGCTGTCTTCAAGAGAGAGTGAATAGGTTTCTTCTAGGCAAACGTGCTACACCGTAGACCACATCGTCACTTAACATCAGTTGAGATTGTGGTCAAAAGTTAACCTATTTTGTACATAAAAAAATTAAAAATAAGACTGTACTGTACTTTTTTTTATACCACTACTGATGTGGCAAGCAATCTACGGCCCACCTGTTTTTAAGTCGTTACCGTAGCCTATGAACGCTTACAATACAAAACTTTATCCAATTGCGAGAACGAGATCCCGATATGAATGACGAGATTGCCGAAGTTGTGCACGAAAGGAGCCTTCAAGAGGCGCACTTTAACCCTTTCACTAAACTGTTTTTTTCACCGACGGTTATACATAGATCCTTTTCAGGCCCACCATATCTCAACCTGGTCATTGACCTAATACAGGATGTCCAATGTACATGATGATCCAGGCAGTCATCGGAATAGTGATAGTGCTTCCTTTAAGTATATGTAGTTACAATTTTTTTTATCAACAAACATTACTTATTTGTCGAATTTTCTTAATTTGTCACTTTAAAGTATGAAGTTGAAAGCCACGATGCCACAGACAAACCAAACACACTTAAGCTTATAACACATATAGGTGGTTGAGGTGTCAGAATTTTCAAGTAATTTTGAAGGGGTTTTTATCAATAACGCCAAATCGTCAAAGATTTAATTATTTATATTAGTTTTTATTGAAATATTGAATTTTCCAAAGAAAAAGATTTCAAGCATTGCAGTCTGACTGGCTAGTATTTGACTTTAACTAGCGTATTGAAACACTGATACGATAGAAAAAGAAGACTAGCGTATCGTGAGCGTAACACTATGGTAAATTAATTCGTGCCTAGGGGACACAGGACTCTAAATCCTCGCTTTCTTCGGCATATATCGCCGGACAAAGAGACTGTAGAATAAAGACGCTATTACTTAGCGAGCCAAAGCTCCTCTAGCGAAAGGGTATTGGAAATAGTATCTCGGTCAGTGCAGAAACTAAGCACACAAAGTCCTTTGCGAGGCAACTCCATTGCCGATAATACACAAATAGGATCACGACTGCAATCTAAGTAGAACATAGTTAGACATCGATAGACCCTCGTAACTTTTGTCAGAATAAACTTTAAAATAAAATAAATAGATAAATTAATAGTAAGAACATTTGTATTAATAAATAATTAGCCGAATCGATCCTGCCGTTCTGACACATTTATTTATTACTAACTGTCCCGCTCGCGACTTTGTCCGCGTTTGTATATACCTACCTAGACTATTATCCATTATCCTTGTCAAAGTACAAACACTTATTATGCAGCTACTTACCTATTTCTACCTACCATCACCGTCACGTCACCGTCACTGTAACCGTCACAGTCCCGTAACCGTCACCGTACCGAAGCCTTCACCGTTCCATCCCCATCCCGTCACTGTCCCGTCCCCGTACCGTCGCAGTCCCGTCACCGTCCCGTCACCATCCGTATACGTGGAATGTATTTATTATTTAAAACTATTACCCAGTATCCCAATTTTCATGTCTCTAACTTAAAAAACATGGGACTTTCAAAGAACCTTTCAATCCCCATTCCACCTTTTAGGGTGAGCTTTCATAAAATCCTTTTGCTATCAGATGTCTTGGTACACCCTCTGGAAAACCTACCTGCCATATTTCAAGTTCAAGACTACAACATGTCTTTCAAATACATAAACGTCTCCCATACAAACTTTCATCCCTTATTATACAACCCTCAGCTGTTTTTCAAACAAAATTTATACTTGTATTTATTATTTAAAACCATTAACCAGAATCCCAATTTTCATGTCTCTTAACTTGAAAGACATGGAACTTTCAAAGAACCCCCATTTCATCCCTTTGGTGGTTGAATTTTCATAAAATTCTTACTTAGCAAATGTTTACTCTCTATAAGGAACCTGCATGCCAAATTTCAATTGTATAGGCTTAACATATAAAGAATTCCCATGTAAACTTTCATCCCCTATTTAAACAACAATACCACCCGGTATTAAAAAAAAAAACTTATGTAGGTATTTTATTATTTTGAACTACTTATCTGATAACCGATTTTGATGTCTCTAACTTCAAAAACATAGGACTTCCCATATAAACTTTCATCCCCTATTACCACACCCTAAGGGCTGTTTTTCAAAAAATGCTGATAATAGCATTTTTTATTTTTAACAATTTACTTAAAACCCGATTTTGATGTCTCTTACTTCAAAAACATGGGACTTACATACAATCTTTCAACCCCTATTTCACCCCCTTAAGAGTTGAATTTTGCAAAATCCGTTCTTAGTGCGCGCCTACACCCTTTTTTGAGTGCCTGTGCCAAATTTCAGACTCCTCGGCTCAGTAGTTTCCGAGCTTTCGTGATGAGTCTGTCAGTGAGTGAGTGAGTGGACTACACCTTTATATACATATAGATTTATAGACTTATCCATTGGGAATATGATTGGACGTATTATACGACATGACAGCTTTTTAAAGAACATCATTTAAGGAAAGGTAGAAGGAATAGAGGCAGAGGAAGATCAAGAATTAGTTACATGAGCTATAAAAGAGAAGACTGCCGTCATAATCGTACAAGGAAGTAAAGGAGCTCTCATTGGAAAGATCAGAATGGAGGAAATTGCATTATTACACCGACAAGGGCTAAGCTTTTGAATTTAATAACAAGTTAATATTATTTGATTTGTTAATCCTGTCCACCCAAAGATTGCCTGGAAGAGATCGCTCTTAGCGATAAGGCCGCCCATTGTACGTAATATTTTTGGTTCCTCTCTTTTGTTATATATATCTCTGTGTACAATAAACAGTTGATCTATCTATCAATCCATTGGAAAGGTACTCACCGTCGTGTGACGAGCAGAGCTTGCATGACGCTGTTCATGTAGCAAGTGTTGCCGAGGTTCTGCAGGCCGACCTTCCGGTCAGCCGGTGGTGGGTTGCTGGCGACCACCTCGCGAGGCACGCACACCTTGCGGTCTGGCCACGGCGCCGTCTTCAGCTGCTGGCACCCGCGCGACGCCATGTGACGCTCCAGGCACAAAATCTGTCGTAACGATTCGCATCAAGGTGGGTACACAATCCTACTAATCACGCCTGTTTCCCAGTGGGGTAGGCAGAGACCACGGCTTTCCACTTGCTACGATTTAGGAATTCTCTTTTGCTGCATTCAATTTCATAACATTCCTCATGAATGCTCATCCTAATTTATGTTTATTTATTTTACTGGTATGTATGCATAATATGAAATTGGATTTCAATTCGAAAGTTATAGAAATTCTGAGGATGTTTGGATGCTTGGATTTTTGTGGTTCAATCAAGCCGTAACGGCTCAACCAATTTGGATGAAATTTGGAATAGATAGAGTTCTTTGCCAAGAACAGCATGCTGCTTTTGTCCAGGTCCAACGCGCGCGAAGCTGCTGGCGGAAGCTAGTAAAAAATAAATCTTTTGTCTTGTTATATCTTTTGCATTTTTATGCCGTGTTTTACACGGTACGCAGCGTTCATCGCATTCTTTGCTACACTGAACCCTTTATATTACGGAAAATATAACACTGATAATAGGTTCCTTAGCGACGAGCTTGCAAAAGAAATTTCTAATAGAAACACTAAGCAAAAATCAACTGTTTAAGTAATCATGTAAAAAAACTGAAACAAATAAAATAAATATTCCGGACATATCACACATTGTCAACGGATCAGTTGACAATGTGTGATATGTCCGGAACAAACTAGGCATAGCTTGCACTATGGGTACCAGAGACTGATATACATAATAAATAAATATTTAACACCCAGACACAGAACAATCATCTGTGTTAGTCACAAATGTTTGTCCAGTGCGGGAATCGAACCCGCGACCTCTAGCGCAGAAGGCAGAGTTACTACCAACTGAGCTATGAGGCCAATCAAAATATTCAGCTGATTTAGGTAGCAATAGTAATTAGGTAAGAATAATGTCGATATTATCCGACGATTAAAAATTTTATGTACTGGGAAATATCGGTCGGTATCCTCACTATGTTTTACTTCGTCTGCGGTACCGTATAATCTCATTGCTTACAATATAAAATATCAGGTCTTGAAATACTGGCGTCCTATCTGTCCGCTGTGCCTTTTAAATAAATAAACAACCAAGACCATTCCACATCGGCTTATTGGCCCCTTATTAAAACTCCAGCCATCTTACCGCTGTCTGAGCCTTTTGCCGATATCAGCATGTACTAAAACCAATATTGTACTAAAACCTTCATAATAAAATTAAAAGCAATAAGGCTTACCACTTTGCCATATTTATCTTTGAACGCTACGCGAGCTCTGCCGCTGGTCTTCTTGACGAGAAAGTCGACGGTCGCAGTCAGGATGTCGACGACATTTTGCAGGAGTTGCCGGCTGAACTGACCGCTATCGGATGCCAAATTGGTCAGCACTCGATCAACGTGACCGGAGATCTGTGCGGATAATTCAAACAGACTTTTTACAGTGTTCATCGGCTCCGAAATTTAGCATTTTTCCTACCCTGATCGGACGGACTTCATTAAATCATTAACCGATGCTAGCTTGCTTGTCGTGTCACTGATTTTTTCTTGGTCATCCTGTATTATGTCAGTGACCAGGGCGAGGAATGGTTTGGCCCTGAATTTTTTTTACGATTATCGGAGAAAGAATCAGCGTAGATAACCTCTTAGAGGCTCCTCTCGTGCACATGTCGTGCAGGTGAAAAAATAATCGGGAAACGCGAAAATTGAGGCTTTCGTACCATTACAGGGAGCAGAAGCAAAATTCCAAAAGTAGGAAGTGAAAAACTTATATTTTGCGGTCGCTCACGCGACCCAAATATAACTTTACAGTCGTAAAAACATCGATATTCCTAAATTTTAGACTTTTTCATTTATGTATGTCACTAAAGCTTGTGAGATTAATTGTGAGGTAACTGGAAGTACCTGCCCTAGAGGTTTTTCATTTTAGCCATT
Organism: Anticlea derivata; assembly: GCA_947579855.1. NCBI lineage: Eukaryota > Metazoa > Arthropoda > Insecta > Lepidoptera > Geometridae > Anticlea > Anticlea derivata. Next base: position 5,754,849 of record OX388257.1, read on the forward strand.
TCCATACAAACATTAGACACACACCCGCGAACACTCAGGTTGTGGAATGATCTCCCTGCTGAGGTTTTCCCTTTGGACTACAGTATGGGGTTTTTCAAAAAGGGCGTTATAAACTTTTTATGGGGTCGGCAACGCGTGCGTGATGCTTCTGGTATTACAAGCGTTCATAGGCTACGGTAACCACTTACCAACAGGTGGGCCGTACGCTTGTTTGCTACCTTAGTGGTATAAAAAAAGAGACATTCATTCACCACGCTTTTTTCATCCAATGTATGTTATGGAATTGGCTTACCTTATCGAACGCTTCGGATGATTGCCTCAAGGAAGCAAGCACGTGGAAAATGACATCGGCGTTGGGCTGCCGGAGGGTGCCGGGCTTGTCCATGGCGCAGAACAAAAGATCCAAGTGGCCAACCGACACTTCGATCAGAATATCAAAGCGTTCGCTTTCCTACACATAAAATTACACTGTCAGTGGATCATTGAAACTACATCAATATAGAGGGAAAATCTAGTGTGAATCTCTAAATATGGTGGCTTTATTCGTTGTGTTCCACGGCAAGTACGATATACAATTTATAACTCACTCGCTGGTAGAAGTATGGGGAACAGCTGCTAAAACTAATCTAAACATATTACAAACAGCCCAAAACAAATTAATAACGAGGTTATTCAACTATGACTTTCTTACATCTACCGAAACAACTAAACTAAAATATTGAAAATTCTACGGAAAATACTTAATTAAAGATATACATCCACAAATAACGTTTACTAAAAAACATCAAATACAAAGGATTAGACTACGAAGTGCAAATGATATAAAATTACATGTCCCACGAAAATACTACGGTAAAAATAATATTATGTACGAAGGAGCACAAGTATATAATAAATTACCAAAAGATCTAAAACAAGCAAAATCAATGTCAACTTTCAAAAAACTTCTTAAATTCTATATTATGAAAAAGTAGCACAAAGATGCACTGCACTGCATGCCACTTCCAGTGCGCTTACTCCGTGTAACTCGTAAGCCAAGTACTCGTAAGTAAATATTTCATTTTGTGTGACTACCGACTTTTTTTCTCTTTTTTTTATTTTTAATTTCTACTTTATAATTGTTTAGTTTAATATTAAAATTGTGTCCAAAAAAAATATCTTACACCTGATATGGGCGGGCGCATAAACACAATAAACTATGGCATACATTAGTCCTGACCACACAATGTCCGCAGGTGGCGTCTCTCTAAGCTTAACCAATGAAGCAATAGATATCGTTAAACTAGATGGTCGGATAGCTTGAATTTGTGCATAATTTGTGAGCTAACAACCAAGTTTGTGCGTCCAAGGACCTCGGAGATATTCAAGAATTTTCTAACTGTGGCGAAACTTTAAGGTCATTTTACGCGCGTTCTAGATAAGTGACAGTACTAGGATTTTGACACGAATTAGAGCGTCCGTCGTGCTATCTAATAATTTTGAAAGTTTCAACAAAAAATAATCAGTAGTTTTGTTATTTTATTTATATTAGTTTTTTTTCTTTTTTTTTTATTTGTTTACGCCCCTTTCGTTTTGGTACACATATTATGAAAAACTTTGTATACCCGAGTATATCAAAGGGATTTGCAGAAACCCAGTTTACCTCCAAAGCTTTGATGAATGACATCACCCAATCGCCAAGCACGGGCGCTCCTTGCCACTCGCCTTGGCTATTGCCGAGCCAGGTGTAAAGGCATGAGAGCGAGGAGCGCAGGCCAGCGCCAGCCGGGCCGTTCTCCCCCTGCTGGACCATCCAACGCGCAGTGGACATCAGGGATTCGACGCTTGACGTGTCCAGCACAACAAGCACGATCGATGTCGCCGCGTCGGCACCTGATTCTAAACAGATAATTCTACTATACACCTACTTCTAAACGCTACATTAAGACCATTCGGCTTTTTAGGAGTAATTATATAATATAATATATATAAAATAATACTTTAAGTTCGCTTTAAAAACGTGGCCAAATAAAATTATTTGTAATTCTTTTAGTTGTTTCGGCTTGAGTGTATGTAATTTTACAAAAAAGGTTTTAATTTGTTACATCTTATTAAAATCGGATTGTAAAAGCTCGAATCTCCAAAATCTTTGGATTGTAAAAAGGAGATGACGTCATTTCAAGTCACTACCTCATCGGTTAGTTATTGTAAAAACGAACCGAACAGCAAAATTTTTTATACAGCTAATGTGGCAAGCCGGCCCACGTGTTGGTAAGTGGTTACCGTAGCCTATGAATGCTTGCTATACCAGAGGCATCACGCACGCGTCACCAACCCCGCTGGCAAGTGAGTAAGGTTGCCAGAAGGTACACAACACGTTTTTTAAAACAAATAATGTTTATTTAGCTTTTCTGTAAGGCGGAAGTAGGAGGCTCTAGGCGGGCTGCCCCAATTTAGAGCGAGAAAATGATTACCTTACCTCGCATAAATTCGTTTAAGAAAACATTCCGTTGCATTAGTTATCTAGGCCGACCTGGTTCCTAGGCCGAGAACTAGTGCTACGAAAGACGAGCAGCAAATTAAACTTACGCGGATCAGAAATGTAGGAATAGAACTTGTCAATGACCCCCGCGACGATAGCGGTGCGCGCCTCGTGGTCTACGGTGTTTACCACGCGTAGGAGGTACTCTTCAATCGCCTGCAGCATTTCCCAGCGACGTTCTTCGGTTCCTGGTGAACGAGCTATGGAAACGTTTTTTTTTAGATTCAATGGCCCAATACTTACATACCGTAGCATTCAAGGACACTAGTCAACATTTTTAAAGCGAGCGATACATTATTGCTACACGCAGAAGTTAACTTGGCACCTGCGTTGAATGTGCTTCCCGCTCCCACCACACCTCACCGTCTACCGCTCTCGCGAGTGAGAATGTGACAAAATATAACAGCGAGGTGCCTAGTTAACATCTGCGTGTTGTACCTACTCTAGTCCTTTTCACGAAAGAAGTTTCTCAGTGGAGGAGTCTCCGTGTAACCACAGAATAATTAAACGTACATACAAATCATACATTTATTCATAAATAATAATAATTTACACCCATCACACATACAGCTCAATGCATTAACACTTTTTTTTTCTCTTAGGTATGAGGATCCCACATTGATATTTTCTCGTTAGTAGGTACGACAACCAGCCAGACACGGAGCGAATATTGCAAACAGCTCGAGATTACAAAAAGGCGCTGCTGTATTTTTCCGTACCCAAGTTTTATTTTTAACCGACTTCAAAATGGAGGAGGTTCTCAAGTCAGCTGTATATTTTTTTTGTGTGTATATTACTGTATATTACGAGCCCTAGAGTACAATATTTATATACCCTACATAATATTACAATCTAGCCAAATAGGCTAATGAGTAATTTGACAAAGTAATTATAACTAAGAAAGTGTCCAATAGCATTTTTCTTACAGTTTCTTGAAGACACTTTGTTATTGTGTTCTTTATAAGTAGTCACTATCACTTACACTATTTTTTAATTTACAGTACACTAACTCAAAAGCTTAGTCCATTTGATTCTTCTCACTATGTCTGTGTTGTCGAGGAGCTGGATTGCCTCGAAGTTCACATGGTGTTGAAGTCTATGTTCGTGAGCATATTTTTTAATGACAATCTGCTTATTTTTTAATGACTGTGTCGACGAAGTCTATGTTATACTTAAAGATGAACGCTTATGATTTTTTGCGAACATTTTTTCTCTACAAACATTCATAGTACCTCGGGTATTAAATTGGATCGAGTGCAATTTTATGCAATTTTCCAAGACCGATAAAATGATGTTAAAAATAACGAAGCTTCAAATCGTTGTTAGTTTCCAGGCAGTTCTCATCAGGGAAAGCAATTTCCGTGACGAGAATGTTTTGCCAGGCAACAGGTAAATCTAATCTTCGCACGACTCCGACGGCATGTTTAGGTACACGTTACGTTTAGTACCTACCGAGCTTTCTTAGATACACTAAATTCATATCTAAGGTGACGACTTCGAATTTGATATGCTAACTGAATTAAAGAAACTAATCCTGTGGTCAATAATGTGCAGTAAGCATGAAGCATATTGAGCAACCTTGGCCGTGGTGGCCCCGGCTGAAGAATAGGCCCCTCCATATGTACCTATCCGCGGATGTCGTAAGAGGCGACTAAGGGAAAAAAGCTAGGGGATGGGAAGCAGCGTCTCCTATTTTACTGCGCTCACCAACCCGCATGTCCAGCGTGGTGAGTATGGGCAAATCCCCCCACATAAGGAATTGGCTCTGTCTGTGGGGGAGGCCATGTTCAGCAGTGGACGTCGTACGGCTGAAATGATGATGATGAATGATGAAACGGAAATGTGTACGCCTCTATAACAAGGTACAAACCAAGCGCGATGTGCCAAGTTAAAATTAGCTAATTTTAAACTGAATTAACGAAAACTGTATAAAATCTTGCAAAAAAAATATTCGACTGAATATGTTCCATATTTTCAAGGCAAAGAACAGACAGAACGAGCTGTCTAGATTTAAGACGTTTCAAAGTGATACTTGCGATATCAGCTAATACATGAATATTGAAGTTTAAAGTTTGACGTGCCGTATAAAAATCAAAGCTCTAGCTTAATGCATTAAAAAGATATGGCAATCTATATATTTAAAGGAATAATCCACTCACTCACGTACTGATAGACTCATCACGAAATCTCGGAAACTACTGGGCCGAGGAGTCTGAAATTTGCAATAAGAACGGATATTGGAAAATTCAACTCCTAAAGGGGTCAAATGAACGGAACGATTGTATGAAAGTCCTATGTTTTTGAAGTTAGACACATCAAAATCGGTTATGAGGTAGATAGTTCAGAATAATAAAAAACCTGTATAAGGTTTTTTAAAAACCAACCCTCAGGGTGTGTTATTAGGGGATGAAAGTTTATATGGGATTTTTTGATCTTGTAGGCCTATTCAGTTGAAATTTGGCAGGCAGATTCCTCACAGGACGAAGGCATCTGCTAAGAATGAAGGTTGCGAGAAGTCGGTGGATGGAAAAACACCCTGAGGGTGGTTTTTCAAAAAAACGTTATTAGGTATTTTATTACTTTGAACTGTTTACCTGATAGCCGATTTTGATGTCCCTTACTTCAAAAACATAGGACTTCCCATACAAACTTTCATCCCCTATTTACACACCCTGAGGGTTGGTTTTCAAAAAACCTTATATAGGTATTTTATTATTTTGAACTATCTACCTGATAACCGATTTTGATGTCTCCATCTTCAAAAACATAGGACATTCGAGGAGTTTTTAGGAGTTAGCCCCAATAGCCTCCTCGTCACAATACTGGACAGGGTTGACTGTCCCGTCGTGCGGAAATGGAATGCCGTACACAGGGCTTCCAGATCCTCTATGTTTAGTGTGCGTTAGGTTCGGTAATTATTGTTTTTTGGCTCTTTAAAATTGTATTTCTGTATGGATCTGTCTGAAATAAATGAATTTATTATTATTATTATCTCATACAAACATTCAACCCCAATTTCACCCCTTTAGGAGCTGAATTTTCTAAAATACGTTCTTATTGCACGGTAACTTCTTTTAAAGAATCCCTGTTCCAAATTTCAGACACCTCGGCCCAGTAGTTTCCGAGCTTTCGAAATGAGTCTGTCAGTGAGTGAGTGAGTGAGTAAGTGGATTACTCCTTTATATATATAGATTTAAATTGCCCCTTTTCATATAAACGTTATCATTAAAAATAAGTTTAAGTTTGAACTAAAATTTAAGTAGACAATAAGAGATAAAGTTTCTGTACTCGAACTATCGCTTAAACTTTCTACAGCAAAAGCAAATTCGAACTGTAGCGGTTGCTTCACCAACATTTAATTATTATTTAACCGGCGGCGTTGAATAACTTTGCCGGGGTAATAATGTATTTGAATACACTCAATCTACAAAATGCGCTCTGACGGCATTACGGATTTGTTAACGAAAATTATTTATCAAATGAATTTATATTTCATTTCTTTTCATTTCAGGTTCGCAGTTTCAACAAACTGGAATCAGCTTAGTATGATCTACGCTCCACGCATCACGATCTTGGGTCACGGATCGCGGGATCGCTGTTCCATTTTGGATCGTCTGGTGTGGACCCGGCTAATGAGCATCACCGATGTTTTGACTAGAGCTGGGTTGAGAAAAGCTGACGTTTCCGTTCGGAAATCATTCCGATGTTTTAAAATTTATAGCACTGCAGTCTCCCGATCAGATCCTTGAATGTGTCTAAGGGGTGTAGTGAGCGGCATGTCCGAACATTTAGCACATGCACGCATTTTGCAGTAGTGAGTATTCCATACGTGACAGGTTGTAAGCCCATCGCCGCTAATAGAAATAAAGACGGTCAAGTGAGAGAACGCGCGCCCTGAGGCTTTCTTACCATTGGTCGTGGATTCTAATCCCGGTCGTGCACCAGTGGTCGTGGTCAGAAAATAAAAAAATTAAGTGTAGGAATTGACAAATTTATATTTGCGGTCACTCACGTAGTCATTATATGACATTGACCGCAAATATAACATTGTTTCCTAAAAAACTTCGAAATTCCTCAATTTCAGACTTTTCCCTTTAATTGTGTTACAAAAGCTATTATCATTCCAAATTTCAGAATTGTGAGGTAACTGGAAGTACCCTAGAGGTTTTTCATTTTTGCCATTTCCATACAAAAATTATACATTCATTGCCATATATTTTTAATGCATTAAGCTAGAGCTTTGATTTTTATACGGCAACAAAGCCCACAGATTTTAATAGGTTGTATAAATTTCAAGTTGATACCTATAGCCGTTTCTGAGAAATAAGATATTTTTTACAAAAACTAAAAACTGACTTCAAATTCCTGAATATTTACAAGATTAATATCAACCTCTTTTTTTTTGTTATCAACCTCTGCGTTTTGCTTACCTACTGAGGATGACACTGGCCACCTACACTTTCGAATAAAAAACAAAAGTAAGTATGACATTGTATCCATTCATCATCAATAATAACTCTTACGGTACTGACTGACTGACTGACAATCAAACGTAGTGGTTTTATTCTCTTTGAAAATCAACGCAGAGCCTAACCAAAATCCTAAGAGTATGAAATTTGTAGGGCAGCGTAATGTATGGGTGCACAGAAAGGAATTCCCGACACACAACCCCTAAGGTTAAAGTTTATGTAAAAAAAGCAGCAACCGAACGAAGTCTTGGGAATTACCATACCATACCACCGTCGACAAAAATAAATTTCGGCAAGTCGTGATTTCAAGAGATGATGATGATTTATTAAGTTTTACGCCCCGGGATCATACTCTATACACCAGCGAAAGAATCATCGGGTTACTATTCGCGGAGACATCGAGTAACATAAACATAAAAAAAAAAACAACCGACTTGAGAACCTCCTCCTTTTGGAAGTCGGTTAAAAAGGTCTTGACAGACGGACAGACAGACAGACAGACGGACAACAAAGTGATCCTATAAGGGTTCCGTTTTTCCAAATGAGAGCAGGAACTCTAAAAACTAAGAACATTCTAGTTTTGATTTATAAACTAGTCTGGAAAAGTTTTTACAAATGCACAGCAGTGGGACGTTAATGGTTAAAAATGTAATACAATAGTCTTGTGGATGGTAACAGAAGGTAATCTGAGTACATCCAAACTTGACAAGGGAAAACTTCAAGATCTTATCTTCTTCCTAGTCATGTTTGAAAAACTTTAGATGTCGCTGAAATAGATAAAATCATGATCACACTAGCGAACTTCATTACCATTTCGCATACGCAATACTTCATGTCTAGATAGTGAGATGAGTTATCCTTATGTAACTTTACTGACAAGTTAGGTTTTGCCAACATTACAAACATCCGGAAGCATCGTGAATCCGCAACCCAGGCCACATGAGTTTGGGAGATTAGGGAAGATATTCTGAAATCCGACTTAGAAGTGGTGACTTGACTTACCGAGGCATTTTACTATGTCCTGGCAATTCTTGACGAGTTCGGGCGCCGGCGGCAGGTACCCGTTCTGCTCGTTCATCAGCTGAATGTACTGCGCCAGCGCTTGCAGATCAAGCTGGTTGTGGTTGTCGGTGACAAACCCGTGCTTTTTCACCGCCATTGCGTTGTCACTAAATAAAAACATTATTTATATTATAAATTAAACATTACAAACATAAAAAATGGCCAGGCCAGGCTGACTTGCGCGCGCCTTCACATGTGTGATAGGTTGATAGGTTGTGTGACGGGTGCATCCAGCACCCGTCACAAACCATTAAGGGAACTTTGCATATAAATTATCTCGCTTCTGCTAACATATTTTATGTACATTTATTAAACTTATATTGATGATAACTAAAATGTCGCACAACACATTTTCATTATCAGAATGTTAAAAAAGCTTTTAATTATTTTTCAATAATTTTTTTTTGTTCTTTGAGGGCGAATGTGCCTAATTTTGACCAATTTGGTCTAGTAATAACCAGTAAATGTAACAATTTATTCCAAATAATATTGTATTGCCCAAATATCTGTTACACTGTAATCATTCAGGAACTTATAATTATACGTTAATTGCAAACTAAAGAGATAATTGTTAATACAGCTAATACAAAAATAAAATTTTACTCAAATCTCTATTAAAGCTAAATACATCGCTGTCGATGTAGAGATAGGTTGGTTTTTTTCCGGCGGCATAGTGTCTGCAAAATGATATTGCAGATGGTCAGCTTATTGGTACAAAGTTTATATAAGGAGATCACCAATGCATAACCAGTGGTCAAAGATAAGGCATTCGTTGAATTTAAGACTTTTTTCAAAAATAATCCTAGTGTAAGTATTATTTATTATTTATATCAAAGAAAAAAGGTAAAATTAACTAAAATGAAGAACACCAAAGTTTGACCAGTCTGGTCAACCACTGGAAAGTTGTTTATTTTAGGACCCAGTAGTTCGGCCACCCAAAAAAACGTAACGCACGTAATAATCACACCCCACAATTTAAAAGAATACACATTATACTACTTGATCAATAGGAAATTAGCACAGATTCATTACAAAAACTAAGTATATTTACGGATTTAATATCTATCCTTGATTCCGACATGATAGGTAAGTATGTAGTTGATTTGTATGTATTATTATTCAAGCAAATCGAAGCTCCTAGTGTCATAGCGGATATCTTCTCTTTAGCGAGAAACACTTGAATTCTCGTAACAACACGTAGCAGTGTCGCATGTCGTAGACTATAGACGACATGCGATGCTTCCTACGTATAGTCACGGAAGTGCCTGAAACGTAATTTTCAGTTTATTGGTCCATGACCCTCAGCACATCGAGGACTTGCCCTACGTTCTTTTATTTTAGTGAAATTTTCAAAATTTTCTGAGATATTGAGTCCGTAAAATCACAGTACTGCAAAAACAAATTATTTCTCCAACGTAAAATTGCACGAGTGACACTTACGTATCTTTACGTTGGAGCGCCGCCGAACGTTCCGCCCGCAAACCCCGCAAGTGTTATTTGCGGTCAAATCCCGAAAAATCACTTTACAACGTAACTGGTAGTTCATAGTTATACGCGGTAAATACCAAACGTATATAGCGTTAGGTGCTAGTTGCTTACGTTTACGTCGGAAAATGTAGCTAAGCAGATAACTGAACTTACGTTTGCGATATTTTTTGATGGAAATTATCGAACGAAATGTTAGATACGTTATTAAAAAGATTTAACAGCTAACATAAAAACGTCGTTGAACATGTCACTGGTTCCTTCTTAGTCACCCTCAGTTAGAGGTCACTTTTTCTTTCATTCGTCATGTTCCTGGTTCTTTCTTGGTCCTATTGGGTTGAACAATGTCCATGTTAAAGTATGATGGACCTGAAAACAGCTTTGTGACCAAAAGCTAAAGAACCAATGAGGTGAAAATGTAAAATGGAAAATGAAAAATATCCTTCAGAAAATCTCCAAGTCTACTAGCCCGTTCCATAGCTCTCCGTACGACCTTAAACTGGTGAATCAGCCCCACTGTGAGTGTCCACGTCTTGGCAACGTAAGTAATCACGGGTAGGATTGACTGATTGAAGACTTAAGTCTTCAGGCATTGTGGTATAGGCGACGAGAAGACTCGACGTAGCTTACCAAACGCTGTCTAGCCAAACTGAATCCTCCTCTTAGCCTCCTTCACGAAATTGTGTCTACCCAAATGCAATATTTATCTATTATATGTATCAGTCTCTGGTACCCATAGTACAGGCTATGCCTAGTTTGGGATCAGTTGAATCAGTGAATATGTCCGGAATATTTATATTTATTTATATTTATATTTGCCCGAGGTAAACGTACTCCTTGACATATTCGCTGCCTTGCATGTCCTGCAGCTCCTGCAGCGATTACGCCATCAGGACTATGTCATCGGCGAATCGTAAGTGTGGTATGTGCTCGCCATTTATGTTTATGCCCATATTTTTCCAGTCCAGCGTCTTAAACATCCTAGTGAATCCACTTGTCTCACTCCTCTGCGAAACTGGATTGTATAAGACTGCTAGTCCTGTACTTGAACACTCATGGTCGCTGATTCATAAAGACATCTCAGCACTTCGATATAACGATAGTCAACTTGACATCGCTGCAGGGGTTCCAGAACATACTAAGGTTTCGATGTAGTCAAAGGCCTTTTCATAGTCCACAAATGCTAAGAACAGGGGCTGATTGTACTTTTCGGTTTTCTGTATAATCTGCCGCACTGTGCTGTGTGGATGTATGCTATGGTCACTTGGAAACCCGACCTGTTTGGGTTTGGCTGAAATTTGTCGAACCTTCTTGCGATTGATGACTCTCGAGAACAACTTATGGGTGAGGCTCAGGAGTTTTTAAGAATAGATTTGTCACCTTTTTTATAAAAGAAGACTATATTTTTGTTCTACTGACATTCGGCAATCCATACGTAAAGAGACGTGTAATTGTAGCTCTAGAATAGTGACTATCGGGCTCAGGGCGAGAAGCATGACAGTGGTCATAAAAATCTTCAATCTTGGCGAGGATCCGCAGCTTGGTCAAGACAGTGGCTATCCGATGTTTTTAGCTTCGTTAAATGGCTCCTTCCAAGCTAGTGGTTGAATACATAAGTTACTCGGTTCTGCTCAGTCGCCTTCTCTATACGGCATGTGCTTTAGCACCAAAGATCACGTTTTACTAGCTTCGCGATAAGCTTGTTGTCTTCTCGGCGTCTTGCCATTAGTCACAATGTCTCATCTGAAAGATCTAATATATATAGATAATATATATCTAATCTCTTGCATCGCAACAACGCAAGTCAACAATTAAATAAGTCATCAACAACGTAGAACACCGTAAGTGACAGTAAGGCTGTTTACATATTGTAATTCCCCGCGTAAATGTCACCAAGTGTCAGATACTTATTTTGTAGTTTTCACTTTATCGGCGTAAATGTGTGTAACTGAATTTTAACATAGTTCTAATAGACAAATCGGATTAAGTTATTATGTATACATAGGCCACTAATTTGCATAACCTACATAGTAAATTTCATAAGTATACGTTAAATAGTTACTGAGTTATCGCGGTTCAAACCTTTAAACCGCTCTCCTGTAAAATTTGCCTTTTTCAGCTACGGGACTGTACGTAGGGAGGGACCGTCGCTGGATTGTCTACGCGGTTCCCGTCCCGGCTTTGCTCGACTCAATAAACATGTATTTCATTCACTACGCAAAATATTGTATGAAACGTGAATACTCCACAAATTATCTATAATCATCATCATCATTTCAGCCGTACGACGTCCACTGCTGAATATGGCCTCCCCCACAGACAGAGCGAATTCTTATCATATGGGGGGATTTGTCCATACTCATTACGCTGGGCATGCGGGTTGTCGAGCGCAGTTAGAGCTATCGTTGTTAAAATGAGTGACGCTGCTGCCCATCCCATAGCTTAGTTTTTTCCCTTAGTCGCCTTTTACGACATGCACGGATAGGTAGATATGGAGGGGCCTATTCTTTAGCCGAGGCCACCACGGCCGTCTTTAACCGGGGCCACCGGCGTGTCCAAAGTGGCAGCATAATACGGGCCTCTAGGAGACCTTTCAATTATATTTCGTTGGTTTCTTTCAAACATTTATAGTTTTTGAGTTAGAAACTTTTTAACGAGTTTTCATTTTCCGGGATTCAAAAGGTCCGACTGGATTTTTATAGAAACTAAACAAGCGAGCTTCACGGGAGTTCTACTCTTGTATTTGGCATGGCCTGCTCTTTGGAATCCAAGAGTAAAACGAGCGTGACCGATTAGAGTATTTTTATAAAGTATTTTTTTAAAGTAATTTCATACATAATATTATTTTTTTAAAATATTTTTTTTATAAATTATTTGTTGATTCAATTGTTTTTATTTCAAAAATGAATGTGAAATAATTGATTAGAATGTGATAGATATTTTATGTTTACTATTTTGTAAGGCTCTCTTAGAGGCCTTAGTTTTTATAAAAATAATTATTGTAAAATTACTGAGAATAAATCCTATAATGTTGTACTTTAGATGGTTTTTTGTAATAATTGCGTAAGATGCTGTGCCATATTTGCGCAGTGATTATTTTACGAAAGTGTTAGTGACGATAAACCAGAACTTGATTTTCTCAGCTAAGTTGACTTTTATTTCAGACTGTTCCTACTAACTCAATTATGTGAATAGTGAAGATTATGAATGGTGAGATTTAATATTTATATTATTAAAAAGTCAGTGGGGTGGTTTGTCCCAATCACCCCACTGACTTTTGGTACTCACTACCAAACTCACTACTAAGAAGCGCAACGTTAATGCTACCTACCTACTTATCAAAAATCGGGGACGTCACGTCTTTACAATATGGCCGCCCGAATGGAAAATAATGAGAGAAAACAAATTGGTTTTTAGTGCACAAATTATGCACAAATTCAAGCTATCCGACCATCTAGTTTGTTTTTAGCTACGTACATTATTCCGATCTTTCTTTCTTTCAAAATTGACGGGCACTCATTCATTATAGATACGGCCGTGGTGGCCCCGACTAAAGACGGCCGTGGTGGCCCCGGCTAAAGAATAGGCCCCTCCATATCTACCTATCCGCGCATGTCGTAAAAGGCGTCTAAGGGACAAAAAAGCTAAGGGATGGGCAGCAGCGTCCCTCATTTTAACAACGATAGCTCTAACTGCGCTCGACAACCCGCATGCCCAGCGTGGTGAGTATGGGCAAATCCCCCCATATGATATATGGGGATATATGGGGGAGGCCATATTCAGCAGTGGATGTCGTACGGCTGAAATGATGATGATGATTATAGATAATTTGTGGAGTTTTCACGTATCATACAATATTTTGCGTTAGTGAATGAAATACATGTTTTATAATAAATAATAATAATAATAAATAAATAAATCTTTATTCATTATCTTAGTGCTACGAATAACATTGAGAATTAGTATCTTATTAAGGGTAAAAATTTAAACGATGCCTGAACTAGGAAAACCTGTGTCTTAGGCGGAAAATGGCTAAAATTAATAACTAAAGTTGGTAGGTACATAAGAATATTCATACATACATACATACATAAAATCACGCCTGTTTCCCAGAGGGGTCGGTTTTCCACTTGCTACGATCCTGACATACCTCTTTTGCTTCATTCACTCTCATCACATTCCTCATACATGCTCGTCGGTTTAGGGTACTCTTGACCTGGCCTTTTTCCAAAACGTCACCGATTTGGTCACTAAACGTACGCCTAGGTCTTCCCCTTCCAACGGTCCCATTCACACTCGCCTTGTACACCTGTTTCGTCAATCTTCTTTCGTTCATTCTCTCTACATGACCAAACCATCTCAGCATACCTTTCTCAATCCTCATCACTACGTCTTCTTTCACCCCACAACGCTCTCTTATCACACTGTTCCTCACTCGTATCTCTTTCAAAGTTACTCCACACATACTTCGCAAAGCTCTCATTTCCACTGCATTTATCCTACTTTTTTCTTTTTCTGCCATACCCAACTTTCACTTCCAAACATTAGTGTCGGCACTAACACTCCTCCATGCACAGCCAGTCGTGCCTTTTTGGACACTTTCCGACTGCTCATGTAAGGCATGTAATAATTTAGGGCTAACTAATTTACATGGGCAAGTATTAGACTAGGACATAAATAATTACCTTATCAATAATTCCTTGGTTTCGTCATAAGAGAAATTTCTTAGGGCCGTGTTTAGGATTTTTTTACAATTCGTATAACTCATGGTGTAGATGCCTAATTTTCGATTAAGTTTGTTGTACAGGTGTGACCCTAGGAACATAAAGAATCTGGATGCGAAAACATGTTTTACTGGGGTAATGTTAGTACGAATTATGTCATTACGTCTTTTGCTAATAACGTCAGCATTATAGGGCAGAGCTTTGTGCTGTTTTAAGGCTGTGTATAGAATAAATAGTCGCCGAACTGTTAGAACTCTACAAGACTTATATAGCAGGTTAGTTGGATACAGAAATGGATGGAAAGTGTATACCTTTAGGATTGCTCTTTGTGCTCTTTCTACGGCTAAAATAAAAGTTTTACATGCACCTCCACCCCATGGAGTAATACAGTAGGTGATTTTTGATTGACCAAGAGCAGAATAAATTTGCAAAACTAATTTTGTATCTGCAATACAACGTAATTTCTTGAACTCAAATATTATTATTTGTGTTCAAGTTTTCGTATTCTACTGCTTAAAACTTCAATGTGGTTATTGAAAGACAGAGAACGACTCCAAGATACTTAATATTATTAGTTATTGCTATGTTGGGGCAGTTACACGATTTATTGAGGCCACTGCATTGGTGTGCAAATATATGTGGATTAGTAAGTGCTGATTGCGATTTTCGCATCGTGAATTTTATGAATTTTGTTTTATCAGCATTTAGGGTTAGTAGGTGACCTTGGAGCCAATTATTTTCAATATCAAAGCCGTGTTGTGCATACTCATGCACTAGCGAATCCGTGCCGGCTGAAAAAAGTAGAGCAGTGTCATCAGCTTAGGATATTATTTTACCGTGATCTAGATCAAGGTTACAAAGATCATTAATGTAAATTAAAAATAATGTTGTACTCAATATACTTCCTTGTGGGACCCCGTGGGGAAGTGTTTTCCATCTCAGAGCTGATAACATTGTCCATCTTTACGCATTGGCACCGATCGCTCAGATAGCTAGTAAGAAGCTTAAGCTGAATATCCCGTATGCCTATATTTTCCAACTTGTTGAGTAAAATGGGAATAGAAACAGTGTCGAACGCTTTTGCAAGGTCAAGAAATATGTGTTATTGCCTTTGTCAAGTTCCTTCCCAATAAAATCTGTGAGATAATGTACAGCATCAGAAGTTGATAGTTTAGACCTAAACCCAAATTGAGCCTTAGACAAAAGCGATTAGTTTTCTAAATAATAAACTAGTCTATTGTTTATTATCTTCTTAAATACTTTAGAAATAGAGGAAAGTAGATATATTGGCCTGTAATTTTTAACTTCCGCCTTGCTTCCTGACTTGTGAACGGGAACAACTACGGCTTTTTTAGACATCTTTTTCCTCGTGCAAACACCCTCCACCCTTGTTTTATTGAGTCGAGCAAAGCCGGGACGGGAACCGCGTAGACAATCCTATGTCGTCTATCGTCTACGACACTGCTACGAGTTGGTACGAGAACGCAAGTGTTTCTCGCTACAGAATAGATAATATCCGCTATGACACTAGAAGCTTCGATTTGCTTGAATAATAATACCTACAAATCAACTATATACTTACCTACCATAGTTTGTACCTATATTATAGTAGTTAAAAGTTCAGCAAGAGTTTCAACAAGAGTTCCGACTTCTCGATGCAGTTTTTACATCGAGACATTTTTGATTTTCGTTTTATAACGATGTGTGCAACGGTAAAGTTATACCTCTCCGAGTTTATTCCGTAGTTTATACCAAAAGCAATGAGAAGATCGTATTCTAAGAAAAGTTTCTCAGGGTTTCTTAGAGCATTTCATTCACAATTTCCATGAAAATATGATTACTATTTGTTTTACAAGAGTTCGAAAAAAAAAGGGTTCTGGCTTTTAATGAAAGTGAATCCTATCCCATCCTCATCATCATCATTTCAGCCGTAGGACGGTCCGCTGCTGAACATAGGCCATAGATTTCCAGATACAATCATTTGGAGGGATTTTCCCTCGCCTTTCGATTTTTGCTCGCCACGCTGGGCATGCGGGCTTGCGAGGGCAAAAGGGAAGCTATTGTTGGTAGGGAACATTGCTGCCCAAAATGTGGCAAATCATTGGGTAAGTTATTAAACAATATTTGGTGGCTTTATTAACAATTTCTTGATACAGAGGTCTGTTTACTATACAGGTGGAATTTTGTAATTTTTTTTTTTTTTTTTATTAATAATTAATATCTTTATTTCAGGCTACTTGACATATTACACAAACATGTGTAATATGCCATGGCCCATATTAATAAATACCTTACAGACTAACATACATATAATATTAAACTTAAATAACTACACCACAATTAGATATAGTAATACCACCTCGAGGGAAATACCTACTTTTAATACAGTAGATAGATAATTTTACGCGATAAAAACATTAAAATACCTGAAGAAACATTCCTTTATTTTAAAAAAGAAAGAAAACTGCCTTTAATGATTTTCGAAAATTCGCTTGTCGAACCTGGGTATCGAACCGACTAAAATCTATAAAATTTATACCCTGTACTTTTATTGCATCGATCATTACGGTCTAGATTAGTCTAGATTTTATGGATTTCATTTAATTTAATAATAAAGTTTGTAAGAGAGATTTCATCCTTATAATTAACCCTAACGATCGATGCAATAAAAGTACAGGGTGTAATTTTTACAGATTTTAGTCGGTTCGATTCCCGGGTTTGACAAGCAAATTTTCGAAAATCTTTGAATGCAGATTTCTTTTTTTTCAAAAATAAAGGAATGTTTCTTCAGGTATTTTGAGGATTTTTGATATAGTTGCTGCTGTACTGAATTTATTGATATAATATTTTATAGCCTGTAGCACTGTTCAGGGCAAGATAATTCTAATGATACCCTTAACATCAAAATGCACCCAGCCATTTGGGTGCAACTAGCTTATCTTTTGCTTTAGCTTACATACATACACCCAGATATGTGCGAAAACATAACCCAGGTCCCAGACTGGCAGATCAGGTGGGTAAAAATAACACCAATGCACAAGAGCTGGCAAATACCATTTTACCTGAGAATTTTGCCCCATAACCAAGTTATTATATTTTAACTAAATATTAATGCTTTTAATATTATATAATATAATAATATGAAATAATAGAATAGAATATAAAATTAATGTACACCAAAAGAAAAATACACAATCAAGGAAAAAAAAAACTTAAAAATAATGTGCAAATATGCCAGAACAAATATTTTTTCACAAATTATTAGCATCAAGATAATACCTATCTAAGTGACTCACTTATGATCATTTTCTGGGTCCTCTTCAATGGCTGGTAAGGGATTTTCAGCAAGATTTATATTTTTGTCTTTCAGGTTTTCATCAGGAGTTAAGAATTCAGAATTTTCTGTAGATTTTTCATAATGTGAATCGAGAATTTCAGCATGTTTATTGTTTTCAGAATTCAAATTTTCCCCCAGTTCTATTTCAATGGGTTTTTGGGAGCTTGTATTGCACATTGTAGGTTTTTGATGATTCTGAATTTTCTTTCTATTATTATTTTTCTTACGGGTTTCAGTTATTTTACTGCTTCTCTTTTGAGCTGGACTTTTTTTCTTTAACATTTTTAGTCTTTTACTCTGATTATTTTCAACCAGAGGAATTATAGCAGTTTTGCAGCTTGTTTATTTTTTAATCGCGAAGACTCACATCTTTGTCATACTACATTTTCTATTTAATCTAAACTGGTAACCATAAATTCTACTGGTATTACTGATACTATTATGCTACTATTTGTTTTGTCATATAATGTTCACTTTTATTTTTTGTAACTAAACTGTTGCTTGTTTTCTTCAATAAGCAGCCAAATATGCAAACTATGACCACGGCGCAGCAATAGAGGTGCTGCAGCTGAAGCTGCCCAACACACACTGCAGCTGAAACTGCCCAAGGCACACTGCGCTTTGATACGCGCGCTATGCACCTGAGTGTTTATAGTTGAGGGTAGACATGTATATGCTTCTTTGTCACACAGGGTCTTGCATTGCGGGTCGCACCTGCGTACTATAGCTCCCGAATTACGAGTGAATAAAATGGCTACCTGATTTATTCCATGCACTACTTCTTGCACTGGGTTTTAGACTTTTGACATACTCACGTTTTTGATAATCCTCGATGTACGTACCAAATAGTTCACTCCGCCTGTTTCGAAACAATCACAAAGATAATTTCTTGTCAGTACATCGTCTTTCGCACAATTTTTCTTATTTCAAAACACAATTGTATAGTCATAATACTAGCCCTTCTGGACGAAAACAGTTTTTTTTTTCACTCGCGACTGACTCTGGGCACATTTCATTTCGTCAACAGTGACTTTCTTTCCTTGTAATGATTAGCTGCGCACGTTCAAGAGTTTGATCGAATGCGAAAATTCAAGATCTATTTCAAGAAAACAATCACTTCACAAACCAACTTCACGAACCTTGTTTCATGTTATGGTTATTTATGACACTACAGTCTTTCAACAAATTAGGTTTGGAACGAGATCATAAAATATATTTCTTTTATGAACCTCAACAACAACGCATAGGAAAAAAATCTGCAAGATAAAAATCTCGAAAAACTCGAATAAGTTTGAGATTTGAGTGAGATAAAACCTTGTAAAAACGTTAAAAAAACAAAGAGAAGAAATAACACAGACTAGATAGAGTATGTACTAGTGCTATTAGTTATAGTCTGTCTGTGTACTACAGCAGCGTTGCCAGAAGTTTACTTTTGTAACCTTTTATGTGATTTTTGACTCCTTCAGGTTACCTATATGTTACAATATTACTCAAAAGGCTACTTTTGTGTGATTTCATTTTTAATGAAATTAACATGAAATGGAACGCATTGTTGGCTAACCTAAAACTTCATTCGTAAGGCAGTGAGTACAACTCCTAAAAAACAAGTGTGTCAATTTTTACTTTAACTATGTACATACTGGAAAAATAAGAAAGGTTATTTTTCATACTAAAAGGTTACCTTTTTATGCATTTCTGGTAACTTTGGACAAGACCCGGCTGGCAGCACTGGTGTACTATTTCTTAGTTACAGAGTACAGACTGTAGTGTACGTAAACAGAGCGGTCTACGCGTAGACCGAGAACGGTATACGGGTCTACGGTACATAATGTAATTGAAAAAAAAAGAGATTTTTTTATTGTCTATGGCCAGGTTTTAATGCCACCATAGATAATAGAGCCAAGCCGCTGCTTACGCTCATAGTAGAGAGCCACTCTAGACATTATTGAATAATATCTTGTACTCGTTTTGTTTTATTTTACTTATTTTTTGTGTTTGTTGGAGAAACGAAAAATGTTTAGTCGGATATTTCGGAGCGTAGCGGCTACCATAAAACTCGATGAACTCGGATATCTCGTTACTTAAAAGCGGAGTCGCTTTGTAGCGGCTCCCAATCTATGAAGCTGCTACACTCCAAATCTTTTTCAATGTTTCTTGAAGAGACACTCTGTGTACACCTCCAAAAAAACTTTTTGGAGTTTCTTAGATTTTATGTTTTTCCTATATCTATTCATGAAGTGTCAAGCCAAATGGTCTACTTTTCTACTAAATTGTCTTTGCTTCCACCAAATTATACTCTGTTTACGCCTCGGGATTAATAGTGTTCTGTGGTTTACGCTACCAACAAACCAACCGAAACCAACCAACCAAGCAGATCAATCAATAAAGTCAAACAAACAAACAATCAAACAAATCAAATCAAAGTGAAGTAGAAAAATTTTAATCAAAAAATAAATAATGTGAATTTACACACTAAATTACTGTTGGTATAGCGCCTACCTACACTACTGGCTAATTAGGAGTAAGTTATGAAATCATAACGCTTTCCTATGAAATAATTTTTGTGCATAAAATGGATGCTTCGGCATCTAAAGTCGATAACAACGATGTGTACGGTTTCTTTCTAAAGATTGAGAACACAAACTTTCCTGTAAGAAAACAGAAAAGCACAATTATCAAGTATACAAAACTTCCTGAATTTGATTTCGAGTCTAAAGGTAAGTCCGTAATGAAATAAGACGTTCAGAAACATATAGAGAAAAAAATCTATGATATTTTAATAATTTCAGATGCATTAGGTATGTAGTTAGTATGTAATATCGTCATGTAGTCTGTATTCATTGAAACGTCTGGGATAATAACAGGACTATGGAAATGTACTATGATGCATAGGTACATTAGAAGATACTATTAAGGAATTGAGAATTATGTACCACTTTGACTACACCTTTCTTTTCTGCCTATAATGCAAATTAAACGCATATAGATGCTCGATGTTGAGGAGCATATGTCATCAGGATAGGTGAATCCTTTCACTACACTGATTTTCTCACCGATAGTCATAATCCCTTTTCAGGGCCACCATACCTGAACCTAGTCACTGACCTAAAATAGTATGACCAAGAAAGAATCAGTGGTAAGCAAGTATTGAGCAAATCTCCTGCCAGAAATCTCCTGTACCTACATATTATATTCTTAGCCTTGTTTACAGTGCATGCTGTGTTTGCCTGTTATTGGTTTCTCATGTAGCTTAAGACATTTTGTTTCCAATCATAACCATGTACTCGTGTGTGAACTGTTGGCAAACCTATTAATTAAAATAAAATAAAAAATTATAACATTCCATACTAAGCAGAGGTCTACTTGCGAACTTATAAACTAGCCCGGAAACTTTCTGACTTCATAACTAAAACACTGCTTACACAGTGTTTAGTTGACATTGTTACTTGAACTGCCTACTAACTTAGATTGCATAAACTGGGCATTAATTGCATCCTACAAGTTCTACAAGTACCACTTTGGTGACTGTGCGCAGGATTTGCATGACCTCATCCCCCCTCCCCTTCCACCACCGGACAAGCAGACGCACAGGTAATTACCACCCTTACCTGGTCGACATACCACAGTGTTGAACGAAATGTTTCTGCTCCACCTTTATTATGAGCACTGGCAAACCCCACAGCGGGAAGTCAGTGCAGGTCTAACCACCCCCGATTAGAATTAGAATTAGAATTAGCACTGGCAAAGAGTGGAACGATCTGCCAGCGTCTGTTTTCCAGATGAGTACAATCTAGGAGTCTTCAAATCTAGAGTGAATAATTTCCTTCTGGTAAAGCGTGCTAAATCTTAGGTCACACTTGTCAAACGCCTAACCATCACATATAAAATATAAAAATCCTTACTGAACAACATGTATTTGCTTGGGTCATCTATTTATTGTAAGATTTTGCAATATTTGTAGTGTCATGGCCTCGTCAAAGTTACACATTGCAGCCACGTTTGCGCCGCATCATCACTCTTGAAGATCCTGGGATTGCCTCTACTAGATCTTTGAAACCAGAAATGTTAGCCCAGTCCAAGTCGATGGCAACTAATTTAAGCAAGAGAAAAATTGTAACAATAGCCGAAGATGATGAATATGACCTTCATCCCAGATTCTGTATGTATTTCAATTACTCAGACCTTGTATTAATGCCACATGTGATATAAATAGCCAGTCTTCAAATTATTTCGTTACTAATCAAGGCTGTCACTTTATTTTTTCCATACCTATTAGCAATTAAATACCTACTATTTGAACTGGACAAACATTTGTGTGATTAACACAGTGTTAAATAGTTATCTATTATGTATATCAGTCTCTGGTACCCCTATTACAGGCTATGCCTAGTTTGGGATCAGCTGACCGTGTGTGATATGTCTGGTTTTTTTAAAGTTGAATTATGATATTTATACAAACTGAAATTTTGATGTAAAGAAATCTCTAAATTTGATTTACAGCAAATGATACTAAGAAATCCAGCTCAGTGAAAACATCAAACAGGTCAATTGGAACAGATTGTAAAGAGCCAAAGTCAGCCACACTGCGTACAACCTCCCGCCTCAGCAATTTATCTACTAAATGTAAGCTGCTTGCTTGTCGTGTCACAGATTCTTTCTTGGTCATCCTGTATTAAGTTAGTGACCAGGTTGAGGTATGGTGGCCCTGAAATTGGCCTATGACCGCCAGTAAAAGAATCAGTGTAGTGAATGGATTGAAGTGCGCCGCTTATAGGCTCCTTTCATGCACATGTCACATGTCTTAGAAATGTAAGTTGATTTTCGCTCATAAAACTTCCTAAGAATATAATATTGAGGGCCAGAACCATAGCCTAAAAAGTTAACCATAAACTTTAATTTAGGTGCAGTTGGATAAAACATTAGATAGTTAAAGTAGGAATAAATTGTGCACACTCTGTATTCTGATGAAATTATTTATCTGGCACATGATCACTTTTTGTATCTATCAATAAACCTTATTTCTAGGACAGCATCAAATGCATAACATATACCTCAACTTTATTTCAGATTCCAAGGAAACAAAACCAAGTGCCAAATCGAGTAATGTATATGTTGGAAGGGAGCCTAAACCCAAATCAAATTACAAAAACAAACCAACTAATATTAGTCATATTTCAACAGAAAATACCAGATCAAAAAATGTTAAAATTAAAGGTAATTATGAACTATGGTACACCAGGGCTAAGAAGGTAAACTATATTATGAAAAAACCTTTGCCATTTTATCTGATAGGTACACAATTTTTTGCAGATACAGTGAAATCTTCGAAAAGCGTATACTCTTCTAAAACTAGTGTAAGTAAAAACTACATAACTCCAAGCGAAAGTGAAAATGAGTTGTCTCTCATAAAGTCGAAATTATATGACAATTTGAAAAGTGCAAAGAAGCCCACTGAGAAAGCTAGAGGGAATAAAACACCTCCACCGCAGACCAGAAGCAAGAACACGTATTTGAAAGAGTTGCAAATGAAACAAAAGCCTCTTCATGTAATACACGTCCCTTTAGAGGAAAAGTATCGAAAAAGCGCAGTCGTGACTCCGGTCACCAACACTTCAGAAAATCCTTCCGAAGTAGAATTAGTCAAGTCCGACTTTGCAACCGTCACTGAAGCCGTCACGTATAAAGACATGAACATAAGCACAGACCCTCTTCCAGAAAAAGTAGATTCAGTCACAGAAATGGACAGTTATAAACCACAAATTATCTACAAATGCATACACAGCACTGACGTGCAAGCAGAACTCATCAAAGAGACGTACGACAGTCTCGAAATACCCAATGTGACACTTACTAAAACTGAATCCACAGAGCGATCTCATAGTCTCCACAATTCGTTGCCGAATCTCCAAGTTCCTCCTTTCAAAGTCATGATCGAAGATGGAACTGCTGACAATTACCACAAGAGCACCTCATATATCATAAGTACCTTAACTTACACGAAAAAGCAGAAATTCAATCTACATATAGTTGGTAGTAGCGATGACGCTTATTCTAATCATTCGCCTAGTCCATTGTCCTATCCTATTAATGTAGTGTCAGTTTTTAAGAAAGAAATGCAAGGTTCGGATTCGTACAGCGATGTCTTGGCGAGCAATAAAGACGGAGACAACACCAGCAAGCAATACAAGAACCGCATAAACGATATAAAGTCGCGCAATTGTTCCTACGTAGGTACTAGCGATAAATTAATGAAGCCGTCAGATATAATTAGCACAATAAGAGTTAACAATAGTTTGTTCCGGGGCGAGTACATTTGTGAGCAGTTTGAGAGGGAGCTCAATTTTATAGATTCGTTTTTTGAATCGCTCCAGTATTTAGAAAGCTGCTCGCTCTCAGAAAAAAGCTTCAAGGACGACAAGATTGAAGCATTAGTGGAACACCCCGGATTGTTGGAATCGGAGTTCAGCGCGAAGAGTTTAGAATACGACCATTTCTTTTCCAAGTTGGAAAATAGCGCGAACGCGGTCGACTCTGAAACAATGGCATCCAAGAATCTCTTTCTGGTGAGTGTTATTCTTTGACTTGTAAATATTTTGAATGGCCGCTCGTTTCATTTATTCAATGCGCATCATTCTGCGAGCTATTCGCCATCGGTAATGATCATGAAAGTCGACCCATTACAAAATATTTTAATTACCTAGATACATTATAAATTTAGACGTTTCATTCCGTAATTGGTGTCGATTTAAAATTTGTTTCTTAAATTACAGCTCAACATACTCATTCGCGATGAGCAAAGGCGAGCAAAGAATCTCTTGTTCGTATTAAAAAGGCGGGAGGATGCTCTGAAGGACTTCACGAAGTCTCAGATCCTGTATCTGGAGAATAAGAAGAAGCAAGATAATACAGATATCTCGGCGCTGAAGAAGAAGCAACGGGGCGCGCTGCTCAAGCTGCAGCACGAGTGCGGCGAGATGCAGCGCATGCGCAAGGCACTGCTGACGCTCTCAGAGAAGAGAAAACTCACACTCATGAAGACAAAGAAAGATCTAGAGCTCAAACTGAATAACAACGTCGACAAAATTATACTAGGAAAGAAAAAACCGAAGAGAAACACCTCTGTGGAACGCTCCTCGCCTCTCAAATGCTTCGATCTATCCAGCAGCGGCTGCGAGGAAAGCTCAACGTCGCGACGGAATTCGGTCGACGCGATCACGTCCCCTGAGCATGTTTACGTGAAATCCGTCACGAGCGCAGAGAAAAGCATCCAAACAGGCGACAGCATCCTCGGCGCCACCTCAATCGACCAGGCAACGGATACAGCAGCCGAGAACTTTATAATCGTCGACGGTGGATATCTAAACATTCTCTTCCACAACCTATCCCTCCCTCAGATCTTCAGCGGCGGTAGACAGTATGAAGTCAACGAAGACGCTTTAAAGAATATCGTCGACTCTTCGAACTCCCGGCATCACCTAAACGAGACGGAAGTGGCGCAGACGTTGATGGATCAGATAAGGAATCGCGATTTGGATAGATCCAGCACGCCGTCGACCGCGCGAAGTTTAGTCGAAGAGTTCGATCAGTATTACAAAGGGCTGAATGATTGCGATAAATCTCCGGTAGAAACTGACTACAGGAGTTCGAGTACCGTTTGCGAGTTGAGCGATGCGATCGTGCAAGTCGAGCCCCTTATAGAGAGCCAGTCTCATCAAAACACCTCGACTATGACGATAGATAGCAACGAAACGATTGTGAACAACGAAGCTGAGATAGAACGCAGTGAGATATGTGTGTGTGAGAGTGAGAAGGAACTAGATAGTGAAGACATTCCGGTTGTCAGTCCGACTGGTCCGTTACCGGTGCCGGCCGGTGAACCCGCGGTCCTTGATACGCCTACCCCTGACGCACTGTTGTGGCTGCCTGGAAAGTCTTCCTCCAATACCACCTTTACAGGTACACATGAATTTTTATTACTGAATGCTTGCTTGTCGTGTCACTGATTATTTCTTGGTCACCTTTATTACGCCTGTGACTAGGTGGTGACCTATGAACGTCAGTAAAAGAATCAGTGTAATGAAAAGATTGAAGTGCGCCACTTAGAGGCTCCTTTCGTGCGCATTTAGTATGTCTTCGAATTTTTAGGATCTAGGACATGCCGGTTTCCTCACGATGTTTTCCTTCACCGGGACAGCTGCACGACCGGAATTCGAACCCGCGACCTGTCGATCGGAAGGCGGGCCACTACACGCAGTCCACCTGTGCTCTCAATGACTACAATTCAATTACGAAATGACATCCTAATCCATAGTCGAATTCTCATCAGCAAAGAAGGTTTTCGATTGATGACAATAATCGTTCTTGTAATATTTAGGTACAGATAGCAGTAGCGTGAGCAGTCAGTCACTGTGCGAGCTGGTATCCTCGGTGGCGTCACTAACTGCGCCGGCGCAGTCCGAGGCAGAAGAGCTCAGGCGACAGCAGCTTGCTATTGAGAAAGAGGTGTGTATATTTTGTACAATTTATTTTTTTAGTTATTAATATATCAGTGAGTTCTTGAACGACGACCTGAGATTTATTTAGACAGTTGCCTGGAGGACTAATATCGCCAGGCTATATTTATAACTTATAATTATACTGACATTATCAATCTTAGTATCGTAAGTTATTGTAAAGGACATAATATGTACCTAAATACTTAAATTAATAGGTAAGACTGTATTGAGACTCGCACCATTGTAACATATTATACATTCTGACAAATAAATAAATGATTATGATTATCTTCCAGATAAAAGAGTTGGAACAACAGCAATGCCGTTTGCTTGTGGTACGCGAGATTCCGGACAAGCCGCCGCCGCCGTACACGCCGCCGGCAGAAACGCGCGCCCCCGTACCACCGCGCATATTCCAGGCTGATGACGACACAGAGGAGAGAATACGGATGTATATGAATGAAGAGGTATTCGAGGCGTGCGACCCTGCAGATGGATTCGACGCGTAAGTATTTTATTCTTTATATCTATCTCTGTACCAAGTTTCATCCGAATCCGTTCGGCCGTTTAGCCGTGATTGAACCACAAACATCCTAACATCCTCACAAACTTTCGCATTTATAATATTAGTAGGATAAACAAGTGAAGTAGATGAAACCTGAAGTATACTAGTGGTTCGCCCCGAACTGAGATCTGGCGATGTTTGCTAAAAGTTGGTGCTTCAGTGATCCTTGAGGCAAAATAAGATAATCTTTGAAAATCGCATCTTTAGCATATTCTATCTAATATCTATAATCTTACCACGAAGTCATTGAAACTTAATATTGCTTTTTTTATATTGCTATTGCGTTGTATATCAAAAATCATAGGGCCTCGAATATAAATGTATAAACTATTTATTTATTATTTTGCAGATTCGTTCACGACTTCTGCCATGATGTGCTGGTCAGAACGAAGCAGAACCGCGGCGAAATGCCGTGGGACGCTAGCAACCTCCTGCCGCCGAAACCTGAGCTGGACCCGCTAAAGCTGGTCAAGGACACATCCGCTGAACTGGCCGAGGTGTTGGCTGGAGCGAAACCCACCGTTGTGTCTGGTGAGTTTACCTTTACAAGTGCCCATTGTCTGCTAACGCATAGATCGGACAAGACCATAATTTTTGTATTGTGTCTGGAATCACCGCAGTCTAAAGCTATAGCTATGTCATCATCATCAGCCTGTAGAAGTCCACTGCTGGACATAGAACTCCCCCAAAGAGTTCCATGACGAACGTGCTTGAGCTTTCTCCATCCTCCGACTGCCTGCAATTTTCACAATGTCGTCGGTCCATCATTGATTCGTGGTCGCCATTCGAGAACTTTTACACCCCAGTGACTATCGGTTCTGAAAGCTATATGGTCTGGCCACTGCCACTTAAACTTTCTAATTCTGAGAGCTATGTCGGTGACCAGTTTTCTATGGATTGCATAATGACATATTGAGCTATAATGAGCTGATTAGTTGGCAGTTCATTTATTTATCTGATCTGTAGCCGTATTGCACTCGTTTTAAAATTAGAGAACTTTCAATTCAGCGCGTGAACCAAAGCGAGCGGGATGTGTAGTTTTATTAGAATACCGTGAGTCTAGTAATAAACCGGTTAATCATTCCAGGTGTAAGCTCGAAACGCTCTGACCATATCGACGACATTCTATTCACGGAGTGGCGGCGCGTCGAGCCGGAATGGACGGCCCTTCACACAGACGAGGCTATCGTCAAAAACCAAATCTTCGAAAGTATCTTCCAAAGGATACTTACCGACACCGTTGACGAGTACAAACGAACTGTTCTATGTGAGCCAGTCAGTGACTAGGCATGTGTATCAAGCGCTGGTAATAAAGTCACTCGTCAATTCAGGCTGTATGATCCCCAACACGACTGCGACTAAGCGTGCGTATTCATGCGACATTAGTTGACCGTGTCGCGACTCGTTAGCCTAAGCCGCTGTTTAGTCAAAGAAACCGACGCTATTCTATCAAATCAAGTGGCTGTTTTACGTGTAGTGTAGGCCAAACCGTGTTTAAATAATAAAATTACAATAACAGCCGGCTTTGGTCCATGATTAAAGATAGTGTATATTTCTACTAAGAATCTTCATTCCCTTCAGAGCAGAAGGCACATTCATAAGGTTAAGTAAGTTGCATACTCGCTAAACTCTTTCTCTGAGAACTTTTCAGTGCATTGCAGTATAACTAGGTATTATTATAAATGAAGCGCAAAAAAATCAAGTGTAGAATTGATAAGTTATTTATTCAGTTTTTAACAAGACAAACTATAGTTGAAGTAGTCTCATTAAAAAGGTTAATTCCGTTTATGCTCTTTTTGTTTTGTGTGACTACTTTTTGTATTAAGTGGACCCATATGTTTTGATTTAAGAAATCACAGTTGTCCGATATAGTTGACTTGATTGTTGAGTTATCTTTGACCCACTTGTTGCTAAATGTTGGCCGACCAGCAATTATATAAATACAAGAGTGGGTATTGAACTAGTTAAATATATATATAATTATAAAAATAATTTGTTATAACATAGTGAAAACTATTATATTGAAAAGCCTTTAACTGTGTCCCACATTTTTTTACCTGGTTGTTATATTATGTAGGCCATTAACCAGAAATTGTTAGTATTCGTTTAAGTTTTAGCGGAAATAATCCAGTAGTCAGTTTGTAAACAATTTCATGTTACTTAAGTTAAGAACTTTGTAATATATTAGAGAAATTGAACTCGTTCGTTACTTAAATTTTATATTAAAACCAATTTTATGATAAGTTTTGTAAAGCTTGGTTGTTTAGCTATTAAAGAACACGGTATTTAAAATATAACGGGTTGGCAATCCATTTTATAATATACTTAAGTAAAAAAACCGCATTAAGTATTAATTTATTCAGCTTTAATAATGACGAAATATCACATAGTTTTTACATTTGAAACTTAACTATTTAAAATATATTTAAATACAGGATTAACATTAGTCAAATGCAATTTTACAGATATCATACAGTCAATGTGTTTAGGTGATAAATAATATTTATGTTTTACCTATCCATAAATATTATAAACTCTTCGATAATGTTTCAAAAAAACTGAAATGAACATGTCCCAGCACACAGTTCAGCTGTTATGTTCAAGTGTTAAATGTGTACTTTGTATAGTAATATTAGAACATATTTTTGGAAATAATTTGTCCTGAACATTAATTATTTTGTAGAATACATTTATATTCTCAGTACTTGTACGACCTGCATAGTGCACTTATTTTTATATACTACGATTCATCACGTTTATAAAGACATACAAAATTGTATGTCCCATAAGATTTTAGTTATTAGAACTTACAGCTCAAATGTATACAGAAGTTGCAAATACATCATATAATGAATACCACGCTGTGCATTGATTTATCTACTAACTAAGTAGTTAATGTGAGATACTTTGAATAATACAAGTTGAGAGACTAGTTACTGATATCCAGCCTAAATTATATATTTAATAAATAAACCTTATAACTAAAAGTCTCGCATACAAGAAGCATTTTTATTTGAATGGCTGTATTTCGCAAAACATGCATAAACGATATAGATCTATAATAATGCACGCGCAAGAAGCAATATTTTCCTGCATAGCATATTGAGTCATAGACTTCTACAAATAAAGTTTTGTTTACGGTGACAATATGTATCATTTTGTTTACTGGGTAAGTCAATATCCGCATTCTACACTGCTCCCAGCGCGTGCATTTGATGGCATTATTTAACATGTATGTTTATATGTATGTACGTGCCTGCGTTACGGCTGTTGCGGGCCAGTCGACGCGTACCTTAAATATAGAGTTGTGAATACACTTCTCGTGTGCACCTACGAAGACTTCTCGCTCAAGAATCTCACAGAAACTCCTGTGCGCTCTTACGAAGAAATTCCTAACTAAACTATCATAAAAGCCTCTACTCACCTCCCTGCAAAGTAGAGGCAATATCGGAGCCAGTGTATACAACAAGATTTTACTTCCATTTCTAAACTTGGGGGAAAAAGAGATAAACATGTGCTTTAGTCGAGTTGGCAACACTGGCCTAGTTGTTGCCTCTGATTTACAGGGAGAGGCTTTTAGTTTTTCTCACTGTTCACTGCACTCTGAGGCACTGGCACTTGCACTTTGTTCTCTGTTCCATATTATGCTTTAGGCGGAATCTAATCGTCAGCCTTCAGAAATGATTCCAGAGGGTTCGGGCCTTTCCTCCTAGGATTTGAAGGAGCTTTGGAGGCTTCCGCTGGAAAAAAATAGATTTTATTTTTTTACTCAATAAGAGCCGTGTTAGTTGAGGTACCTCGACTTTCAATCCCATAACCCCTTTATGAAGAGTAGATTATTTTACCTGGTTGATAGTTCCACAGACGATAGCGAGTATGCTTTATTATGTTAAACACACACCTGCTGCCTGCAAATCAGGGGCAATATTGGGTCTGTTATGCCGACTATACTAAAACAAATGTTTTTCTATCTCTTACAAAGTATAGAGTGAAAAAAAAACTTGTTGGTAGCACTGGAACCGATATTGCCTCTGATTTGCAGGAAGTGTGACGCTTTTATACATAAGATCCTACCATATCCTACAAACAATTTTATGACGCACTGCCGTGCTTTATTGTAAGAACTTATCCCAGTTAGCTATTGGGGGGTATAGCCTTCACCCTCTAACTATTGTTTTACTATACCCCTTTAGTCCCCTTGGCCTCAGCTAGTCCTCTAGTTTGACCGTGGGCTGAAATTTGCCTGTACTCAGTCAGTACCTACGTATTATCTACTTACTCGTAACCCCAAGCGAGGCCTGCGTCACTTCCAAACACGCCATCCACTCCGTAATACTGATCTTGGTGTCGTGGTTCACGTCGCAATACCGAGGCAGTTTCCTACCACACCTCTTCAGAGGCTCCACGTTGGAAATCAGCTGGTGGTATGCCTTCCATTCTCGCCTCTCCAAAGCCTTGTTTTTGTCCTTGTCTAACATCACGTACGTCCATGTGGCGGCTTGCTCTTCTTTAGATGCGCCCCATTTTACCATTTCCCTGGAAAAACATCATGTTTATTTACAACTAGCTTCCGTCCGCGGTTTCGCTCGCGTGGTACCTACATAAAAAGTAGCCTGTATGCTATTCTAGGTAAAGAACTCCTTATATTCCAGGTTGAGCCGCTACGGCGTGATTGAATATCAAACATCCTCACATACTTTCGCATTTATAATATAACTAGCATCCGCCCGCGGATTTTTAGCTTTGGAAGACCTGATCTTCAGGATAGCACTAAATCCAGCCGCTGTGACTTACTAGGACAATACGGTCAGCATATCTAACGAAAGTGTTGCCGTTTAGCTGCTCAATAGCTTTTTAGGAACTGAAATCGCCTCGGCCCGTCTAAATGGCAGAGGCCTGAGTCCGTATTGTTTTGTGAGTTACTCTCTGGTGAGTGGTGAAAAGTAAATAGCTTGCCGGTTTTTGAAGGGGCGCTTTACGAGATACCATAAAAACGGTAAGCTATTCACTTTTCACCACTCTCCATTGACATGTGTGTGAGTAACTCACAAACATTACGGACCCGTGTCCGTAATGTTTGTGAGTTACTCACACAGAGACAGAGACAGAGACAGAGTTACCATACCAGAGGCCCGTGCCTCTGGTATGGTACTATAATAGAATGTCATCTTTTACTGCTGCTGATTATAATGAGTACCTAAAAGTCTAACACAGAGTTACTATACAATCGTATTTATATCTATTGGTTGTAAAATCTATTCTTCTGTTTTTGGCCATTTCTATACTTTTCTTTCCTATGATCAAAATTAGAGCTAAGAAGCTGGACATACCCTGGACCAGTGCCGTTTGTGGATGACGCCATCTTGGTTACAAGAAAGCTCATCAAGTCGCGCAGAAAATTCGTCTTCATCGGCTCAGGACAACCTGTTGAACAGAAGACTGTTGGTGAGTTTATTGTTTGATTGTTTCGGCCACCTCGGGGCGTGGTTAGCCGAATGAGACTCAATAGGAGCGGAATCCCGCGGCGGGACAAATGCTTGCAGACCTGCAAATATTTGTTCCGGGTCTGGGTGTTGTTAGCATGGTAGGTAGGTACTCTTAGTTTCTGATACTTACGATACAGGGAATTCTAATTTGAGGTCAGAACTAATGTGACTGTCTATTTATTAATTTATCTTTAAAGATTTTATACTGTCTATGATGGTTACCGCGGAATAGTGTGTCGGTGAAAAGAAAAACGATTTCATGGATATTCAGGAAGGTCAATTTTAACACTTTTACTCTTCCGTATCCTTCACCCTGCTTTCGTTCAGTGACTTTAGCTTAAGGTTAATGACCCTTTGGAAAGAGCATAGTCGCTAATTATGAAAACCTCATGTGGGACTTTCTCGTGCTTAGGCCTTCGAAGGACCATGGTTTCCTGTGGTATTGGGTAATCAGGTGCCATGAATCTGTGATGTCTCAGTCCTCGTTCCTATACTCCCACCACATGTATTGGCAACTGAAATAATATCTTAAAAACAGATGGCTCACCTCTCATAGGACTGGCATGTTGCGGGGCTGCGTCACAATCCGGCCTGCGATCCTTGACTGACGATCCCGGGATAGGCTTCCCAGTGTCCTGATGGACGCACCAACAATACCCAGTAGAACGGTAGCATTGGGCCCTCGCGTACCTTCCATCGCCCATACATTCCGGCACGTATAGCGCCGCGTCGCCCGCTTTCTGAACAATAGAATACATGAATAACTTTATGGAACTTAGTACGTTGACCACTGTCGTTTGAACAGTCTTCTTTGATCTCGGTACGCTTAAAATAGAACGAGTGATCGCATTGTTCATTGAACTATGAATATGATATTCGGTTTATTGCAGTTATTGTAGGTAAAGGAGCAAACGCAGAGAGCCGCTAGCTTCACGCCGAGTCTATTGATTTGTATTATATGTATATTTCCTTTTATATGTATGGTAGAATAATAGACATGAAATTCGTGAAATATAATAATATGGTAGAATAATAGTCAATAGTATTGTACTCGTAAGTAGGTGCTTTTAACTACCATGCGGTAATCGAAACCAAATTTTGAAAAATCTAAGCATGTATAAAAAAACGGCCCAAAATTCGCTTTTAGCAGTTGCAGTCTTGATAATTAGCAGTTTTTCAGATTACAAAGAAACAACAGGAATTCGCATTCGCAAGAAAAAGGTTAATCTAACATACCTCTAGAAACAAACAAGAAATAATCCGCCAGGCTTTTTGTTTACTAGTAGACATACCTGTTCATCCAAAACAGCTTGCCTGTCGGTCAGGCAGTCGTTGGCCTCGTCTTCCCGTCTATTCTCCGGGTCTGATCCGTCAGGTGCGAACGAGTTCCTTACGATTCCCGGCAGGACTGGGCAGAATACACGTCTATGGTTAATTCATTCCTATTGGCTAATATTTATAGGTGTCGGATAAAAAACCAGGAGGAAACGTTCCAGAAAAGACTACTATAGTACCTAACCTACTACTCTGCAATCCATTGCTATACCAAACCTATGACCTACTTGAGCAATCAAAAGTCTTCACGCACAGCTAGCTATAAATCTTGCAGTAGTAGTTTTTGCTAGAAGAGCCAGAGTTCCAAAAAATCTCCGTTTTACTGGGAGAGATGGGTCTAGTGAAAGTTCCTAAATGAAGTGTGCATGATGGGTTCGAACCGGCTATTCTATTCAGACTGTATAAGTTGCTTGTTAGCTTGGAGTATGACGTGAGTTTCAGAGTTTTCGTTCTCCTATTTTCCTAGCCACCAACTAGCCAAATGAAAGGTAATCAACACAGTGAACCCATACCCTTAGTGGTGACATAAAAATACCCCTTACCTGATGACCCAGGGTCTGGCGGGGGCTCCTCCTCGTTGTAGTCAGGCTCGACATCCGGTCCGCTGTCCTCGTCTGCGTTCAACGACATGAAGAAACGGAGAGAGACTATATATTATTATTATGTTTGCACACACGTTTGCATTTTTACTAAAACTTGGAACATTCAATGATTATGGCGTTGTGCAACGTAGGGCCTTTATGGGGGAGGCTGTTTTTTTTTTATACAACTGAGGTGGCAAACAATCATACGGCCCACCTGTTGGTAAGCGGTTACCGTAGCCTATGAGCGCTTGCAATACCAGAGGCATCACGCACGCGTTGCCAACCCCGAACCCCCTTCCCCCTAAAGAGCTCTGGCAACCTTACTCACCGCAGGAACACAACACTATTTGAAACAAATAATGTTATTTGGCTGCGATCTTCTGTAAGGCGGAGGTACCTCCCCAGGCGGGCTGCTCCAATTTAGAACGAGAAAATCTCGCTATGCCCTACCTCCTCCAAAATGTGTAGCAATGGAGCGCGTCCTACGCGGATTTGCTGATTAGCCGTCCAAGCCCTTCGGATTTTACATCTGCATTTTATAAAGCTTATTGCAATTTGCAACGCTGCGCGCTGTAAACAAATGATTGCGCTCGCGGCGATTGCGCGTTCACTGCGGATGACCATCGGCAGATCTTTATCAAAATACCGATGTTTGGTTCGAGTATACCTAAAGAACGCAGTTCTATAGGAGACCATACAAAGCTACAAGAAACAGCCGATGGATGTCCACTGCTGAAAATAGGCCTCCCCATTGATTTCCAGACCGATAGATCTTGTGCACCCTGCAATCCTCATTCCAGATTCGATCTCGTAGTTAAACGCCAAGCATAGTGCCCTCTAAAGTTCTCTGAGCGACCTTGAACTTTCTTATTAGGTCCACAGTGTAAGACCACGTGTCTGTGCCCTATGTCGTCACCGGTAAGAGCCTCTTACACTTAATAGAATAGTTTATTGCGTTCATGTTGCACAGAACAGGTCTTATCATACACTATTTACAGCTGTTGTGCCAATAGGTATAGGTATCGTATAGGTAATCGTTAGGTGACAATTTTGGTTGCTACTCGTAAGTAGGTCAAGCAAGACTTTCTTTCTTTTCCCCCTTTTTTCCTTAGAAGAGAAAAAAAAAACTTGTTGCAAAACTAGCCCGATAACCCCTCTGATTTGCAGGGAGGTGTGTAGGGGCTTTATAACGCATTGGTCAAAGACTTTATCTTGAAATAATGTCACTGAGTTATTTAGAACGAGAAGTCGCGCAGTATAATGATGGACAATGTACAATGTTGGTTGATTGTTTTCAAATATAAAAGTGCTCACAGTCCGGTGCGGGCGGCTCAGGGTTGGCCAGCAGACATTCCACCCACTCTGCGCGCGCGATTTCGCCGTCCCCGTCGCCGTCACAGCCACGCGTCCACGCGCGCGCGCATCTCTTCGGCTTTACCACCTACAGGAAAAGCAAGAATTAATCAATAACCTACATTTATTTATTGTTTTCACGCGGTCGGCCGGTAAGCCCCATCTTAGGGTATGGCAACAGGGAAAGGGCGGGGTTGCGTGTAGGTAGGTACGTATCCAGGGTTATCTACTTAATTAAAGTACCTACCCAAGTGTGTTGATGAATGTGTGCCATGCCAGTCACAACCTCCAACCTACCAAAGATTTTAGACACGATTTAAGACACTGCGTTAGACTAATCCGATCGGGACCCCGTGACTTTGCCAAGTGCTGATGCAGTGTCGAGCCAGCCGTCGAATGATGAGTGGTTCGATGATGCATTAGCACTAAGGTGAGTGAAGGAACATCGATGGGTTTTTAGTCGGTATGCCGTTGGTCGCTGATATCTCATCAGTAGCTGGCGGAGAGCCCGACATACCCTTCCAGCTCTCCCCGAGCTGGGGGGCATGCGTAACGCATTTTCCCATCGATAAAAAAAAGGTACCTTCTCAATGATTTTGGAAGCCCGAACGCAATTTACCATTTTGGCTTTGATTTTGGCGGCACTTAAGGACTAGGGCTATAGCTGCCCACAAAATGTTGAAATCCCAGTGGGCCCCGAGCGTAGATAGCTCTGTCTACGGCCTCTAGCATGAGTTAGATTGTCCTTAGAATATTTTGGACTAAGTGTATCCGAATATTTTTTATTTCAATGATTATATCTCCCGAGCATGAATTAGATCAAGTAATCAAAATATACACGGTGTTCCGGATTATGGACTAAACTAAGCCGAAATGGGCTTAATATACAAATGTACAAACTTTTTTCCTAACTTTTTGAATTTAGACTTATTTCCATGGAAAAAAATTATGGAATAGACACTAGGTATAGTATCTGACTCTAATATTAGGTAATCTGAATCCCAATATAGTATACGTACCTTCCTAATCAGTCGTCTAAGTCCACGATACTCGGACTTCTGCAGCGAATCGCTTCTGTCTCTGTCCAGCTCTCTAAACTTCCAGTTGGCCACACTCCTGGGCTCAAGTTTGCCTCGCGGTTCCGAACGGGCCCTCTCATATTCCTCGCTGAATATCTTGATCAGGTTCCCGTTGAACTGAACTCGATCTGCCCGAGTACAGCCTGAGAAGAAATTACATTTAGTAGGTACCTAACATTGAAATAATAAACTATAAATAACATACTTTTGATTAACAAGGTTACAATAGTTTGCTTTGGAAACAGTTATTATAACTAGTTTAATAGTTTCACTCGTGTTGTACCCAGATGAAATTATGTACTAGTAAGTACAGTCTGTAACGAAAGTCCATGAACACATTCACCCATTCCAACTGGAACAACAGTAGATCGACTTACTTACAAACTTACTTTTACTTTGGTCAGTTTAAATGGATAATTTCGTATTGGTGTTATTATAATAAATTCGTGCCCAGCTACTTTCGTTGCCTACTTTCTAAGGTAAAGCTTAAAAATAAGTACCTACATGGTTAGGAAACATTGCTTAATTGCGTTTAAATCGTCATTTGAACAACCGACCTACCACCAACCAACCGACCAACCGAGAAGTGGTTCTAAAAGCCGAATGGCATAAGTTTCTCTTGGAAAGTTGCATCTATAAGTCAAAGCCAGAATAATTGTTTTAAGGTGAAATGATAACGCTCACTTTACATAGACTTGTTTCGGAATTTAGAAATTAATTATTGCAGTAGGTAGTAGTTTAGGAATGTTTAAGATGGCATTCATTTCGGTGCGATTTGACGGTCAACTATTTCTTTTGTATTTTTGAGTTGGAATCATCATTTACTTTTGATGTTGACTGTACCTACCTATATAATATCCAAGGACTTTTTGGCGGGAACTTGCGAAGTGATGTTGTGCTCTCAATTTATTTTACAAAATTAGTGTTAAATTGAATAATATTGTGTAATTATGGTGGTGTTTTGCGTAATATTGTTTGAGTAAACCGCACAAGTGAAGTGAAATAGAATGATTGCATGTATCGTCATTTTTCGAGTTGGCGCCAAGAGGTCCCTCGAGGTTTTAGTAAAATAGCCACCATCATATCTTACTAAAACTGAACTTGACTTGACTTGACGATGACTTGACCATGAATAAGATGAAAAATAAAGAAAGAATAAAAATAACAAGGAAAAATAAACGTTAGACTTGGCGGTAAGGCCTAGATGCCATAGCCATCCCGAAAGGGGAAAAACATAAAAAAAAAATATCCTACACGAACCTAACAAACATGACAGTTTGGAAAGTTGATTAAAAAAATAATTTGTCTCAAAATTGCAAAATGTAAGTTTCTTACTTTTTTTATTCCGCTGACCGCGAACTGAGGATCGCCGCCGCGTGTGGGATTTACCTGCAATTTAGAACGAAATTTATGTTTTAGCCCAACATCAATAACCGATGGACACATTAATTTAAAGTCAACCAAGCGTGCGGCGGAACACGCACTGTGAAGGGTTCCGTAGTCTATGGACAAATGTTTTAACTTGCGAGGCGAAGTAGGTAATTTCCATTGCAAATTCCATGTGTCATTTTACTTTACCTACATAAAATTGAACAGTAAGCTAATGGTATAAACATATTATTATTGGTACCTACGAACTAGCTAATATGAATCTTTTTATTTCATGGGTGTTCATAAAATTGATTGTTTTTTGACGCTGTGCCAGACAGAGGCTAGGCTTTGGATAGAAGAGCCAAATAGGGCTCTATTTTGTGTTTTGCGAAATTGCAACTTATTTAAAGTAATTCTAGTACTAGGCAGACCGCGTTACTGCAAATTGTCAACTCCTTCACCTACAAACCCATTATCGATAAAATTAACCTATCTCATATCGCCGTTCCAACCGAATAAAATGGTAATCCACTTTTACGATAGAAGTGCTTTTATTTGAAATAATTATTCCTGAGGTCTGATTACACCTTGTGAATTTGTTTCGGCCTAATCGTTCGATAAGTTATCGAGTTAGGCTTTTTGCAATGGATTTAACTTTATTTTAATCCAAAAATAAAAACACAACTTTGACCCGAATAACATCGTAACAGGTTACTACTCAATGTTTTACTTTTTCCAGTAAGATGCTTTTTCGATTTTATTCCTGTTTAAAATATAAAACTTATTTCATGTAAAGTAGATTATGCGGTTATTATTCCAGTCTTTTATTTCAGTAAAGTTTATTACAATATATTCTTCAAGAAAACAAAAGAAAACTTTACTGTAACTCAATGTTACCTACTCGTTAGTACCAAACAAAACAGTAACAATGAATTAGCGATACAACCAACATCACTATTTTGAGTTCAATAAGATCGCGATGAACTATTACTGTAATAGGTCATTCTCGGCAATTTCCGCGAATAAAATCGTAATGTTGCTTTACGGTGTAAAGTTGTGTTTTTAATTCTGGTAAAACATATTTTTATTCACAGCTCTATATTGGTAAACGTTTTAATAGCTTAAGTTATATTTTATTATTAAACAAAAAATTTGGTATCTTTTGGCTTCACTTAGAAGTTAAAACTGTTTTTTATTTTTCCTGTAAAATTTAATTTTTTCGATTACGATATTATTCGCTGGGGACGGCGATATCTATCTAGGGTTAGATGGTTCACCCCACGTACTATTAGCTCATATTATCACCTATAGCGCTCTGCAAAATGCATATTATCATGCAGGGACGGTATGGTATACGTATAAATTACTTTAAACGGTCGGGTCTCTATCCAGAGGGCTTCGCTTGTGTTTGTGGATCTCGTAGTGATTTATTTTTGTGCATGTGTTGGGTCTCGCAGCAGCGCAGAGCGGGCTCGTCTACCTAACCGGTCCCGGTAGCCGACCAGTGATGTACATCATTAGCCCATTCCAAAACCGGTAACGAATCATGCAGCCATTCTAATTGTTAGTAATATTGGAACCGTTCGAAATCAATGTATTGGAAGTGCTTAATCGATGGCTCGACAATAAACTTGCTTTATTGGTGCGAAGATCTGGCGCCGGCAGACAACTGGCCAGATAAAATAGAGATCGTAATCTTCGAAACGCTTAATTGAAATGTCGGCGTTTTTATACCTAGGTACCACTTGCGGAGTTGAGATTATACTTGAAACTCATTATTCATTAAGTAAATTACCAGTAGTTCAGCTTTATTGGTTGTACTCTCGAGTATTATTTTTATTACAATTATTATTTATTATTAAGATAACCAACACCACACAGTAGAATTTATTTAAAACTTTATTAGATTAAAAAAATTAAAATATTTTAATATTGTTAGAATATTATTATTGGATAGCCAAATGTTACCTATTTTGTCACTATACAAGGTTAGTCTGGATGTTCTGTGGTACCTAATTAAAGTTTAGCTCATACGAAAGAATTACAAGTGGACAGAATCCGAATTAGAAATCTTAAAATGT
Organism: Anticlea derivata; assembly: GCA_947579855.1. Lineage (NCBI taxonomy): Eukaryota > Metazoa > Arthropoda > Insecta > Lepidoptera > Geometridae > Anticlea > Anticlea derivata. The sequence goes on from OX388257.1 coordinate 5,794,796, forward strand.
TAAACCCATCAAAACTATAAAACTCGAGAATCCGTGGACATAGGGCTTCTCAAATCTCAATGTGTTAAAGAAAAGAAAAAAAGAAAGGAGGCGGACTCGGGATTGGTGGCCGGCAGACACCTCGGCGCCTGACCCAAATACAAAACCATATCATTTTACACAGAGATGACGGAGATACTTTTAGACAAAGGAAAAATCCATTCAATTCTATTGGCAGAAACAAGTGGATAATTGTTGTTTGCTTCAATAAAATAGTTGGATCTTATTTAGGTACTACCTACATAAATAGTAAATGTAGGTAGGTAGGTACTTCTAGATTAAATGGCTTGATTTGCGGAATAATGTTTTATAAATGACGAGCAAGATTGTTTAGCGCGATTGTTACAAACACATTCGTCAAGATATTTCTCCAGAATTACCCACGCCACGATAAAAGAAATTCAATAGAATAGAAGATTAACGAATTCACCTAGTAAAACTCAATAAGTAAGGTCAGTGTGTGTAACAACAGTCTATCGTAATTTGTAGGTTCTCACATTCTAAAATCACAATAAAACACGTACACTTTTTAACATTAGGTCTTGGAAATATGCTGTAAAGAGGCGAGTAATTATTAAATAAATAAATTCAATTCTTAAATTAAACATAGCTTCTTTCTAGTAGGTACCTACAATTAAAATTACTTAGTATTGTCATTTCGTAGTAAGCAGATTAGTGCGTGCAGATACGATCATTGGTAAAGCAAACAAAAGGTGATCCTATAAGCCATGTTCAGTTTAAGTAGTCAACTATACCGCTTAAGTGTTCCATTATTTCCAACTCTTTAAACTAGTTCATTAGCTTGTTGCAGCCAGGTAGGCACCGTGCCTAAATATAAAACATCAAAGGCGCGTACGCCGACCACACTTCTCAAATGATGTCTGGAGCATTTTTTCTATCATCTCATGGCCAAGACGGGTTCTCTGTGCCTTTGACAGACAAAAAAAGTGGACTCCATTGTGCTTCGGCGTCGAGCAGTCTGACATGCACCGCTGTTTCTTAGAAAACCACTTAAAGTCGTCTCGACTTTACAAATCAACAGTAGATAATGTCGTGATTTGGTTCGATTTGAAAGAATTGAACGCATCCTCGTTCGATAATGTCGTGACGATCATCATCATTTTGCTTGCAGGAACTCTTTTTAAGAAAACACTGACTGATCATCTGTGAAGAATACGCAATATAGAAGATTTGTTGAAGGCGATCGCGCATCAGTGGCATGACAGGGAAACAAATAACTAGGTAATTGGCAGCGCGTCCATGCGTTTGTATATTGTAATTGTAGAGACTAAAATCATTTTGGCAAATAAACCAGCGGCGCCCTGAGTAATGAATGACACAGACGAAATACATATTAGATTATGTTATGGGCATAAATAAAGTACCAGCGGGCGAGCGACAACGCTGCGTTCGCCAGCGACAGCATTCAATTAAGCAATATGTGCCTCCACTGATAATTTCTCACTTAGTCACTGAGTAATGCAGCTTGCGCCTCTCTAAATTGGTTTATTAATAGGAGACATTAAATTAATGGCCCGCTACCACCATTCATCTTCTACGACGCTAAATAATCAACGCGTTCATGACTAGAGTTAGTTTTTAAACCGTCATGTCGCTACAAGCCACCTTCGCCGGACTTAAGTACACCTGCTACGGTGCGCCCGTAGCAGGTGTACTTAAGTTCTTTAATGAACTTACAACTTGCAAGCCAGTGCCCCAAACTCATATCGCGAGAATACACGATGTTCTTGTATTTACATATATGATAAAAAGTACCCTATATTGCTATCGGTTGAGCCATTACGGCGTGCGTGTTTGAACAACAAACGTCTAAACATCCTCACAAACTTTCGCATTTATAATAAAAAGTAGTAAGTATTGTTGGGATTAACTAACGTCATAAAAATGCAAAAAGACGATTCATCCAACTTGATTCAGAGATCTATTTCGCTTCGGTCAGTTGATCAAATACACAGAGACATGGGAAAAACAGTAATAATTTTATAGAATACACTTACCTAAGTTACCTGCTTCTTATCCATCCGTCCGTGCGTTTGGAAATGAAACTAGTATATTTATATAATGAATCGATCCTACTAGGATTACCTACAATAGTAATGAAGTGCACAGTGCAGATTCAATATAATATACCCGATCGTCGTGAAGGTATTCCGAGAAGGTTTTACTTTTATGGTGCCATTTCATGTTACCACTTACTGCTTACGGTCGGGTTTCATACGGCTAACTTATTACGGATGCGAGACGCGATACCACTGCGCCTTTATCGAATGTTAAGTGGCTTAGTTAGGGAAATTTTCGATATTTCAATTATTTATACTTACTCTATAAGTACTTACATTAACAACCTACCTCTCTTACTGTTCTATGTTGCACATTCCATTTCGTATTCCTAGTCTGAAGGCAATGCCCAAACACCTAATAGAACTGCCTGGATATAATCATAGGTAGATAATGTATACATCCATCTAGAACAGTAGATAGTAAACAAAATCTTCCTAAACCGCGGTCGGGCACTAAGGGATATTCCATTAGGAATATTTATGTGCACTATAGGTACTGTTAAACCGTGAAGGAAAACCTCGTGAGGAAACTGGTATACTGTCCTAGAACCTAAAAATTCGAAGACAATAAGTGACATGTGCACGAAAGGAGACTCAAAGAGGCATTTCACTACACTGATTCTTTCACTGATGTTCACGGTCGGCCCGTTTCATCAAACTGGCCACTGACCAAATACAGGGTGACCAAGAAAGAATCAGTGACGCGACAAGCAACACTTTTTGAGGTGAGAACTCAAAACTATGTTAAATGCTAGTCTAGGTACCTACCTACATATCCAAGGCAATTGTACAAACGATATGGGTAAGTATACTTAGGTATATTAAAGCGTTCGTAATAGGTTCGTAAATAGTGAGCATTATGAATCGTGCTAATATTTACTAAAAGCTTTCGTTGTATTCACAGAAACCACATGACTAAGTATCAGGTAGATACCTACTTGTGTTTTATTGCATTTGCATCGGTTAACCGATACCTATAGGGTTGTATCTTCCGAGACTAGTCACAAAGACTTAATAAAGATTCTTGATTAGCATTTTTTTTATAGGAATCGAGTGCAGAATCGAGTCAGGTTTGAATTATTTGATTCAGGTTTGACTCACGCATGCCAATTTCTTACCTGAGTTTATTTTTACAACAAAAATCTATAGCTTTTAAAACCTGACTCACAATATATCGAACCATGAACTGGTGCGCAGAACAAAACATAGACGTTTTGGAATTTCGATAATTTCCGGCTTCTTCCAGCGTTTCTATGAACTACCTAGCAAGATTACTCACGAAATTATCTATCAACCTAGTAGGTATTATGCCAACGAATAAAATAGGTAATTAACAAGTAGAATGTCCCAAATACTGACAAGTGGTTGCCTACTTACCCAATCCAACAGCCGATATACCTGCCTGCCTGTGTTTCAATGACAACGACCAAATTGAATGAGCGGGCTAAGATATCTTTTGATCAGGTTACCTGTATCGCCTGATGGCATTTGGCGGTTACTTTTGTGTCTTTATTAAAATGCAATTCATGATGGTTATCACCGTTTTAATGAGATGCAGATTACATGCAGTTTGGGAGAGGTCGGCGGAAGGTGCACTGGTCGAGGAAGACGACGATTAGGCGAATAACGGGCTATGTCCTGCGTAGGTCGACCCTTTTATCAGATCTCATGTTCATAGCTTTAGGCATCCTTTTGCCGTGGTGGCTCCGGCTTAAGAATAGGCCCCTCCAAATCTACCCTTGGATGTCGTAAGAGGCGACTAAGGAAAAAAGCTAGGGATAGGCAGCAGCGTCCCCTCTAACTGCGCTCACGCGGGTTGGCCCCGTGCCCAGCGTAATGAGTATGGGCAACTTCCCCCAGCCCCCATAATATATGATAGGAAGTCGCCCTGGAAATCTATGGGGAGGCCTAAGTTCAGCAGTGTGTATACTACGGATGCAATGATGAAGAACTTACGCAGTAACGGCTCAACCGATTTCAATGAAACTTGGAATACATAGAGTTATTTACCTGGCATATCATAGGCTACTTATCTAAGTACCACCGCCAGCGAATCCGCGGTTGCAAGTTAGTCGTATTCAAGTGCGGTTTCAGAAAAAGCGTATTTTGTGCCTTTGTGGTCTAGTTCGCTTCCTTCAATCATTCCGTTTGGTACTAGCGCAACCGATAAGATTTTTTTAGACACACTCAATATAACTTTACTGGATCATATAAAATTCAGTGTTGTTTTTCGGTGCGTGCAAACTCCGAAACCCACCCACACTCTCAGCTCCACGGTATCTATAGAAGCCCTTCATACCCATAGATCAAGTTTTGCGTTTAGATTATCTTTTCGGTGAGCGAAGGAGGAGATAGATACTATGTAGGTTAGGTAGTTAGAAACACATCGAATTCGCTGGCGGGTCTGCTAGTTACTAATAAATAAAACCTCATCACTGTAGGTACTGCGTGGTGGCTTCAGTTTATTTCTGTTCCACTTGCCCTCACGGGGATCAATAGGCATTTATAGTAGGTAGATTATGCTCCTCTACAATATAGTCAATTCTTTAATAGGCACGTGCTTAGTAAACTAGCAGTGATTGCTGCCTTCCGCGACATCGGGCCCCTGACCCTCTTGTTACTCTTGCACTATTACGAGACCTGGGTGCACGCAGGACCCGTACCGTCACCATCCTTAGATCATTGTTTTGTATGTAACTAGCTTGCGCCTGCGGCTTCGCTTGCGTTGTACCTTCCTCACAAACTTCGGTATTTAAAATATTAGTAGGATTAGTAGGAAGTAGGATATTTATTTTAGTAGTATAGTAGCATAGTAATTAGAGTAATAAATACAGTGAAGTGCGAGTAAAATTAAAATAAACTATAAATAAAAGAGGTAGGTAACGGTTGCGGTTTCATTTGAAAAGCACATAGGTACATGTAAGTAGGTATGTATTCGAATACGTTTATTGAAACTATCGATTGGTTCTTTGAAACAGTGTTCTAGTTTAACGTAAACATTGGCTTTCGTCTGGATCTTTGTTTACGAAGCGAGTCTAAAGCTATTTTCAATTTTCTAAACAACACGGCTTTCGATAGAGCAGATGTTTTGAATCAGTTATCATAACAATTGATAAATAATAAGAATCATTAATTTATTTCTTCGACTTGATAATTAATAGCGTGATTCAGATTGCCATTGCCATCATTCACGCTTTTTAGTTCATGAAGAACTTTTTAGGACACACTTACCGAAGTGATTTTTATTCCATGCATAATGTCTTCCTACAAACAGACATCGCTTAAGGTGTGGCGTAAACTTGACGTTTGGTACAGAATGGTATTATGCCACAAACCCTAGGGTGAAACATGCAGTTAGAGAAGATGGGTAGATACTGTATCAACAAAAGTAGCAAAGCAGCCACCCTACATTTGCAGTGTAGTCAGCTCTTCTCTCATGTGGCATGTTTACATGGCTTTGTTGTAGTCCAAATTCTAATAACTCCCCAGTCCAAGTACACACTACTTTGGGTTATTTTATCGTCCTCGTTCGTCGATCAGTGTACCTATAGATACTAATAGCTTTGTTTCCCACCATGTCGATGGTGTTTAGCCCCTTCCTTTTCATGCTACCTACTAATCTGAAATCAAGACAATTTTATCTGCACGCCGTTCAGTCACTGACCTAAATTTATATTCCAACTCACCAGTCCTAGTGCAGTCCGGGCGCCCGTTCGTGGCCGCAGTGTCAGGTAGCGGCTTGCCATCGGGCGTGACGCACCAGCAGCCTGAGGTCTTCCCGCCCGCAGCACACTGCACGGCGGCATAGGTACCGTCGTTGCGACAGCGTGGGATGTATGTCGACCGCTTGCCGTTTCGATCGTTCAATGCGTATCGCAATGAAGTACGGCAGGACGACTGGTCTTCTGCGGACAAACTCAAGTTTTTGTAGCAGTCACCAAGATCTCTGATACCCGAACAGCCCATTATCTCTGAAAGCGAGATCGAATTCCTCACTCTCTTTTTGTATCATACTCAGGATTCACTTGCATTGTCCTGACTCTACCCCAGGATTCCCTGTATCGTGGCCCGGTATAAGAAACTACGAGAACCATGTAATCACAACACCCAGACCCGGAACAAATATTTTCAGATTATGCAAACATTTGTCCCGCAGTGGAAATCGAAACCGCACCCCTTGCGTCTCAAACGAGTACTCGACCGCTCGCCGGGGTCGTCTTGACTCTACAGTCTGTCTTGTGCCATCTTGTCAAGGTAAAAATCTTCCTTCTTCGTTTGAGAACACTGCAGAGCTAAAACTGCAGCGGTATGTTTCTGCAATTGATATTACATGCATTAATTGTCTTACCATCACAAGCTCCCTTCCTAGCAACAGCTACGGAATCCCCGGAGCACTGGACCTTCATCAGATGGCACCGTGATTGGTATGTGTGCCCATCTGTTCCACAAACCGGGTGCCTGCCACTCGCGGGGTTAGCTTCGCATGCGGCCAAGCGCGTAGCGCAAGCCTCACTGCTAGAAGTGCTGAGCTGGAATTACCGTATCAGTGAAACTAATGCTATGATGAATATAATATAGAGGAAATAAAAATTGTTTAGGAAAGTGCAGAAGGTACCAGATCGAGTCATTAATATTGTAGCCGATTTGATCGAACGCTATTAAACTAGTATATTCTAATCAAAAGCCCCATCGTTGCTACCGCAGAACACATTCATCTCGTTACAACGCATCTGCTGCTCGGTAGTAAGCCGAGTGGATTCCTTTGGGAGGCCAGAGGAACCAAGGAAGACCAAAAACGAGATGGTGAACTAAAGTATTGGCCGAATTTGATGAGAAAAGCGCGTGAAAGGGGCCAGTGTGCAGTGGAGGGATTAAGGGGAGGCCCACGCAGCTGATGTGACTTCTATTGAAAGTAGTTATGTAATAAGTAGGTGTTCAATATTTTTTTAAAGATAAGAGAGTTCTACCTAATTGTTTGCAAATTGTATTTATCTTTAAAATAATTCGTCAATTCATTTTTTTATTATTATTTTGTAGATTATCGTGGTAATGCCTGTATCGTCAACTGTATCAAAACGAGTCGGATGTACAAATATAGGGTTCGGAAAATATTCAGGTGCATCTATGAAGAGCTCATCGTCCATCAATATGTAATTGAAATGAATTAGCACATTATCGACGCGTGCACTTTCTATCGCAATTATTACATCGTATTTTTCATAAAGTTTATCGTTCCCTGTCGCGTGCAGTAGCTGGACAACGATTATGTTAAGTAGACGTATTTATGGCATTAAAATTGAGTTTTGTTATAGTTTATATTACTGAGCGAAGGTGGTCTGAGCAAGTCAAGGTTCTCAGTACGTCTCTATCACTGTGACCGGAACCCTGAGTCAGGGCGAAGACAGGTACCTAAGTGTAGAAACAACTCGTCAACAACTGAACTATTATCTGGAGTAGGTACCTACTTCAAGACAGGCGCCTTCAGTTATCATCAAGTCAGTAGAATACGCCAAAGAGGAAAAGCTAACAAAACAGCTTCTTGTATGACAGAGAAAAAATGAAATAATTAAGTCAGCAACACAATTATTCACTTATAATTAGGTCATAATTTGTGTCTGATAAATAACCATAAGCCACACTACTTATTATTTTAAATATATAGGACTATTATATATCTACGCGTACCTACTTATTTAATTAATTACCTATGTACCTATAATTTAGAATTAAATTCACGGATGCAATCTTCAGTTAGGTAATCTTATTATTTATAATTCCGAAAGTTTGTGAGGATGTTTGTGGTTCAATAACACCGTTACTGCTCAACCAATTTCTAAAGAAATTCTCAAAGGTTCTTACATATTATTATGTATGTAGGTAGTGAGTGTAGGAGAAGATCAAGGTAGAATGGTTTATAAAATGAAGTGGGTCCTATTGGTTTTTCCAGTTACCTTCCCGACATTTCTATACTACCTACCTATTCATATATTATATCAAAAAATTCGTCATGTCAAAGAATAAGATTGTTAGATCTATAAGAATAATCGTTTATGACCTTGATAGGGCATTTCAAACAAAAAGGGTCAGGTACAGAAAAGTTAAAAAAATATTTACCTTTACATGTGGTGCAGTGCCGTCAGCATAACAAACAACATTTAGAAAAAATAAACAGACCAATAACTCATTGATAACCATAATGCTCGATTTAACAAATCAATAGGTAATCGACAGTTAAAATAACAATTTATAGTTACTATTATTTATGATTACGACACTCGTCAACAAAACAAAACAATAAGTCTATCGACCGGTCGAGGAGTGAATAACTTTTCACTATCATATTGGCATAATGCGGCCGTTGGATAAACGGTCTCTAAACCTTCAGCGTCACAAAAGGGATAGGCAACCGGGACGTTCGTCGGGACAGAAAGCTAAGAACAGAATAAAATACAATAAGGATAAAATCCCGGTGCTGTGCCGCCGCCCGCGCCTCTGTCGCGGTTTCCTCGCCTCGACTCGCCTGCGAGCGGCCGCCACGAGCAAAAAGCGCAAACCTCACCCCGCAACCGCACCGCTTGCTTTGCTTATTCGCTCCAATCTCTTCACTGCACAATAAAACAGGAGCACTTAAGCGTTATTCAATAAAAAAAAACATCGAAATAATCTGACCCAATCAAAGCATTCCGAAAATTTTGATTGAAGTAAAGCTACACATTCAGATCAATGCGTCGTTGTAGAATGAAAACTGAACAAAGTAAAATTTTTACAATAGATCGTTGTTATATAGAACTAACAAGCTAGCCTAATCTAACTAGTTTCTCCTAAAAATACTGCATTACCACATTAACTGAACCCTTTCAGTGTATGAGATTGATGGTAATAAGACGCACTCAGTTTTTAATCTATTTTTGAACGTAACGTTTTTATGTAATTAGACAAAAAATTTAAGAAGACTAGTGACATAATATGATGAATGAGGAGAGTATTATAATAGTTGGTACTTATTCATTTTGCGGAAGAAATAGAGTAGAGTGATAGTAAGTTACGCGAAATGCCTTGCTGGAAACGCTAATCAGTTGACTTTAAAATTTAAGAATTTTCCTGTATATCCAATAACTTTCATTCAGATCTTCACTGCAATAAAATGGAAAGTTACCTACCGACTTAGTTAATATATTATTTTTATTATAATCAATAAAATAAACCAAATTATAAATACAAATGAAGTCAATGGATTATTGGGCACCAAAGTCTTTATTTATGTAGGAATAATTTTGCACTTGTTCCTATGTGTATCTCCGAAGACCTTGATACCTTCATCGATCTTCAACTTAATTAAAATAGTGACTAGGTAAGTAAGGTAGGTAAGTAGGTATTCAGAATAAGCCCCGAAACTGCTTCTTGTTGTTCACATTTTGTGTCGCACCTCGTCAAATCACAAAGCATCGTTATCGCGTTTTTCGTTCGCATTTATGACAAAGGATTGGATTCGGTAGATAGGTACCCCTATCCCAATACTATTGGTAATAAGACCAAGAATGTATTTCAGTTCCAAAATTGAGTTTCCAGCCAATAATGTGAGTTCCACGTAAAATGTATTCTGCGTTGTGAGTCCTACGATTGTAGTGTAGTTACCATGCTGATTGAAGCTGACTATGGAGTTATCATAGTTATTTCAGCTAAAAAGCCGTGGTACCCATGGTAACTTATTATCACCATTGTAACTAAGCTACACGTCTTCTCGATACGGTTTTCTGTCGGTACCACCTGGTTTACTTAGGTACCTATGTAGGTAGGTACCTTTCAAAGTTACATAGCTGCTTAGGTTTTCCGGAAGCCAGGTAAACTCGAATTAGCACAACTTGCATAAATAAAAAAATAAATATTCCGGACATATTCACACGGACAACTTCTTCTTCTGGTCGTGTCACTGATTCTTTCTTGGTCTGAAAAGGGCTTATGACCATCGATGAAATAATCAGTGTAGTGAAAGGATTAAAGTGCGCCTCTTAGAGGCTCCTTTCGTGCACAACATCCGGTCAACTGATCCCATACTAGGCTTGTACTATGGGTACCAGAGACTGATATAATATAATAGATAAATATTTAACACCCAGACACAGAACAAACATCTGTGTTTAGCACACAAATGTTTGTCCAGTGCTGGGATCGAACCCACGACCTCTAGCGCAGAAGGCAGAGTTACTACTAACTGAGCTATGAGGCCAGTCTAATTACTATGAGTGCATAGAAATTAATCCATATTCTGTTAGGTAACTAGGTGGGTAATCCATATAAAATGATTATTTAGATCGATGGTAGGATAACTTTATGTAAAAAAAAAAAATAACATTCTAAGTAGATAACTACCAAATTGCAACCAGTGGATACTTATCTACTTTATATTTTACCTAGTCCTTCTCATTTCACGAAACAAGTCTCGTGGCGGTGTACAAAAATGAAAATACTCAAACCACTATGTATCTACGTTGCCGTTTTACGTTACAGTACATTAAGTACTAAATTGTCTTCCTACTAATTCATGCTAGGGAGGTGAGTCAGTCAAGTGTCGATGTCACTCGTGTCATTATCATTCAGTTGTCAATGTCACTTAGCCAGTGTTGCCACCTTAGTGGATTTTCCACTAAAACTGGTGGTTTCAACCCCCGCTTTAGTGGTGAAAAATTGCTTTTAGTGGCTAGTGGATTTTTCTAGCGGTTTAGTAAAATTGACTTTACTGAAAATACTATAACTCAACCACTAAAACACGTTTAAAAATGTTATTATTTCTACATAATCTGACATTGATGAAAAAAAATTCCCGAATAAGTGTTGAACACAACAAAGACAATCTCATTGACATAATGACTCAGTTCAATAAAACTATAGAATTTATGGCAAAAGTCGATCACCAATGGCGACAAATTCACTTGTTAAAATGGAATGAAACCAAACATACAAAAATTTTTAGGAATGAAGTATTGTATTTCAAAGATGCTCAAGGGCAATCTAGATTCGAGGAATTAGCGACATTTGCGATAACTCTCCTAATACTGCCTCATTCTAATGATTCCGATGTTGAAATATTATTTAGCAGTATGAATTACATTATGCATAATAAAAAACAAGCAGAGAAACAGAATGAAGTTAAATCTTTTAACTGCTATATTAATCTTTTAACTGCTGCTGCTGTGGTTTGAGATTGGAAGGAAAATGCTGCAGTGAATATACAATTCCAATTAACGTCACAAATAAAATCTGTACCAAAGAATCGTACAAATTTAAAACCGAGGATGATGGTGTAGACCAAAATGGTTCATCTGAAGAAGAAGAATTAATTTAATTATTTTATTGAATAATTTGAGGTTAAAAAAAAAATCATGTTTATTTACTAATTGTTAATATATTATTAAGTAATAATAAAGGCTATTTACTTAAATAAATAGTGTTTTTTTGTTTGGTGAAAATTTTAGCGATTTTTACAGTAGGACCGTTTTACGTTAGTGGTTGAATCTGGTGGAGAGCTAGGTTTACTGTTGGCAGCACTGCACTTAGCTAGCATTGAATTCGGTCTAATTTGTTTGTTCATTGGGAAAGTCAACAACTTAGGGAAAGTCAAACAAATAAATACCTAGTACGTTTTATTTTGCTTTTGGGCACCTCATTCATTAAGATAAGGCTAAAGGGGACTTAGGGCAGTACACGCAACTGTGAAAACACACATGGAAACCGATTATTCACCTGTCTAGGTAAATGCTTTTACTTAAAAATTACAAGCTCTCACCCCACAAAATACCAAAATATTGACAGAATGTCCATCCAAATCACCTGGCTCCACAGCTAACTACCATCCATAAAGGCTATCTACGCAGATAGCGTGAATCTATGAAGCTGAAAAGTAGAATTGTTAATTGGAGCACACTGGATTCACTACAAGCCCTGTTACCCATACTAAAATTGCTCATGAGATAGATAGATTGCACATAAACACCAGAACAATATAAGCTCTGTCGGCAGCTATGCCAGCATGCTACCGGGATAGAAGTAGTATACCCATGTCACTGTCTGGCTTTTTAATATACCCTGGTGATCTGTGGCTGACTGAAAAAAAAATATTTTTGGATAGTTGGAGGTTCTCCTACTTTCAATCTGTCTGTTGTGGGTTAAAAGTTAAACATTAAACTTTACTGCACTTTAAATGGTGAAGGAAAGTATAGTGAGGAAACACCTGTCACACATGGAATACTAACTACGGCTAAATGTGGGCATGTGCCATTTTTATACAACAGGTGGCAAACAACAAACAGCCCACCTGTTGGTAAGCAGTTACCTATGAGCGCTTGTAATACCAGAGGCATCACACACGGATTGCCAACCCGAACCCCCTCCCTCCTAAAGAGCTCTGGCAACCTCACTCACCGCAGGAACACAAAACTATTTGAAACAAATAATGTTATTTGGCTGCGATCTTCTGTAAGCTGCTCCAATTTATAACGAGAAAATCTAACTGTGCCGTACCTCCTCCTAAAAATTCTAACCAGTAACCTTAGTCTTAGGGACAAAAAATTACTAAGCCAAATAATTATATTTGGAAGCTGGGATTATCATCAAAGATGTGTCCTACACACACATTGTGAACCCTTTTTGTCTGACTGTAATCCAAAGTTTATTCCACAGTTTGTCGAATATAAAGTTATAATATTGTTGTTATTATCTGCTCAACTATTTTCTCTCCCATTACAGGGTGTTGGTTGGTACATTCCATCGATATTTCATACGGATAAATGTTGAACTTGCGTCATGAGCCGGGTGCATGAAGATCTGCTATCCGGCAAGTTGCTATCGATAGAAATTACGCGCACACGCACGGCTGTACCGAAAACACACAAGTGGGCATAGACCAGTCAAAGCATGGGTTGTCAGTGCCGCCTGCATGAGGCCGAGCGAACCCCCAATCAGCGGGACTTCTCCGGCAAGACAATGTCAGGAAATCAATGCCATTGCGAGGCATGCATGGATGGAGGAACCGTTGTGTGGGTCAGGTGCGGTAAGCGACCTCGCTGGCACAAGTCAAGACCCGCCCCATACCGCACCTGGGTGCTCCCCTTGCGAGAATAACGACTTGAAGGATGTTCACAACCATGTTTTAGCTGGGGACAGAAGTTTACCTGGCAAAGTTGTTCGTCAAGGTACTAGGAAGCCTGCACGGACAAAGCCCATGTCGTATGGACTGCAAGCTCAAGCGCGGATTAGGAAGAGGGTGCCAAAGCAAGTGGAGACACAAACAAGACTGAGTAGTCCCGTGCGTGTGCAGATGGCAATGCAACATGCTTCTAAGCACCAAGCCACGCAAGTTTATCTGCAGAATATTTCGAATAAAAATATCGATGTTTTTTTTCGATAAATATCCTTTTTTTGTGGAGAGAATAACCCCCTTTCGGGATGGTATACATGTTATGAAACACCTTGTATACTTACTATAGGTTGTATGTACGTAACTGTTTTATAGCTGCATTTACGACTTCCATATTGGTTTACAGGTAAGAACTTTTAAATCACCGTGGACATAAATAAGTGAAACATGGCACAGTATCGTAACAGTTGCCATTTTCTGTTTCAGACGTTGGCGGTTCTGTTTTTGTTGTTGGACGGGGACTGCAATAGCAATAGGAAGAGCTCACGTTACCACTACCAGCGCCAACGGACCACACCGAACCCTTATACGAAGACTATTTGTATGAATCAAAATAGCTCTCTACGAGGTAAATAGGATATTACACACGGCTGCTGCGTCGCCAGTTCCTTTGCTTGAACTTTGCAACTTCTAGACACGTTTCCGCGTTAGACATGCGGTAGCTTGTCTAGGATTGTTATAAAGGAGAAAGGATAAAAAGTTTATTTTTCCAATAAGTAATTGGACCACAGACGCCCGACTACGTAATGTTCTTGAATTACACACTTGTCACCGTGCGTGGTGCTTAATAGCTTGCCGTTTTTGTATGGTGTCACGTAAAGCGCCCCTACAAAAACCGGCAAGCTGTTCACTTTTCACCACTCACCGGTGACTAGTGAGACGACTCAAATAAATGAGGACTCGCTACTCTGGTGAAGTGGTGGTAGACGGTGGTAGTGATCCCGTCGGGTACCTCCCTCTACACCAACACGGCTTTATCATCATCAGGATTCCAGCCGTTTGAAGTCCACTGCTGTACATTGGCCTCCACAGATTTCCGGAGTGACTTCGTATCATGTGGGTGGAATTTGCACATACTCACCACGCTGGGCACGCGGGTAGACGAGCAGTAAGAGCTATCCTTGTGAAAATAGGGGAGGCTGCTGCCCATCCCCTAGCCTTTTAACACCGCTTACGGCTTAGTACTTAATTGCTTCTAGCACGCCACAAGACATGCTTTCTCCGTGCCGATACCGGGCCGTGCCGAGCGGAAATCCTGCAGTGGTATTTCGACAGTAAAATGAGGAAATGTTACCGGTTCTTCTGGGGCGGCTGTCAAGGCAACGGCAACAGGTTCGAGACGAAACAGGACTGTATAGAATACTGCTATTTGAACGCCTCTCATACACCATGTAAGTACCTATCTTCCACATTTGCTTATTTATAGGGTGTTTTATAAAAGTATGTATAAAGGGGCTTATTCTACCCCCGATACGCAATAATTTGGGGGAGGCCTATGTGCAGCATAGGCAGGCTGATGATGATAAACTAGCATCCGCCCGTGGCTTCGCTCGCGTGTTACCTATGAAGATAAAAAGCCTTTATGCTATGCTATTCCAGACTATAATCTATCTCTGTGCCAAATTTCATCCAAATCCGTTCAGACTACGCATTAGCAATGCTCCAGGTGTTGCTGATGTCAATAGGCGACGGTAACCGCTTACCATCAGGTGGGCCGTAAGCCAGTTTGCCTCTGTATAACATAAAAAAAAGACGTTTGGGCGTGATTGAAACACAAACATCCAAACATCCTCACAAACTTTCGCATTTATAATATTAGTAGGATAGTAGGATTACTAGGATCACAAAAAAATACCGTTTTTTTTCTATTCCTTCAGCGCAAATACCGTTCTTCTGCTCGTTGTCATTCGATTTTGGCAACTGCTTTGGGCACTTTAACCGCTGGGGATGGGATTCACTTGGCAAGTAAGTATAATAAAAAGTACCTAACTATAATAATTTGTGTTGATTTTATTATAAGTAAATCACCTAACTGATCCCCCTACGTACGAGTCACCAGGTACTAACTATTTTTTAATCGGTGAAATTTATATAGGACTGTGGTTAACCCTATTGAATAAAACAAATGTAATTAAAAAATGAACAACCTCAGTGGCTTTATTGCTGTAATTTACAGTCGTGTTGGCCTTGTGGGAGGTTCCCAACTTTCGTGCACCGATGAGTTTTCTATTCGAAATATTTAAGTGCGCATTAACATGTGCTAAAAGTTGTGAAGGAAAACATCGTGAGGAAACCAGTAAGCATGGGCTCGACGGTCACAGGTCCTTTTCAGGGGCACCATACCCCAACCGGCATGTCTATTGCGTATGCGTAATGGCAATGAAGTTCGTAACTTTGAGAGTGATTTTAACAATCTTAGCAACATTCAAAACGTTCCAAACTTGACACGGGAAAACTAAAAGATCTTAGCTTCTTCCTTTTCGTGTTTGAAAATCTTCAGATGTCGCTAAAATTGATAAAATCGTCCTCAAAGTTACGAACTTCATTACCATTACGCATACACAATTGCACCCCAGTCACTGACCTAAGGAGCAAGCAAGGTTTGCACTGAAGATGTCCGCATTTCATATACCCATAGGTTGTTGATACTGCGCTGCAGATTGCCTGTCTTCTATGGAACGAATCAGCGATATATATACCTAGCATACTATTTTTGCAGGACATGCAAACGCCGGATCTACTCAGGCTGTGGCGGCAATCAGAACAACTTCGAGTCGCAAGCCGAGTGCCTGAAGACTTGCCTGACGCCGCCCGATAACACCATGCAACGGCTCCGTCAGTTCACCACCTGTGTGCCCTTCAATATAGCTGAGATGAATTGACCTGGAGATTTTTTTTAATGTTTTTTTTATTCCGGACTTATCACACACGGTCAACTGATCCCAAACTAGGCATAGCCGGACTTTTTGGCGGGAACTTGAGAAAGTGATGTTGTGCTCTCGATTTATATTACAAAACTAGTGTTAAATTAAATAATATTATGTGATTATGATGGTGTTTTGCGTAATATTGTTTGAGTAAACCGCACAAGTGAAGTGAAATGAAATGATTGCGTGTATCGTCATTTTTCGAGTTGGTGCCAAGAGGTCCCTTGAGGTTTTAGTAAAATAGCCACCATCTTATCTTACTAAAACTGAATTAGACTTGACTTGACGGTGACTTGACCATGACTAAGAAGTTAAATGAAGAAGAAAGATAAACTAACTACTAAGAAATATAAACGTAAGACTTGGCGGTAAGGCCTAGATGCCATAGCCAGCCCGAAAGGGAAAAAACTTCAAAAAAAAAAAATAACTAGGCATAGCCTGTACTATGGGTACCAGAGACTGATATACATAATAGAGACATTTATTTAACACCCAGAAACAGAACAAACATCCTAATGTTTGTCCGATCAGGGCGCGATCGGAACTGAACTATAGTTGAAACTGAAAAGCACATTAAACTTTGTATATCCAAACCTAAACGCAGCTGATCGATAGTTTTCAGCTGTTTTTAGGTGTTATCTTATTCTGCTAATGTATAGCTTGATCGCCAGCTGTAGTTACGTCAGCTGAAGCTATAGGTGCTCCCTTCAAGACTTCAAGATTTTTTGAACAGGGTGATCAAAATGTCTTTCAATAACATGACCTGTGAATCAGCCTGCCTAGTTCAAAGTAGTTACTAGTAACTACTTTGAACTAGGCAGGCTGCTAGGTACTAGTACCTTGTTGCTAGTTAAGATATTTACCGATTTGAAATAATAAGGTAGGTCCTATCCTACCTATCTGCAATCCCACCACGACCCTTCGAAATAAAGTGAACCTTACCGAATTATTGTATGAATAATATAGTTTTATGAAACAAAATATATCATATCTTTGATTTTGTACTACCTAACTATTATTATTATTTTTAAGAGCATAACTCTTGTCGGTGTAATGATACAATTTCCTCACTAACGTATGAAATTCTTGAAGAGTATCCTTATTTTTGTATTGACTAGCTCTTGAGCCTTACATTGATTAAAATGAATTTCGTACAGATACCTACTTGCCCATATAATTTCTGCCGACAAAATGGATTTCGTTCATCTACTCACCTATACAAGGTGATTCCGAAAGGGGCTTATTCTACAACCAATTGGCAATAAAGCTTGTTCTACGACTTTTGGAAATTCGACATTTTTCATGAAAAATCTCTATGTGCAAATCAGCTCTTTTGGGGTCAAATCAGTTCAAACTCAATGAATCAGCTGTTTTAGGTAGCAATCTTGATTCCGAAATTCTATTTCGTACGTTCGCTTAGTTATAAAGATGATAAAAATACCGAAAAACAGCTAGATTGAGAAAGTTTGTGTCCAAATTTTTTTTCTCTAATATTATAATTCGTTTTATTGATAGAACCCTTTCGTGATGGTATACATGTTATGAATCACCTTGTATTTTCTTCCTATGAATTGAACTTCGTACAGCTAGTCAGATATAATTTCTGACTACAAAATGGCTTTTGCACTGCTACTCTCCATATAAAATATAGGTATTTCGTAAAGTTCGCCTATTTGTTATGATTTTATAACGGCTTTAATATTATGCACTGAATCAAAAAACAAATTCTCATAAATATTTTACGAGCTTACTTTGGCAATCCTATTGATTCGCTATTTTAAATCGCAGCAAGCAACATGAATTTTCTTTGCTGTGTTCTATGTTTTTTGACTATGATTATGTGCTCAATAAATTTCGCCGACACAGTAAGTAAAACAGTAGGATACATATTACATAATCAATTTGGGATATTTATTGTTTGACAATATTCTCTTGTTGTTCAGACTCCATGCCGGAAAGCAGACCATTACTCCTCGAGGCATAAAACGGTAGATTCAGTCCAAGCTAAAGTTTTAAACGAATTAGACAATTTTCACGACATTTTCAAAAGTATCGCCAACAAAGTTAAATGTGATGTACAACACATTTCTGTTTTTAAAAACTAGATTAAATTAATGTTATATACTAGTTTTGTCCCGAGTGCTTTTTATTTTCAGTGCGCAACTTGTGCTGTGGGCCGCCACGACCTTCGAGAGAGACTCGTTAAAGTTAGAATGCCCAGGAGGAGATACGTCTTCCGCATGAAAAATACTTCGTCTCCATATTAAGAAATATTTCAGAACCACATTAAATCTTGCAAGGTAATAAAATAATTAAATCTAACAGGCGCAGGGGCTACGGAAACCGGTGGCAGTGCAGGATTTAGATTCAAAAACGCTGGTTAAGAAAACGACGTTGTCGACAAAGATTCAGAAGGTTTTGAACCAACTAAGCGACAGTAAACTCGCGAAGGACAAGTCTATGTACAAATCTTTGCTGGAACAGATGAAAAACGTTTTCCATACTAGACCTACTACAGTATGTGCTCGGTGCCGAAAACCCTAAATCGTTTTGATTGCATTCTTGTTTTATTTTACACCCTCACGTTATCAATTACACCTAAATATACAAAGTGACTCATAATATGTATTCTATCCCGAAAGGGGCTTATTCTACACCCAAAAGGCAATCAAGCTTGTTCTACGACTTTTGGAAATGCGACATTTTTCATTGAAAAAACAATAAAAAAGTATGCTGTTTTTGGTGACCCCAAAAAATCAGTTCATCATCATCATCATCATATCAGCCGTACGACGTCCACCGCTGAACATGGCCTCCCCCACAGACAGAGCAAATTCCTTATCATGTGGGGGGATTTGCCCATACTCACCACGCTGGGCATGCGGGTTGGCGAGCGCAGGTAGAGCTATAGTTGATAAAACGAGGGATGCTGCTGCCCATCCCCTAGCTTTTTTCCCTTAGTCGCCTCTTACGACATCCGCGGATAGGTAGATATGGAAGGGCCTATTCTTTAGCCGGGGCCACTACGGCCAAAAATCAGTTAAAGCACAATTATTCAGTTGTTTTAAGTAGCAATCTTGAAAGGTAAATCCATGTGCACGACAGGTTTCGAACCCACGACTTGTAGATCGGAAGGCGAGGCCACTACCAGCCCTCTACCTACCAGTGCATAGTAGCAAATAGTAGTGACTTATATTATATCCTCATTGTGTAAGAAAGAGCGTAGCGGACTCTAATATCTTTGAACTACTCATTATAGTAGTATGTAGGTAGGTAGGTACTTACTCTCAAAAACTTTAACCCTTGACCTATAAAAAGGTGGCTGTTGGATGATATCTCTGGTATATACAAAATTACTATGATGAAATCGTACCAAAAATTATCTGACATGGCAGGTGACGTTATTGTTCTACCACAGAGTACTTTTGTGTTCTACTTTATCGTCGAGTACCTACAAATGCTTTTATTCTCTTTGGTCATAGAGTAACTTGTCTTTGGTCGAGTAGCTGTCAAGAAATTTACTATAAAATCCTGTGAAAATCTAAATTATTGTGGAAACCGTTGAAATTGCAAATCTTTATAACTTAAAATGTCTTACTCCAACGATTTCCGTCCGTTTTTCATTCTCATAAGAAAAGAGGAGGAGAAAGGCGATAAGTTCGCGCGAATTAACATGGAGGTGAAGCATCAAGCTATAGCTGAACCCTCGAATCCCTTCACGAAGAAAACTGTCTTCACGCAAACTTACCCGACTAAACTAATCCCCGCTTCACCACGCAAGGCCTGCTGCTTCTACTGCTCGTAACTTTCAGCTCAAGAACATGCAAAACACTTCTGGGAAAATAGCTGGGAAGATTCCGTTAGTTCACCTGATCTCCGTGGTGTGGGCAAGATGCCTCGGCGATGCTCTTGGCTCGATGATACGCATCGTCACCTGCCACCGACTGCCCTCAAACCTGTACCTCTTCTGCTTGCAAGCGTACCGATACCTGGCCGTTTATCTAAACGTGGAGTTTATACTGATCTGATAACTAGGAATTTGGGTTTATTTGGAAATATTATAGTTCACGTTAAAATTAACTTGGGTTTGCTCGTGAGTCGTTACACGAATATTATTTATTATTTTACGTCTCTGATTTTTTTTGCAACATTTTTTTTTAATCTCCTAGACACATCTTTGAAGAAAAAAACACGTTTTTTTTTATACAACTGAGGTGGCAAACAAGCATACGGCTCACCTGTTTGTAAGTGGTTACCGCAGCCTATGAGCGCTTGCAATACCAGAGGCTTCACGCACGCGTTGCCGACCCCTCCCCCCTAAAGAGCTCTGGCAACCTTACTCATCGCAGAAACACAACACTATTTAAAACAAATAATGTTATTTAGCTGCGATCTTCTGTAAGGTGCAGGTACCTCCCCAGGCGGGCTTCTCCAATTTAGAACGAGAAAATCTCGCAGTGCCCTACCTCCTCCAAAAAGAATTGACATGTAAGAATTTTTACATTTCCCGTTTTAATATACTCAGTATAGATCATCATGCACTACTTAGTTAAACATCTTATTGGTTATCTGGAAGATATTTCTTACAGGTACTTATCTAATGTTATCCTTATCACTGACTTCTCTCGCCTAGCGATTGTGATAATCTGACAACAAACATTAAAACTGATTGATAGATATAGGTATTAAATACTTATTTTTCAGGGTTTTATTAAAAATGATCGAGCAACGTCTTGAGGCAAGCAATTTTTAATTATGGATTGATCCCTCAGCAGTCCTTAGTACTTGGTAGTACCTAGGTGTCTACTATGCAATTACAATATGTAGGTTTAACTGTAAAAGTAGGTACACAATAACAAGGTCGAACTATAAATGATGGCGTTATTCAGCTTCGCGCTCATAGATTAGTAAAAGAATGTTGTTCATTGTCATTAGGATGAAGTACTGATCGAACGGCGAGCAAAACAGTCTCTACTGTTCCATGGAACAATCACAATGAGGCAGGGGGCCTATTTTAACGGACAAGTGGACAATAGAACAAATGATGGCAACTTGTCTTCAACCATTGCTGTATGAGTACGTACTTAGCTATAGGCCGTCCCATGCATAACATTAATGTAACATAATTATTATAGGTCCATGATAATATTATGAAAAGCAAACATGTTGCGGAAGAAAACATGTTGTGCCGACCCCACATAATGTGGGAGAAGGGCAGGATGAAGAAGAAGCAGAAGAGATAATCCATGGTCCATAGCAATCATTTCCGGGGCATAAACAGGTTGTGCCCGCGATAAGGCCCCGTACCATCGCTATTTTGTTTAGACGGCGACGTAATTATAGTCTCAAAGATTTATGGTTTAAATTCCTATAAATAAAATAGTGCTGACATAGTACGGTAGCCTACCGTAGTCTTATTTACCGACCTAATTCTTGAACGAAATTCTTTTAGCACCGTATTCCACCACATTCTTGTATGACATACTATTACAACATAAGCACAAAACGCGCGCATGGTCTTTAGTAAACTTTATATAGGAAAAATAGGTCTGTTGCTGATAGTTCCCTCACACACCGCGCACTGTAAACTACACTAGTAGATTATTTAGGAGTTACTTCCTAACCTGAGTACTTGTATTATTATCAGTGTATCGCGATAGTAAAGCGTCTCGCTAGCACGCGATATCGCGGTTTATATTATAACGTGCCGTACAAATTAAATTATAATGGAGTCGCAAGACAGGATGCAAGTGGAAGCGCACCAACTGTTAGGTCACAGCACACCAAAGGTATGGGCTATATCATATCCATTGTGTATAGATATAATTAGCAAGTTGATAATTTTCAACTTCACTAAAGTAAAGCACCTAGATAAATTACAATGCAGCGGAAAATGCATGACGATGTAGATTGCAGTAGGCAGGAAGGCGATTATTGGATTTGCTTGCTACAATTATTTTAACATGTGTATGAATAACCTAGGTATGAATACTGAGTACTCCATATTCGCCAAGCTAATAAACTCAAGAATTTAAAAAAAAGGTATGAATATTGAAAATATATACAAGGTGTACGTTATAAAAACAATTAAAAACGATACCAATTTTCGAGGAAGGGGACGTTTGTTAATTTTTTTGCACACAAAGAACTTTTTAAAGACGCACCGTGTGCGTAGGTCATGTCATGTGACATTTTTTGACAATCTGTTATTTTTAAAATAAACGAATGGACCTTTGTAAACGAATGTAGATGTACCTTTATTTATGATGAATCTTCTAATCTTGGGAATATTTCGTGTCCTAGATTAGGTTATAGGATAAGTAGGTACTCTTTATCCGGGAGGTAGGTAGTCGCGGGCGAAAGCTAGAGGTAATTACCTACCCAAATAAGTAGCCTTTAGTTATGCTATTCTAGGTAAGGAACTCTGTCAATACCTACCAAGTTTCATCTGAATCGGTGGTGCGGTGGTTACGGCGATGGACACTAGGGATTGCATAAAAATCAACATTATCCTTACTTTACATGCTTAAATTATTATACAGATCAACAGTGATATAGCTTTATTCTATCTTTTTGATCAGAACCTGCGACATGCAAAAGTATGTGCGGTTGGTTAATATTAAGCTATGACAGTTTAAACCTTTCGCCTAGACGTAAAATATTTTTCCCGAAATTTCCCGAAAGAAACGGGAAACGATTTATGATTTCCCGGTTCCTAAATTGGCAAAAAAAAACGGGAATTCCCGGGTATTTCGGGACCCGGAATTCCCGGGACCAAACCCTAATGGACACCCACCCGATGGACCGACGGCATTGTGAAGTTTGCGGGAAGTCGGTGGATGGAGAAGGCTCAAGACCATTCGTCATGACACTCTGGGGGAGGCCTATGTTCAGCAGTGGACTTCATCAGGCTGATGATGATGATGAAAGAATAAATAAATAAATAATCCACTTATACAAATTCCATACAATCCACGTCATTTTCAATTTCCCCCAATTCTACTAATTCAATGACTTCAACGTGATAATCGCATGATAATGATCGCATCATTATCATACAGTTACGATTGTCGCCACCTACGTTTCTTTGATTTCATTGGTTCATTGGTTTCACAATGACTGCCATTGCTAAACGACTGTAATAGCAGAATTTCAAGTGTCAAAAGTTGCCATTGAACCATTGTCATTTAGAAGCCTTGGAATTAATTAGTAGAATTGGGCCCCAGTACTGTGTACCATATTCATAAGTATGTTTCGTTTCGTTCGTACCTATCATTTTGAAAATAATGAAATGTATTAATAATAATAAATATTCCGGACATTATCACACACGGTCAACTGATCCCAAACTAGGCATAGCCTATACTATGGGTACCAGAGACTGATATACATAATAGATATCTATTTAACACCCAGACACAGAACAAACATCTGTGTTAGTCACAAATGTTTGTCCAGTGCGGGAATCGAACCCGCGACCTCTAGCGCAGAAGGCAGAGTTACTACCAACTGAGCTATGAGGCCAGTCAAATATATTACATTACTTAATTAAATATGAGTATTACATCACTAGCTTCCGCCCGCGACTTCACTCGAGTTGTCCCTACTTAAAAAGTAGCCTATGATGCTATTCTAGACCCTTATCTACCTCTGTACATCCAAATCCATTCGGCCGTTTAGCCGTGCTTGAACCACAAACATTCGCATACCGCACTCGCAACCAGCACAAACTGGTATCTCTAGCGCGGTCCTTGACGAAGTCGTCGAAGCTGACTCATATTATGGGCCCACAGGTTTACAACAGGTTACCAGATTTGATCAAAATGGCTGCAAATAACGGTATATTTAAGCGCCGCCTAAAACGTTGGCTTATCGAGCATACATTTTATAGCTACGACGAGTTTTTAGACTCAACATGACATCTAATAAAATTATAAGTAATTGTATGGAATTATTTTATTATTAGTTATTTTTGACATTTATCATAAAGATATAATTTTTTCAATATTTTTATTTAATTGTCAATCTTAAGCTAAGAATTAAAGTGAATTTATTAGCTAATAGGTATTTATATAGATCGATTATGTAATGACATGTAACTCTTTTTTGTTATCAATAAATGAACTGAACTGAACTGAACTGAACTGTACAATGTTACGCGACTCTGCCGTTAACTGTACCTAATACTTAAGTAACAAAGGTTTTATTGTAGGCATCAAATACTTACGAGAAAGTATTTAATAACGTTACTGTTTATTACAGCGCAATCTTTACGTTCGACTGGCTTTTATTACTCATCAGAGGAGGCTGAATGGAACTATTAAGAGTTTATTTATTTGTGACTAGGGAAATGCACGTGCCTTCGTTCACGGGAGTCACAGTTTATGGGCTAGGTACTAGGTATGTGTTGATACCATATAAGAGTGGCACCTTGCACCCTTTTGAATACCTCCACCAGTTTAAGCTATTGGTCTAGGGCAGCCAATCAGAATAGTAAAAAAAAATCGATGCTTAAAAGTATGCATTTCAATAATCTGACGATTTGTTTGAAGGTGATATATATAAAAGAGCGGGAGGGTAACAAACTTGCAAAATCGAGCGCGGTTGAATTTGTCTTTGAAGGAAATAATTTACATAAGAATAACGGAAAAAAATAATCTTACGATTTCCACAAGCCGAAGTAGCTAAAGCTCTATGCAGTTTAGTATAGTTAGACAGTGTTGCCAGCCGGGCTTGTCAAAAGCTACCTGAAATGCCTTATATAAGTAACCTTTTAGTGTGAAACCTTTCATATTTTTTCCAGTAGTAGGATTATAAATTGATAAAATATGTTGGTTGTATTAGCTTACAGAAATATGGATGCTTTAGTAATGTTTTCCATTTAAAGTTGCAATTGCAAGGTACTTTTCATAAACAGCTGAAATAAAAATAAGTAACCTTTCGAGTCATAGCAGTAACCTGAAGGAGTTAAATATCACCTAAAAGGTTACAAAAGTAACCTTCTGGCAACGCTGAGTTAGAATGTCGTTGATTGTATACGACAGCATGTACAATCTTACGATCAATCGAATAACTCTGAAGGAGATCTTAATTAGGTACCTACTGTTGGTACATTTTTTTGATAGGAAGTGTTTGTCTGTCTGTTTGTTTGGCTCATCACAGAAACTACCTAGGTACCTAATAGGAAACCTTTATAGGAAACTTTACAAAGTTATTATTTGTGGTCTATATTTTTATGTTATCTGTGACACAGGTTATATAACCGCTACTCTCCGTTCCGTTCATAGAGGGGTTCCCGTAGCGGCTCCCATATCTATGAGGGATTCGAATATTTTTTTAGTTAAATACAAATAACTAGTAGGTACCTACTATCTACTTACTTATTTGAAATGTCGTTTGGAGAGGTTGATTATGGATAGGTAAATAAGGTTTCATCAGCGTATTCCTTGTAACTCCTTTTTTCGTTTTAAATCAAAACTATGGGTCAAAAGATGAAACTACTAAGGCCAACTTAGAACATCTAACCAGTTAGTAGGCGTATTCTACGCATGCGCGAACCACGTCATTTTGCTCACTCAGGTTGTCACTGGCCATAGTGGCCAACATAGTGTATTACATAGTCTTTATGTGGCCACGAGCAGCTGGCCACCTACACATTCGAATAAAATACAAGGTTTATTATCATCGTCCACAAAAAATTATTCAGCTAGTCATAATTCCAAGAGATGATGACGTTTTTTTTAAGATTTAAACCAGCGAAAGAATAATCAGAATCAGTTAACGGAGATATCTCCGCCAGTTGAACATGATAAAAAATACAGCCGACTTGAGAACCACATCTGCTCCTCCTCGTCCTATTTTTAAAGTCGGTTAAAATGTTATTTACAATTTGAATAATAACAAAAGTTGAATAGGTGTAGGTATCTACTTTCATCTAAGATAAGATATAATAAAGGTCGAAAAAAAGAGGCTTTTCGTGATTTTAAAAATCTTTATTAATTGACGCTACTCTTCTTCCTTTCATAATATTATAAATCATATGACCTTGTAGGTACCTAAACAACATTGCTTTAGAATTTTTTAAAGAAGTTGGTAGTTTTCCTTCTCGTAATTGTTAGGTACGTGTTTCAGTAATTCCTTAGACTCAATGTTTCAAAGGATGTTAAAAGGTCGAAGTTTGTAAAGCATAAACCAAATAAACCAATAGACTAAAGTTGGAACTCAAGAACATAAGCGAATTTGATAGTTAGCTTCAGAAAAACTGTATTAACTATATTGCAAATAAACCTGCATCGTACCTATGACCTCCACGCGAGTGAACCCGCGCCGGCAAGCTAGTTAAGTAATATTAGGTAAGACTTTGTTGAGTTAGTATAGTATTATGTTATCTGTGGTTGAGTGCAATTTACGCGGGCTCTTAGCAGCGTCGTCAGTCTGTCAGTCAGTCAGTATCCCGCGCACTGACAATTCGCGCGCTCGCTGCGACGCACGCGCAATATTACGAAACTATGTCATAGTGCGACAACTTTCAAAATACAGACATACAATAAAGTTACTGACTTCTATACAATTATCTCCAGAGAACAAGATGCCGGAAAAAACAGGGGTTGGTATTTTTTTTTATATTGTAGTTTTATGCGATTTAGAATTGCGTCCGCGAAGTTATTACGCTAAGATTTCTTTTTTGCATAGTCAATTTATTTACCTACCCAAAAACATTTTTATCCGTAGCGAGTACACTTTCTATTGTAGGTTTGTTAATATAGCTTCGTTGTTTACTCAATTGTGGTGTCGTTGTACGATTAGCGACTACACCATTCAATTGCTATAGGTTTTTTTTATACTTACAACTAATGTGGCAAACGAGCATACGTCCCACCTGTTGGCAAGTCGTTACCTACCGTAGCCTATGAACGCTTGCAATACCAGAGGAATCGCACGCGTTGCCGACCCCTTAAAATGTTCAAAACGTCCTTGACCGCCCTTAACCGTAGGTAGATAGGTATTGAAGCATCAGGGAAGAAGTTCGGAAACTATGATGATGTGCGACCTTTGAAGTATTTTGTTTTTCACAACGTTGTAAATAGTCATTTCCACGACAAAACAGTCTTTTTTGTTGTTTTGTCTAACTAAAGCCGTGTTCAGACGGCGGTGTGCGATATTTCATCTAAAATACTCGTGTGTTATTAATTTATTTAAAAAATATTTGTACGTATACTGATTAAAGTCAATTTTGAGAGTTATTTGAGGTCTTGCGATACAGCTCAACAACATCGCAAGCCCCTAAAAATTAACCCCATTGGTAAATATACAGATCATTTTCAAACAAAAGAGACGTTTCATCAATATAAGGAGCCTGGGCCTGCACTGTGTACACTACTCTAAAATATGGTTATGCAATAAAGTAAACGTATTTAATTGGTTATTTTATTAAAATTGACTTCGTTCTAAGGTACATTAAAATTTTCTTCGACATCAAATCCATCAACATGACATGAAAAATATGTCAATGTCATGTCAAACGCCAATTATAAACCAACATGGCGGCCTTCAAATAGTGTTCACATAGTAAAAAACTTACCAGAAGAACTATTCTTGTACCATCGCATTTGTCTTCAAATTAATGAAATTGTATTTTTCTTGTAATCTCCTATTTTTTTATAATTTTTCTATGTACTTTACATGTACCAGGCCCAGAATGAAATGGCTCCTTTACATTGTACTTATATCGCACGCCGGCCGTTTGGATACAGCTTAAAACATTGCTTTGCAATTTGTAAGTGCCGCCAATGCGATGTATTAACTAATAATTTAGTTTTGTCCCAAATCTATTTACTCTAGCATTCCATATATTTTGATTTGCTGATTCACAATTATATTTAACTACAATAAACAGGCTTTTATTGACTGTCAGCATGTTGAAAAATCAACTTTGAACTACCTATGAAGATTACTTACTTATAAATGCTCACTAGTTATTGTAAACTTGCTTCCGCCCTCGCGTGGTACCTACATATAAAGTAGCATTTAAAATAAATGCTACATATTTTTATATGCTATTTTAGGTAAAGAGCCGGGTTTTCAAAAAGATATCAGGACGTCTGATCGAAGCGACGCGTGACCCGAGAGCTTGCTCTTATTTGGCCCAGCGCATTAGCATTGCCATCCAGCGTGGCAATTCCGCCAGCGTCTTGGGGACGCTTCCGACTGGTGATCTGGATCAGTTGAGCTATCTATAGATCGTTTGTAACGGTCTTTAGATGGCTCAACTGTTTCTTATGTATTTTGTAAATATTAACTTGTATTAGTTTTAAGTTTCTTTCTGTAGGTAAAGAGCTATTCAATGTTTCAACGAAATCGGTTGAGCCGTTACGGCGTGATTGAACAATAAACATCCAAACATCCTCACAAACTTTCGCATTTATAATATTAGTTTATAGGTATTATTATTATAGTAAATACCAGATCATTATAGGATCAATGACTATCTCTTAGATTATGCACTTCAGAATACAAAGGACGAAGTACTCATAGGTTTAGGTACTTGACGTGCACTCCTTACGAATATTTTTATAAAACTACTTAACAGGTACGTACTCGCACCACACTGAAGCTTTAAATTCCATTTTATGAAAAAGGATCATCGAAAAAAATTATAGGCACCAAGCCGTGTTTGTTGCATGATTCTTCTAGGCTTGGTCGCGAGGAACAGGCATAGCTTCACCTAGTTTCTAAGACGTTTCAAAGTGATCCTAGTGATTTTATTGAAATAAATGCCTTTTGACTTGACTTTGACTTGACTTGACTAAGTACTTCTTTAGTACAAATTATAAAAATTCACCGAGTACCGGTGTAGCAGGTAATGACTATACCATGTACTACTTCTGCGAGACTCGCAATCGCAAGTGTGCTAGTTCGATAAAAGAAGTACCTACTTACTACATACAAACAAACCATCATCATCATTTCAGCCGTAAGACGTTCACTGCTGCCCAAGTTCCCACGGACAGAGCCAATTCCTCCCATACCACCACCCTGGGCATGCGGGTTGGCGAGTGCAGTTAGAGCTAGGGACGCTGCTGCCCATCCCCTAGCTTTTTTCTCTTAATCGCCACTTACAACATCCGCAGATAGGTAGATATGGAGAGGCCTATTCTTCAGCCGGAGCCACCACGGCCAAAAAATAAACTAATATTATAGCATTTAATAATGACATCATAACTAATAAATATCATAAATTAATAATGACAGTAGACCCCTACACTTCTACTTAGGTACCAGTGAATGTCGTAAGAGGCGACTAAGGGAAAAAAGCTAGGGGATTGACAGCAGGGACCCCTATTCTAACAACGATAGCTCTAACTGCAATAGCTCTCGATCTTCCGAGCTACGGCTAAAGCCGTCTACGGCGAGTGAGCTAGGAGTTATATTTTATAAGAAGAAACAAACCTATTATAAAAGAATGTTCACCGTAGCGTCAGTCAGTTTGTCAGGTACGCTGCATTATTGACAGTTATCAGAGCGTTAAATATCGATTTCTCTATTTAAAAATACTTAATTCAAATAAAACTGGGCAAATTTTGATGTCTATATATAATCAGAGTTGTATAGTGAGTGAGCCGTTGAAAAGCGAGGTCATGGTCGGTCAAGAAAGCATTGTGGAGGGACTATCTACACCTTTGAGAGAGGATGGTGGGAGTACATACTCCATGGCGGATTTACCAGCAGGCCGAGTAGACTTGAGCCTAGGGCGGCAGATTTAAAATCAAGAAGTTTGTTTTCTGATGTCTTGCAAAAAGAATTCTACAAGAGTCTTTCCGATGACTTTTCCCTCTTCCCTTTCTACATTCAATTCCACAAAACTCTATTCCATGATAAAATAAGCGCGGCAAAAATATTACAGTCTATACTTGGGAAATCGCCACGAGTACTCAAACGATAGTGATGGTTGTATGGATTTAGGGAGACCTTAGCTAAGCATCAGGATGATGAAGGATAATAATAAATTGCAATGAACCAATACGAATGAATACTTATTAGGTAGGTAAGTAAATAATTTGTAGGTATGCCGGCTGAATCGAAGACCTCGGTGGAGTAACGGGCGAGTGCCGGTCTGAGACGCAAGAGTTGCGGGTCCGATCCCCGCTGCAACAAATGCCTGCATGATCTACAAATATTGGTCTGGGTCTGGGTGTTGTCGCACTCGTAGCTTCTGATACCCACGACACAGTGAATCCCAGTGTGGGGTCGGGACTACTCGTATGTTGTGACTGTTGGGTGCTATTTATTTATTTAAGATACGCTACTGGATCCATTAACAAAACGCTTTTCACCAGGATTTCTTGTCAAGTCACGAATCCATTCAAACATTGCAATTTCAAACATTTATTCGCTCTTTCGAATAATATATCTTTATAGTAACAGAATAGAATAATTTTAATTTTACCAAAAAGAGAAATTTTACAATATATTACATTCTAACATAAATACCAAGTTAAAGACTTATCTTTATCTTGTTACTGCATAATATAAGACTTATCTTACGAACTCAAGTAGTTTGACATATTTTCAGGTGTTGTTAAGATGGTTTTTTTATCTATTTGTCTTTCAAAATACTAGATAAAATATTTTGATGGCTTTGAAAATGATAACCTTACCAGCATTTATTGATTTAGGTACCAGATGAGTTCTATTGTCAGTTTTAATTATGACTTCACTGTGAGGGGAATTTTGAAGAATAATATGAAATAGAGAGCGACATTAATAAGAATCTCTGTAGGTTTGGTGAACATTTTTGACAACTAAGAATACCCAATGTAAGACCTATTAAAAGTATCAGCGTAGAGATTAACTACCTAGTACTTTACCGGTCACCTGACCGGTAAAGTACTTAGTTAATTAGTTTTAAATGAGCGCTACGGACTCATATTTCTTTGAACAAAATTATCTTAGCGTTAATTGAATTACTTATGAATAGTATGAGAAGTTCGACATCAAGATTGCTATCTAAAACAGCTGAATAATTGAGTTTGAACTGTTTTGAGTTTGACCCCAAAACAGTTCAAACTCAATTATTACCTAAGCTGTTTTATGTAGCAGTCTTGGTGTCGAACTTCTCAAACGTTTAATAGTTTTATCATAGGTATAACCATGATAAAAATACAAAGAAAGTTAATTTGAAAAAGAACGGGGAAATTAAACTAGAAAAAATGTAAATTTTATTCTTTTCGTTCGCTAATTTTCTTTCTCTTTGTTAATAGAATAAGGCCCTTTTGGGATAGTAGATTGGTAGGTATATAAATCACCTTGTATAAAACCAGATCTAAGTAATACTTTTTTTAAATAGTTAATATGTAAATGAACACGTAATTTTCTGTTATCATAATGATTTTCATTAGCATAAATAGCTTGAAGCGCTTGCGAATAGATACAAGTGTTATCCGATTCGCATCATTTCGTTGGGTCGGCTCACCTTGACACAGTGCTGGTCTACTACTGCCACTCGACGGCTGTTCTAAATCCTAACGTTGCACAAGCGCAAAGGATGCCAAGGAGGATTATTTCCTTCCTCAACGAAATAAGTAAACTGTACCTACCTATTATTTTATACGAATGAAAATTGTAGGTATGCTTTTTCTTCTTATTTAACTACTGCTCAGTATTCATAAAAATGTATACCTACCCTTCGTTCGCTTCGCTCGCTCGATCAAGTATATAAAAATCTGACGGATTCCTTGAGCTTCTCATCAACGAAAACATTTTTACCTAAGTACCTATTGTTTTATGTAGTTTTCCTCAAAAATCCATTACTGATTCCCTTATTATTATTGGACGAAAACATATTATTTTTACCCAAATCAAAAAAAAGTTCTTAACTTGTTTTTCAAAAATTCTGCCAGTTCTCAACAATGGTGCAATGATTCAACCATAATAATTTACACAAAACGAAACATTATTACTGCATTTACGACTGAAATTGGCACTTTACCTTTTCAAAAACGAATATTTTTGGGTTAAATCAATTTATTGCAATATAAAGTGTCTGAATTGTTGCGTCATTTCATTAAGATCTTGGAAAACCACCTAGCTTCAACCCGCGGCTTCGCTTGCGTGCTACCTGGGTAAAAAGTATCCTTATAGCCAGACACGAACTATCTTTACAGTTCCAAGTTGAATTCAAATCGGCCAGCCGTTACAGCGCCACAAACAGCTAAACTAAAAATAATCAGTGCTCTAGGGTTTCCCAGCGTGGGACAGATTACCCCTCCGGTGGTCCATTCGTCGCCAACGACCAATAATTTCATTGTAATTGTCGCACGGCCCGCGGCTTCTTCAAAAATTTAATTAAAATCCAGTTTGTGCCGGTTCTCCAGCGGCCGGTCCATCCTGGAATTCGGA
This sequence comes from Anticlea derivata, assembly GCA_947579855.1. Classification (NCBI taxonomy): domain Eukaryota; kingdom Metazoa; phylum Arthropoda; class Insecta; order Lepidoptera; family Geometridae; genus Anticlea; species Anticlea derivata. The sequence goes on from OX388257.1 coordinate 5,827,435, forward strand.
ACATGCTATGGCTTGCCCCAAATTTAGCACCATAATCGAAGTGAACCACTTAGCTCTAATTGACCCTGTGCTATCTTTGATATTGTCAAGTGGACGCGATTCATTTGTTCAGTTGCCGTATGGATATTGGATGGAGAGGTGGCAATGATTAGAGCTAGGGACATTTCTTTTTCCCAGGTTTATAGGCTATCTTCTCTTCAATAAGGTAGGTACCTAATGATGACTTATATTACGATACTTAATACTTACTTACTTAGATGATCAGACTTTACTGCCATGCAGTAAAGTCTGATCATCTAAGTATGATTCATTGCTATTTTATGTTTTAGGTATGGGTATAAGAGATGATTAGCTATACACAAACCTACTACGTAAATAATGAAGACGTCATGTGCGAGAAGTTGCGCCCTGAGGGTTCCGTACACGGGGTCAGAAAATCAAAATTCCAAGTGACAAACTTATATTTTGCCGTCGCTCACGTACCTAATAATGCAATTTTATTTATGTCACAAAATCTTTTAGCATTCCAAATTTCAGAATCGATTAGGTATCTACTTGATTTTTATACGGCTCTAATAAGCTCACGGACCCTAATAATTAGTATAATCAAGTTGATACCTTTAGCCGTTTCTGATAAAAAGTGTCTTGACAGGCAGACAGACAGACAACAAAGTAATCATTTGATCCAAATGAGGTACGGAACCCTAAAAACATTGTCAATCTGTTTTTGATAGACTCTGAAGCTGTGTTCAAATGATATGTCACATGTCAACATTTATTTTAAAATAATCTATACATCTTCTGAATAAAGTTAATTTTGAGTTTGACTTAGTTTGTAGGAGGAGCTTGCGATATCGTTGAGCTATATCGCACACCCCTAAATGTCAATATCAAAATTGACTTTGGTTCATTTAGCTAAGGATCATTTTGAAACGAACTTTATATGACATATCGCATGCCGCTTGAACACGGCTTGATTCATACATAACGCCACCAGGTAATTTGGACAGGTAGGTACCTACCGTATTTAGTGTAAAAATACATAATGTATTTTTACACTAAATATGGGGAAAGATAAGAACAAGATTGTCTGTTATGTGTATAATTTGTCGCTTAAAAATCAATTTTACCGTGGCATAACTGTTTTTCTCATATTTCGGACCGTACAACCGTCTTAAAGTGCCACGACACCGATGGAGCGCCTCTTATTTCAACTTTATTCCAATGGATTACGTCAATACTTAAAAATGCACGCGACACCAGCTTTTATATCTAGGTCTTAGGCCCTTCTCACATTACGACACTTTTTTTTTTTTTTTTTTTTTATGTTATACGGAGGCAAACAGGCTTACGGCCCACCTGATGGTAAGTGGTTACCGTCGCCTATTGACATCTGCAACACCTGGAGCATTGCTAATGCGTTGCCTGCCTGCCAAATTAAAAAAAATTTAAAATTAAAATACTTACAGACGACTAGTATAATTCGCGAGTCTCAAAGATGAGTCGCCGAGAAGTATCTCTCGCATGGTGATTCGCACATGTATGGTGATTTTTTAAAAACGTTCGCAGATGCATCTCCTATGTTCATAAAGCTACGTTCTTAATCAACGATTAATTTTTTACGAGAGGTAGGGCACAGCGAGATTTTCTCGCTCTAAATTTTATTGGAGCAGCCCGCTTTGGGAGGTACCTCCGCCTTACAGAAGATCGCAGCCAAATAACATTATTTGTTTCAAATAGTGTTGTGTTCCTGCGGTGAGTAAGGTTGCCAGAGCTCTTTCAAATCAAAAAAATCAAAATAACTTTTATTTCGGAACAAAAAACAGAGAACGAAAAATATAGAGAAACGATAACAACCGCCGCAGTAGTTATAAAAACTGTGTCGCGAGTGTTAACGCCCTCCTCCGAAAATTACAGTTCCTACTTACAAAATTAAATATAAAAATACTTGTGTGTGACTGTGTGTATGTGTGTGACTGTGTGTATGTGTGTGTGTGTGTGTGTGTTTTTGTGTACAAGCGTAAATGTGGTGTATGAGTGTGGTGATTATTCTGATTGATTGTGTGTGAGTATGTGTGTGGCTTCGTTACGAACAGTGGAGATGAGAACTAGAGTTGAAGCGTACATAATGATTATTAGGAACAGGTCTTTAAAAGATTCTCCGTTTCCTCATAGTTCAAAGTTATGAGCCACACTTTAGGGGGGGAGGGGTTCGGCAGGCAACGCATTAGCAATGCTCCAGGTGTTGCTGATGTCAATAGGCGACGGTAACCACTTACCATAAGGTGGGCCGTAAGCCTGTTTGCCTACGTATAACATAAAAAAAAAAAAATGATTTCTAACAACCTATCTTCTTTGTTTCAGAAACTCCCTTATCCAAAGGCGGTAGGATTCATAGTTACTAATGAATTCTGTGAGAGGTTTTCTTTCTATGGGATGCGAAGTAAGACATTTTCATTATTATTAACTAATGCATCGTTTTAGCTTTATCTTTTCATTTGGCTCTATATAACCTATAATATAGGTACTTACTACCTGTAGGTACTAGTTACTAATTAGGATATGAATAACCGCATTTTAGTATGTATTTTACTGTTGGTGAATCTTTATTCACCAACAGTAAAATACATGAAAAACAAAATCACAAAACGAGAACCTTTGTTCTCGTTCTTGAATGGCGACCACGACGTCCACGAACCGGGTGACGCAGTGTTGCCCATGGTTAAAGTTGCGGGAAGTCGGTGGATGGAAAAGGCTCAAGGCCCAATGGAAACCTTTGGGGGAGGTCTAGATCCAGCAGTAGACTTCGACGGGCTGATGATGATAATGTATGTAATAAGTTGTTGGACTTTTTATTTCATTTAAAATTGCAAAAAGCTTCATATTCATATCATAGTCCAGGAGAAAGGGTGCGGTAAGAGGCCTGTGTCCAGTAATAAATAAAATAAATAAATATTCCGGACATATTCACACGGTCAACTGATCCCAAACTAGGCATAGCCTGTACTATGGGTACCAGAGACTGATATACATAATAGATATATATTTAACACCCAGACACAGAACAAACATCTGTGTTAGTCACAAATGTTTGTCCAGTGCGGGAATCGAACCCGCGACCTCTAGCGCAGTAGGCAGAGTTACTACTAACTGAGCTATGAGGCCTGCCAGTAATGAACTTCTTCAGACTAATGATGATGATGATGATGGATGAATTATAATCCACGCGCCAACTGCTCACATACCTACATGCAAGGTGTGCTTGAATAATCTAGCAAGATATCTTTTAGCCTATGCATTTTCCAACCCACTTAAATACAGGTTAAGTAAAGGCATTCTTTATCAGTGCTCGTAACAGTTTCATCACAAAATTGTTTGTTCTTGATAAAATAGACATTATTTATCGATCTGTGTATTTTGGTACATTTTTGTAGATACACATTATATTTCGTGTTACTTTACAAAAATAAATATAAGTGCATAAACTGACCGTCAAACCCATAAAGAGTAAAAGGTTATAGAATTTAGAATTATACTATTAGAATAACTACAAGGCGATACTGATATCCCGAAAGGGGCTTATTCTACATCAATAAGCAATAAAGTTGTTCAGCAACTTCTGGAAATTCGTCACTTTTCATTGAAAAACACGAAACTTTCGAAAACACTTTCGAAACGCGCAAGAAAAACAAATGATTCAGCTGTTAAAGATAGCAATCTTTATGTCAAACTTCTCGTAAGTACTTTAATAATCTATACTTCCATATTAGAAAGCCTACCGTTTTTTAAAGGTGCCACGAAAACCGCCCCTAAAAAAAACACTTTTCGTCTCACGGTGAAAAGAAGGTAACTTAGAAAATCATAGGTGTCGGTACAACACTCTCCAATCTCGGAGTAAATTGCTAGAATAATGGACTATTGTGTTGTTGAACATAAATGCTCGTATTTTATTGAACATTAATGAATAGATGGCAAAACAAATAACCAATGCGAAGAGTTAATACCGTGACAACGGTACCGTACATGTATAAGTATGGAATGATACATTTTAATGGTTGCCAGAGCTCTTTAGGGGGGGAGGGGGTTCGGGGTCGGCAACGCGTGCGTGATGCCTCTGGTATTGCAATCGCTCATAGGCTACGGTAACCGCTTACCAACAGGTGGGCCGTATGCTTGTTTGCCACTTCAGTAGTATAAAAGAAAAAAAAAAGGAATGCAGCTAGAAAATGTGAGTTAGTACCAGATAACCAATAGCATTGTACCTACGTGGTTCCGCTCTGAAGGGGAGGAAAGTATTGGAATTCTTGCGTAACTTTCCATTTCGTCTCAGGGTGACGGCCAGACATACGCAATTCCAACTCAATGCTGCGTAAACCATTGAGGAAGTAGTTAATGAAAGTATGATCTTTACGGCATTGTAATATTGTTGTGCATCTCGAATTGTTGGAGCTAAACAGAAATAATAGGTAATGCTTTTATTCTAAGTAGGTACCCCTTTATACAAGGTGATTCATAACATGTACACCATCCCGAAAAGGGGGTTATTCTATCAACAAAAACTGACTGTGGAGGATATTACCTATTTCCAATTTATATACATTTTTTTTCATAATTACCAATGCCTTTAAAATGTTAAGTTTTCTTCATTAGCATCAAGATTTTTTCATAAAATTATATGTAGGTATTTCATCTCATATACTATACCCAGGTACTTACTTAGATACCAATGGATTAAATAAAATATTACAAACAAAACCATCCATGTAGAAAATACATGCCAAACAGGATTATTTCTTTGAAATCCCTCAAAACTCACCTACGAGCTAGAATACGAATGCTAGAATAATACGCCCATAAGTTAGCGGACTTGACGTCCAAGTGCCCTTCAGTCTAACTTATACATAGTTCCGTGTTTAGCCAATTAACTCATCACGAGCTACTGGGAAATAAAAAAACATGAGCCATCATTTGCCGGGGTTTATGGGCATCGGATCTAATTCTATTCGCTACTATTCGCTTTCTACCACATAGGTATGTATGTATGAAAACGTTCATCACAGATTTCTCCACACTTCATCATAAACACCATCAGCCGTTGCCCGCAACTATCACAATGTCGTCGGTATATCGGATGGGCGGCCTTCCAACAATGCGTCGCCTGGTTTGGTCGCCATTCGAAAACCTTTATTCCGCAACGGTTGTCGGTTCTGCGAGCTATATGGCCAGCCTTTTACATAAATAATTCAACTTGCTAATTCTGAGAAATATGTCGATGAACTTGGTTCTTTTACGGATTTCCTCATTTCGGATTTTATCACGTAGCGAAAATCCGAGCATAATAGTAGCTCTCTCCATCGCCCGTTGTTCGACTTTGAGCTTGTGAGGCCAATAGTTAGGGACCAAGTCTCAATGCCTTATTTCATCACTGGCAAGTGGCAGCACGCACTGATTGTATATTTCACTTTCTTTTTCTCCGCAATTGGACGTATGCAATTCATATTTTTCACGGGTCATTATATTAACAAAACTTTGTTGTTATTATTACTACTTACTACTAATTTATTTGTTTCTAGCCATCCTCTCGCTGTACCTGCGAGATAAGTTAGGCTACTCCGACGATGGTGCTACTGTCATCTACCACGTGTTCACGATGTTCGCCTACTTCTTCCCACTTCTTGGTGCCATGATAGCTGATGGATGGCTCGGGAGATATAGGTAAGTTTAAATTGGTTTATTCAAAAGTCCACTTTAATAAGCTCAGTCAATACAGTATGGAGCTTAAATAATTACAGTCCTTGTTATTTCGATCTATAAGAATAGGAAGGCGAACATTTTAGTGCAGGTAAATTAAGTTTTAGTCGTTGTTTTAGTTTAGTTTTTCTGCACAACAGAATCGACCACCATCTGTGCATTGCAACTTTGCATGATAATATGCTGATGCTGGCGTAAGCTATGTACATGTACAGCGATACCGTATGTACCCATACGAATACCATAATTTCTCGATTGGCTTAGGTGGCGTTTGTACCAGAGATAACTAACTATCACGGAAGCTTTCGCATTAGCTGACTTTACACGGAAGCATGATGAGCAAGACACGACACCGAGGACTCGCAGCGAGCTACATAATATTGTAACGTGTTATATTTTACTCACACTTATTTATGAGAGGAGAGATACCGAAAAAGACTGCAATATTGGGGAAATTCTTTTAAACAAGAGATATGTTGACCTGAATGTTTGATGCTATTTCCAAATTAAAAAATATATATCTATTATGTATATCAGTCTCTGTTACCCATAGTACAGGCAATGCCTAGTTTGGGATCAGTTGACCGTGTGTGATATGTCAGGAATATTTATTTATTATTTAAATTACACCCATTTCTAGTATCTAGTCTTATCTATTTGCAACTTTGCAGATGTACCTACACCTACCTATGCAGTTTAGATGACAATACAATATTATGGGACAGCGGGCTGATTTGATGATTGAGTCAGGAGAAACACACTCAAAATAAACTTTTGAATCATTTCAGTTACTTTATGTCAAATGAATGTCGATATCGTATCACTTGTGAGCTCAGCCGAGGCCTCCAAAACTTAATCTTTATTGAATGTTTTGGTTGCAGGACAATATTCTACCTTTCACTGGTGTACGCAACGGGAAGCACTCTGATATCCTTGACTGCTATGCCGCCAGTTAACTTGCCGTCACTGTGAGTGTTATTATTTAATTAAGCTCAGTTCAGCAGCTATGAGGGATATGGTGGTATTAGTAGGTATATTCTGTATTATTAAAACATGCCGGGGATGACATCCACGCCGTGCTGAGCTATTCGATGGACACTTCAATTCCTTGGGCCTAAATATAACTAATTGTTCCAGTGAATTCACAATAATAGCGCTACTCCTAATAGCGTTTGGGACTGGAGGCATAAAGCCGTGCGTCTCTGCCTTCGGAGGCGACCAGTTCAAGCTGCCAGAGCAGGAGAGATACCTCGGATATTTCTTCTCTCTCTTTTACTTCGCCATCAACGCTGGCAGTCTCATCTCCACGTTCCTGACACCGATACTGCGCGCTGATGTCCATTGCTTCGGAGAGATGGACTGCTACTCGCTCGCGTTCGGTGTGCCGGGGATACTTATGATTGTTTCTATAAGTTAGTACCATTTTTAAGGTTCCGAAGTCTGACTACGAACCCTTATAGTTTCGCCATGTCCATGTGTCCGATTTACTCAGCCGTTCTACACACAGACTATCATTTAAAATTGTCTATGATGCTGAAATTTTGAACGGTTATAATGGAAACACCTACATACCAAGTTATGGACTTTGAGAAAAAGGTTTTTTAGAGGTGCATGTGAAGTGGGTTGGGTTTTAGGGTTCCGTACCTCATTTGGAAAAACGGAACCCTTATTGGATCACTTTGTTGTCCGTCGTCTGTCTGTCCGTCTGTCAAGACCCTTATTCTCAGAAACGGCTAAAAGTATCAACTTGAAACTTATACCAACTATTAAGGTCTGTGGGCTTATGGTGCCGTATAAAAATCAAAGCTCTAGCTTAATGCATTAAAAAAATATGGCAATGAATGTATAATTTTTGTATGGAAATGGCAAAAATCCAAAACCTCTAGGGTACTTCAAAATACTTCACAATTCTGAAATTTGGAATGCTAGAAGCTTATGTGACACAGTTAAAGGGAAAAGTCTGAAATTGAGGAATTACGAAGTTTTTTAGGAAACAATGTTATATTTGCGGTTAATGTCGTACAATGACTACGTGAGCAACCGCAAATATAAGTTTGTCAGTTCCTACACTTGGAATTTTGATTTTTAGACCACGTGTACGGTTTTTCCGACTGGTAAATCCATTGGTGCGCGACCGGGATTCGAACCTGCGATCAATGGTACGGAAGCCTCAGGGCACGAGTTCTCGCACTTGACCGTCTTTATTTTATTTGCAAACCCCATCGTGTGGGGTTTCGTTGGATAGGTCTCTCAAAAATACTAAGATGTTTTATAAACACGCTTTCGATACGGAGATGGGTGTAATAAATATGAAGTACTAAAGTATCCTAATGTTACTACTACTAGGTAGGACAACATAAGTACTATAATTGCATGTCGAGGGATGATGTGGGTATTTCAAATGAGATGTATGCTGCGAGTATACATACTAATGTTAGTTTAGAATTCTGATGAGATCTCCGAGAAATCTAAGGACGAGATAGTCACGTGACTGCACTTGCTGTGCCTGCAGCAAGTTTTGTCACGTGATCGTCCTACCTACGACCTACTCGTAGAAAACAAAGAATTGCAAACAAAAAATGACGTAGGGTACCTAACTATACAGATCACTGACCTATTGCTTCAATTGCAGTGTGTTTTGTGGCGGGGAAACGACTGTATGTTATCAAGACTCCAGCCGGAAATGTTTTGGGAAAAGTCTCCACGTGTATCGGGGTAAGTACCTACTTGGGTAGAATCCTGCTATAATCTTGAGTAAAAAGTTCAACATAAATTGAAAATATTATTGAAGGTAATCGTAAGAAAATTATTCAGACGTTAGTCATAGAACTAACAATACACGAGTGAAGTCATACAGCCTTTTTTTTTAAATCCTAGATTACAAAATATTGTACCTTATGTAGTATTACAATCCAGCCAATGAGTAATTTTACTTTAACATAGTTTTTTAAGATAAACTATACTTATCTAAGAATGTGTCCAGTAGCACTTTTCTTACAGTTTCTAGTTTAGAGGAAGACACTTTTTCTTGTGTCCAAACGATTTGCCTTAGGAATAGGATTTGCCTTTGATTATTATTTTTTTGGTTTGCCGCTACACCATCTTTGGATGATACTGAGAGATAGGAATATGTTGCTGAAATTAAACGTTAGACTTTGAAGGTTACGAAATTAAGGTGAGGGTTTAATTATTTTATGATTTTTGAATTGTTTTTTCTCAATTACCGCAAAACGCACAGTTATGATTTTTATGACAAAGATTATTGAGCATTTTATTTACGTAAATCCAAGACAGAAACGCGATTGGTAAAACTTTTCTCGATAGATTTATTTTTTAAAGTTGGGTCCTCTGCATAAGTTTTTTCGAAAATACTCTGAGACTATCTAACACAAATAACTTTTTTTTAAATATTTTGTTAGACAACAGCATTGGGTACCTAAATCCTAGACACTTTTTTAAAAAAAATAGATAGTTTTTGAGATAATCGATATTTTCTTATATTTCGTTTACGTCGATTACTTTCGAGCGCCTTCTAATGCTTGCTATCTTATTCCGCATTCAATTATAGTACATAGCGCTGTCACTTTCTTCACTCCGCCCACTCGACAATTTATTATGATTTTTGTATCCTCTTAATCTCAATAAATGAGTTATCATCTTACAGAATCTCCTAGTTTGGGTTAAAACCTATGTTTTCTAACATTAACATCTTATACAAAACCTCATGTACATTAGTATAAGTTTGCCATCAAAATGTTATGTTTATCTTTATGACCCTCAGCACGCAGTAGTCCAGTCCTTCAAGAGCAAGGAGAAGAGGGAGCACTGGCTGGACAATGCGGATGACAAGTACGACAGGGCACTCATCGAAGACATCAAGTCGCTACTCAGAGTACTGGTGCTATTCATCCCACTGCCTGTTTTCTGGGCACTCTTCGATCAGCAGGTAATAATCCTTATTTTTCCGACTAGTCTAGTAAACTACTATAGATAATTATATATATAAACTGCACATTCGTCTAATTCCTTCTTAATTTTCTGACTAGTCTATTTAAAAAAAATCCCTAGAAGCTGTTATGATGTTATACTGTATTCTAAATAAATAAATAAATAATACATAAATATTTGGGCCACAAACTCGGACAGCAGAACATTTTTTCGAAATTTATTAAAATTATATTTTTAGATTATTTGATTTTAATATTACCTATATTATTAACAAAACCGTCTAAAATTGAAATAGATAATTTGACACGATGCCGTAATACGATTGAATTGAGTGGGAATTAAAAATCCTTGTTACATTAGGCACTGGTTATCACTTATCATGTAGGAATCAGTAGAATACCAAGATCCCTTTCAAACGATCCAATTTTAATTGGTTCAATTTTAGCTGTTGTAATATTGCTAACTACTTTAATTTGTTTCAGGGTTCTAGATGGACTTTCCAAGCGGATCGCATGGAGCAAGACATCGGGAGCTGGACCCTGAAGGCCGATCAGATGCAAGTCCTCAACCCGCTACTCATTCTGATTTTCATTCCTCTCTTCGAAATGGTGAGAAGATGAGATAGCTAAGCCAGATATATAAAAGCTGTATAATTAGCAGTGATCGGAATTATGGGAGCTAAAATACCTACTGCTCGAAAAATAACAGAGGCAAGTGGAGACGCCTTAGGACTAAATATTTTTTCGCCCCAATTGTCTCGGTTTTCAGAAAATTACTAAAGTACATCTAAAATGAATTCAGCAAAACAACTATCGAACTAATTTTCTGTTTTTGGTTCCAAAAAACAGTAGGTAGGTACGACTGGTATTTAAAAAAAAATGTAATTTCTTTTCCGTTCACAATATTATTAACATACATAACAATATTAAATGTACTTGTACTACTGTGACAATTGTTCCAATTTTCGGCCCAATTGGGTCGAATAAAATTGTTGTAGTAAGGAAGTCTCCACTTTTTTTGCCTCTGTTCTTGAACTTTAGGTATTTTAGCTCCCATAATTCCGATCACTGATAATTAGGCAATGCTGGACCATCAGGTGGGCCGTAAGCATGTTTGCCTCCGTATATCATTTAAAAAAATACCGTGGTCTATTTATTAGTGAAGTTATCGTTAGAAGCTGTCGATTCGTTCGATGGTATCGATAAATATTTAAGTTGTCTAGGGGCGCCTAAGGCCTTCCCTTCATGACATCCTCAGTGGCGCAGCGGGCAAGTGCCCGCCTAATACACAAGGGATGCGGGTTCGATTCCCGCGGGACAATTTTTTGCTTGATCTGCAAATATTTGTTTCGGGTGTTGTGTGAGGTAACATGGTACTTGTAGTTTCTGATACCCACGACAAGAATTCTAGTGTGGGGCGGGACTATGTATATGACTGTTGGGTGTTATCAACGTTTTATTTCAGGCGATATACCCGTGCATGACGAAATGCAGACTCATCAGCAAGCCCTTGCACAAAATGATCTGGGGAGGGTTGCTCGCGGCCGCCGCCTTCGTCATCTCAGGCGTCGTCGAACTCAGCTTACTAGTTAGTATTTATTTACTCATTGTCTGCTATCCGCAGATAACGCGCAAGGCCACGGACTATTTGCATTAACACTCGCGTTTTATTTACTAAACAAATTGCACACTCAATTGTTAGGTTTAATTTAATTTGTATTTTATTTGATTTTTCTAGTTCAGTCACTTGTGTTGACTCATTGCAATAATTAGTTTTTCATTTGAGCTTTCTGGAAGTTGATTTGACTTGTAGTGCAGTACCTGGGAGGGGGAACAAGTATGGCTACTTGGAAGGCATAAAAAGCGTCAGTCGGTCGGCGCTGAAGGAATTGAGCACAACAGGCTCTGGCTTTACTACTAAATATTACAAGTTCTTCAAGCTCATAATTAGAGTGAATTGTACCGGACATTGTGGAAAGTTTATAATGGTGTAATAAAGTTGGTGTTATTCAATAAACCGGAGTGATTATTACACAATCATACATGAACGGCGATGTAAACGTCAGTTTGAAGTCAGTAATAGCAAAGACAATATAGTAGAAAAAAATATACTTAACTAAGTATTGAGAGTTGAGGAACGATGAGTAATGCATTCATTACTCATCATTCCTCAACTCTCAATGATTATGACTGATTATGGGTAAGAGAGTAAGTCATTACTTACCCTCTTACCCATAATCAGTCACTAACTTTATCGGCTCAATAACTCTGGCCCTGCTTTTGCTTACCTACAGTAAACAAATGAGGCGAATGAGGCGGTCATACTTTTATCGGCCAATATAGTAAGTGTGTGATTATGAACAAAGGATTTTACCCACTATGACGGATCATACTATGAAAACGTAACCGTATCGACACATGCAAAAAATATTCTTTTCAACACACTTGCTCATAAAGTGGCTCTCATTTCACCGCAATTAGGCACATAAGGATACCAGTAATCAAACTGTGACTTTTTCATTGCTATTATTAAAAAACGTGAGTTATTTCATTTAATTGGTTGAGTTGCTTTGTTCTTAAAAAAGTTTCTTTAGAAAAAAGATCGTGTGCAAAAGTAAAAAAAAATCTTTTAGTCTATGGCCGATCGCCATTGTAAGGTGCGCGCGCATAGGAAAACTGAATCATTTTTCCCGCCATTGCGAAAAAAAATTCACAACTCGTTTTTACAGTTATTTTTAGTAGTATTTTATTCTCAAGTGTGTTGAAAAACGCCGTATGATACACGTGTGTATTGATGATTACCGTCCTCGGCTCTCTTAAGGCCCTCGCCTTACGGCTCGGGTCTCAATGACGCCTCAGCGGTCATCACCAAACTTACACACTTGTACCACAATGTACTATTTTATAAATTAATATGAAACGCCAATTGCACAGTGCGAAGTGACCAACACCGAAGCGTGCAATGACCGGACCGACCGACGACGGACGGCAAATTCACGACGAGAATATAATGATACGTTCTAGTGGGCACTGTAGTGTCTAGCCGAGTCCGTTACGTGTCTGATACGTTCAGAGCAGTCATAGTATGATACGTTGTAGTGGGCAGAGGCCCTAAGGGGAAACACCAGGGTTATTTCACCGTAACTTTTGATTACAGCCAACGTACGGCACACCGCTCGTGGAAGGTTACTCGCAACTGCGCATCTACAACGGATTCGATTGTAACTACACTTTCACGCCGTCCGATAACGTTACAGCAGACGTCAACATCGGACCCTTGTCGATGTACGAACGCCTGGATTTGGATGCCGTGGCGTTCCCGAACTTGTCGTACACCCTGAGGGGCGTTGACGGGTCTTGTATTGATAATCCTTACTCTGGCACATTATCGGTGTCGGGAGGGACGGCGAACTCGTTCTTTATCGCAAGCAACGGCGTGTACCCCTTCGTCGACAACATTGACAAACCCATCGACGGAGTGGATGTCAGGTGAGATTAGTGTGATCACAATTCGTCGTGAACCCCGCAATCTTTGTAGTATTTATAGTAAAGGTCATTCCAAAACGCGAACAATCTCTTTTCCTTTTTAAAGCTCATCATGTTGAAACTTTTACCTAGATTTAACACCTTATCATCATATTCGGTCATCGGTGGCCATGTAATTCCCTTATAGGTACTTGGCGTAGGATCACCCGTTTTTGCGAAATTAGCCCACAGCTCCGTTATTTTCTTAATAAATATTCTATCTCTGTTGCTGTTGTTGCGATTGACGTTTACGTAAGATTCCCAAATTGGTTCGCATTTCAACATGTAGCATATCTCGTCACCGCTAGCGGCTCCCCTAATTATTCTATTCGTTCCGGAAATTGAATTTTCTTTCACTATATTGAAACCTCCGCCGTAGGTAAACTTGTAAGCATACACCGTACTTGCTTTATTTCGCAGGAGACTTCGAATGAAATCATAAATCGGGTATTTTATTAAATCGGAGCTGTATTCCAAGAATTTGTCTAGAGATTTTTCAGAAATGCCATCTCTGAAGTATTCATTTGTTATTTTCTGTGCGATTTTTTTATACGTTGAGGTCGTGTAGTCGTATGCGCATCTTGTTGAGAATGGAACCATATATTTAAAGTAAACAGCTAATGATCTCAGATAGTGCGGATTATGTAAGAAAGGAATGATTTCTGATATGCTCTCTTTGCTGTTGAATCCGATCAAAATAGGTTTGATAAGACCACCTGGCTTATCAGTGAAATACTCCTCGGGCCGCTTTGTTAGTAAAGAGGATTTAGATTCAGTTTCAATGATCGGTAAGAAAGGAACTAAAGGTCTTTGAGAATTAATTACGTCCGTGTTGCTGTAAATCTTTGGAGAAACCTCAACAATATCTTTGGTCGAGGCTGCGAAGATATCCTTGTGACCTTTACTTTTCAGTTTCTCTTCTAATCTGTCTTTTTCTAATTTGATGTCACTGTGGAATAAAGAGGACGAGAACATACCACCACTTTGCAATATCGCTTTTGAAAATAACTTGTTGGATTTTGTTGCCAACAGTAGAGATAAGAATGTGGCCCCACTCCCGCTGCCCATCACAGTAACGTTGCTCTTGTCGCCACCAAATTGCTTAATATTCTTTCGTACCCATTTTAGAGCCATGGTAATATCTTTTAGCCCCATATTAGCATGTTCATCAGTTTCATTGATCTTTAAAAAGCCGAACGCTCCTATTCTATGCGACACCGTTACCAGAATCATGTCTTCGTCAATAAAAAAGTCTGGGCCGTGAATGTGGCTAAAACTGGAGGTGAACGCGTATCCGTGGATCCATATTATGACTGCCTTTAGCTTGTTCCTGGTTTTGTAGAGACTTGGAGTGAAGATGTTCAGATGTAGGCAGTCTTCAGTGCCGTACAGGCCGTGCTTGTGTACTATATGCGCCTGGGCACAAGCTCCATGATACTCAGTTCTAGCGTCGAAGGGCTTACTCCATTTCTTTGGAGGTTTCGGGTCTTTGAACCTCAGTTTTCCGATAGGAGGCTGGGCATATGGAACGCCATAGAACGCAAAATAAAGATTTCCGTCGAATAACGTCACCCCGTTTGTCCCTTTTAACTTTCCTTGTTTTAAATCAACATCGTATGAGCTCACATAAAATTGTTGGAACAAAAATATACACAAAATGATCGTTATTTTTTGCCAAAGAACCATTGTATTGTGTTGTGTGTTACGGAAAAACAAACATTTTTTAATTAAAATGTAGTTAGTCAATGTTTTGCTTTTGTAAATTGTTCGACGGATTGGAATTAAAAACATGCTGTGAAAAGCTGTGAAACAATTTTAATTTGCAAAACAAAAGAAAATATACCTAACTACACAAACACGTACCCTAGGACGTGTTTTGTTTAAGTAGTTACATACTTAAATATATGTATAAATAAATAAATATTCCGGACATATCACACACGGTCAACTGATCCCAAACTAGGCATAGCCTGTACTACAGGTACCAGAGACTGATATACATAATAGATGAATATTTAACACCCAGATACAGAACTAACATCTGTGTTCATCACACAACTGTTTGTCCAGTGCGGGAATCGAACCCGCGACCTCTAGCGCAGAAGGCAGAGCTACTACCAACTGAGCTATGAGGTCAGTCAAATAGTAGTATGTATCATAGTAGGTATGAACCTAACCTAGGACTATAGATAGGATATACCTATAGAGTTCTTTACCTAGATTATTGGCTACATTTTATCTAGGTACCACGCGAGCGAAGTTGTTGGCGCAAGCTAGCAAATTTTAATATAAGTATGAATTTAAGGAGGAGGTAGGGCATAGCGAGATTTTCTCGTTCTAAATTGGAGCAGCTCGCCTGGGGAGGTACCTCCGCCTTACAGAAGATCGCAGCCAAATAACATTATTTGTTTCAAATAGTGTTGTGTTCCTGCGGTGAGTAAGGTTGCCAGAGCTCTTTAGGTGGAGGGGGGTTCGGGGTCGGCAACGCGTGCGTGATGCCTCTGGTATTGCAAGCGCTCATAGGCTACGGTAACCGCTTACCAACAGGTGGGCAGTATGCTCGTTTGCCAACTAAGTTGTATAAAAAAAAAAAAAATGAAGGTAGGTTTTGTTGGTTTGGTCCCTACTCGTTCAATAGAATGACAGTGCTGTTATGTCTCACATACACAATACATGTCTTTTTCAGGTTTTTAGTGAACAGCGATCGAGCTGTGCCGATAACAATCGTCGACTCGAGCAAGAACAGGACAAAGCTATTATTAGAAAGTGATGATAAGACACAGAAGATGATATCCAAAGGGTCTGGGGACGTCATAGTGGATGGACAAACGGTTCTGAAGGACTTTACGTTCAGGGCCGGAGCTGTTTACACCATCAACGTGTACAATGGCACTAGTAGCTTTGTAAGTGGGTTTTATTACAACGCCTGTTTATCGGTAACTAGCCTCCGCCCGCGGCTTTGCTCGCGTGGTACCTATGAAGATAAAAAGCCTATGCTATTCCAGACTATAATCTATGTCTGTGCCAAATTTCATCCAAATCCGTTCGGCCGTTTAGGTTGAACCACAAACATCCAAACATCCTCACAAACTTTCGCATTTATAATATTAGTAGGATTACTAGGATTTGCCTTTCCTCTAGCAACGTAGTAGTAACGTGCACTCATCATTGTCCGACGTACTTCCGGCTGAACGGATTGTAATGATATTTGATAAGGAGATAGATAGATTATATCCTCGGGAAGGACATAGGCTATCTTTTGACTCAAAAAAAATACAGCCGACTTGAGCAACTCCTCCTCTTTAGATACCTAACTCTCTTTGAAGTCGGTTAGAAATAATCTTAAAGGGGTGAAATAGGGGTAGAAAGTTTGTATGGGCAATCCATAATTCTTCAAGCTAGGGATCTTTTGGTCAGAAATAATTAAATAAATACGTAGTTATTTTAGGATTTTTGCAAAATCATCCCTAAAGGGGGCAAAGTAGGGGGCACTAGCTTACATTTATAATGCGAACGAGAAGACACTAAATAAACTTCAATAAGTTATGTTTTACGAATTAGTACCTACCCACCTTTCGTACAGCAACGGGAAGTCTTTTAAAATTTAAAATGAAAAAAAAAAAAAAAAAAAATCATTACTGTAAAATCCCGTGGGGCAAATTATAAGTTGTCACTTTGAACACGATTAAGATATTCTGATCCCATGTAATGGTACGGAAGCCTCGGAGAGCGAGCCCTATCCGCACTTGACCGTCCTTTTTGTATTCAAGGTGGCGAACGTAGTTACAATAACGCCTCCTAACAGCGTGCACATCCTATGGCTGATCCCGCAGTACGTGGTGATGACGATGGGCGAAGTGATGTTTTCCGTCACCGGGCTCGAGTTCTCGTTCACGCAGGCGCCGGCCACCATGAAATCTGTGCTTCAGTCGGTGTGGCTGCTCACTGTGGCCTTCGGGAACCTGATCGTTGTGCTCATCGTTGAGGGACACTTTTTAGATGCTCAGGTACTGTATCGCTAACTCGACGAATTATGATCTTTTTAACATAGACATAGACATACATTTATTCACAAACTTGGCACACAATACACATCACAATAGAAGCAAGAAACAGTTATATACAGGGCGTCCCAAACTTATGGGACATGAAGGGGAAGTACCTTAAATATCGTAGATAGGGTATTTTGCTGAAAGAAGACTTTATGTTACTTTTAAAAGTTAGTAATTCTGCATTCATAGATTTTCTAAAAAATACTTGCTTCGTCTGGGAATCGAACCGAATTAAATGTCAAAAAAAAAATCATCCTACTTCTATGATGCCAATCGAAAGAATAGCTAAAAAATCATAACTTTGCTTAAGTAACATAGTATTTTAAAAAAAAGGAACAACATGAAAGATTCAAGAAGAACTTCCATTAGATCAAAACTTACTTGATATGCCATGTTCGCAATAAATTAACACAAAACTTGTGTAAGTGAATTATTAAGACTAAACAGATCAATCCAAAAACAAACGCTCGCACACACTGTTCCATTTTCAAATTTAAGAACAACATTTAAAAATATTAGTTCTTTTTAAAAATATTAAAGTATGCATTCAAACAAACGCTAAATAATCCTAAATAAAACGTGTTTGAAAAATTTTACTCAATCATTTTACGTTGTTCCTTTCTTTTAAAATACTATGTTGCTTAAGCAAAGTTATTATTTTTTAGCTATTCTTTCGATTGGCATCATAGAAGTAGGATGATTTTTTTTTTGACATTTAAGTCGGTTCGATTCCCAGACGAAGCAAGTATTTTTTAGAAAATCTATGAATGCAGAATTACTAACTTTTAAAAGTAACATAAAGTCTTCTTTCAGCAAAATACCCTATCTACGATATTTAAGGTACTTCCCCTTCATGTCCCATAAGTTTGGGACGCCCTGTATAATAGCGAAAATATGAAACAAAGACAGAGAGGTAACACAAGAACTTAATAAGAAGAACACGTGAAATGTTATTGTGTTACGTATCATTCATAACAAGCTTTTATCTCGTCCTCGGTGGCGCAGTGGGTCCATCTGAGACACAAGGGGGGTTCGATTCCCACAGCGGGAAAAATGTTGGCATGATCTGCAAATATTTTTTCCGGGTCTGGGTGTTGTGGTATACATATTAGAATTTTTTTTTTGCATCTGATCAGATCAGTTTTTTAAGTAGAATCCTTTTCATGAAAGAAGAGGGGGCGCTGTAGTCTTCGTACAACGGAATTTTACCATTGTATCTTTTAAGTTCCGCCGATTTCCGCGGGACTTCTTTCATGAGAAGGAATCTATCTTCAATTTGTCAAGTTTTTCTCTTTTTCGCAGTGGAAGGAGTTCTTCCTATTCGCGGGTCTGATGGCGATTGACATGATAATATTCCTGGCCATGGCAATGCGCTATCGCTACGTAAACCTCAAGTCCAGCGAGCCAGACCTTGCCGTCGAGGAGATCAGGCTGCCGGAGAAACCAGCGAACAACTAGCTCACTTATCTTTAATCGTTTACTATTGCAATAAACTTTATACGTTATACTGAAGAGTTTGATTTAAAACGCCGAATGCCGAAAGAAACCGCCTCACGAAGGGTGACGGCATCGGTCCATCTGACTCAAGACCGTTCGCCGTAACACTCTTTGGAGTAGGCCTATGCGCAGCAGTGGATTTCAAGAACCTACAATACTACAAATATTATAAATGCTTATTAATTATAATATTAATTATAAAGTTTGTGAGGATGTCTGTGGTTCAATCACGCAGTAAGGGCTTAACCAATTTCGACGAAACTTGGAATATACAAGGTGATTCAAAACATGTATACCATCCCGAAAGGGGGTTATTCTATCAACAAAAAGAAATAATAGTAGCGAAAAAAAAAAAAAAAATATTTTTTTCACACCTTTCTCTAATTTGCTGTTTTTGGGATTTTTATCGTCTTTAAAACTAATACCTAAACGTACAAGAAGTTCGGAATCAAGACTGCTACCTAAAACAGCTGATTTATTGAGTTTGACCTGATTTTACCCCAAAACAGCTGATTTTCCCATTCAGGTCCCACAGTTTTTTCAATGAAAAATGTGGTGTTTTCAAAAGTCGTAGAACAAACTTTATTGCTAATTGCTTGTAGAATAAGCCCCTTCCGGGATGGAATACATATCATGAATCACCTTGTAAAGTTCTTTACCTAGAACAGCATAGCTTCTTTTTATCTAGCGAGCGAAGCCGCGGACGCAAGCTCTATAGATATAAACATACATAATTCGAAAAAGTTAACTACTGCACTCGTAAGCTGACTGTACGATACGATACGGATACTAATATGCTATTTTATGATCGTTGTGATTATAATAAATACTATCTACTGACCCCAAAATTATACAAAAGTGTTAGCCTCACGCACAATAGAGCACGGCAGCTTCGTAGTTAGAAAGCCACTTGAATTTGCAATGGTCGGTAAATCAGTTTCGTTCGACACATTGAAGCCCATCAGTGATGGGCTATAGAATAGAATGTGGGGCAATTTGTGTGTTGTTCCCAGGCCGGCGCCGCGCGTGTACCGGCGGTTAACCCCCTTGTCACACACGCTTCGTGAGTTACAGTGGCTCCCAAAGTTTACTGCAGACCATATAATTTTATTCTTAGGAAATGCTAGGAATAAGTTTTTAGAAATACGGCAAAAAACGAAGAAGATTGACTAGAAGAGACACGGAGCCAGTGAGGCCGACCGGCAAAGTAATGGATAGATGATTACAAAGCTGCATAGGTGCGTGACTTTACCGCCAGATAGGCCGATATTTTCGTAGACATTACATTACTAAGGTTACATAACGATTTGTTAAAACAGTGATAAGTAGGTAGAAACTATCTACTACATTATGTTCACACTAAAAAATAGAAAGCGTTATAAGAATAGACTACAAAATATCAAAATATTATAAGAATTATTATTATTTATTTTAAATTATCGCTTTGCTGTATCACTGTCACTGTAGTTCTGAATGTCAAGTACATTGTGGCTAACGCCCGAATACTGAAAGATGGTTTCAATTATTTGAGACGCCCTTATCGTTCAGAATTTTATTCTCAACGTTAGATCACCACTTATATTTACAGTATTCGGGCGTTAGCTAATAGAAGCGACGTGGACATAAAAGATTATTCCGAAGTAAATGGTGGTGTTTCCTTCGAGTTTCCTTCTAAACTCCAAACCACATTCTTTCAAATAAGAATTCAAATAATATACACTCTCGTCCTACTTATTTGCCTGCACTCGTTAACTTGCTAAGATCCTAAGCTGGTGATGGTTAATGGTTAAAATACCGCCGAGAAAAAAACATGACATAAATGAAAAAGGGCAAAATTAAGCTCCTTTCTAAAATGGCTAAAAACATGTTTTTATAAATGTTTATAATTAATTACCTTATAGGTACCTATATAATTTTCATTATATATTACCTACCTACTTACACTTCTTTTCGAATTCGAAAAGGTTGACGCACTCTGTCCCCATTGATGCGACGGATCTGCTGACGACTTGTTAATAATTGCGTATAATCAATGCTTAAATACAACAAACAGACAGACAAATACGGGCCTGGGGGGATCACAATGAGAGCGATTCGGTTTCCCGCCGACTATTGAATTAACCAGATTTTTAGACTATTTTTTTAATTTTATAGAAGTAACCTAGTACTTGCTAGTACTCTGATGCGAATTCAAATTATTATTCTTGTGGTAACATACGCAGTTATCTTATTTTCTAAAATTAACACTTAAATAATAAATATTCCGGACATATTCACACGGTCAACTGATCCCAAACTAGGCATAGCCTGTACTATGGGTACCAGAGACTGTTAAATATATAATAGATAGATATTTAACACCCAGACACAGAACAAACATTTGTGTTTATCACGCAAATGTTTGTCCAGTGCGGGGATCGAACCCGCGACCTCTAGCGCAGAAGGCAGAGTTACTACTAACTGAGCAAATGAGGCCAGTCAATGAAAGAAAACAAAAAAAAAACGCCGTCTTGAAAGAGTATTATTGACTAAAGAAGAAGGGTTTATGTGAAAGATACGGCAAGATTGGACTGAGATTTGCTGTACACAGCCTCTTTCGTAAGCGTCCTTAGTCTCGGTACTTACCGTAAGTCATCTATACTGTGACTTACGGTACCAAAATAATGGACGCTTACGCAAAGTGTACAGCAAAATCGTTGAAAAAGCGGGTCTTCCTTTAGGATGACGAATGTCGTCGAGCTTGCCAAATGTAGAACAATGTTTACGTAATGTTGAACAACGAACTTCTCTTCAAGAAAAACAAAATACCGCCCTCTTATTAACTAGGTAGGTACCTACCTACCAAAAATACCAAACTTGTTTTTGATAATGATTAAAATGATCAACTGTGACTTGCTTGCTTGTCGTGTCACTGATTCTTTCTTGGTCTGTATAAGGTCAGTGACTAGGTTGAGGTATGGTGGCCCTTAAAAGGGCCTATGAACGTCAGTGAAAGAATCAGAGTAGTGAATGGATTGAAGATAGATCATTTGTTGAAGCTCACATTTGTCTTCTTTTTTTTTTCACATTTTTATAAGCTCTTATTTATTAAGGATTATAATTAGATTACTTTTCTTTTGAGCCTCACCTAGTTCGATCGGCACCACACTGAAGCTTTAAATTCCATTTTGTGAAAAAGGATCATCGAAAAAATGATATGCACCAAGCCGTGTTTGTTGCCTGATTCTTCTAGACTTGGTCGCGAGGAACAGGCATAGCTTCACCTAGTTTCTAAGACGTTTCAAAGTGATCCTAGTGATTTTATTGAAATAAATGCCTTTTGACTTTGACTTTGAAGTGCGCCTCTTAGAGCCTCCTTTCGTGCACAATTTAAAGGTTCTAGGACATCCAGTTTCCTCACGATGCTTTTCTTGGCCCTTTTAGAATACTAGTTTTATTTTTGCTCCACCGGGATCCTGGATGTGCTATTTATTAATATTTAAATGCAGGCTCCGAAGACCCTAATCTGCAGAAATCGAAATGAAAACCGTTTAAACTGACAATAAAATTGCACGTTTCCACCCTTGCATTATTTATAACTAGTTGGCGACACGGATTAATTAAGTGCAGTCAGAAAAACAGTTTTAGGAGAGGCGTCGTCGGTCTTGCAGTTACTTCAACTACATACTTGGGAGAGCGCACGGTCAGGCACGTGTCGGTCATGCGACCAGGAACCACGTGTTCACAGAATCCCCGGATAATCCCACGGAGCATATGCACGCAAATAAATAAATTAACTATACAAGCAATTCAATAAATGCGGTTTACTTTGAGTATGGACTTTAAAATTAAGACTCATGAGAAAAAAATGTCATAGCTGGTTTTTAAGTCATTGTTTCGTGTTGTCTTTAATAAAATCATGAAAACGTATAATTAGGTTACTTTTTGACAAAGTTTAGGTAGATCGGAATATGTGAATTATCATGGTAACTAACATAACTTTATTTCAATAATAGAATCTACAAATTTTATTTATTTCTTACTATTTGCGCCCGCGTTTTCGCTCGTGAGGTGCCCAGATAGTAGGGTAGGGTATAAAGTAGCCTATAGGTATGCTATTCTAGTAAATAACTCAATCTCTTCCAATTTTCATCGAATCGGTTGAGCCATTATACGGCGTGACAGAACCAAAACATCCATATACATATCCTCACAAACGTTCGCATTTGTAATATTTGTAGGAAATAGGATTACATTTAGGTAGGTATTATAAAACTCACTTTGACTGGCCTCATAGCTCAGTTGATAGTAACTCTGCTTTCTGCGCTAGAGGTCGCGGGTTCGATCCCCGCACTGGACAAACATTTGTGTGATGAACACAGATGTTTGTTCTGTGTCTGGGTGTTAAATATATATCTATTATGTATATCAGTCTCTGGTACTTATAGTACAGGCTATGCCTAGTTTGGGATCAGTTGACCGTGTGAATATGTCCGGAATATTTATTTATTTATTTTATAAAAATTGCCTGATCTGGCGAGATAATAACGCAACCATCGACTACTGATACCAAAGATGACTGAAGATAAACCAACTGCAAGTAGGTAAGTTCTCTCCAAAACGAATCTGCACTCAACAACCCGCAACAAAGCGAACCGACAAGGGATCTCACGCGAAAAACTATCAAACATATTCTTTGGGGGCGTGGCGGGTCACGTGCCCGGCGCTCGCCTGACTGTCGCAGGTTCCGCGACAAATCAATTACAGGGTCGAAAAGGTCCAGGGGTTCGCCAGCCCATTACTTCCGAAACAAAATTAGCACCAAATTATAGTTGTCGCTGAAATTACTTGTTTATAAAAGGGTGACTCGATAATTATTTGGCATGGTTAATTTTTTGCGAAGTAGCCACTTAAGTTTCTCACAGTTTTTAGCGCCATTACAGATTGGGTGTTTTTCCAGCGCTAATACGTTTTCCCAGGACATACCATGCCCTTTAACGTCGACACCAAAGTTTATAACAACAGACTACAACGTTGACACCAAAATATACCAATGCGCGAGTTTTGCTAGATTTTTTTATTAGTCAGATATTCGTTGCCACTTATTAAATAAGAGTTACTACGGCATTGCTGCCAATGCCACTAGCAGTCACCCACCCATTTAGCGTCCGCTGAAGGTGGTTTAACTTAGCTTCATATCACGAGCGATATCGCTTTTAGGAGTAGACACAGCCTGTAACAAATCTGCCTAATGGTCTGGTGACTTAACTTCGATAATTGGCTAAACAGCTATGACAATAAGCAATTATTGTGCCATGTTCTAATCAAAGCCTATAGGTGTGAACACCTAGTCTAGCTTATCTCTCTAGTGAGGACCACAAGTTACGGGATTTCGCCTATTAGTATTATAAGGTAACCTACCGTAATCAATTTTATTCTATAAAGTAACCGATAGTTTGTTTAATAGGTACATTCCCGAGTAAAATATTCCTTTTCGTTAGTACAAGTTAGTACAACATTTTTATAAAATTAAAGACGGTCAAGTGCGAGACTCGCGCCCTGAGGTTTCCGTACCATTGGTCGTGGGTTCAAATCCCTGCCGTGCATCAATGGTCATGATCAGAAAATAAAAATTCTAAGTGTAGGAAATTGACAAACTTATATTTGCGGTCGCTCACGTAGTCATTGTATGACATTGACCGCAAATATAACATTGTTTCCTAAAAAACTTCGAATTTCCTCTATTTCTGACTTTTCCCTTTAATTGTGTTATAAAAGCTCCTAGCATTCCAAATTTCAGTATTGTGAGGTAACTGGAAGTACCCTAGAGGTTTTTAATTTTAGCTATTTCCATACAAAAAATATACATTTATTGCCATATCTTTTTAATGCATTAAGCTAGAGCTTAGATTTTTATACGGCACCATAAGCCCACAGACCTTAATAGGTGGTATAAATTTCAAGTTGATACCTTTAGCCGTTTCTGAGAAAAAGGGTCTTGACAGACGGACATACACACAGACAGAAAGACAGACAGACGGACAACAAAGTGATCCTATAAGGGTTCCTTTTTTCCAAATGAGGTACGGAACCCTAAAAATACTTTGCTAATTTCAAATCGAGTTTATTGAGGACCTACAGTTTCTACAACTTTATTCATCTAGTACCTACTAGACTAGGATACTACCTACTAGTATCCTAGTCTTAGTAATATTATTAATGCAAAAGTGAGGATGTTTGGATGTTTGTGGTTCACGATTCAACCGATTTCGATGAAACATGGAATACTTAGATAGAGTTCTTTATCTAGAATAGCATATAGGCTTTTTATTTAGGGACCACGAGAGCGGAGCCTCGGGCGCACGCTAGTAATAATATTATTTATAATAATATATCCAGATGCAAATGTGGTTTTTCTGAAACGTATCAAGCAAAAGTCACAGATATTCGCAAATCAGGTTCGCAAAATGCAACGTTGCTTTCGAATTCAGTGGAAATGGTAGGTTATATTTGCAACCGAAATATATAGTAGGTGAGTAGTAATTTATTTGTCCTCAAAGAGAACAAAGCAAAAAGTACCGGAATCAGTGAATAACCATTTATGTTTTCAGGTATCCGGCAGCTTGCGGTCCGGACATGAAGGTACCTTGGAAGCGAAGCGTGAAGTTAACGAGTGGTGTCAGCACCAGGCCCTCTCCCGCCAATAGAAGGGAACAAAGTCAACCCCTGACACACCCACACACTTCGCCGACCCACGGGAATAACGGTGGAAATTTAGTATGACAAATAACTATGCTGGTTTCGTTCAGTCTGATCTCATATTAATGCATGCGAAAGGACCACTACACATTAGGTTAAACACGCCGCGTCTGTCTATCTGTCTGAACGCGATAAACTCAAAAAATTAGAAAAATACGGTTTACACCAATGGACGGAGTGATTTATTAGGAAGGTTTATGTGTAAATTGGCTTCTTCTTCTTCTTGTCGTGTCACTGGTTTTTTCTTGGTCATCCTGTCTTTGATCAGTGACCAGGTTGAGGTATGGTGGCCCTGAAAAGGGCCTATGACCGTCGATGAAAGAATCAGTGTAGTGAAATGATTAAAGTGCGCCTCTTAGAGGCTCCTTTCATGCACATGTCACATGTCTTCGAATTTTTTAGGTTCTAGGACATGCCGGTTTCCTCACGATGTTTTCCTTCACCGTTTGAGAGCACTAGCATAGCGCACATAAATTTTCCGAATGGATAATACATTGGTGCACGACAGGTTTCGAACTCACGACCTGTGGATCGGAAGGCGGGGCCACTACCACCCTCCACCAGTGCTCTCAGTAAATTGGCTGAACTATGACGATGATTGTTGAAGATGTCGGAAAATCATGCCGGCAGCTTTGCTGGCGTGAACAGGCTGACAGAAAAAAATTAAGCGTATATGCTCTGCTATCCTTGCGAAGCTGGGGCGAGTCGCTAGTATAATAATCTATAAGATCGCTAAATGATAATGATTTTGATAACATTTCAGCGTTCTTACGAAGTAAACTTCGATGTGCAAAAGAAATCGTTATTGTTGTAATGCAGTGAAAGAAAACAATAAAGTATTTGGATAAATAATATAATAAATTTCACTTACATTTGATCTTTAGTGAAAATCAAAATATATATACGAGATCCGGATTTGTAATAATATTTTTTTTAATATGTGGGTCTAATAATGTGAATAATGAATAATTTAACAAATTTAAATTAAATGTCAAAGTATGGCATCGTATAAAAAATGCTAATAAATCTCGGGCGCCAGATGCCTACCTAAAATAATGAAAACTTTCCTGGATAGGTGTAGTCGGCTGGCACGTGACCTTTTTAATCTAAGGAGGGGACTTTAAAATGGAAATCCGATGTTCGATTTAAGTGAGAGAGATGTTTATTCCGTAGAGTTGGATTAGTTGTAATTATTTAAGTAATTTAAATTTCTAATTAAAATGTTCTAAGCAATAATGTAGGGTTTTGTTGTGGTTGCATCTAGTAAATAAAATATAAATACCTGGGTGCTATACGAGATCTGGACGGCCCTCAAACAGCTTAAGAACAATAAGGCACCGGGGGAGGACGGAATAACGTCAGAGCTTCTGAAAGCGGGTGGAACACCGGTACTTAAAGTCCTTCAGAAGCTATTTAATTCCGTCATCCTCGAAGGTACAACGCCTGAGGCGTGGAACAGGAGCGTGGTGGTACTGTTTTTCAAGAAAGGTGACAACACCCTCTTGAAGAATTATAGGCCCATCTCGCTGCTGAGCCATGTCTATAAGCTGTTTTCGAGTGTTGTCACAAACCGGCTCGCCCGTAGGTTTGACGACTTCCAGCCTCCCGAACAAGCCGGGTTCCGCAAAGGCTTCAGTACCGTAGATCACATCCACACGCTTCGGCAGATTATACAGAAGACCGAAGAGTATAATCGGCCACTATGTCTAGCGTTTATGGACTACGAGAAAGCCTTCGATTCAGTCGAGACCTGGGCAGTGTTACGGTCACTACAGCGGTGCCAGATCGACTACCGGTATATCGAGGTGTTAAAGTGTTTGTACAGCAAGGCCACCATGTCTATCCGACTCCAGGACCAGAGCACAAATCCGATCCAATTGCAAAAAGGGGTGTTCACCTCTGCATTGGAGGATGTTTTCAAGCTTCTGCACTGGGAAGGCATCAACATCAATGGCGAATACATCACTCACCTTCGATTCGCCGATGATATATTCATTATGGCAGAATCGCTGGAGGACCTTGGTGCAATACTCAGAGACCTTAGTACCGTCTTCCAACATCGGTGGGTCTTAAATGAACATAGGCAAGAAAAATATTATGTCTAATGCTCATGTCGCATCCATACCGGTAAATGTTGGGAACATTCATGGATCAGGCTATGGAGAGAGCTATGCTAAGAGTTTCACTACGTGATAAGATCCGAAATGAGGAAATTCGTAGAAGAACCAAGGTCACCGACATAGCTCTCAGAGTTAGCAAGTTGAAGTGGCAGTGGGCAGGCCATATAGCTCGCAGAACCGATAACCGTTGGGGAGTAAAGTTTCTCGAATGGCGACCACGAACCGGACGACGCAGTGTTGGAAGGCCTCCCACCCGATGGACCGACGACATTGTGAAGGTTGCGGGAAGTCGGTGGATGAAGAAGGCTCAAGACCGTTCGTCGTGGAACTCTTTAGAGGAGGCCTATGTCCAGCAGTGGACTTCTACAGGCTGATGATGATGATGATGATGAAAATCAAAAAATGCTCGATCACGTACAGCCTTTTACGTCGTGCCCGTAGAGGCCCCGCCTCTTTATGTTCGGTTTTGAAAGCGCCACCCCCCGCAGCAGGGTTGATACACAGGCAAATTTCACCCCGACGTTCGGATATAATCCCTATCCAACCCTTATTACGGATCAGTTTATAATGTAGCCGCGATAAACAATTACCACAAATTTTGTGAAGTGAAGAATAAAATTCCACCCCTCAGTGGTATAAATTAATTTGACGTAGTTTGCGGTTGCTCAGTGCTCTTGATGCTGAGTTGATGAGTGTTTGTGACAGACATTTTCTGGCTGATTATTGGATAATTCAGAACAATGTCCGGTGCGCGTGGCCAGCTAGCTGACTCCTCCACATCGCCGACTCTCAGGTAAATTCGAATCAATTTCATATTCCAATATTCGCTGTTTAACTTCTGCCATTTTTATATTCTTATTAAATTGTTTGTTAAATAAAGAAATATGAAAGTGAAAGTAACGTAGGTACAGCGCATCCAAAGGAATTTGTTTCCGATAAGCATATACCAGATATTAAGTTACCGTGAAGGGAATATTCTGGTATTTCAGAAAGATAATTATATTGCAAATGAATAAAGAATACTCTTCTTATGGATGTGCATAAGGGACGAATAAATAGTTTTTCTTTCTTTCTTCTTTCTTTTTTTTTATGTCAAGTGTGAGCTGATGGCTCTGAAGAAAACAAAATCTAAAAAAAGCTAGCTGAGCTGGCTCTTATTTGGCCCAGCGAATTAGCATTGCCATCCAGCGTGGCAATTCCGCCAGCGTCTTGGGGACGCTTCTGGTAGTGATCTGGATCAGTTGAGCTATCTATAGATCGTTTGTAACGGTCTTTAGATGGCTCAACTGTTTCTTGTGTATTTTGTAAATATTAACTTGTATTAGTTTTAAGTTTCTTTCTGTAAAAAAGCTTGGACGAAAATATCGTCGGTAGAATTTTCTACCTCATAACATTGTACATGTCCTCCTCACACCTATAGCGCCGAACATAATACTGAGCTACGAGTGCTACGAGTGCTACGAGTGCTACGCCTTCGTAGCGCCTCGTAGATTCTTACGAAACTAGATGCCTATACCTAATACTTACTTGGGCACCGAAACGTAACGTTAAAGATAAAGATAATTTATTGCCAAAATGATACACATGATAATTGGTAGGTTTTACAAGACAGTGTTTTCATAGACCAAGTTTTGAGTTGTCGTCGAGGCCCAAACTAGGCGTAAGCCTGTATCTTGGGTCTCAGGAGTACGAGTTACCGTTTGAGTTGTACATAACAGGGTGAGTTTTAGCGAACGTGTGTTTGGCTAATTTATACACGTTACGTACGTTACGTTGGAGTATCGTTTTTACGTACCTCATGAAAACAATGTCTTCAAGCAACCCTTTCTTTGATAATCTGTATATCGTCGCTGTAGTTGGAAAACTAAATAACTAGCACATTTTGCCAAATCGACTTTATTGCACTTTCATAAAGTCCAAATCAAGCTTCTTCTTGTCGTGTCACTGATTCTTTCATGGTCATCCTGTATTATATTAGTGACCAATTATTAATTCAAGCTGCATCTTTCTGTTACTAAAGTTTTGGTATCATAATTTATTAAAAAATATACCAAAATGAACCTGCCAAGACGTCACCGATGGAAAAATATATTTAGAAAGAAATGAGAAAAAACTAACGAAGGAAAAATGGTTAACTCGGAAATAAAATTGCTAAGTGTAATCATCTCGTCAACTTTGCGAGCGAATAAAATGCATAAAGTTATTTATTCAGTCTTCCTTCGACAAATTTTATGCTCTGCAAGAACAATGCAGTTAGTAATAGTTAATAATAATTATTATTATTATTAATTAGAGCATATTATGGTGCTATTAAAATTAAATAAGTCAAAGTCAAAAGGCATTTATTTCAATAAAATCACTAGGATCACTTTGAAACGTCTTAGAAACTAGGTGAAGCTATGCCTGCTGGCATAGCTTAATTTAAAGACACTGCAAAATGGCATTTTAGCTGTCGAGGGGCAGAGCGACTTCAGGCCATGCGTTTTTATGATTTATATAATCATTTAGTTTATAGTACGCTTTCTTAATAAGATTATTCTTTATGTACACTTTAAATCTTCTTATAGGAAGTTGCGTCGCGTTTAAGTTTATTATAAAATCTTACCATATTCCCCATAAAAGACCCATTTACTTTTTGTAATCTAAATTTTGGAATGCACAATACCCTATCCTACCTTTATTCAATTTTCTTGAACCAAATTAGCTAAAGTAGAACATTGACAAAGGAGACCTAAACAACTGACATGAAAAAATAAATAAGTGCTTAAAAACTTTGTTGATGAAAAAATACATAATTTCTTTTTTTTTTGTTCAAACAAACTAACCAACATGTAAGACGGTTAGATTGAAAAATAGTTTTAGTAAGAAATCTATAACATAGCAAAATATGCATAGTTAAAATTTTACCAAACAAAAAGTTATAGCCATTTTACACGCAAAAAAATAGTAAATCACGTTTTTCTCGCGATTTTAGTTTTGTCAGTTATTTAGTTTTCCAACTACAGCGACGATATAAAAGAACAAGGCCTCAACGTGCGATCAACGCACAGCCCAAACCGCTGAAGCTATAAAGCTGAAATTTGGACAGTAGCTGCCTTATATGCCAAACACATCCACTAAGGAGGGATTTTCAAAATATCAACCCCTAAAAGGGGTTAAAAAGTTTGTATGAAAAGTTGTATTCCTTGAACCTACAGATTTGAAACTAACTCAAATAATGTATGATAAAAATAAGGAAAATCTGTATTTTTAGATTTTCAAAAGATGTAATGATATGTCAAGGTTTGTATGGGAGAATCTTAGCGTATGGAGAGATATATGTGAAACTTGGTACAAATACTCATAAAGTAAAATAATGACATACGGGCTTTAGGATTTTTCAAAACTGCCCTTTTTTATCAAGATACCACGCGAGCAAAGCCGAGGGCGTACGCTAGTATTATATAAACAAGCATTGCGCGCGCGGACCGACAACAGGCTTCTTGAAAAATAATGTAGTTCTGTGTTTAGAGTCTCCCATTTATTTTTAGGATTTCTCATGCTATGCTCTTCTTTCAGCGATAACCACCGCATAAACTACTCCGCTCTGAAGTTCGCGTACGCTGATGGCTCGGACGACGAGGGTCCGTCGCTGACCACGGAGCTGCCGTCATGCGTGTACGCCGCCGCCAGGGGGCGTCTGCAGCTGCCTTTAGCGGCCTATGTGCACCAGCACTCCAGATCTTTACACTCAGGTTAGTAACATTCAGATTGAAAGTCGAGTCGAGTCGAGTCGTCGCTTCGCTGAGTGTATGCTGAACCTGATCGCCTTTTTGTACCAGTGCTCTGGTTTTTTATTAACGGTTTCAAGTTAGTTCTATAGGTACATAAGTTGCCAATGCAAAACAAGACTGCGGTGGCCAACATATTTTCATCCTAGCATTCTAATTATTTTTCTGGAAATTTCCGGTTAAAATTCCACTCTTGACGATTAAACATACAAGCCTCATTACGTTTCATCAATAACGTGCTATATTAAAAGTAATCCCCAAACAAAAGACATCAAGAGGACAACGCTTCTATTATTTTGATGAACACAATGATAAAAAATCTTGCATACACGTGTATGTTAATTTTGAGATTTTGCACGAGTTATCTTTATTTTATTAGTATTACCTATATCAAGTCGCGAGTGTGGTTTTTCGCCCACTTACTGAAATGTGACTTATTTCAAAGTACTAAATTTTACTTATTTAAAAAAAAAGTTTAGTACGATACTGTACAGTACTGTACAGTACGATACAGTATCAAGTCGCGAGTGTGGTTTTTCGCCCACTTACTGAAATGTGACTTATTTCAAAGTACTAAATTTTACTTATTTAAAAAAAAAGTTTAGTACGATACAAAACAGTAGTGTTCAAAATGCATTTGTTAATCATAACGTATTTTTGAACGAACGGATCAGTGCTAGCCGTTGCCGCTTAGTACCTACAAATAGCATATTACTTACAAATAATAATTGCATGCACTCTAAACCTATTGGAGGCAACAGAATTCAATTAATTGAAAACACAAATAATTTTACCCTAGACAAGAGTACCCTTAACCGACGAGCATGTATGAGGAATGTGATGAGAGTGAATGAAGCAAAAGAAGTATGTCAGGATCGTAGCAATTGGAAAGCCGTGGGTTTTGCCTACCTCTCTGGGAAATAGGCGTGATTTTATGTATGTATGTACAAATAAGGTCGTACCTATTATGATTCCGCAGTCCAGTGAGCGAGGGATTGCTTGCGTAGTCGTTCATAAAATATCATCATAGCGCGCTCACCAAGTACCTAAATCAGTGATTAATCATCCACTTAGCTGCTTCAGAAGGCACTATAAAGTGTCGGTCCTGGCAATGAGCCGTAAAGATATTCTATGAAAATAAGATTTGTAAACTTCCAAGGGGGCCTACAGCGCGTAATGGCCCGGCTTGGCTACGGCAGGTTAGGCCATATGGTTAGGGAAATAGGCGCTATTACAAGCCTGTAGTAGGTTTAGTGTCTCCTGTACAGCTTGATTAGTATTGATGCACAAGTGCGATGTAGATTGGGCCGGCACTAAGTATTGGATGCAGTTCTGTATGTATTACTAGTAGGTATGAGCGGTGTCACACGTGCGGAATAAATTCACAGAGCGGGGCCGGCTCAACTTTTGCGAAAATTTGACATGCAATGTCAGTCAGGCGGCTGCCGGCCAGAAATGGCGCGTGTACACCGAGGATTAGAATACTGAAGATTGTGAGGCCAGTCTAATTCAGCAGTTGATGTGTTGTTGGACAGACGTGCTGCTGGAGACGTCAGCGGAGCCCGAATACCAGTGCGGGGGCTCGCCGTACCGCGTGCAGCGCGCCGCTGCTAACGTGCGCGAGCGCCGACGGATGCTGAGGTCCGGACCCAATGGGTACCAC
The DNA here is from genome assembly GCA_947579855.1 of Anticlea derivata. Taxonomy (NCBI): domain Eukaryota; kingdom Metazoa; phylum Arthropoda; class Insecta; order Lepidoptera; family Geometridae; genus Anticlea; species Anticlea derivata. Next base: position 5,860,498 of record OX388257.1, read on the forward strand.
GACACATATTTTATTTAGAACCTCCTTTACCATTTTAGCGCAGAACAACTCAGGAGGAAGCTGCTGTATGTAATCATCGTGTAATAGAATTTTGCCGTAGTATGTTTTTAGTTTCTCTTAATTTCCGCGGGAATTCTTTTGTGTGTTTTGAGCGCTAGACCTGATTTCTTACTATGACGACGTGCAGAGGTTGAAGACGGGGTGTTTTCGGCACTCGTTTTGTAGTCACAGTGACAGGCATACCTAGGTGAAAACAACGGACGTTCAACGGCTGATATCATGATGATGATGCATCGTTAAATTACTACTAAATTACTACTACTACTAAATTGACAGGCCTCATAGCTCAGTTAGTAGTAACTCTGCCTTCTGCGCTAGAGGTCGCGGGTTCGATCCCCGCACTGGACAAACATTTGTGTGATAAACACAGATGTTTGTTCTGTGTCTGGGTGTTAAATATTTATCTATTATATATATCAGTCTCTGGTCACCATAGTACAGGCTATGCTTAGTTTCGGATCAGTTGGCCGTGTGAATATGTCCGGAATATTTATTTATTTACTTACCTAGTACGATCGTTAAATAACAGTTACCGCTTTAGAATACAAAGCTTAGTAGGTACCGAAGCGCTATAAAGCTAAAATGCGTGCCTTGTGTTGTGACTTTAGCAGTATAAACTCGGCGTTCGATGAGCTGCGCGTACACGTGCCGACGTTTCCTTACGAGAAACGGCTCAGCAAGATCGACACGCTGCGGCTCGCTATCGCCTACATCGCGCTGCTTAGAGAGGTGAGACATTATCCCATATCCAGCCAAACATTGCACGATTGACATAAAAGCTTAGTCTGCGCGTGGCCCGCTACAGCCTGCCAGGTGTATAAACTCGTGTGTAGCGATGTGTGGCTGCCATTTCAATACATAGGTAATATTAGTTACACTCCCAAGAGGTCGACTACAATTTGTTTGTTCCCTTGGCCTAACGGAAACTCCACATTCAATTTCTTGGGAGGATCATCGAATAAGATATAGGCACCTAGCCGTGTTTGTGACCCTTCTAAGCTTAGTCGCGAGGAACAAGCATAGCTTCACCCATTTACTAAGACGTATCAAAGTGATCTTTTTCATTTTATTGAAATAAACAGTTTTTGATTTGGCCTACGGGCTATGGAGAGAGCTATGCTAGGAGTTTCACTACGTGATAAGATCCGAAATGAGGAAATTCGTAGAAGAACCAAGGTCACCGACATAGCTCTCAGAATTAGCAAGTTGAAGTGGCAGTGGGCAGGCCATATAGCTCGCAGAACCGATAACCGTTGGGGAGTAAAGGTTCTCGAATGGCGACCACGAACCGGGCGACGCAGTGTTGGAAGGCCCCTCACCCGATGGACCGACGTTGTGAAGGTTGCGGGAAGTCGGTGGATGGAGAAGGCTCAAGACCGTTCGTCGTGGAACTCTTTAGGGGAAGCCTATGTCCAGCAGTGGACTTCTACAGGCTGATGATGATGATGATTTGGCCTACTTATAGCAGGAAGATGGTCATCTATTGCGGAGGGCAGAGCCCAACCACATTACTACTGAGCTACACAAATCGATAAAAGACTGCACTCTAATTATTCACCAAAACACTTCTTCATTGAATCAAAACTGTTCAGGTCTTGGACGCTGACTATGATCCGTTGACTTACGTGGAGAAGTGTCTCCGTGGGGAGATCAAAGCTGATCGCGCACATTGGAATACGAGTGGTAAGTTTGACAAACATAAGTACATTACTCTTATCTCATTTTGTACGTAAGGATCATCTTCTTATCCTACATCCTACTAATATTATAAATACGAAAGCTTGTCAGGATGTTTAGATGTTTGTGGTTCAATCACGGCTAAACAGCCGAACGGATTCGGATGAAATTTGGTACAGCGATAGATTATAGTCTGGAATAGCGTATAGGCTACTTTTTGTACCCTATACGCTATTCCAGGATCTTACCACGCGAGCGGAAGCTAGTAATATATAATAATCTCGCGGGAGTGTGTTTGTGGTCGCACTCCTTCGAAAAGATTTTTATGTTTTTTTTTATATTCCTACCTATTTATTTCGGGTATGAGAATAAATCGTAAAGTAGATTTTAGGTCCCTATCCAGTTTTTTAATTATGACATAACAACGTTTGCGGCAACCGCTAGTATTAAATTAAAATTTAAACATAATTTTGGACAAATCGCACGCCGTTTGAACATGGCTTGAGCCTTATCTAACGCGAGGTAGGTAAGATTTCCTTTATGCCAGAATAATAAGCGAGTCTTCCTATGTGACTAACTGAAGGAATTTAATTCGTAAAAAAATAACATCTTCGCCTAAGCTAAAAAGTATCTATGAACAAAGAATCCACCTAGGGAATGCCAATTGCCATTTAATTAAAAACTATTGTAGTAGTATAATGCTTAGGTACATAAGCTAATTATTCCCACCACGTCGCGTTTACAAAAGTACAGTCAAAGCTAAAAAATCTTTATATTTTATTTTCTTGTACATTGCATACTGACTTGAATTGACATGTCCCAGCACAAGGCGATAGTTATTAATTTAAGCTTTTTATAGTCACTAAAATTTGGAACCCATGAACTGTGGATCGGATGGCGGGGCCACTATCACCACTTTACCAGTGCTCTCAAAATTATTGCCACACTGAGGCTCGTATTCAGAGACAAGACTCAAGCATTGATCTGTACTTAAATCTCGATTTGAGGCGAGATTCTAATTCTTGAACAGTATTTAAGTATAGATTCAATGATCACAGTTCACCTGAGTAAATGCTTATTCTGAAACGTCAATCAGACGAAATCGGTGCTTGAGTTTAGATTTGATTTGACATTAATCAAATGACATTTTCGTTCCGTTACACGTACTTTGATGCATATTTATACTTCACTTTATTGCTCTATTCTATTTCCACCCTGGCTGTTTGAATTTCTGCGTAAAACGGATCGAAAATTATAAATAAATCAAAATGTAAACGAGATCATTTGAGTACAGATTTGAGACTCGATTCAGCTGAGAATAGTTTAAGTACCGTTCTTGAATAAAAGCTATGTTTGAGAAGAGATTCAATACTTAAGTAGAGTTCAGCTGATCTGTGATTAAATCGATGCTTGAGTCGTATCTCTGAATACGAGCCTTAAACCTTTGCGTCTCAGACAGGCCTACACCCGCTGCGCTGAGGTCGTCTTAATTTGTGTTTACGACTGTACAGATAATAATAGGCTTGACCTTGTAGAGCCTTGTAGCAATCAAACCAAGGCACGCGACGCAATGGAACGTTACCAACGCAACGATTAGAACAATATACAATTTAAGCCATGTTCAAACGACATGCGATAGGTCCTTGATATGTCATATCAAATTCGTTTCAAAGTCATCCTTGCCTCTACCGAACTAAGTCAATTTTGAGTTTGACATTTGGGGATGTGCGTATACCTATCAATCATCATCATCATCATCAATGGCCTCATACATCTATAGAAGATGATCAAACAGCTTCGTTTACGGGGTCAATAGGCACTTACGTTCATGGCTTGTAATCCTATGTCCTATGCGGGAGCGACAGCTACGACCGCAGTTATTACAGTGAAAGTATACCTATAGCTCAACAATATCATAAAAAATAAAGCATTTAAAAAGTCCCAATGATTTTCGCAGAGACGATTAATGGCTCGGTGGTTTAGTTGGATAGAGCATCTCCGTATCTAGGGGAAGGTCGTGGGTTCGAATCCCGTGTGTATTTGTTTTTTTTTGGGATATTATAAAAAAATAACCGATAAACTAGCTTAATAGAAATTAAAAATCAACTTTGTTCAGAAGACGCCGACTGATCTTTCGATTCTCATTTCGATTTCATCGACGGTCATAGGCCCTTTTCAAGGCCACCATACCTCAACCTGGTCACTGACCTAATACAGGATGACCAAGAAAGATGCAGGGACACGACAAAAAGAAGAAGAAGAATACGCAAGGATCATTATAAATAACAACCCCTAAGGTTAAAGTTTATTTTAAAATAGTAGCAAGCGAACCACGTCGCGTTGATTACCAATAGTCCACAAAAAAAATCGGGAAGTCGTGATTTCAAGAGATGATGACGTTTTTTTTTAATTTTACGGGACAAGTAGCAATGCCTCAGGAATTAAATTAATATGAGACCACCCCGGGATCATACTCTACTTGAGAACCTCCTTTTGGAAGTCGGTTAAAAATTGTGACCGCACGCCGTTTGAACACGTCTTGATGCTTAATTATTTTCTAGATCTAACAGCGCGATTGTCTTGGATCAACTGGGAGAACTTGGGTGTGAATCCGCAGCGGCGAAGCGTGCTCACATCGCTGGCACTCAGCTCAGACAACCTCCAGTTTACGCACAACTAACATTTTCAACTCTTTATGAAAATTCCTTTCTTCTTTACTTAGCTGTGAACTAGTGGAAAACTACCAAACATCACCTATTAGACTAGGTACCTACAGTAAAAGCAATTAAAAAGATTATACAAAGATCATAATATGTTTACTAACCCTAAACGGGCAACAACGGTCTGTATCATCAAAAAGGAAGAATATAGCTAAAAAAAACAGTTTTTTTCAGTTTTTTTTGAATACTTTTACAAATCAACTGTTTTTGTTCCTTTAATCATTAATAATAACTAATTTATTAATTGTAAGAAATGTTCAACATCGAGGAAGCTAACGAACACAGCAGAATTTTTATGTTTGGACTGATTTGAAATTAAAACTGACGAATGTAGTAGAACAAACAATATCGTCAATTGTTTGTAGAATAAGCCCTTTTCTAGGGACGGTATTCATGTTATGTGTCAACCACCTTGAATAGTAGTGATTTAAGACAGTGATGAATTCAACTTGTACAGACCATGATAGCCAGTAGGTAAACTCTGCAAAGAACTTGTTAAAAAGCTATTCGACTTGTTTGCGGAAGTTCCTCCACAAACAGGTCAAAGGAGCCATTTCATTCTGGGCCTGGTCCATGTACACTACATAGAAAAATTAGGAAAAAATAAGAGATTACAAGAAAAATACAATTTCATTAATTTGAAGACAAATGCGATGGTACAAGAATAGTTCTTCTGGTAAGTTTTTTACTATGTGAACACTATTTGAAGGCCGCCATGTTGGTTTATAATTGGCGTTTGACATGACATTGACATATTTTTCATGTCATGTTGTTTGATTTGATGTTTTTGTTTTGTCAGATAAATGTAGGTTGTCAAAATGACATTGCACGCAAGTCCATCCGCCATATTTTTGTGGCGCTGTGTGTTGCTCTCTTTGTCGAAGAAAATCATAATGTAACTTAGAACGAAGACAATTTAAATAAAATAACCAATTAAATACGTTTACTTTATTGCTTAGCCATATTTTAGAGTAGTGTACACAGTGCAGGCCCAGGCTCCATATATTGATGAAACGTCTCTTTTGATTTTGAAAGGAGATTTTCTCCAATACTTTGTACTTCAATACTTTGTATCATAATAATACATTACATAAAAGAGTTTCTCTGCCAAAGCCAAATTAAAAATGTCACCGGGCTTAGTGGTGATAGACGGTATTAAAATAGTTGTAACTAGTTTGTCTAGATAGTAGTTTCAGTAAGTACCAATTACTATAACCTACCTTGATAAAACGGATTATATCACAATCAACGTCGAAGTAATATGACTGGTCGAAGTTACAAGTGTTTTGTGAATGATTTATACTATTCTGTAAACCATGATAAAATTTAAAAGCTATCACAAAAGTAGTGAAGATTTTAATGAGTAATTAGACCATAAATAATTTGGAAATTCCGGAAAAGCCATCAACTTCTGATGCTGACTGTACTAAGGTACTCGTAAGACGTAATTACTCGCATGTCTTATATAAAACGGTGCAATATTTAGTTTTAAGAATTGTTTATGTTAGTTTGTTAAAGTGACCATGTTTATTTTGTAGCTATATTTTATTCAGCTAAGAGCGTATTTCCATTACACCCGTGAAGTAGCCGATATAGATCGGCAACGGTATTATCGTCACCGATACAGACTCGCAGACAGGTTATCGGAGACGACATATCGGTATTAACCAGTGAGTAGGTATGTATCGGCAACGAAAATAACGTTATCGTTTCAGCCTATTAAAAACGCTCTTTACGTCCATTTCGTGTTACTTCTAGTATTAAAACCAATAAGCATATAGTTCTAGTCAAGTTATTGTACTAAAAAGCTTAATAAAGCTATGAGTCAATAAAACAATGAATATCTTAGAACTTTTTTGTTTTATTTCATTTACAGCTTACCATTTAATGTACTGTATTTTTCAGTAACTATCATTTAGTTATACTTAAAGCTAGCGACTAGATTATACAAGGTGTCCCGGAAAAATACTAAAATGTAATATTTTAAATAAGTACTAAAACTACATACTTAAAAAAGTTTTTAGATGTAGGTAATTACTGCTTGTTCCTGTTATTACAAAAATGCCCTTTCGGGAAAAGGATAGTCATGGACCATTGTAAAAAAAGAAACGCACCTAATCCACTTCTTCAATATCATTTGGTTTAAACGGGAAGTCTTTTCAGGCACAAAAGGTACTTGCTCATTATATAAATATTTGTAAACCTAACTTTTATACATAAATACCTACCTAATAATATTTTTCACAACTCATCGGGAAGAGTACTAATGCTAAATTAAGTTTTACAATAACACAGAACATGCACTGCGTCGCGTTCGAATGTGGTCAGAGAAAATGCGGCCGGCTTTCTTTTGAAGTCTTTGTTTTGAAATGAAACCCGTAAGTGCAAAAACACGTATTAGTATTAGGGTTTGCCGGTACTAATGTACCTACAATAGCGGTAAGTAACGGTATTTTCCTTTTAGATACCTGGGTATCGGTATTTTTTATGTATCGATATTCGAGCTTAAAGTACCGGTATTCCATAGCGCTCTTCTCTCGACTTAAAAAATATATGGCATTCAAATCCGTATTTCCTCGTACCACATTCGGACGTAGTGTGTAAACACCCTTACACAAGTTGATACAGCTGTGTATCTACAGTTCTATAGAGACTCCAGAAAACTGGATAAAAACAGATTGTTACGTTTTTTACGCAACCGACATCAGGAGAGAAAGGGCCGGCGTTAGTGTTTTTTTCACGTAATATATCTACGTATATCTTAATAAAATCTAGGCCATAGTCCATAGTTGTAAGCGTAGGTAATTGGAAATTGGAATACCTACTTTCACAAAACAATTATCAAGTACCTAAGTAAATGCTATTATTGACTTATGAGATCGAAATGTAACGCTAGAAATGGGACGGGTGAATAAATGCTGGAATCAATAGTATGTTAATATCACGTGGATACAATGTACTACACTGACAGAAATCACAAGGATCCTAAGGCCATTCTTCATCGAGCCCCATAGTATTATGCACAGTATGCCAAAACACGCCGTTTCCCATCGGGGGATGAGCCGAGGGAAAAAGCACGTGTCTAACAAAAGTTCTACCCTGCGTCAGTCCGAGAAAAATCTTCCAATTCTTCCGCCGTCCAAAGTCATAGGGATGTCTGAAGAGTCGCGCGACGGCACGCGTTCGCACGTTCATTTGCGTTTCGACACTCGTTTCGCCTTTGTTTATGTGCTTTCCGTGCATGATGGTGAGGGAGCCCAGTGCTATGGTGACGCCGAGGCAGGTATATGCCATGAAGAAGACGGCTCGTCGCTTCCACGCATGCGCACATATCCGCTGGGCCTCTGTCACCGGGGGGACCGGCAAGTCGTGTTCGCGGGGGAAGTTGAACGCGTCGTATTCGACTAAATCTTTTATAGGAATGATGGCTCCGCTCTGGTTTATGCGTACAGGATGCCCGATTAAATCGGGATCGTTGTTCGGTAAGAGGCCACCTGCAAATTATGATGCTGTCTTTACTCATTTCTACAACGTATTTCGTAACTAGAGGTGGTAAGAAAGGGGCTTATCTATTGTATGACCGAACAAACTTTTGTATAAGTAAAGAAGTGTTTCCAAATATTTTTGAAAAAGTGATTGAGTTCATTTACTTAATGACTGAGAATCAAATGATTGAGTTCATTTTCTTCACAAGTTTTTGTTGAACAGCTGTTTTTTGTCTTGTTACTAACATCATATTTAATTATTATACGTACGGGAAGTTCGAAATCATTAACTTTTAATATAAATAATAAAAACTTTAGCACCGCGTTGGAACCTGTTAATAATGAAGGATAATAGTACTAAGAATTTGCAATGGCAAGGAACTCACCAGTGTCATTCACCCATATAACTTGGTAGCCGAGGTCCAGTCCAGCGATGACAATGAACATGACTCCAGCCAGCATATACACCATGTAGAGGTAAAAATATCTAAAATGGAACATGTGAAATTAAGAATTTGTTGTTGAAAAATACATTGTTTCATCATCGTCTGTAGCAGTCCACTGCTGGACATAGGCCTCCCACAATGAGTTCCCTGACGAACGGTCTTGAGCCTTCTCCATCCACCGACCTCCCGCAACTTTAACAATGTCGTCGGTCCATTGGATTGGGGGCCTTCCAACTCTGCGTCGCCCGGTTCGTGGTCGCCATTCGAGATCCATATTCCCCAACGGTTGTCGGTTCTGCGAGCTATATGACCTGCCTACTGCCACTTCAACATGCTAATTCTGAGATTTAACAAAGCTTGTTTTAAACAATAGTCTTATAGATATAAATAACATAAGGTTGAGTTTCAATTGCAAATTAGGTGATTCGCCGCCGAGCTGGACCCTATATGTCACAGCTGCGCCACAGAGGTATTTTTTGGTACATTATATTAAAGTACGACCTCGGTGGCGTAGCGGGCGAGCGACCGTCTGAGACGCAAGGGGTGCGGGTTCGATTCCCGCTGCGGAACAAATGTTTGCAAGATCTGCAAATATTGGTTCCTGGTCTGGGCTTGTGGTACCATGGTACTCGTAGTTTCTGATACCAACGACACAGGGAATCCTAGTATGGGGTCAGGAATATGTGACTGTTGGGTGTTACCTCGCATTGAAGTACCCGACGCAGTTGTTGAGCCAGGGACAGTGGTGGTCCATACACAGGATGCAGCGGTCACAAACGGAACAGTGGTGGGTGCGCTGAGGTTTGGGCATGATGCATTTTTTGCAGACACTCGCGGCGTCTGTTATATGGACGTTCTGGAAAACAGAAGTATTCTGTAGCACAAAATAAGATTACAATTTTTAAAAGTAGGTTTCTGTTTTTCTTGTAGTTTGCTGATAAATTAGTAAGTTGAAGTAGCAGTGGGCGGGGCACATAGCTCGGAGAACCGATGGTCGCTGCAGAAGAAAGGTTCTAGTAGTGCACTAAAGTAGTGACTTCTTTTTTAATAAGTAGGTACTTAATTAATATTTATCAGGTTGTAAAAGGCAATTTTTTTTATTTATTAGTCGCTTTTCGATCTCAACTTTAATTTAACTACGTTAGGGCTGCAGCCCTAACGTAGTTAAATTAATTAGATTACGTATTTCAAACGTATTTCAAAAGTCAAGATTCAAGGTTCTAATTTAATCTAGAGTCAAGTTTTAGGAATACATGCTTATAAAATAAAACTTGCCAAGCGTAAACAGCTTGTGCCATAAGCCCCACCCACAACAGTTCAGTCGCGATTCATTAATAGACGCTGGTGTTAATAGTAATAATAATAATAATTTATTTAATCACTTAAATAGAGTATAATAAATTACAGAACTTATTTTACTAGGTGGTATCATCTATTTAGCCTTGCAAGAGGCATGTGAATATTGGGCTTACTCGTACCTACTAGCGAAATGATGCTGGTATTCGCAACAGCCCTAGGTACTTACATGAGGAGGGTATCCAGGTGGAGTGGTCACTCCCATATAATAGTGGAACAGGATGTTCACCAATAGCCAGTTACCGAAGATCACCAGGAAAACAGTTAAATACGGGTTACGCTCCCACCAATACGGTAAGCCCACCCAGTATGCGATGGCAACTACAGCTGATGTCAGTATTGACACGCAGATAACAAACACCTGGAATAAAAAATAAAGATATACTATTTTTTTTTTATTCATGAAGGAGGCAAACAAGCTTACGGCCCACTTGTTGGTAAGCGGTTACCATAGCCTATGAGCGTTGCAATACCAGGGGCATCACGCACGCATTGCCGACCCCGAACCATCCTGTGACTAAAAAGTCCTTTTTTATCTTGGAAGATTTATCTGCTGATGTTGTTAAACTATGTGCAAAGGTTATGCTTAAGGTTTTGTGTTGGGCAGAGTAAGAATCCTGCTATCTCTACAGTAGGCACTTCTTTATCTTCTTTATTTTCAGTCATTGAGCTTCATAACTTAACATCTTTTCTCCTAAGCCAGCCTGTGTATGCCAGTGTTGTGAGTCGCTGTGCTATTTGCTATACTAGTGCATATGATGAAGGAAAACATTGTAAGGAGCCTCAGAGAGGCGCACTTTAATCCTTTCACTACACTGATTCTTTCACCTACAGCAACGGGGTCACTGACCAAATACAGGATGACCAAGAAAGAATCAGTGACACAACAAGCAATCATCTAGAATACATTGTTATAAAGCCTTATTATACTAATACTGTTATTTTTGCACTAATAACTTTACCTTTCCCAAATACATTGCAAAATTGTCCACAATCCAATGTAGGGGCTCCAAAAGGAAGTCAACTAAATAGTTGTAACTCATGTGTTCGTTGTAAGTCAGGCAGCAACACACAAATGTGATTCTGGACATCATCAAATATAGTCGTAATCTGAAATCAATTTCATCATTATTTTATCAGTAGGACATCCAATGCTGAACATAGGCCTCCTCCAAAGACTTGTAGAGCAAGTATTTTGTGCTCCCTGCACTCAATGTGTACCAGCAACCTTTATTAGGTCATCCTTGCTGTACCCATGGCCATTTTATAAGTGAAGTTTTGCTAAATTGCAAATAGATGGACAGCGTGAGAGGAAAATCATCTAAACTCAGCTTTGTGATATACTCACTCGATGTAAGTTAAGTATTATATTTGCTCTGGCTCTTATTAATAAATTTTTAGGGGTTTATGATAGTATTTACCTGGACATGGTAGTGAAGTTATGCAGTCTTTCGCTGCATCCCCGAACTCCTCCCCTGAACGGATTTTTCCACCGTATGACCACCATTATTAATCTTCTTCGTATCTGAATATCTTTGGCGAACAGTAACTTAACATGGAAAATCTAATACTAGACTTTCATGATGTGGAAATGTTGTATGTACCTACGGAGTGAAGCAAGTAATTGATTATCTATTATTTTCAGTCTATGTCAGTGTAGTGTATCAGTGGTCTACATAATCTTACTACTATTCTAGAGACGAAAGTTTGAATGGATGGATGTTTGTTACTCAATCACGCCAGAACAGCTGAACCGATTTCGATGAAACTTGGAACAGATATAGTTCTTTACTTAGAATAGCATCTATGCTACTTTTTATCTAGTTTCCACGCGAGGGGAGCCGCGGGCGCAAGCTTGTTTTTATAATACATTCACATTGACAGGCCACATTAGGATTATTATTTTTTATTGCTTTCTATACTTCTTACACTGACAGGTAAATAAATCAGAATCGCTCATATAATTACGATACATGTATTCTAAATACAAAGATGTAAGTACTCTATGCATGTACTTATAAACTTTACAAAGATCAATTATTTCACAGAGTACTTTTGTGATTCAATTCAACAAACCGTACATAATATATGTAGAGGCAAAACCTTTTAAAGCACTAAAGAGGTAATTTCCAACAATAACAAAACTCAGCAAAGCTCCCTTCCTTCTGTTTCCTTCCTTTAATGCTTTCAAAATCTACCCACACACAACCAATTTCCATCCAACATCAAGAGAGAGAACTAATTCTTTAAATTAATTTCCATTTCAATCAATGGGGTGATATGATAGTGATAATGTGTAGCCCGATATTACACAGAACGTAGGCGATAATGTGTAGCCCGCCCGACAGTATTGTACGTTCCGTCTGGTTATTGTTCTGTGTGTCTGTGTAATATCGGGGAACACACACATTATCGCCCCATGGTTGAAATGAAAATAAATAAAGTATGTACTTCTTTTAGTGTTTTTAATCTCTTTGTTACACACATGAAGATAATAGACACTTTGGTTTCACAGATGAAGGTACATAGGTACAGCCATACAAAGCCGAATAATACGAAGCCAGCACAGTACAGTGTAGCTTCAAAGAACGAAGCTGATGGATGAGTGTGAATATATAACAATCACTACCTGAAGTCAGGCAGCTATCGTACCAGCACGTACTAACCAGGCCCTCAAAATAAAAAATGTTCGACGTATGTCGCAGACCTTGGCCCCCGTCCACTTTGATAAATGCGCCAACATTTCGAATGTTTACCTATTAGGTATGTTTATCAGTCTCTGGTACCCATAGTACAGGCAGGTCAACTGATCCCAAACTAGGCATAGCCTGTACTATGCCTAGTTTGGGATCAGTTGACCGTGTGTGATATGTCCGGAATATTTATTTATTTACTTGATTTTCTTTATGTAATAAAATATGCAGTTACTTTCTTTACATTAAAAGTACCTACCTACCTCACGATAATTTTTAGTGGCTTTTTAATATGCTTCATTTTAACTTCATGAATATACAGAAAGAAAGAAAAGACACGTAATTAGTAGAAATCAGTTTATTTGACAATATGATTTCATAGAAAAGCTACACAAAAAGATAGTACCTAAGTAGGTAGTAATAAAATAGTTGGTAATAGTAATACATACATAAAAGTAAAACAGGCCGTTGAAACCCGCGTAGCGAAAAACCTATCCAGGTTGTAAATTAACGAAAAAAACCAGAATTGCATCATTGTTTTACGTTGATTGAGTGAGCAAATCAAACGTGATCCATGTATTTAGGTATATAAAAGGTGATTCAAAACATGTACCTATACCACCCGAAGTTATTCTGACAACTAAAAGAATATCAGCAAAAATAAAACATTTTTGGCCTGTTTAGTCCATACTTTCTCAAATTTGCCGTTTATAACAAAACTAGGTAATTACAAAACGTAGGTACGAGAAGTTCGGCATCAAGAAATATCTTATATTTATTAAATACGACTTATGGCAAAAATCTGCCGATTGCCGTATGTCATAAAGATGTGATTGTAATAAAGATAGAACAAATTGTGTGTAGAATAAGCCCTTTTCGGGATAGCATACATAGTATCAATCACCTTGTACTTAATACGAACAGTAGCTACTGAATAGAAACATGATAGGTATCGACAATATAATACAAAGTTTAATATGTTGCTAACTGGAATGTTCAACTAATGGTTGGCGCACACTTATTGACTCAGCATCAAAAAACGGCTCGAAAACAAATGCCGTCTACTAATATGTCCCAAGGCGAGGCGATACTGATAGCCCATTTACACTCGCGTGCGAGACGCGAGGCGAGCCACGAGACACAGAGTGTGAACAGACGCTCGCGGCTCGCCTCGCGCCTCGTCTCGTCGCTCCCGTCCGAAGCGGCTTTTGGTCATGTGTCAAAGGACCTCGCGACAAACGACTGAACTCACCACGAGAGTGTAAATAGGAAGCTCATTTACCATCGATCACGCGATGTGCGGAGCGATTCACGAGACGAGGGACGAGGCGAGAATATAATATTGTAAAAAAACAATCAATCAGTAAGGACTGAACGTCGTACGAAATTTTCTGATGCTGTGCGGCCAGCCATAGTATGTTTATTACTATAATACTGCAGTCAGCTGAAACCCGACGAAAACAAAAATCTAAGGAAATACAGGTAGCTCAAGAAGTCATTCAGTTATTTACATTACATTCCGGTAAACGAGCGTACAATGTTTATTATCTATTTTTATCTTAAAATCACAAAGAGTCACAGTATATATATATATATAATGCCTCCAAATAAGGACCTACTTTGGTCTTAAAAAAATCACTAATTACAGAATATAATACATAGCTGTAAGATTGTGAGATTTTTGTACCTGCTGACAATAATAATTCATAAAGTAATTAGGTACCGCCGAACCGTATGGCCAGTTTCGGGCAAAGCGAAGCGTATTGACCTGCGGTCCTCTCGACATGACTCATGTGTTCGGCATTTGGCATTTTGCGCATAGATGGATGCCGGCCCTTATAAAAACTAAATATTTTGTTAAATAAATCACAGATAACACAATGTCTCAAACATTTTGTATTAAATTATCATGATTGTATTTTAGTCAGCTTAGGCTTTATTAACATAAATCAACTAAATACCTTTTCATTAACTAAATATTGCGATTAGCCTAAACATATTTCAAGTGAGATCAAAATCTGCATTCTGTATGACGTCAACGAACGGAATGACAATGGCATTTAATAAAACTACAATGGATCAGCGCAGACGGGCAGAGTGACGGCAAAGCGATCAATTGCACAAACTGAGGCTCAAAGCGCACCTGGCGCGGCCGATGTGCGTGCATTGGGACCGCAATTTTGTGTGTCGCCGCCACTCCAACCGCCCGCGCTGATCCAGACTTTATCCTATACAAGTGAATTATCATAAAAAAAGAAATATCAAAAGATTATTGTCTTTTGATATTTCTTCACAACTTCTTTCTTACACAATCCAAAGTAGTTATTAAGAGTTTTTACTTTGACTGTTTTATGTGTGAGTGAGGCTTTAGAAATGTTATTGCTAGTTCCGTAGTAGCTTTGTACTCTGGAAACACTAACGGCCCGTCACTGTCTAACTCATTCAAGTTCAACTAAGTTAGACAAAGACACAATATTAAAGTGAGCGAAAATCACAGAAAAAATATTTACATAAGAATTAGATACCGAAGCGTTTAATAAAGTTCACAACGTAAGTTTTCCAGACTTATCCTACACAAGTGGCATTATCATTAAAAAAAAATGTCAAACAACAATTAGACAATCCAAAGTAGATAATAACAGTTTTTACTTTGACTGTTATAAGTGTGAGTGAGGCTTTAGAAATGTTATTGCTAGGTCCGTAGTATCATTGTACTCTGGAAATACTAACGGTCCGTCACTGTCAAACTCATTCAAGTTCAACTAAGTTAGACAAAGACACAATATTAAAGTGAGCGAAAATCACAGAAAAAATATTTACATAAGAATTAGATGCCGAAGCATTTTTATTAAAGTTTATAACGTAAGTTTTCCAGACTTATCCTACACAAGTGGCATTATCATAAAAAAAATGTCAAACGACAATTAGACAATCCAAAGTAGATAATAACAGTTTTTACTTTGACTGTTATAAGTGTGAGTGAGGCTTTAGAAATGTTATTGCTAGGTTCGTAGTATCATTTTACTCTGGAAACACTAACGGCCCGTCACTGTCAAACTCATCCAAGTTCAACTAAGTTAGACAAAGACACAATATTAAAGTGAGCGAAAATCACAGAAAAAATATTTACATAAGAATTAGATGCCGAAGCGTTTTATTAAAGTTTATAACGTAAGTTTACCTAATTTTATCAATGTAGTATATAAAAAGAACAGGGATAACTTGTTCTTCCTTTGCTCAATGCTGTATCAACACTGAAACGTTTTAAATTTAATACATTTTCACAATTAAACTATTGTTACACTAACTAATATTACTAAAAACATACTGTACATTTGTTTTAGGTACATTCAGCAACCGAACCGAGTAACTCTCAATTTAAATATGAAACCTTTTGATATTGACTGTACTTGCAAGGCTGTACGGAAACCAGGTAATGTATGTTCAGGTTAACTGACAGTGGCGACGAACCAACATTTCCCCTTAAAATTGAAACTTTCAACCTTATTTTCATTAGGATACGACTGAAATCACAAAAAAACACGCGCGCGCGATTCTCTTTTGAGTCTCGCAGTGTGATTTTTTGAATTCAGCCACATCTTTAAGTAAATAAGGATGATTTTTGATTGTTTATCGAATAAGTCGATTCGCCACTCTGTCCGTCGGCGCTGACCCTATTCCGCGGTTTCCACTGCGAGCGCAGCGGACTCATTCATAAGTCCGCTCCGATGGCAGTGGAAGCCGCGCTTAACTTCAAGTCTTTAGAAATATATTTTTATTTTATAGTGGTAACCCTCACTAAGGGAATACTATGATATTTTATAATTTCCCAAAAATAACCAAATATCCCGTCGGAGTCGAAATTTTTGGAATATTATATAAAATATCAGTCTTTCAAATAGTTTTAATATGCAGAATACACGAATACAGTACGGTCGGCGCATACTACAAGGGAAAAATAATTAAAGGAAAAGGCAAAATTGAATAAAAACCTTTGATCAGTTACAAAAAGTTTGTTTTATGAAAGTTTTACCAAATCTAATGGATGACGTTTTACTAAACATCCAAGAATCGGAGTTATTAAAAGAACTTGCCAATAAAAAATGTATCTGGAATGTGTTTTATTAAAATCTTCATCTTCATCACAATAAAAAATAGGGAGAACCTTGATTCAATGATAGGTATGATGGTTTGGAAGACCGCTATAGTATTAGCTACATCAAAATTGGTCCATCAAAATGTTTAGAAGACTATGAAATATATTTTTGGCACACAAAAAAACAGGATTTTAATAAACTAAAGTTATCATTCACCTGCAAACTATTGCAATGTAACTTCACTATCAATTAATTTCCATCACAATATAACCCTGCACTTAGATGATACGATTCAGTCGACATTATTAATAAAATAGGGGTATAAACATGAAACTGCCGTTTCTATGCAGAAGAAGATTCCCTTCCTCCGACAATTTCAAAGATATTGATAATACGATATGTACAAAAGATGCACATAGCTAAATTCAAAATAATTTTAATCCACGATTCTTACTTCATCTACATAAAATCGAAAATTTAATTACGTTAAGGAATACGGCAAGTTTACATCGAGACCTAATACTTACCAGTTTTATTGGCAGTAGAATAAATTATATACAAATAGGTAAAGTAGTATCTTCATAGTTAACGTTTTCGTAGTTACAGTATTCTGTAGACGTAAGTGTAGTAGTCCATCGCGTCCAAGGTGCGCAGAACTGCCGTCATACGCTTGGTCAGGTGCTTTGTAGACAGCATCAACATCTAAAAACATAAGTTAAATTAAGTACCTCCGCCTTACAGAAGATCGCAGCCAAATACCATTATTTTATTCAAATAGTATTGTGTTCCTGCGGTGAGTAAGGTTGCCAGAGCTCTTTAGGGGGAGGGGATTCGGGGTCTGAAACGAGTGCGTGATGCCTCTGGTATTGCAATCGCTCATAGCCTACGGTACAACTTGAATACGCAAAAGCGCCGCAAAGCGTACGCAAAGGGGTCCGTGACTGATCAGAGACTGATGTGTGTGAACAGTAGTCGAAGCACGAATAATTCACATCATCGCTTACGTTACGATAGTAAATATCAAATATCAGCCAATGACATCGACGATGCTTGAAATCTTTTTATTTTGATTTAAATAAATAAATAAATATTCGGGACATATAACACCTAGACAGAACAAACACCTGCGTTAGTCCACCAAATGTTTGTCCAGTGCGGGAATCGAACCCGCGACATCTAGCGCAGAAGGCAGAGTTACTACC
The DNA here is from genome assembly GCA_947579855.1 of Anticlea derivata. Classification (NCBI taxonomy): domain Eukaryota; kingdom Metazoa; phylum Arthropoda; class Insecta; order Lepidoptera; family Geometridae; genus Anticlea; species Anticlea derivata. The sequence continues at coordinate 5,878,234 of OX388257.1, forward strand.
AACTGAGCTATGAGGTCAGTCGCTAGTCTGATTGGCTAATATTGAACAATTACTATCGTATCGTAAGTGTAACACTATCATGAATTATTCTCGCTTCTTCCGAAAACGGCTCAATTGTACCTTAAAGCACTAGTATTATGTTATCTGTGCTTAAAGTAAGAAACTGTACCTGGATCTCCGTCCTGAGCGGTAGTATCGCAATGAGCCACCAAAGCCAAATGGGTCCATTCGGGCTGTCCCACCATTCGCCTTCCAGATTCATCTCGGGAAAGGATCCAAAGCATGTAGCTATGTCAGTTCGGAGCGCTATATCTAACGAAGGCAGCCATTGCTGGGCCTTGGAGCTGATCTGTTGAGCCAGCAGTTGGAGATCGAAAATGTTGACTTCAGAAACGGGTACGATGTCGCTGTGTTCTTGGATGCGGGCGTACGGGCAACTGGAATAATATGACATATTGTGCTATTGAATAGAAAAATGAATAAATTGATAAACATTGAAGCCTAGCCTCATAGCTCAGTTGGTAGTAACTCTGCCTTCTGCGCTAGAGGTAGCGGGTTCGATTCCCGCACTGGACAAACATTTGTGACTAACTCAGATGTTTGTTCTGTGTCTGGGTGTTAAATATATATCTATTAAGTATATCAGTCTCTGGTACCCATAGTACAGGCTATGCCTAGTTTGGGATCAGTTGACCGTGTGTGATATGTCCGAAATATTTATTATTTATTTATTTATTATTATTATTGAAGGCTTCCGAAGTCAGTTCGGCACACGAGTCAGTCAAAATCATAGGCACATGAGACTTACCAACGCATGTTTCAGGGGACGACAACGCGCGCCTGATGGTACCTGATGACACTTAGCTCTCTTTAATACGACATGACACGCCATATAGTTGTAACAAACTCCTGTGAACCTGTTGATAAATGGTAACCGAAGCCTATGGATGCTCGCAATAACCAAAGGCATCAGGCGCGCGTTGGCCCTTACATGCGTTGGTAAATGGTAAGTCTCAAGCGTCTGTAATTTCACCATCTACCACACTTTTCGAATCCAAAACAAGCATTGAAAGCATTGCTGCTCGGCGGTAGAATTTATAGACATGGTGGCATTAATTCCCCGTACGGATTCTACACAAGGAGCCCCAAACTATATTATACGTATCAATAATAATGTATTCAATATTTATTAAATATTTTGACAGTTCGTATTTTATCGTCTCACCAATGGTTAATAAATAATAATAAATAATAAATATTGCGGACATATACCCCACGGTCAACTGATCCCAAACTAGGCATAGCCTGTACTATGGGTACCAGAGACTAATAATATACATAATTAATAGTTAAATATTTAACACCCAGACTCAGAACAAACATCTGTGTTAACCACACAAATGTTTGTCCATTTCGGGAATCGAACCCGCGACCTCTAGCGCAAAAGGCAGATTTACTACCAACTGAGCTATGAGGCTAGATTTAAATTCTCTCTTCAACATTAGATTTTACTTCCTTTATTATTCGACATAAGCTCATGAGAAATTTCAGGTAAGTACGTACCCATTTATCGTGACCTTTTCAATGACCCGAAACCTGGATATGCCCACGGTAGACAAGATGGACTTGCCATCTTCAAACACCACGCAGTCTCGCACCTCTACAATCTAGAACAGAAAACATAAAATAAGCTTTATTGCGTTGCCTTAAGATTCAATACGTCATGGCGTGTTTTGTTCATCAATGTTAAACACCTATAGCCATTTATTTTTATTTTATTTTTTATTTTTATTTATTCGGGACAACAAACAATTTCACTCACATATTACTAAAGCCATTTAGGCTATAGCTATTATTTGTGAGTTGGATGTTTGTTTAAAGGTAACTGGCGTGGCCTAGCTACTGTGTTGCAAAGTTGTGGTGTGTGATTGTGGTGACCGGAAACAAGGAAGGGAGCTACTGTAATGTAAATGATTCAGCCACAGACCCATAATCCAAATAACAGCCGTAGGACATCCATAAATTACCAGAGCGAGGAATGTTGTGCAACCTGCACCCAACGCCTTTTGACTATGATTTGAGCAACCTTTAGTAGTTCGATTTTCCGTCTAATGGTCCCCCTTTTTTTTAAGCTACGAGGACCAGCGCTTGGTCACTCTCCGCTCTTCTTAGCAAGCCCATTAGTTCATTTTAAGCCCTGCTGAAATCATAAAATCGCGACCCGTTCCAATGCGCTCGTTGATTTTATCCTCAGTGTGATTTTTTAATTTAGGCCGTATATACTAAAGAATAACGTCGACTTTCTATTGTTTAGCGTATGAGTCGCTTCGCTGGAACTCCGTCTCTCTGACCCTAAAAGAGCCTGTACAAGAAACATACTAACCGTGCCGTAGTTAGCGTAGGTGTCATCGCCAAAAGAAGCGAGCATTCCGAATTTGCGTGACCCCGAGTCTAGTACCCCTCGGATGATGTTTCTGAAGTCTGATTCGAAGATCATAAGCGGGCACGGAATGCTGGAACAAAAAATATATAAATTGTGGATTTATAGTCAAGCAATTTTTTTCTTCTCGATGTGGGAGACGAGAAAAAGGGAATCTACAAATATTGATTATCTGATACTCACTCGGGATACGCCACAGTGCACGCAAATATCGGTATGTAGTCCGGATTGATTTGCGACTTAGTAGCAATGGTGCCCAGAAGAGCGCATACGAACTCAGTGTCTTCGGTCTGCAGAAAAAACAAAAGAGTTGAAATCAATGTAGTCGGCTTGGTGCTTCTAAAATAATAATAAAAAACATTAATAAGTGTAGGTAGGTACACATGGTGACTCCAATATTTTGTCTTCTAAATTGGTGACCCAAACGGGACAGTCAGATTACTCAGTCATCTACACACCTGTTCGGGTAAAAAATTTACGGGCAGTTAAAAGTAGCTCGATGTTTCTTTCAAATAGGATATACTTTTGATTTGTTTAGCAGTATTGCCACGACGCACGTCGTGTCACGAAATGTCGACGCCATCAATGTAGTGAACATGTCTTATACATTGGTGATCCCGACATCCTACTAATCCTAATATATCTGTTAATGTCGTCTGTATAGATGTCATGGATGGATATTATAAAATGAAAAGAAAATGATACTATCCTACGTATATTATAAATGCGAAAGTTTGTGAGGATGTTTAGATGTTTGGATGTTTGTTGTTCAATCACGCCGTAACGGCTCAACCGACTTCGTTGAAACTTGGAATATTATAGTTATTCATATAAGCTTATTTTTATGTAGGTACCACGCGAGCGAAGCCGCTGGCGGAAGCTAGTGATTCATCATCATCATCGGCCTGATGAAGTCCACAGCTGAACATAGGCCTCCCCCAAAGAGTTCCATGTCGAACGGTCTTGAGACTTTTCCATCCACCGACTTCCCGCAACCTGCGTCGTCCGGTTCGTGGTCGCCACTCGAGAACCTTTGTTGCCCAACGGTTGTCGGTTAGCTAGTGATTAATATAATTTATTCTAGAGAAATGTACACACCTGGGCCAGATAAAAGTCGCTCAATGACGAAGAACACAGCGGACACACGAGTCTGGTCTGCATAGTGCGCTTTATACAACATCGGCAGAAGGTATGCCCGCAAGTGGTGGTCACTGGCTGCTCCAACACGTTGTAACACACAGGGCACTCGATGGAAGAGGGGTCGACCCACGAAGTGATGCTTTGCTTCCGGACGGATTGGTAGAGAGTGCGGATAAGCCGACGAGGATCGCGAGTAGGACTCAACACGTTGATCACCTGAAAGATTGCTACTGTTAAAATACGGCTCGATATTTATTTTTATTTTTTAAACGTTTTTGTGGCCTTAGGCGGGCTTCGGTAATGACTGGCCTATTCTTTTCACCATGTCGACGCCTATGTTACTATTTCTATCATCTTTATAACTAACTACTAATCGTGCGAGTAGTTCGGCATCAAGATTGCTAAAACAGCTGTTTAATTGAGTTTGAACTAATTTGAACGAAAAACCAGCAGATTTTTGGAATGGGATTTTTCAATAAAAATTGTCGAAATTATTAAGGTCGTAGAAATAAGTTTATTGCCAATAGGCTGTAGAATAATCCACTTTCAAGGTAGGTAGAAACACACATAAATACGCGACCGAACGTGACAGGGACAGCTGGTCATTTAATGAAAATTAAAAAACTAACCTTTGCGAGTAAGTCCCGTGCTAAGCGACTGATAGGTTCCGAGGAGGCCGCGACGTGCGCAAGGTGTGCCGCCGCGTCCTGGTATCGCCCTGCAGAAAGGAGCTCCCGCGCATAATCACATCTCATCTGGAACAAAATAAAGAAAGTAATACATTAAACCCTATTCTAATCTCATCTAGAACAAAATAAAGAAAGTAAGACATTACATCCTACTCTATTAATACAGCGTCCGGTGGAACTTGCTACTCACAGGACGCTGGTAGTGCCCGGAGATGTTTAGATGGAGTAGGCTTGTGCAGCACATACCACTCTCCCGATACCCGACTCGAAACGCACAAAAGCTACAGGCAATTCGACTACGGCTCACAAAATCATCGAAGTACATGTGATGGGGCCGTCGGTATACAACCACCTTCCGGCATCAATATCAAATGCACCGTAAAATCCTTTAAAAACAAACTGAAGAACTGGCTTATCGAGCAAGATTTTTATAAGGTTGACGAATTTTTTGGATAGGTGTGAAATGTTAATTTATTATTTTTATTAGTTATTAATCTATTTTTTGAATTGATTTAATGAATGTTTACCTAAATTTACTACATAATTACAATTTATATTAATTACTTAACTATGTACCTACCTAATCACATGACCTATAACTATTATCTGTTATGAATAAATTAGTATTGACTATTGAAATTACTATCTCTCAGCCTAGACAGCCTTATCTACAGGAATGACATGGTCAATGCGTGCGGAACTGACTAAGCTGCGGGTTTCCTTGCGATGTTTTCGTTCATTGCTATGAGCGTGTCAATGCGCACGTAATTTTACGAACAGAAGAATCCATTGATGCATTGCTGGTTTTCGAACCCAACGTCCAGGACGACTAGGCAAACACAGCTATTACAACAGAATAAGTTATTTGTGCAATAGTCTTGTGCAGTACATGAACGATGTACTAGTAAGACTGTACCTATTCCCACCACAGAACTAGAACGCGTTCCATTCTAGTACTCTAGTACATTTTACGGTACAAAAGCAGAACCGACTGAGAACAGTGATCGAAAGATCCGCGTTATTGAACGAGATGGAGACATCGTATTTTTGTCGACCTACTTACTTCATTCGGACTTGCAGTAGATGTCCGAACTAGTACACTAGTACGACTGAGCTACTACGGAGCGATCTCCCTACTGACCGAGCAAGAACAGACTATTGTGCAAAGTGTGTAAATTCGCATGAGAGATGGCAAATTTGGTGGCAGAACTTGTTGTCCGCTGTTGTATAATGATTAACCATTATTTGCAGAACCGACAACCGCTGGGGAATAAAAGTTCTCGAATGGCGACCACGAACCGGACGACGCAGTATTGGAAGGCCTCCCCACCCGATGGACCGACGGCATTGTGTAGGTTGAGGAAAGTCAGTGGATGGAGAAGGCTCAACGCCGTTAGTCATGGCACTCTGTGGGGGAGGCCTATGTTCAGCAGTAAACTTCATCAGGCTGATGATGATGATGATTGTGTAGACTTTCCTAAGTTTCAACTCAATTGGGAACTGACATAATTAGCTTGATAGGGACCTTACTCAGGAACGTTCGACAACACCACGAGATTTTGTCTAACTTGTCGTTAACCACATATACATTCAAGGCAAGTTAGTTCTCGATTACTTCGCTTCAAAGTCCCCAGGACAATCGTTCAATAAAAGCGTGACTATTGTTGACAATCGGCAATGTAAGAATTATCTTGAGTAGCTATTTGTATTCGAGAATATTGATGGATGAGTCAAGGGTAATTAATTATGACTAACGCTTATCGCTTCATAACGGTTCGCTTATCTTTATGTAATCCAATAACAAAGGTATTAAATTGTATTGGACGTGATTGAGTGACAAATGCTATAAATAGATTAGGTCGTTACGTTAAGCCCTAGAAACTCGTCAAGGACTAGAGGTGAAAGGAACCCCCTTAGGGATTGGGGATTCGGCTATCTATAATCGTCGTGAGGGAAATTTAGAGGGAAAAGAATGTGTCACCAATGGTAATGAAAATAATGCCTCATACAATTAGTGTGTGAGGAGCGAATTAATATCGAAGACTTGAATGCCAGGGCCAGTCGCCAAACAAGAAATTACGAAAAAAACCTTTCGTCAATGAACCAAATGTAACTATAGTCACTGAACAGACTTAGCTAACTAGACGAAGCTATCGTCGCTTCGAAACAAGGAACATCCCAAATAATTTATACAGGACGAACAGTCGATACGGTGGCGCAGTTGTTAAGGGCGGGTCATGGTCATTGAAATGGTACAAACCTGCGGGGAGGCAACCATGCGGCCAAGCGAGATGTTCTTATGCCAGGTCTGACCAAAGTGCGGCTTCGACTGCTTTCGGTGTAAGCGTGTGCGCGCAGACTTCCGAATTCTTCCTGAAAATTATAAACCACATACAGTTTTCAAACACAAATCATTACATTGTTTTGAGTCAGCGGCACTAAGAGCAGATTTTGTAACGTACGAACAAACAGTCTGCGTCTCACGTGTCGTGCCTGCGTCCGTCACTGCGAACGCAGATCTGTACTTGTTCATATGCATTACTAAGTCTGCTCTGCGCTGCGTCGCCTGCGTCTAATCATACGTTTAGCCATATGCACGTTGGGTACATATATATAGCTGAGTAGTATTGAAATACACAGGTGAGCAATACACGCGACAACAATTATAGCGTGTTGGCGCTTTAGAAATTGACGGGAATGAGTGCATTAGAATTCAAATAATATACAGTGCAACGTACACGATAATAAATTCGCAGCATGCAGCACACATTACACACAATATGACCGATGTAACTCATAAACTAATGAAACAGCTTGTCAGCCCAAATATTGTTACGCCATTATTAACAAATATTCGATTTGTGAATATTTTATTTCAATTTTGCAATTTATGCCAGCATAACGCAAGCGGCCTTATTAAACTACTTACTACATAACTATAAATAGGTATTTTATAATTTCTGATCGCGGAAATTTAGGACTAGATCAAAGTTTTGATCTTTCAGGTGTCTTGTGCCACCGGCCACGGTGGTTCTGCGCTAATCTCATGCAATCCATGTCGACACGAGCCCTGTTCCTATGTCGTCGACCCATCTTGCTGCTCACAGCTAAAGTCCGACTCATGTCACTTAGCTTACCTACTTCTCATCATCATCATTTCAGCCGTAGGACGTCGACAGCTGAACATAGGCTTCCCCCATAGATTTCCAGCGCGACCGATTTTGTGCGGCCTAAACCCAACAATATTTTTTGTTGCTCATACACGCTACGCCGGGTATGCGGGCTGACGAGCGCAGGGACAGGGAACGCTTTTACAGTCTTATGTAATCAACTCAGTGTTACATAAGTCTGTAAAATAAAACGAATAACATACACAGCACAAAAAACCTTGATAACAAGCACAGAAGATAAACACAAACGCTTTTAACAACGAGAAAATGAGGTCTTTAATTCTATTTCTGGATGTTTAGAGTAGTCCGCGATACCAGCTAAGTGCTGCAGAGGCAAAGGGCAGAGGTGCGCTGTACACTGCTTCGAAAAAAACTTTTTTGATTATCAGTGATTTTTCTCGTAGCGTGGATTTTAGAATAAAAAGAGGTAGTTAGTCAGATTCTTGTAAGCGTAGGCAGGGAAGAAAAATGTAAGATATCTGTCCCGCCCGAATCCTAAATGTTTGTCTACTTAAGTCTAATAACATTTCCGCAAGTTGATAGCACTGATTGCACCCTACGTTCGGGAATCGCTTGATGAGTTAGTTGATTAGATTATCCTCCAAATTACATACTCCTAGATCTTCTGGTTTAAGCTGCGCGTTGATTTTCAGTCAGTCAGTGAATAACGTAAGAGTTTTGTATAATATATGTATATTGATGTAGTCATGATTTATTGATATGATATTGTTAATTTGATTATTGATACGTAGTTGGGCTAAAAAACTAGACAAATAATCATGAAATTGCCCTCACAAACCAATCCTCATTCTCTTAACCAGTATCTATACAGCTTTATCTTTACACAAAAGTACTGGATCAAGTGACGTAGGTACTTATAGATTTGGCAGTTTCCTTCGATGCACTAGCAATGATTATAAACAGACCATGCCCCGTACCAATTTTGCGATTTTGTTTAGGCGGCGACGTAAGTCGACAACAGTCAATTCAATACTTGTAATATAGCGCTTGCTAGCTTGCTTTTTCGTCAAATATTTTTTCTTGGTCATTCTGTATTAGGTCAGTGACTAGGCTGTGTTATGGTGGCCTTGCTTGCTTGTCGTGTCACTGATTCTTTCTTGGTCATCCTCTATTAGGTCATTGACCAGGTTGAGGTATGGTGGCCTTGAAAAGGGCATACGACAGGTGAAAGAATCAATGTAGTGGAAGGAGTACACTGCGCCACTTAGAGGCTGACACGCCTGCATTTGAATGGCAATAAGACTTTAGGTCCTAAACTCGTTATATCTCAGCCTATACATAACGTAAGTAAAAAAAAACATGAACGAAGAAGTTTGTAAAGTACTTGTGATTTATAAGAACACTTTATGGGTAGGTAAGAACGTTGTATCACGTGGCCTCGGTTTCGATACGTTTACGTAACATATTTGTCGCTAAGCTGTGAAATTGGCAGCTGATTTATTAATTTAGGGTATTGAGTTTTATGGTGTTTCCGTTATTATCCATATTTACAAAGCTATACACAGAATTCCTTATACTGTGCTGGTAACAAGATCGTAAGTTTAATAACCTTCCCCATTTTTGAGTCAGTTTAAAACTAAAACCTACGCAAAAGCTAGCAATTTTTTTGACTGCTATAATGAAAAGTATGACCGGTCGTTAAGGAGATACGAGGGCACAGGCAAACATACACTGTTAAACAGATTACCTACTAAGGAACCTACCTAGTAGGGTAAAAAATAAAATGATGCGCAATGATTGATATCTAGGTGATACGTACGATATCTAGATATAAAAAAAAACAATTTTTCTATATCTTTTTCAAATCGACTGTTTTTGGTCTTGGTACTAACCTTATAAAGTTATAACTAACGTAAGAGAGAAATATGACATCAAACTTGCTACCTAAAACCGATGAATAATGGAGTTAGAATTGGTTTGACCCCAAAACATTTGATTTTCGCGAAAGTGTTTTTTCAATGAAATATTTCGAACTAACAAAAGTTATTGTCTCTAGAATAATCCCATTTCAGCTTACTTAGCTACATACATAATATTATGAAACACCGTGTATTTGTACTAATTAATAACTGTAACTTTTATCGGCCAATAAACTCCCTCTTATCTTATGTTGTCGTCATGTTTTATAATACTCCTTAACAAAATGTGTCAACTAAAATTGTATAACAATAAAGCGCAACTTGTTTCCTTACGTAATGAAACATTTAGCTGTCCGTGTTATGAGCGAAGTGACATTGTGTTTTTAGGGTTCCGAAGTCCGTGAAGGACCCTAACGAAAGTCTATATAAGATTCGGACTTCGCGAAACTATAATAGTTTCGCGAAGTCCGACTTTCCGCCCCACGTCGTCCGTCTTTCTGTCCGTTCATAGTCTGAGCCATTTATTCGCAGTCTATTATTACTATCATATCATATTATATTGGTCGCCTACAAAGTTAGGCAGTGAAAAATAAACTTTTTTGGGGTAAAATGCCTGCTAAACCACTGTTTAGTTTTGATAATAGATGCATAATACATACTTATGTATCATGAAATAACAAGGTAAAATTTCCAACTTGTCTTTCTAACTTGTTAAAACTTCATATAATTAAGACGTTTTTACACCACTTCGGAAGCCTTCACTTTGCATGGCCCGACACGTTCTTGGACAATGTATTTCTTTATAATTTCATTAGCCTCGTCGTTTGTAAGGTTTCTCAATTGCAATTAAAATAATGAAATAGCTGTTAGAGCTACCCCTGGTTCAGAGATATAGCTACATAATAAAATCTTATACAGGGTTAACGGTAAGCATTTATAAAATGTGGGATGTGCTAGTCACCTGCTAGGTCTAGAATGACAATTGGCATTTTGTTCAATTATTTAAGATTTCCCTCCGCTCTGCCCTGGGTTTGTAAGGGTATCGATTCGAAATTGATTACCGTCATTAGATTAAGCTTGATGTACTCGTATGTATTAGCTGTTTTTTAGTTAACTAGTGGGTGAAGATAAGCATCACAAATGCGCAAGATTACGCGGAGTTACGCAACCTGAGTCAAGGTCAAGGCTTGGTTACATAATTTTTAATATATTGTACGGGGAATAACAATAAAGTTAATTCGTATGAGCTAGTGGCCAACTTTGGTAACGACGACGCGACGGTTGTTAGGACGCCCTAAAGGCCTCCGTCGTGGCTTAACAACTTTTAAAGCCGGGACCGGAATTTTAAAAATTAACAGGTTAATCGAAGGTAACATAGGTATGCGACTTATAAAAACGTGAGATTTTTGTTTCATGAATATAGTAACAATAGTACCGACTGACAGGACTGAGACTATAATGAGCAAAATCCCTCAAACGGAACTTGACACACGATAGTGGCACTACATGAAACACAATCATTTTAAATAAAACAGCGCGTTATCAACGCGTTACTGGCTGTGGTTCACTGACCCGTATCGCGACCGAAGCCGACTGTCGCGTCATACGTCAGCTTCTACGGGTTTGCGTTTTAATGTTGCGAACTGGCTCTTTGAATCAGTTCAGTCATCATCGTTACCAAGTTAAAAACTACGTATAAAGAGAACTGATAGCCTATTTTAAGTCGATTAATAGGACGGTAGTATCCTCGCATTCGTCACTTAGTTTAGATGTACCTAAGGCTATTGCGGCGCGGGCGGTGTCTTTAGCGGTATCGCGTGGTCCGCTTGCGACGATAATCGCGCACCGACAAGGCAAGGCTATTATGTAAATCGGCCGTTTGTTTGTAACATTGCTGTTGCGTAACACATTGTCGAAGCAATAAGACCGACCGCGGCCGGGTCGCAGGTTACGTTACTCTTATTGAAGCTACCTATACTGCGCCTGTACGGTTAAACCTATTATTTAGGGTGAATAATGTCGGTACATTACGTCGGTGAATCATGTAACGCCCTTGTTTCGTCACAAGAATTCTAGATTATTACATTTATATAATTTGGATTCGCTTGCAATACGATACGCGAATGTTATTTACCAAAACTGACATTAACGATTTCTCAAACGCGCTGATCAAGCTCGAATATTACGTATTAATTTACCCTCGTATTCATAATCAATTACTAATTTTATCTCTCGCCCTATCCTTTTCTAAGAGTAACCAAAAGAAAAAGGCGGACATACTTCTGTCAAATCAATAAAGTTACCCATTGATTTTGAATACGCGGGCTAGTATTTTCGCGTTTACAAGATTTGGGTTTCTCAAAGCACAAATGAGCTGTTTTGTCAGACTACCGTTGACAAAACCGGCCATAAGCCGTGTTTATTTCTCTACTTTTACTTGAAAAGACTCAAATATACTAAATACAAAGCTGAAATCAGTCGCCTGTGTAGCTTGGCAGTTGTATTCGCTTATCGCATACGACTGACAAAATGAATGACACGCACAAACAAAGCACAAAACATTATTTTGCAAGATAGTGTTCGCTTCATCCATTATCATGCAATACACAAACAATGCATCAAGATACAAAAGAAATAGTCAATGACAATTAAGTCCAGTGCACTGGAAAACACAACTGATTTTGTATCAAGATGGCTATGTACCTAGGTGTAAAATAAAACAATGGGAAAATCTTATAATATAAGCGCATATACGGTAAATCATGCAACAAACAAACGAAATCCAATCTGCTAAATGATAGCTCAGTTTGTTTACTCAAAGTCAAACAATAAATTACGCAACTCAGAACCTCGACACTCCTGATATACCTCCTCGCTCTGAATTAGGATATTCGAAGGTACCCAAGGTACCAGGGTAAGTTTAATCGGGATTAAACTTTTACTTCAATAGTTAAGTGTCAGTTAACAGTAATTGAATATGTATTCAACGACTTTGGGCAAGACGATAACGCAGTTGAAAATTATATGTATGTACATAATAATGTTCAACTGCGTTATCGTCTTGCCCAAAGCAGGTGTTAAAGAAATATGCGAGGATAAAAGAGATAAATGATCAACGAGGGGTTTTAAAGAGACTCTCATCTCCTGAGATTAAGCGTAAATGAAGAGGGCAAGTTGAGCCGCCAGAGTTATCTGAAAAACTTCAAGACTGGCAAAGTGAACCTACTTCTCCAGTCACATAACTAACTAATATAAATTCGTCAGGCAGGATGGTGAACTTGGTTCTTCTACGGATTTCCTAGTAGAACGTTAATTGACAGGAATATATGGTGAGTTCACGGTTGCGCAAGGAGGTTCAGAGTTGCGTATCATTAACACGAGTTACTTACCAGATGATGAAGCTGATAGTATGAGGGACCGCTCCAAATCATTCGAAATCAGCGAATTAGTTGCAGCGATGCCTCGGACTCTGAAAACGAAACAGGCTTTAGAACTCCAAAATACCTAAACTTTGTGGGCAGCAGAAACTACGAGTACAATCGTAGATCGAGTAACGAGTAGGTATAATCTACCATAACACCCAGAACAAATATTTCCATATCATGGAAACATTTGTCCCGCAGCGGGAAAGGAACTCGTACCCCTTACGTCTCAGACAGGCACTCGCCAGCTGCGCCACCGAGGTTGCCAATGAAACTTGACTTTGAAATTTGGAATCATTGAAATTAAACTTTGATTTAAAAGCTTTGATAATCCTACTAATATACTAATATTATAAATGCGAAAGTTTGTGAGGATGTTTGGATGTTTGTTTTTCAATCACGCCCAAACGGCCGAACGGATTTGGATGAAATTTGGTAGAGTTTTTATGTAGGTACCTCGCGAGCGAAGACGCGGGCGGATGCTAGTAGAAAATATAAATAATATTAACCTCGCGGAACTATTCGGTGAATCACCAGCATTAGTATATTTCACAATATTTACAATTCCATTTTATAAGAATAAATTGTTTTGCGTAATTATTGAACACAAATTATTGAAGAAAATATATACGGATTCACTTTTGTTTCACCAAAGGTGAATCCGTAATAATATTTGCTGCCATTGATTTATAATAAGTACCTACATTGGAAAGTTTTGTTTTTCATAACTTTAGCCGGCCACGTGGTAAGCTTGGAAGCTCCTTAACGAAAGTTATACCAAGTTATGCCTACTAAATGCGTTTTTTTTAGTTTTTTTGTTATTTTGAAACGTGACAGGAGAGTAAATGCAACGGTACGGCAAACATAAGCTATATTGTGTTCTGCCTTATTAGAACGTCCAGCGATAAGGTGACATTTAAAAACAAACATTATAAATTCAAACAGCTGAATTAAAGATAGCTTACTTACTTACGTCGCGTCGGTAGGATATTAAAATTATACAGTTATAAATATTCTGTACATGATGCCAAAAGGGGCTTATTCTACACCTAATAGACTTTTGTTCTACGATATTTAGAAATAAGACATTTCATTGAAGAAACACTGAGAAAATAACAGCTTTTGTGTGGTCAAACAAGATGAAACTGTTAATTATTAAACTGTTTCAGGTAGCAATCTTGATATCTTTCTCGTACTTTCAATTAGTTTAAAAACAGCTGATTTTTAAGAGTTTAAAAAAAACAGAATCACAAAAATTTTAAATATTTAACACATCTGTTTAGTTTTGCTTATAGAATAAACTTATTTCGGGATACCATACTAGTTACAGAATACGTTATATAAAAGCAGAAATGAATTTTACCTGGTAATAGAGTGATGTGACATCATTTTCTCGATTATATCTCGAACTAGGATATTGCTATGGAGGTTCTCAGGCTGCAGGACGCCGCAAGGGCAGGCGCCATTCCTCTTTATGCACCTAAGGAAAAATAAATAATACATTTCGTTCGTCGCGTCACCGGTATTTCCTTGCTCTTTGTGGATCTTAAACGTTCCTCTACTCATTTAGTGAAAAATTATCAAAGTGAGCCAATAATTTTTGAAAATACATAGCAAATAGTCTTTGGTTTCAGCATTGAACCTTTTGTTTTTTTTATAAGTTTTCATCAATGTAGTTATTAAGCGTAAGTAACACTATTTTCTCTGAATATGCTTTAAAAGGCTTAAGGCTTTGTGACAAGAAGTGTTAGATATGATGGATGTAGGAGTAGAGGTAGGACAAAGAAAAGATGACTGGACTGTGTGAAAGTTGATATGGTTAAGAAAGGAGTGAGTGCTGAGATGACAACTTATAGAGTTACACACAACAAATACCTACATGTTGTGCCGATACATACACATGATACATGATGTGGGATAAGGGCAAGAAGATGATGTGCTTTAAGGGTTAAATTCCACACACATTTTTAGTGGGCCCTGTTCGCAACCGAATACAATGGTTTTTTTTAATTCGTCAGCTTGGGCCCACATGGGCCCGCTTAGCGACCTACTCTACCGCCAGCAATGTATTGTACACATAATTGCATCATAGAGTACGTAACGCGTGTTTCAATGAGGGTTTCGAAAGCTAGCCGAGAGCTTGCGCATGTAGGTACCTACTGTTTGTTGCAGGTGAGTGTCGAGTCTCGGGCAATCTCGGATAGGTATTTCAGCAGTGGATTAACCCAATCAAAGATGATACCTATGATATCAGTGAAAACCCTGACGAACGGAAATAAAAAACAAGTAGTAAACGATGCTCGAACCGCCGGTAATGGAAATCCTGTAGAAACCTGCTTGTCCAGGAACTAGGGAACTATTTGATGTGACATTCACTTTACGGACGCAGGTAATAAAGTCAGCGGGTATTTCATGATCAAGAAACTTTAGCTCTAGGAGCCAAGCTGAAAATACGTACATGGTGCAGCGGGTGTGGCCGCAGCGTCCCGTTACCGGGTCCTTCGGGACCAACTTGCAGTCCGAGCACCACATTTTGTCTTCATGGATGTTTTTGATGTTGCGAGCGTATGTGATGACTTTGCCGGCCACGTACACGGCCAACGATCTCGTCGGGGGCATCTGAAGAACGAAAACGTCTCATTTTGTGGATGTGTCAACATACACTATATATACATTGTATAAATGCGAAAATATTAATGGAGTGCAATAGGGTTTGAAAGTTTGTATGGGCAATAATTCCTCAAATTAAGGATATGAAAATTCATATTTAGGCTTTTGGTAAGAAATAAATATACATGCTTCAGCATTTTCGCAAAATCATCCCTAAAGGAGGAAAAGTAGGGGATAAAAATTATTATGAATGTAAACGAAGTCGCGGGTCGCGGGGCATAACCTAATATTTAATATTGGGTGAGTTTTTATTCAGGGCTACTGAGGCGAAATCGGAAACCGTAGGAGTAATCGAAAAGTGATGTTAGGACCGTAACTCCTAACATCACTTTTCGATTACTCCTACGGCTCGATTTTGGAGTTGTTGGAACACCTTCAAAACTGCAAATTTATAATTTAGACAATATTTATTTATCGGAGGTTTATTATTTAGGTCGGGCTATGAGCAAGATTTTTTTTTTAGTTTTTCAAAAAAAGATATTTTTTTTTGCATATCTGTGTTCTACGTTTGATAATAAATAAATAAATGTAAGCTAACAATGTGTATAAAGTTGTTGGAACACCTTCAAAACTGCAAATGAATAAATTAGAGAATATTTATTTATCGAAGGTTTATTATTTCCGTCGGACTATGTGCAAGCAAAGCAATTAATTAGTAAATAATAACGTAAATAAACATTGTTGAATTTATAAACTTATAATTTTGAAGGTGTTTCTACAACTTTAGACACATAGTTACTTTACATTTATTTATTTATTAACAAACAAAGAACCCAAAAAATTGTTTTACAAAAACCTACATTTTCTTCCAGAAAATGTAGGTTTTTGTAAAACAATTTTTATTTAATTTTTTTAACAGTAAATAAATTTCAATTTTTTTTAATTCTGATCTTATATTTTGCAAAATCGAGCCCGTAACTCCTAATATCACTTTCTGATTACCTACTCTCACGGTTTCCGATTTCGCCTAAGTGGCCCTGAAAAAAAACTCACCTGTATATTTACACATCAATATATATATATACAGTGGTGGTCATCTAATTAGAAACACCTAGTCACCTGACATTTTTATAAAGTAACTAACATTATTATAGCATTTAATAGGAGGTAATTTTTTTTTCACTACTTTACAATGTACTTTAATATCTCTAGTTTCATTACAAGCAATAATATTTGACAACCAAGACGACAATAAAAATAAATATCAGTGAAACAAAAAGTATCAATATCGTTAGGACTGGCAGAATGGACAACTAATTAGAAACATTGTATGACTTGGTTCAAAATTTGATTTTTTAAACTGAAATACAGTTCTCACAATTGTCAATCACATTGTAAATATTGCCGCCATTTCTAACAAATTACGAAAAGTTACTATTTATTGTTGTTTTATTAAAAATGGGTAAAAATAAGAGCTGTGATGCAGCAACGAGAAAAATTATAGTGAATTTTCATTTAAAACAAAAATGGAGTTACAGAAAGATCGCCGATTATTTGGAATGTTCCGTAAAGATGATATTTAACGCCCTCGCACATTTCCAACTACACGGAACATCAGATAACGTGCCAAGAAAACTTCGGCCCAGGAAGACTACAGTTCAAGAAGACAGGCTTATGCTTCGATTAGCTAAGGCGGACCCCTTTAAAGGATCCAATGTTATAAGAAAAGAGGTATTTTCAGAAGA
Organism: Anticlea derivata; assembly: GCA_947579855.1. Classification (NCBI taxonomy): domain Eukaryota; kingdom Metazoa; phylum Arthropoda; class Insecta; order Lepidoptera; family Geometridae; genus Anticlea; species Anticlea derivata. The sequence goes on from OX388257.1 coordinate 5,895,330, forward strand.
CGATCCTCGACACGTGTCCACTAAACTAGTTCGTAGACGGTTGGTTGAAGGAAAATTGTTAGGAAGGATCGCTAGAAAAGTACCACTACTAACCAGGCAACAGAGAAAATCGTCTAGCATTCGCTCGCAAATATGGCAGTTGGACTATTCATCAATGGAAAAAAGTTTTGTTTTCAGATGAAACTAAAATTAATTTGATTAATTCCGATGGAAAACGATATGTACGACGACCAATAAACGAGGCTTTGAATAACAAGTACACTAAAAAGACAGTTAAGCACGGTGGTGGAAATGTAATGGTGTGGGGATGTTTCTCAGGGTACGGGATTGGTCCCGTGAGAAAGATTGAAGGGCAAATGGATCAATATCAATACAAAAAGATCTTGGAAGAGACAATGATTCCATATTCCGAGGAAAATTTGCCAGTAACTTGGATATTTCAGCATGACAACGACCCAAAGCACACAGCACGCAGCGTTAAAGCGTTTCTTACAGAACAATCCGTGACAGTATTAGAGTGGCCTGCCAATAGTCCGGATTTAAATCCCATAGAAAATTTGTCGCACACTATAAAGACCAACCTGTCGCAGAAACACGCTACTAATATTCATGGACTTAACAGTGCATTTGAAGACGCTTGGAGAAGTATTCCTGTAGAAACTTGTTATAAATTGATTGAATCAATGCCGCGTCGCTGCAAAGCTGTTATTGATAATAAAGGCTACCCTACCAAATACTAATTGTCTAAGGATGTAGTATTTTTAGTATTTTTCAAAACTATTGGGGTTTGTTCAAATTAAAAATGATTTAAGTAATGATTTTTTTGGTGTTTCTAATTAGTTGTCCGGTTTGTATCTCGTTTTTTTATTTTGTTATTAATATAACTTTCAGTTTTAGAAAAACAACCGTTGTTTTCTGTTATTAAAATGGTATAACAATGCAATATAATATCCGATACATCAATTTTAATACGTAGGAACACTCAATGATACGTTAAAAATTAGTTCGAAAGGGAATTTGCAATCAAAATATAAACCCAGGTAGGTGTTTCTAATTAGATGACCACCACTGTATATATATACAACTATATAGGTTAGGTTAGGTTAGTATATTAAACCGTGGAATGACCATGAAGTTTTTATAAAACGGTCAACAATAAATTGGCAGGAAAGGTGAAGGTGTTGTTTAAAATCAATTAACCTCATATCAAGGATCTTTATTTGAATCAGATTTTTGAGACGTGGATAGATCATCAAGCGAACGAGAACTAATATTCCAAGTATTGTTATAGTACATGTATGCGTATGTGACCGTGGATGTGTGCAAGGTATCCCTCAGAAAATATAAGTTTAGAGATTATGAATAAACGGTGTTATCTCTAGACGTGACTTAGCACACGCTCAAAGTAATTTTATTGTCAAAACGTATCGACGTATTCGACGAACGAACCGACATGACACTATCAGCAACAGGCGCGCGTATTTGTTAATATTATGATAAGCAACCGACAAGGATTCCTTCGTCATGTCGGATCGACGCGACGCAAACTCGGCCCATTCGGTACGAGTTAAAATAGTGGTCCCAAAACTCTTTTGCTTCGTAGACCCCTTGGCTTGTTTTCGGTTTGGCGTAGACCTAAATTCACAAAAATGTAATAACAGGTATTGGTATTCAATTTTTGCGAATTCATCTCTTGTTGACTTGTAACTGTAGTGAGGTATTATTACAACCACTATCTTGGATTTCGTTGCATCTCGTAGATCTCATTCATTTTGAATCTCAAAGACCCCAATATTTTTTTTCGTTCTCTTAGACCCCTCGGAGCTCGTTTGGGGTCGAAATACACCACTTTGGGAATCACTGAGTTAAAACCACAAAGATATTATAATACTAGCTTTCTTGAATGGGAGAAGGAGCCCTTTATAGTTTCATTTTGTCATTGTCCGTCTGTCTGCCTGTAGTCCACCGTTTTAATCGCAGACTATTAGTTCTATCTTGCTGAAAATTTTCACGATCATAACAAATCTGTATAGGCAAAATCTGCAAAATCATGATATAAATAAAATGAGATAGGTACCTAATTATTTTGCCTACATACAAACCGGTTGTTTTATTTGCATAAACTGTCATGCGTTGGATATGACTTTTAATAAGATATTTTTTACAAAAACTAAAATACGACTTCAAATTCCTGAATATTTACAAGATTAATATCAACCTCTTTGCGTTTTGCTTACCTACTGAGGATGACACTGGCCACCTACACTTTCGAATAAAAAACAAAAGTAAGTATGACATCCATTCATCATCAATAATAACTCTTACGGCACTGACTGACTGACTGACAATCAAATATAGTGGTTTTATTCTCTTTGAAAATCAACGCACTAACCTAACCAAAAGTCCTAAGAGTATGAAATATGCAGGGTAGCTTCCTGTTGTAACGTATGGGTTCACATAAATTAATTCCCGACACACAACCCCTAAGGTTAAAGTTTATGTAAAAATAGCAGCAACCGAACGAAGTCGCGGGGATAACCATACCATACCACCGTCAAAAAAAAAATCGGCAATGCGTGATTTCAAGAGATGATGACGTTTTTTAAGTTTTACGGGACAAGTAGAAATCCCGCAAGAATTTAATATTTGCTATAATAAATGGGACCACCCCGAGATCATACTCTATACGCCAGCGAAAGAATTATCAAAATCGGTTGAGTATTAGCGGAGATATCGAGTAAAATACAAACAAAATAATATAAAAAAAAAAACAGGCCATTTGAGAACCTCCTTTTTGAAGTCAGTTAAAAACGGTTTCTACAGTTTTGGCGTTATTAAGACAAACACATCCAAACATAATATTTATGTTTTTAGAAGGATTTATAAATAGATTGTATTTTCAATTGTTTAACAATTTTGAAAAAAACATTATTTATGCGAAATGAGCAGAGTTTGCTTACCGAGATAAAGAACGACTCCCTAAAAAAAGTATTTCTTGGTATGCTTAGGATTCGCCGAATTCGGTTAATTAAGCATACCATTAGGGATAAATATGAATTGCACGTAAATAACAGCCAAAAACAACTGCAAGTATTTAAATTACAAAACCCGAGCTCACCTCCATGTCCGCAAATCAATATAACCAGTAGGTACGCGAAACGAAAACAAATCAATTTCACAAAGTCCACTAAACTCTGAATTCACTCGTCAATGTTGAGTCGCGAGTGCATCGGCTGCAGCTCTGCGGGCGTTGAAACGTTGAACTTGGCCCAGTGAGAGCGGACCGGTCCGCAATGGCAGCGCAACGAAGCACCCGACGACGACGCGACAGCTGACCTCGATGGCCGGCGAGTTTCTGCAACGAGCGCGCGCCGCCCGCGATACGTTTCGTTCGGAGCTCAACGCTGTACTGCAATACTCCGTTATGTGAACGATTTACCAACATCCAGATTGATAACAATGCATGGGATCAAGCACCGGTTTTCTTCTTTTACGAGTCTGTTTCATTTCTGAACTTAACTTATAGAGGATGTCGTGCTCATCTACTTTGTATAATATTGTGAAGAAACTTTTTGGAATAGGTATTGGTATTTATATCATGTCTTTTGGTATTTCTTGGCTTTATCTTGTTAGGTAACGAGATTTAGTTATAAAAATTCTTGTAGCTACATCGTAAATGGGTAGGTAGCATTTTATTGACAAGCGGTGTTTTCTGTTACAGACATTATATGTCCGTTGCTGCCAGTTGCTCGCAACCCTTAGAGCGGTTAACAGTATGTACCTACCTGCCTGCTTACGTAAAACGATTCCGATGATGATAATTACCCTATCAAATGAATAATGGACGTTGTATGCATGTATTACCTATGCTTTGTTATACATAGCAAATTGCAGCACTTTTACAGGCCAGCGCCAGGCAGCGGGGGAAAAAAAAGACCATGTTCTTGCAATTTCAAAAGTTTATCTGCCAAGACTGTTACATAAATATGTATAGTGTCGAATTATGTAGCGCTGATTACCAGGCTCGTTGGTAACGTATTTTACTTTGCCTAGGTGACTACTACACGTCCGTATCTTTGTCAATATTTGCACTGTGTGACTTGGCTTAAACAAAGTGCCTTTGGCCAGGGTCAATAACATTACTACGCAAATAATATGGGCCGAAATCCAGTTTGTTCGTGATTCAAAAATAATGAGATTTATTTTACACAATAGGCACTCTTGGAAAGACGGTAATCTTCTGCTTACCTATTCAATATGTAATGTATAATTAGTACGCATTTGAATGATAAAATTCAAGAAGTCCCTTGATCCACTTATGGATTTTATGCACTATCAAGTCTAGCAACACTGCCGCTAAAGTTGCCTATTGTCTGTTTTGCACCTAATGGATTGCCCCACTTGCCCTTGTCCTTGCAGCAGACCCGATCCGATGCCGCTAGAAGTTTCAACTTTCTGGGGCTAATAAAAGATGACCCCATCAGAGAAAGTAAATGAGAAAGTTTGTATGTTTGTGGTTCCATCACGCCGTAAAGGCTGGACCGATTTGGATGAGACTTGGAATAGTTCGTTACCTAGAATAGAATATAGACTTTTCTAGGTATAGACATATCCGGTTCCACATGAGCGAAGCTGCGAGTGGAATAAAAAATGGTAATGTGGTGGATGTACTGGCTATACAGGTACTATTTTTATTGAAAGACTTAAAATCATCCCAAGCCCGCAAGGTTACCTAGCCTACCTATAGCTGCATAATAAGTGTTAGTACTTTGAAATAAACAAACGCGGACGAAGTCGCGAGCGGGACAACTAGTAAACATATAAACATACAACACCAAATCGCCCAAGTTGTTTGAGAGATATTCAATAAAGGAGGAGCCAGCAGCCACCAGAGTGAAAACAATAGCTCAAAAATCCCCCCGAAAAAAAAACAGAGTGTCAAACGTGACATGCGGTTCGCTTTAGTTTTTGGTTAATTTTAATTGATTATTTTTATTTAAAAGTGTTGACATTCCTGCAGGATCCATTTAATTTAGGTGAAATATTAGATTTTCGGGGCTGTAGACCAAAAATTCTCAAACTTGAAGTTTATTTTGATTCGTTTTTAAAGCCTAGTTAGTCTTAAAATGTTTTATAGCACAATATATTTTTCAACATAATCTATTCTAAGCCCTTCGCCTGAATATTGTGGTATTGCTTACAACCAACGGTTCTAGTCTTGCGTAAAGCCGAGTAAGCGGCGCGGGCGGTTTACATAACGTGACCTACTGGCACACTGACTCTGTGCGGGCCCGCTCAGCCTGCACTGGGTACTTAGCAGCATTATCGTAATCGAACTATTGCACTCCACTGCGCCACTGCATAATTACTGCAAAAATATTGCTTTAGATTCACATCTTTGTGATTTTGCATTACATTTATTAAAAGTTGCAATCACACAATCAGTTGAGAGGAGGTAGGGCACAGCGAGATTTTCTCGTTCTGAATTGGAGCAGCCCGCCTGAAGAGGTACCTCCACCTTACAGAAGATCGCAGCCAAATAACATTATTTGTTTCAAATAGTGTTGTGTTCCTGTGGTGGGTAGGGTTGCCAGAGCTCTTTAGGGGGGAAGGGGGTTCGGGGTCGGCAACGCGTGCGTGATGCCTCTGGTATTGCAAGCGCTCATAGGCTACGGTAACCGCTTACCATCAGGTGGGCCGTAAGCTTGTTTGCCACCTCTGTTGTATAAAAAAAAAAAAAACTATCTGGCTCCAAAATAAATAAAGATTTACTTAAATTAAATAGGTATATTTAAAATGAAAAATTATAATAACTGTACAGGGTGACTCATAATATGTATGCTATCCCGAGAGGGGCTTTTTCTACACCCAATCGGCTATAAAGTTTGTTCTACAACTTTTGGAAATTCGACATTTTTATATAAGTTTTTTTAATAAATCGTAAGTTATACACGTTTTATTTACAAAAATAAAGCTGCGGCAAATCCATAGTCAGTGTTGCGCAGTGTTCGTGATAATTTCGTCAATTCACTTCAATCTTTTTATTTCAGGTTTCAAGTGGGTAAATAATAAAAAAATATGTGGTAATAAAGGGACACAAGACAAAAATTTAATCGTGCACTCTTGTTAAAAGGTGTCGAAGATGTGAAGAGTTCGTAGGTCGACATGCTGAACAGGAGGCCTAGTATCGAACGTTGGAGATTTCGGCATGTGGATGTACTTCTCAATTAATTCACTTTAAGTGGACTAAGAACCTCCAGAGTAAACTACTTAAATATTTCTAAGCCAAACAGCAACTAAACTAGTACCCCTACAGTGTACACTGTACAGGGGTGCGATGTCGGCGACCTCGCCTGGCGCCCGGTCACAACCGGTGTTACCGTGGTCAGTTGTAAATATTAATATAAAGTTGGGTAATTAGTTTAATTACATTTCTTTTAAGGGATTACGTATCTGTGATCGCTTTTTGATACCCAATAGCAACCCTTATGGCTCAGACAGGGTTTTTGTTACATTGTATAATGAATCAATACAAAAAGTCTTTGCATTAATTAGGGCCCCCTTGGCTGGATATTAATTTCATCATACTTATTTGATAATTTGTTTTTTTTTTGTTCTTTAACTATTTAATACAACTCTTTAAAAATCCTATACTTGTAAGCCATGCACGGCGCGAGTATCTGTCTGGATCTAAAAGCAGCTGCACTTAAAACCTAAGTAAAGACATTTTGTGTTCTTGTTGGGACATCACGTTGGGACATGGGGTTCAATAACGGTGAGAGTCCATATGAGGATGGATGGCTTCCCCAGCTTAGGCTTTTTTCATGGCTTTACAACTTTTAAAGCAGGAGGCAACTGCCAACGCTCCCTTCAAAGCACTGAAGCCATTGCTTGGGTACTGTTAAAGTTGGATTGGTTGGATTGGCATGTTGGTTGGAAGAAAAAAGTATGGATTAGGTAATGGCCCTAAGGCTTCTGTGCCATTAGTGATCCCGTGTGTACAAAGTGACAAACTTGTATGTTGCAGTTACTTGTAAGTGTCTCATCAACAAGTAGATACTTAATACATAAAAAATTATAATGTGGCAGTGCAACAATATTGTATATATTTTTAATCAATTTATTTATTTGTTTACCAACTAAAGATACACATACAATTAGTGCAATAGGTATCAGACTTTTTTTATATATTTTTTTTTCCGTAACTTATAAACAGCACAACTGCTTTAAATTAGATGTGATGTTTCGGCACCTAATAGGTAGGTTCCTACCTAAATGAATGCTAGCAATTAGTTTTTGGATAATACGGTTTAAGATCATTTATTTCTCAAAAGATTTATAACATAAATCACTTACTGAGAAATCTTATTACTACTGCACAAGTATTTACAAAAATACATGAGTGCTACTTAGTAAAATTTTAATAAATTATGCGATAGAACAATAATATAAGTAGGTTTTTAAATATGGCGAAAAAGAAATGATGTGGGTACTTTAAAAAATCATGCAGGTACGACACACTCATGGGCAATAACTAAATCACCTGTGTATGAGCTACTTTGAGGCCTTTATTATTTTATGTAGATAAGTTATCCCTTTGATGTACTTACTACAAACTGTAAACCCTTACATAATTTACTTACGTAATGACCGCATGGCGAGGGTTCCCTAACGCGCTGTTAGCCTAGTCTCTGGCTGATGAGGAATTACGTAACAAAGATGACTAATTTATTAAATATCACCCGAATTCAGGCAGCAGTAACAAGTGCGATTACCCCCAACATGTACCGGTCCTACTTTTTTTTCTAAACTGCAACACGTTAGCGTTATGAACATTAAGCCTTACCTCTAGGGCCACTGGAATCTTCGCCGGGCTTTGGTGCCCGTCGGGCGGCACCCACATTATTTTTCGAGTTTTTTAATAAATAACTTAGCGTTACAACACTCTTCACGCACTCACGCACGACCATAGAGTAACTTTTTATATACGGAGACAACCAACCAAACCAAAAAAGTACTCTACTCTGTGAGTGAACCAAACAAACCCACCCAACATAACTTCCACAGCATTCCACAGACAGACTAGCACCACAGACTAAAGACATTAGTCTGTGGTAGGTGTCTTAGAACCGAGCGAGTGATTATATCTTATAAGAGCGTCAGGTATGAATGGATGGATAAAAGACTAGAGTTAGGCCGAAGAAAAGATGGATGGATTGTATTAAAGATGATATAAGTCAGAAAGAAGTGAGTGTGGAGATGACGGCTAACAGAAGAGAGTGGAAGAAGAAAAGATGTTGTGCCGACCCCACATAATGTGGGACAAGGGCAGGAAGAAGAAGAAGAAAGTGTCTTAGATCCGTAGACCAAAAATAACATAGACGTCACGTTAAATAACAATACCATGAAAGAAAAGGATAGAAATATAAATAAATATTCCGGACATATTCAGACGGTCAACTGATCCCAAACTAGGCATAGCCTGTACTATGGGTACCAGAGACTGTTATATATAACAGATATGTATATACCACCCAGACACAGAACTGTGTTTATCACACAAATGTTTGTCTAGTGGGGGGATCGAACCCGCGACCTCTAGCGCAGAAGGCAGAGTTACTACTAACTGAGCTATGAGGCCAGTCAAAATATATGAAACGACGTATGAGTAAAGGAGAAAGAACTCTTATCTTCCATCTCTGTCTGCGTATGCACTTTGAGTTTGTGTTGTGCACCAATGATTGGTGCACAACAAAGTCAATGGTTAGTGTGAAAAAGTGCAGTAATTAATAATTGACTAACCAATATTTTTGTTTCTAAGTTTTATAATGCTTAAATCATTACCATTTATTTTTTAAAATTTATCATTGGTTATGATAAACCGCACTATTTGCTTGGTCATGCTCATGCCTAGTGCCACGCACAAAAATATCCATTTCTAATTGGCTGGATTATACGAACTTTCGTCTTGCTCGGGTATACGCGCTAGCCCGGTCTATGACTCTGTTTACGACCACAGCAGACTACAAGGATGCTGGATTATGAACAAACTGATCGAGCTGACAGTGACAGTTCAATGCAATCGATGAAAGAGTTTTTTTTTGAGAATGCTATAGTGCACTTTTATTTAAAGTATATCAGACCCTGTTTTTAAGAAGATATTTTATTTAATTCGTAATTTACATAATGTTTGTGTACTTTGAACAAATAAATAAATAGATGCATGCACAGACAATGTCATGATGACAGTCATGCATGTCAGACATACATAATGAGCAGCGTTGCCAGGTTACTTTTGTAACCTTTTAGGTGATTTTAACTCCTTCAGGTTACTTCAAGGTTACATGAAAGGTTATTTTTAGGTAATATTATTCCGAAACTAACATGGAACGGAACGCAAAATTGGCTAACGCAAAACTTCTTTCGTAAGGTAGAGAGTGCAACTCCTAAAAAACAAGTCTACTAGGATAGGTACTCCTAGTGTGGGCACAGGACTGTGTATGTTATTTATATATTAGGTGTTATTTATTAGTTTATTTATTGATGTATTTTTTACAAAACATTTTAAATGTCATTTTATGTCATGAAACATTTTATCTTGAAAGATTTTTTTTTCCAATCTGTAGTCATATTTATTTATTTATGTCCATCTTTTTCTTCATTAGTTTTTACTTCATTTTCTGTCAATTTTTAATCTGATTATTGGAAAAAATAGGAAAGTTTACTTTTCACACCAAAAGGCTACTTTTTTATGCATTTCTGGTATCTTATGACAAGACCCAGCTGGCAACATTGACTGAGTTTTCTGTGAATCTGTGTAATAATAATTGAGCAGTATTTTTCTGAAGAGTCGTGTAAGATCTTTTTTCGTACGACAAGACATAATACGTCGTATTGAGTTGCATATTCTTAAGCTGAGATTAATCATTTTTTAAATTTTCATAATTTTTTTACAATGTTTTCGAATCTGACGCAGTTGGACTAGGACGTAGTATGTACATCATAGAGTAATTTTATGTACATTCGTTTCATTGAATTCATTGAATTCTCATTTTCCTATTCTGTATTTATTTTTGTTTGTAATTATCTGCTTTGGCAGTCAGTGACTCCGTATCAGTTTTTGCATCACAGTGAAGTGATAATTATTAATTTTTGTTCACTCGTTTTGTCGTAGAGACGACACCGCAACAGAACTCGTGATGCAGGCATATGTGTGCGAATAGACATAGAAGTTGCTCTAATAACTGGATACCTGTGAAGGATATAAAGCTCCAGCCAGCACCATGGAAGACGATGGTGATGATAAAGATGACACCAAAAGGTAGGTAAACTTTGAAACATTGCTCAATTTAAACATAGGTAACAAGCGGAACTGAAGACTTAAGTACCTACTGCAAGTGCCTAGCTTGGCGTCTATTAATTGTTATTATTATTGGTGGCCGCACTGGAGGCATCTGGGGGTAGGCAAATCCTAGCTTATAGTATTTACAAATGTTGATTTGCTTATTACTTGTGTTTATGTAAAGATGTCTCTTTCACAAATAGCTAGAATATTGCTAATTTCTTTTTAATACAACTTTCCAAAAATTTGGCTATCAACATATTTTGTGTATATATAGAGAAAAGCCAGAAAACAGACTACACATTTGCTTGCATGCTACATGCCAGGCAACTAGCATGGTCACCAAACATGCAGTAGTGCAGTCTTATCATACTAATATTATAAATGCAAAAGTTTGTGAGGATTTTTGTTATTCAATCACCCCGTAATGGCTCAATTGATTTTGAAACTTGGAATAGATAAAGTTCTTTACATAGAATAGCATATAGGCTACCTTTATGTAGCACGGGAGTTAAAACATTAGTAGTAAAAATATATTTGTATGTTTTGTTTCTTCTGGTATCCTACTAAGTAAATGACAGGAATCAAGCAGTGTGGTTACGGCCTATGTGTTTGTTTCCATTGCATGCTAGGTTCTATTAGTTTGCCTGTAAAAGCACACTTGCTTAGAGGTTAAGCTAATGTGGCTTTCCTATAACTTGTGTATCCATGGACATAGATTTATATTCCTTCTGCCCATCTACTTTTCCATTGGAAAGTTAACTGATTATATGAACATGAGATTGGTAACTTATCTTAAATAGAATCATCAAATTATGAGTACCTTGACTTTTGATCCGAAGATCTTGGGTTTGAACCGGGTTGTACACTAATGAGTTTTTCTGTATACCTAAATATTATAATGTGCTGAAACGGTGAAGGAAAACAGTGTGAGGAAACTCGTAAGTGTTTTTATAAGCAGCAATGGGCTTTCAACCTGTCACATATGGTATACTAAGCTGCAAAAACATGCGGGTGTTGCCAAATGTTTGGACATACCTCTGATTATCCCCCTTCAAAATCTTTAAGTATCTGGAGTATCTGGAGATCACAGAGTATGTCTAAAATGCTAAAGGATAAAAGCTGTGGCTTTTTTCTGTTTTTTTTTGTTTCTAAGGATTTTTTGAAATGTTTTTTTTTAAATTTGCCAGGAGAACCAGAAATTTGAGCGAAAAGAAGAGAAGAGACCAATTTAACATGCTAGTTACTGAGCTGAGCACTCTTATAACAAGCAACAATAGGAAAATGGATAAATCAACAGTACTGAAATCAACCATATCATTTTTGAAAAATCATAATGGTGAGTTTACTACTTTTCTGGTGTTCTGCTTACATTGACCAGCCATTACATGCTTTATATATAAATGCAGAAGTGTGCTACTTTGTTGGTAGGTTCTTCTTTCACACAGCAACAGATCAAAATGATTTTTGAATGGATGTAGATAAAGATTGGATAATGACATGGGCGACGTTTATACCGGGTACCAGTACACAGTCATATAAAATACATATAATAAAAATAACAAACAACCGTCACATACATAGCCCTGATTGCACACTAGGATTCCCTGTATCATGGGTGTCAGAAACTACGAGTACCATGTCACTACAACACCCTGACTAATGAAATTAATGAAGCCTTGGCTGATAAAGACATGTTTTGTGATGATGACTTTTGAATAAGACATAGACATTTATTTAATTGCCAACACACATTTGCACAACATTTTACAATAAACATTAGGTACTTATAATAAAAGAAACAAGAGAAAAAGTAATGAAAGTAAAAATGGTGGGATGTGTGCTGCAGCAGCAAAATGGCTTCGGCTCAGCATTATGCCTACTGTTTTGCAGCAGACGCTGGTATTCTGCCGAAACCATTACCTACACAGTCATTCAACCCTGTGAGAACAGTCTTTTTAAGATTATGTTAGAATCGTCAGGGAATAGGTTTATAAATATAAAAATTAATAAAGGTGGAAAAGAATAATAATGTCTAACTGCATAGTGTAATAGTGATAAAAATTGTTAAATTTTTATTTTATCTAGCATTGACAATACGGCAATGTGTGTAACTGAATAATTTATATTTATTTTACCAGTACATTTTGTATCTGATGTTTTTGTACTTAAGATTGGAAATTAAATGGTAGTCTGACGAATCTAAGTGCGTGTAATATGTCTAAAGAGAAATAAAGATTATCATTATTCCTTTTTTAGAAGTAACCGTTCGATCCCGCGCTCATGATGTCCAAGAAGATTGGAAGCCAGCCTTTTTATCTAATGAGGAGTTCACATATCTAGTCTTGGAAGCTCTAGAAGGCTTCGTTATGGTCTTCTCTGCTAGTGGAAGAATATACTATGTTTCTGAAAGCATAACTTCGTTGCTAGGACATAACTCGGTACGTAATTTTATATTAGCAATCAATAAAAACTGTTAGGGTGGTACCACACAAATCGATCGACTCTCGATCGATAACATTGATCGATGGTAGAATGGAACACTCCACGTCGATCGACAGGTGCTACACCACACCAATCGATCAATCGTCGATTGGTGTGGTAGCACACATCGACCCGTGCCCGTCGATCAGCCAAAGCTACCACACAAATCGATGGACGTTGATCGATGCTGGTCGATCGATTGGTCTAGTAACACCCTTAAGATTCCTTTATACAATTGCTATGAGAAAAAGTGCATGATAGAGTTGAGAAAAATAACACTACCAAGGGATTAATCAACTTTTTTGAATTGTGCTTTTGTTTAGGTGGATATAGTGAATAAGAGCATATTTGACCTGACCTATGAAGAAGATCGACCAAATCTATACAATCTGCTACAAAGCAATGCATCAGCAGCTGAACAGATCCCAAACTCATCCAAAGGTACCTACTTGGTTTTTATTATATATATTTTTGAATTTGCTACTGCGATAGTTTGTTTTATAATTTACTTTCGTCCTCGGCATCGCTCGCGTTGTACATACATTGCCACGGTTACTGGTTCATTTCAATTAAATTTTATAGAATGGTAGTTGATTTTATCGTAAAACAATGTTCAAATTGGTTCAAATTATTTCTTTACAAAATTTTGAATCACGCGAATTGTCAAATTTTTGTTTCTGTTGTTCTCCGTACCTCTTATAGTTATGCTGAGCGCTTTAATAGAAAATAACTCCTAGTGATAGAATTCGCGACTAATCACGCATGCGCTCTACTATTTTATTTTGGATAGTTTAAGAACTATTTATTTTATTTATTTATTATTATTCTTGTGGACTACTCCTAAGGAATCTGTAGATCCGTTGCATAAAAACTTTACGGTTCGGTTACGCTGTAGGACTGGTACAATAAAACTTACAAAATAGGTCATTTGATAGGCAAAAAACGACCTAATGGATAATGAAACCTTGCAGTTTTATTAGCAGAAGCTTCGTGAAAATTTACAACTGAAATCATCACGTATGATGCTACAAACACCATCCTATGGTTATATGCCGTGCATTTGTTGTTGAGGATTGTTTTGCGAATATTATCAGCAAAAGCGATTTTATTTCTTGCCACTTGAATGCCGTATTTGTTATGGTTCTCTATGCTATTACGAGTATGTGTTGTAACTGGTCCACATACATTATATCAACCGCCAAAGCATAACAAAGTGACGTCACCTACGTGGTTTTGCATGGTGTTCGTAATCCAACCTCTACATTCGTCAATGTGCCTGTGATTTCAGAGATACCTTAAAATAGGTCCATGGTTGCTTGCTTATTATGTCACTGGTTTTTTCATGATCATTCTGCATTAAGGTCAGTGAGCAGGTTGAGGTTTGTCGATCCTTAAAATGTATGTATGAATATTGGTGGTCCCGGCTGAAGAATAGTTCCTTCCATTACTATCCGTGGATGTCGTAAAAGGCGACTAAGGGACAAAAAACTAAGGGATGGGCATCAGCATTCCCTATCAACTTGGAAATCCATGGGGGAGGCCTATGTTCAGGCCAATATTCTGTGGCTGAAATGCTGATGATATTTCTAGAAATTGCCGTGGATTTCTAGAGATTGCCGCCACGAATATTGGCGCGTACCTTAAGCTGTTACGCGAGCAAAGTTTTCGAGCGCGAGTTTTGCCATTAGCTAAACAACTTTTTAATTCTCGATCACGCACAACTGCTTATGCAAAGTTACGTATTATTTAATTTGTATCACGTCAGGTCACAGGGGCGTGGAATGGAATGTGAAGGTCATAATAAGCGCAATTTCATCCTTGATAGAACCCGGGGCTGTATCAACTGGCGAGATGTTAGGGTAGGGTTTGGTTAACCATACATGCAAGAAATAGTAGAAAAATTGCTGTTCTATAAAGCGCTAAGACTCAGAGATGCTTGGCATCCGATAGAGCCGACCCCTGTTGTACGCCTTCTTAGCGTAGGGTATCTGACGGCTCAAACAGACGAAGAAAAACAACATAAGAGAAGCCGAGGATAGTGACATGTACTTAGAAAAATGTACTGAGTCTCTTTTTAGGGCACCCTAGATCTTATCACTGCCTGCAGCGAGTATCTGATGCGCGAGAAAAAGGAAAATGACTTACATTTAGGCCCTTTTAATCTACTACTACTATCTCTGTTTAAAATTGTTGGCGCCACGCCTGCTGCTTGTTCCCCGCACGCCCCGCATCGCATCCCGTCAACTCATACGTTCTTGCCGACCTATGTGGTCAATGTCCACAGACGGATATTTGATGATAATTATAAGATGACTTGTAAACAAGACCTTGAGATGTTTATAAGGACTTGATGACGATTAGGTCAGCGACTCATATAAAGTAACATTAACTAAGCTACCGCATTATGTACCGCAAACTCGGAAGAATGTTCCTTTCATGTTGTTTAGTTTAATTATTTTACCGCGTATTATCATTTTCAATTGTTTCAAGCATTCGGCGACTTATTATTGCGAACATAAGCTTGGCGAAATATTAAGTAGGAGCGGTTGTACATTGGAAAGTGTAATGTATAAGATTCAGCTCGCGGCTCTATTCGCATCAAAAAGTAACTACTCAATCGAATGCAAGCATAGGTATATTATCATCCCATCCCGATCCCAACGAATCTCAGTCTACGGGATCATTGAACGTTATTTAGCTCGCAGTTTCATTGAAAAATTCTGAATTGCAAATGCGTCTCGTAGTCCTTGAATCGAAATTATGTGCATTTATGTATAGATAATATGTTTACATACGCAAGTGCCAAGTGTCTGAAATATATTCATGTAACCAAAGCTATTTTACATTTCAGAAAATGAAATGCTCCGGTTCCAGATTCACTTACGAAGAGGGACGCTCGACTTCAGGGAAGATGTGTCTTACGACCTGGTCCAATTCTATGGTTACTTCCGTAAGTATTACGAAAAATATGGATTAAACGGCCACATTTGAGGATTTTTAATATGATTTGCGTAGAATCATATTCAGCTCCACATCATTCATAGCGTCCTTCATGTTAAAATAGGTAAAATAATAGATCTAACTGCGTTCGCCAACCCAATCTAAGTTTGGTGACTGGTGAGTATGGGAAAATTCTCCCCACACAATAGGAAGTCGCTTTGGAAATCTATGGCTATGTTCAGCAGTGTACAATGTAAATCTGAAATGATATTCAGCATTAGCATTTATTCATTCAATTTTCTACAAGGTGATTCATAAAATGTAAACTATACCGAAGGGGGCTTATTGTACTCTCAATTGGTACTATAGTTTTTACAAGACTTTTGGAAGTTCGCTTTTTTTTTATTGAAAAAAACATAATGCAAATATCTGCTGTTTTGTGATCAAATCAGTTCCAACTCAATTATTAAACTGTTTGATGCTGAAATCTTGATGTCGAACTTCTCGGACGTTTATTAATCAGTAGGTAACAAAGATGTTAAAAATACCAAAAACCATGAAAAAGTTCGGGAAGAAAAACTTTTTTAAATCGAAAAAAGTGATTTTTTAGTCGATAGAAAAAGCCCCTTCGAGTTAGTTTACTAGTTGCGGAAGAAATTTATAGACTAGAGGTTCGTAAAATGGCTCACATAATAGGAACTGCATCAAATAGCAAACAAAACTGTATCTTACGCACATCATTATATGAAACCTCAAAAGTGACCATTTAGTTATTTTTGTGATAGATAATAAAAAGGGCACATTCTGAATCTGGTCAAAAAACTTGAATCTTAAATATACTCCTTAATTCATGAATCCTGCTTAGTGAACTCGCGTTTTGTGTGCAATGAACGCCACCACGCTAATTTTCAGCTACAGTATTACAAAAACTCAGAAAAGTTTTCCGTAGAAAATCCACGATGTTACCCGTACCTTCTAGTAATTTTATTACATAAATCAAGCACCGACATAATTTGCTTGGTATAAAAATGAACGTGGTGTAAAAACAAATTTGAAAAATATTGCGTTTCTTTAATAGGAAACCACTGAAGTGCTCATTAAACAGAAATTTAAGTTGGGACTTTGATGCCGTAAATATTACAAGTTGTAAAAACTTGGGGCATTAGGTCCCCTTTTTAGAAGCCGTACAAACAAATATTTAGGTTTGTTAAATAACCTTACCGTGACTCTAACAATTAAAAAGAAAAACTTTTTAAACCTATTGAACATTTTGCGAACTTGCGAAGTTCAATATTAACAAGTTACCAAGTTATCGACTTTTTCCCCACCGGCTGCGTGGATATTTATATAACGTATTCGTTTTGAATTGCAGGATCAAACCAAGAGCAAGTTGAAGAAGATCGAGATATGATAGGCTACCAGCAGGATCACGAATCAAGGTATCATCATCACTCATAGCTATGGACGCCATTCTTTTTTGCCCTCTCTGTCCTTTACGTAACAAGAAGTGAGACTTCTCCTTTACGTGAGAAGATAGGTACAAAATAGCACTATGAAAATAAATACCTAGTATAAAAACATCTGCTTTACAAAGTGAT
This sequence comes from Anticlea derivata, assembly GCA_947579855.1. Lineage (NCBI taxonomy): Eukaryota > Metazoa > Arthropoda > Insecta > Lepidoptera > Geometridae > Anticlea > Anticlea derivata. The sequence goes on from OX388257.1 coordinate 5,912,694, forward strand.
TCATAATAAAGGCCTAAAGGTGTCAAATTCAGGAGGTTCATTGGACGCCTGCCACGAGAAACTGGAGGCGCCGCCACTGGGCAGTTACGTCACACGTCGTTGCCTATACGTGTGCAATAATTAAATAATTAATTAATAGGTTTTTTATATATTTTAGGTTATTTTTATATATATTTCTATGGGTCCTAGATTTTAGTTTTTAACATCTGTACTATTCTTAAGTTACCTGAAATAAAATTTATATTATTATTATTATAATATGTATACCCTCCCGAAGGGGGCTCATTCTATCAAATATACAACACATTTTCTTTGTTGTTTTTGGTCTCTGTATAATTTTTATAAGTAATTATTGAATGTAAGAGAAGCTCGACATCAGAATGGTGAGGTGATATTTGCATAGTTTTTTCATATTTCAATTAAAAATGTTGAATTTCCAAAATTTTACTGCCGATTGGGTGTACAATAAGCTCTTTCGGGATAGCATACATATAATGAATCACTATTTGTATAAAGTGTTCACGTAATCATTCCCTTTGCAGGATTCTATTCGTATGCATCGGCCGTCTCCACACACCTCAGCTGATCCGTGACGTGTCACTGGTAGACTCGAGCCGAAGCGAGTTCACGTCACGGCACAGTCTTGAATGGAAGTTCCTGTTTTTGGATCACCGCGCGCCGCCCATCATTGGATACCTGCCGTTCGAAGTGCTCGGGACTTCGGGCTACGATTACTATCATTTTGACGACTTGGAGAAAGTTGTTACTTGCCATGAGGCTTGTAAGTTTCTCACTATCATTCACATGTTGTCAAAAGTCTTATTAATCTTTTCTTCATCATCTTCATCTGTTCTTGCGATACGTCAGTGGTTACGAAGTGTGGTGATCTTGATAAATGTCTTTGTGATCAACGAGAATTATGTAGGGAAATATTTTTTTACCTCTGTTTTGAACATTTTCAAGGAACGTGATATTATACAATGTGTTTCGTAACTAGTATAGTATGCGAAAAGGGTTATTATAACAAAAACAAAAAATATGGCAAAAAGTTTTTGTCGAATTTCTCATCCTACTAATGTTATAAATGCGAAAGTTTGTGAGGATTTTTGGATGTCTATATATTTGCTTGTCTATATTTTTTCCGATTGCGTTGAAACTTGGAATATAAAGAGTTCTTTAGCTAGAATAATATATAGGCTCCTCATTATGGGTACCACGAAGCGCGAGCGAAGCCGCGGGCGGAAACTAGTATTGTATAGTCATACAAAAAACTTTATTGCCCATTTAGTGTCGAATAAGCCCCTTTCGGGGTATACATAAAAGGAATTACTATGTAGACCACCCAAAACTTTTGATCTTAAAGATTGCGTTTGCCCCTCAGTGATGCAGAAAATACATAAAAGGAATTACTATGTAGACCACCCAAAACGTTTGATCTTAAAGATTGCGTTTGCCCCTCAGTGATGCAGAAAATACATAAAAGGAATTACTATGTAGACCACCCAAAACGTTTGATCTTAAAGATTGCGTTTGCCCCTCAGTGATGCAGAAAATACATAAAAGGAATTACTATGTAGACCACCCAAAACGTTTGATCTTAAAGATTGTGTTTGCCCCTCAGTGATGCAGAAAATACATAAAAGGAATTACTATGTAGACCACCCAAAACGTTTGATCTTAAAGATTGTGTTTGCCCCTCAGTGATGCAGAAAGGAGAGCTGACGTCGTGCTACTACCGGTTTCTAACAAAAGGCCAGCAATGGATTTGGCTGCAGACGAGATTTTACATCACGTACCACCAGTGGAATTCTAAGCCCGAGTTCGTGGTGTGCACTCATCGTGTTGTTAGGTATTTACCATAGTTTTTGTGTTTTGAGTGAAAAAGCCGTCTTGGCCAAGTGGGAGATACCTCTACTCTCGATCAGCACGTGTTAATGTGTTTTTTCGAGTTATGTCCCCATATTATCGAGTAGGTTTGTGGATATTTTCATTAATTCATTACGCAACATTCAGCGTTTGTTGTGCAAACGATTCCGTCCTTTGTTCTGTCATGAATACGATCTATGAATAATTCACTGGATCTCTTTGAAATCTCGCGTAGTAGTTTCGTATTCTTGCAAATAGGGTGACTATTTTGTATTTATGAAATTTATATCATTCAGTTATTCTTTACACCACTTATAAATTACATTTTGTATATTTTGTATACGTATAATATCTATTGATCGAACTACAGATCGTATACATTAGTAGCAAAACATCCAACTATGCGAAAAATCTAACCAGCAATAAGTCCAATAAACCAAATGGTTAGTTCGCGACACGTCCAATGAGCCAAATGGCTAGTACGCGACGCGCCCTATGAGCTAAATGGCTAGTTCGCATCGCGCCTAATGAGCTAATGGCTAGTTCGCGACGCGTCCAATAAGGCATATCGCTAGTTTGCGTTATGTCCAATGAGCCAAATGGCTAGTTTGCAACGCGCCTAATAAGCCAATTGGCTAGTTCGTAATTCGTCAATTGAGCCAAATGGCTAGTTCACAACACGACCAATGTCTCCCATTCCTCATAACATTTGTCCCACCGCGACTAGGGGATCGAGCGCTCTTGCTGCCTCCCAGCCGGGAACTCGCCACAGATGAGGTCATCAAAATATAGAGTGATTTCTTAATCTTCAGCTACGAGGACGTAGTGAAAACTACCAAAGAAGAAGGCGTAGAGCAGGACGCAGACGTGAACGATACAGAAGCTAATCAAAGTAACAGTATGAAGGATACGCCCTCTGATGACCCGATGCCACCCTTGTCGCCTTCATACATTTCGGAGGCGGCTAGCGACGCCTACGGCAACTCTTACCAGCACATCTCACAGGTATAACTTGACCTAGGAAATATTATTATTATTATTTATAACTTTATTGCACACATATAATACAAGTTGTACAAAAAGAGGCTTAATGCTACAAGCATTTTCTAACAGCCAACCTTAAAGGTAACAAGAAAAAAAGGTCCGTAACTATAACTGTTTTTAAGAGTAAGCTATTTTTAAGTAACACATACCGTGCTAATGCTTTCACTTGTTGTACTCTATACAAAACACGTTCTTGGTGCTTGTGTATTTTAATATGAACTGTTACTTGTATTACTTTAATATTATTGGATAAGTAAAGGTGAACTAGGTCATTTGCACGGTTTTGGATGCCATATAAAAAATATACATGCTTGAATTTTATGATTAGAGTTGCATGACTCACGCAGTCCAACGCTTCTGACAAATTACAGAATAATCCGATCGGGTCTTGTTAGTTCTGATAAATTACAATAGTTATATTTTTATAGTTGGGCATAAAGAGCAAAGATCCAGCTTCGGCTGCTGATCGACTTTTGCTAAATTCAGATTTATGACAATGAATACATATTTTATAATCTCCGTGGTGGTCCCATATTTTGATTTTACTTTCTTATTTGTATCCACTTATTCATAAGCAATCAATAGCTTTATTGGCTCAATAATATATGGGATAAATGTTTGTATGATCTGCAAATATTTGTTCCGGTCCTGGGTGCTGTGGTACCATGGTACTCGTAGTTTCTAATATCCACGACGCAGGGTTTATTTATTACTAGCTACCGCCCGTGGCTTCGCTCGTATGGTACCTACATTAAAAGTTGCCTATATGCTATTCCAGAATATAATCTATCTTTTTACCAAATCTCATCCCAATCCGTTGGGCCCTTTGGGCGTGATCCAAACATCTAAACATCCAGACATCCTCACAAACTTTCGCATTTATAATATTAGTAGGATACTCTCGTCCTGTCCTTTTCTAACAGTAAACAAAAGAAAGAGGCGGACGTACTTTAATCCAGCCGATAAAGTAAGGTTAATTCTAATTCTAATCGGGGGTGGTTAGACCTGCACTGACTTCCCGCTGTGGGGTGTTTTGTGCATTGTCCCCCTATGCTAAACCTACCCCAGCCAGCCCAGCTCCTTAAAATAGCGAAGCAGGACTTTGGGTTGTTGGTAACATTCTCTCAGTATCCCTGAATGCGGCGGTATCTGGGAGCCGCTTCCGATCACGGCCCGCAGACCCGATGTGGTCCTGGCCTCTTCCGTGGCTGTACAGTGCAAAATTACGTGCTCTACTGTTTCTTCTCCTTTTAGGCAGCCCCGACATAATCCGCTGTCAGTAAGGTTAGTTTATAAACGTATTATTATGCTCAAGTGTCAGTGTTTTGTTTTCAGCCCGCATCAGTAAAGTCGGCGTCCGCCAGCAGTACCGCGGGCACCATCAACACTGCTGCGACGACGGGTGCGTCGTGGTCGCGGGCCCCCACGCGCTACGCAGGCGGCTCGGACACCGCTTCGCAGTCGGGAGATTCGCGCTCCAGCCAGAGGAATAGTGAACGGGAGGTATATAAGACTAACCTATCGTATTTGAAGGTGCATGTTACCAGCCCGCGTCAGTCAATTCGAAATCTACGGCTCGTATTCAGAGACACGACTCAAGCATAGATTTAATCACAGAGCAGCTGAACTCTACTTAAGTATTGAATCTCAGCCCAAACATAGCTTTTATTCAAGAACGGTACTTAAACTACTCTCAGCTGAATCGAGTCTCAAATCTGTACTCAAATGTTCTCGTTTACATTTTGATTTATTTATAATTTTCGATCCGTTTTACGCAGAAATTCAAACAGCCAGGGTGGAAATAGAATAGAACAATAAAGTGAAGTATAAATATGCATCAAAGTACGTGTAATTAAACGAAAATGTAGTTTGATTTATTTCAAATCAAATCTAAACTCAAGAACCGATTTCGTCTGATTGACGTTTCAGAATAAGCATTTATTCAGGTGAACTGTGATCATTGAAATACTTAAATACTGTTCAAGAATTAGAATCTCGCCTCAAATCGAGATTTAAGTACAGATCAATGCTCGAGTCTTGTCTCTGAATACGAACCTACGTATCGGAAGATTCGTCGTGCACTCAAAGGAATAGTGAGGGAGAATAAGAAAACGACAGGCCTAGCAAGTTTTTTTTTCGCCATAATGGGAAGGCTATAGTCCGAGACTATACGACCTAGTCTGGCGTAGTAAGGCCTTAGCATGAGCACCCAAGACAACTTTTTATTGACGAAAATGATGTTTTTTAAATTGAATGGTTTAGTTGAATATAACTTGTTTGGGACCCGCACATCTTCTTTGTCGATGATATAGGTTTTGGGTTAAGTAAGCGTTTATCTGGAGGAAATCGCGATCCGCGATAAGACCGCCGATTGTAGGACCATACTCACACTAAGCTATTTATATTATGTGTTATCTTAAATTGTTCCTCAATAAAGTTTATTTCATTTGATTTCAATGTTTAGTTAACGAGCTTTTATTAAGTCTTGATTTATTAGATCCGTTGGCTTTTACTGAATTAGCAGTATAAAGTCAAAGTCAAAAAGCGTTTATTTCAATAAAATCACTAGGATCACTTTGAAACGTTTTAGAAACTACTTAAAATTAGCCTAATAACGTTGAGTTCATGTTATTTGCTGTGATATTTCGTGGAACAGCTCTATACTCCACCAATCGATCAGCTCGCAGTTACCATAATATTGTATTTTATCAGGAATTCTCAGCTATATTTCAATGTAATTGAACAAAGGAAAAGAGACGTTTCATCAATATATGGAGCCTGGGCCTGCACTGTGTCTAAAATATGGCTAAGCATTAAATTAAACGTATTTAATTGATTATTTTATTTAAATTGACTTCGTTCTAAGGTTCATTAAGATTTCTTCGACAAAGAGAGCAACACACAGCGCTACAAAAATATGGCGGATGGACGTGCGTGAAATGTCATTTTGATAACCTACATTTATCTGACAAAACAAAAAGTGCAAATCAAACAACATGACATGAAAAATATGTCAATGTCATTTCAAACGCCAATTATAAACCAACATGGCGGCCTTCAAATAGTGTTCACATAGTAAAAAACTTACCAGAAGAACTATTCTTGTACCATCGCATTTGTCTACAAATTAATGAAATTGTATTTTTCTTGTAATCTCCTATTTTTTCCTAATTTTTCTATGTAGTGTACATGGACCAGGCCCAGATTGAAATGGCTCCTTTTGTTTAAATAATGGTTAGGATCTCGTCAGGTTAGTACATCCAGGTAATCGTACATTTTCAGCGTATTTCATTCCAATTGTGTCCCACAGTCACACAAGCCCACGGAGATCTGCACAGCGCCCCAGCACGGCATAGGCGTTCAGTACCTCGAGCCGTTTGCGTACGGCGGTATGGTACCCGCTGGGATGGTACCACTGTCGACGATGCCCGTCCTAGTGACCTCCGACCAGGCGCAGATGCAGGTCAGTTTTTATTTTCACTTCTTTCGTGGTAATCCTGTATCTGGTCGGTGACCAGTTTTTTTTTTTTTTTATACAACTGATGTGGCAAACAAACTTACGGCCCACCTGATGGTAAGCGGTTACCGTAGCCTATGAGCGCTTGCAATACCAGAGGCATCACGCACGCGTTGCCGACCCCGAACCCCCTTTCCCCCTAAAGAGCTCTGGCAACCTTACTGAACGCAGGAACACAACACTATTTGAAACAAATAATGTTATTTGGCTGCGATCTTCTGTAAGGCGGAGGCACCTACCCAGGCAGGCTGCTCCAATTCAGAACGAGAAAATCTCGCTGTGCCCTACCTCCTCCTATTAGATTGAGGTATGGTGGTCCTGAAAAGGGCCTATGATCGTCGGTGAAAGAATCAGTGTAGTGAAAGGATTAAAGTGAGCTTCCTAGAGGTTCCTTTATTTAGTTTTTCACTTTATAATCCAGTTTAAACTTGGTCCTATTGCACCAATTCTGATTATCGAGCTACATGACAGATAAAAAAAATACATAGTCACCGAGTTGGTAAACTCCTCCTTTTTTTGCAGTGGTTAAAAAGTTAAAGTTATAGAAGTTAAATTAATTTATAAGTATGGTAGGTAGGTTTGCAATACTCTAGGATGCCCTGTGCTTGGTGACCAAATTATGCTGAACAATAATACATCCATTTCTTTTCGTGACGTGTAAACAGAAAGGGCTTCGCTAGAGGCGCTGGCTTCGATTTCCATAGCCAATCCTCTTTTGCATTTATCGACCGCTTGGCTCTGCAAAGCGTAATGGTTTTATTATCTTTGCTGTAAAGTTTCATTTCAATAGGCCGGTAGGTTGGCGAATTTCAACCGCATAATATGTATCTAGAATTGCATTTATAATGATAACATGATAAGAATCAGTGGCCGTGGCAGGAGCAGCTGCAGAGGAAACACGAGGAGCTGCAACAGATGATCGTGCGACAGCAAGAAGAACTGCGCCAAGTGAAGGAGCAACTCTTACTAGCGAGACTGGGAATGCTGCAACCGCTGATCAATGTAAATACCGACATATTTAACTATACACATTAAATTTTTTGCTCAGTTTTAAGCCGGCGCCCAAGGTAAAAGACCACTAAAAACTATAATTCTAATTCTAATTCTAAATGGAGGAATAAGATCTGCACTGACGTCCCGCGTTGGGGTGTATTGTGCATTGTCCCCCTGCTGACCTCACCCCAGCCAGCCCAACTCCTTAAAGTAACGGAGAAGGACCCTGGGTTGGTGGCAACATTAAAAACTATTTAGGTACGAGAAAAAAAACTCCTAAAAGAGAACAAGAACTAGGACAACACTTTATCGCCTAAGTAAAGATCATTTTGCGTACCAATTCAACGCCATACTTTATTTTTATACAACTAATATGGCAAATAAGCAAGGTAATCACTTACCAACTTGGGCCATATACAAGTTGGTAAGTGATTAGTGTGATTACGCACGCATTGCCGACCCCGAACCCCAACCCCTCTTAAAAAGTACGTGCAACCTTACCAACAATGTTATTTGTCTGCGATCTTCTGTAAGGCGGAGGTACCTCCCCAGGCGAGCTGTTCCAATTTAGAGTAAGAATATCTCTGCGCCCTACCTCCTCCAGTTTAAATTATTTATATTGCAATTAGGTTCCAAATCCGTACTCAACGCCGGAGGAAATACAAAACCAGCAGCGTATGGCGCAGCTCTCGTACTCGGACTCTGCCCCTCGCGCCGCGATAGCTGGGTACCCGCAACACGTGCAGCTGCCACCGCTGCCGCCGCTACCGCCGCAACCTTCGCAACCTTCGCAACCGCCGCATCCGCCGCATCCGCCGCACCCGCCGCATCCCTCCGAGCCGCATCAGCACATGCCGAAGTGAATGACGTCACAAACGATGCTTGAATCTTATGTTACTGAAGGCCACGAACTCTGATCTGACTCTAAAAATTACCGCTATTGCAACACTGATAGCTGTTTAGATTAGAAGAGAAAAAAAACCATTAGATAAAATTATCGCATTTTTATACATGGGCTTTAAGAACCTCGTGAACAAGGCCTCGTTTTTATTACATAACTTTCTACGTATAAGTATGACTAAGAAAAAGATTCGTCGGTTCGTGTTAGAAACCTATAGTTTCTTACCATTTTATACATTAATAGCATGCATCATTTTCACGCCATTCTCTACGCTGGAAATAAGTTGAAATTTCATATTTTATTTTGTAATATATTAACATTACACTAAAATAAATTGTAAGTATAATTTTAGTTGTAGGTGTCATAGAATATTTTAAATATTATGTTGGATCAAGTGGATTTGTTATCTACTCGTATATTTTGCTTTACTCAAGGCTGTGCAGTTAATAACAATCTATTTTATTTATTACAAAGTTATATCCGACTTTGGTCGAATAATGTGCAATCTATTTCGTTTAAAGTTAGTGCGTAATTAAAATAGGATTTATTATGTTGGTCTAAAACTTGTTACGTAAGGGAAAAGAGGGTTAAACTATACACTGGTACTTAAATGTTTATTCGAGATTTTTTACTAATTCGCTGTTTTTTATCTTTGTACAAGCCTTCGTTATTTGAAAGTACAAGTTGTATGACATTATGATGGTGTTTGAAACTGATTTGGCTCCAAAACCGCAGATTTTTGCAGTGTTTATTCATGAATATTAGTATTATAATCTCTAAAGTCTTAAAATAAACGATTTTGCCAATTGTGTAGAATAATCAGGTTTTGCCTGAATATGCTTCTAGCACACCATGTATCTTTATCTAATAGAATTTAAATGACGAGATTGTCAGTTATAAATATTACGTCAAAGAAACTAAGATTATAAAAAGGGTTTAAACATTATTATTTCAAGGATCTCGACAAAGTGGACATTTTTGTGTAAAATATAAGATGCGCTATAGTATCTCTTGGAGTTATTTGTTTTAGCTACTTAGGTACAGTCGCACTAAGATGTATATCCTACTAATATTATAAATGGGAAAGTTTGTGAGGATGTTTGGATGTTTGTGGTTCAATCATGCCGCAACTTCAATCTTAGAATAAATAGAGTCCTTTACCTAGAATAGCATATAGATTTTTATCTAGGTACTATGCGAGCGAACGCGGGCGCAAACTAGTATCTCATTATTTTCAAAATGACATTATTCACAATACAGATGGAGGTGTACCACCTCCATCGGTATTGTGTCGTTATTATGACGGCTACTAATTTTTGAAGTATTGCTGGGTGCAATTTTTTTAATACTGTGCCATCATTTTGATAATTTTATTATGCAATGTATTCATTTTATTGCAGGCGATTGTACAACAAAATAATTAAATTATTGGGAAAAGTCCAACGCGTAACGTAAGACTAAGTGAAACTTACTTTATTGTACAAAATATTTTATTTACCTACGTTGCTTTTAGTATTTTACTTATTTTTATTTTAGTTTGACTAAATTCACCACCCTAGGCAATGGCGGCAAGAGACAGTATCTCTTACCTCGTATCACCACGCAATCGTCAAATAGGGAGATGAATAGTATACTTGGCGATACAGCCAATTAATATTTTTATATAAATTGTTATGTTTGTATGTGGGATGCGTGCATTTGAAATCGTTATTTCGCTTCTGTTTAGTTTATAAAGAGAATATACTGGTACCTTCAGATTGTTACCTATGCAATGTGATTGATTTATTTTTGTTATGTAATTTTACAAGCTTCTATTGTAGGTAGTTAGTTGTATATCATATACAGGGTGTATAAAGACTACTTTTCGGACCACATTTCTCGATGGATTTAAAAAAGTCGTTTGGAAAAAGGAAAAAAACTTAAATATTATTGGTGCCATTTTTCTAAATCTTTTATATTGTCTTAGAGCTAGTCCGGTTTACATATTATAGCAAAAAATTATTTGGGTAATTGGTATCCCTCATAATGGAGATGGGTCAAATCTCGTCTTTCATATCGGCATCTCGTTCTCGTTAGTGCATGAAGACGAAGACAAAAGATAAAACGAATATTCTTGAAGCGCATACCTTTTATAATAGTTCTGTAACCGTACTCCTTTCTATCAACCCGTGGTTTCTACGTTAGTGAAAATAGTTTATTTTGTAAATAATACATATTTATTACAGAAAACTCAGTAAGCCGTGTTCAATTTGGATGCGATATTTCATCTAAAATACGTTTGATATTTATATCAAAATTATCCTTACGCTTACTAATTGAAGTTAATTTTGAGATCGACATTTGAGGGCGTGGAATATAACACAAAGCCCCTAAAAGTCAAACTCAAAATTGACTCTATTCAGTATTGTAGGTATCAATTTTAAATAAAGTTTAAATGATAAATAGTACTCCGTTTGAACATGGTTTTACCCATACTATCTTTAACACAATCCCTCCATCTATTCCCCGGCCTTTTTTTTATTTTTTATACGTTGGAAAAATGCATTACGCATCCACTCCGTCTCGAGGAAAGGCGGAGGGTATGTCGGACTGTGCGCTGGCTACTAAAGCTAATGATACGCTAGTAACCAGCGGCATACCGACTAAAACACCATCGATATTCCGTCATTCACCTTAGTGCCAATGCGTCGTCGAACCAGTCATCCTCCGACGTCTGGCTCAACGGCGCATTAGCACTTGACAAGGTCACGGGATCCCGTTCGGATTCTACCGCGGCCAAAGTAAGCTCCGCCGCTATATCTATATCTATTCATATCTAATACTCTCGTGTGCTTTTCTGTCCTCATGACATGCGCATATCACTCTTACCTATTGTTCTTTATTTTTCCGTAATTTTAATGCTTCCACTAGTTACAACTGAAAAAGAAAGTGTTATACGATATTGGAAATTAGGTAAACACTATTTAAACTTAAAAAAACGTAGAAAAAATAAATATAAAAAATAAATAACTGTGAATATGTGTATAAAATATTAAGACGTCTACACAAACCGGTTACATTTCGGACAAACAACTAATTTAGCCATGTGATTTCAGACGAGTTGCTTCATAGACCGATTACTTTATTGGCTTGCTGCGAATTCGCCTAGATGAGTTTTAGACAAGTTGAAGCCGATGCCATTTTTGTTTTAGACTATTCTATACTAACCCAGAAAGTGTACCCCCTCATACTTTAACACTCGACAGGCTTTGTTTATGTTACCTGATTGATTTAGTGTGTGTTCCATTGTGACATAAGTTTATTAAAAAGAACCTACCATTTACATGTTGATTATTCAAAGAATTTATTTTAAATTAAACATTTTTTCGAAGTCAGAAAGAAGAAATGGAAACGGCGCTTTGGACCAGTTGTACCATCAGCCGTGGTACAACTGGCACCCTTTGTGCCGAGTTATCATTAACATTACTTTTTGCCATAGCTACTCGTCATTTTTGACGTGTAGTTTTTGTTTCAAGTCACTTTGTCACTTGTCACAAAACTCGTATCAGATCGGGATATTTTTCGAAAGTACTGAGTGTAAAGGCTTTTAATACTTGTATTTTAAGTCATGGCAGTAGTGGGATGAATTGTTGCCAGTTGTACCATCAATGGCTGGTAGTTCTAGTTATCCGCTGGTGAAATGGGTCGACACTGTACAGTGTACATATTAGTTTTAATTTTTGTTAAATAAACAATTAAATGTCATATTGTATAAGATTCTATATCATAAATTTATAATAAAAGACATGTCGCAGCAACCATTAAATGTACAGAAAGATAGTACCTGAAAGGTTTTTTTAATATTATCATTTTTAAGTTAAGTTTATAATACTATTGTTGTTTATAATGTGTACGTGAACTCAACCAGTTTTGTTGCTCATTGAATGTGATTAAAAGGACGTGCTTGCCATTTAGGTAAATAAGTTGAAAGCCACAGTTCACCAAACTTAAATATACACAGGTACTGATGTATGAAAAACAACTAGTTTTCTGATGGTCAGTGCTTGAAAGCCATATATTTCCATGAATCAACCTACGAAAGTAGCCTGCTCAATTATTTTTTTCTAGACCTACTAGGCCTCAGGACTCGCACATTTAAAATTGTTTCGTCAAAGAGTCTTACAGAATTTATTTTTTAATTAGTTTAATAAACTTGAAGGCCTCATAGCTTAGTTGGTAGTAACTCTTCCTTCTGCGCTAGAGGTTGCGGGTTCGAATCCCGCACAGGACAAACATTTGTGTGATGATTACAGATGTTTGTTCTGTGTCTGGGTGTTAAATATTTATCTATTATACATATCAGTCTCTGGTACTCACAGCACAGGCTATGCCTAGTTTGGGATCAGTTGATAGTGTGTGATATGTCCGGAATAAAAAAAATAATTTCGCTGATTATTAATTACAATGATATTATTGATTATTGATGACAATGGCTGCTGTACCGTTCGCGTTTTGTCGTTTTGCCTTAGCGATTTTCACATATTTTCTATAAAAGCGATCGAAACCTAAAATTAAAAAATCTAATTTTTGAAACAAAGACTACCAAGAAAATTCTTCACATATTTATAAAGACTGACCTTTAGATACTGTTTGTATTATCTAAGGGTTAAAACCCAATCTATCCAAAACATGAGACAATAATAAAGAAATATAAATACTTATACATTTTATATGTCATATTATTATATATTATAAAATTAGGATCATTTAAAAAATATACAAGTTTTTTTGTAATCCAGCCGTTTAAATGTAAATAGGTACTGATTATACTTACTAATACTGACTTATCATGGGTGTGATGAGTCAATACATATTATATATAAAGTAAGAATTAAAACCTGAATTTAGACAAGTAATTAAAAAATAAGTAATAATAATGTTTTTTTATGTACGTATTGTGTCAAAAACATGATCTTGTTATTTAAATAGTCTCCTTTGTGTGGGTATTTTTGTATCTAATTATTCATAGAAGCTCAAGTCTGCTCAGTTCACGACAGAATGTATCGGTCGAAACCCAACTCGATCGAGCTATACGAATTGTAAAGCGAACTTACTCAATTTTGAGCTCTAATATACGAACGAATAAATTTACAAATACAATATGCACATTTTTGTAAAACACTACAAATACATTTGATGGAACTGATGCAAGAGCTAGAAGTGGTTTTCAAAATGATGAGACCAGCTGCCATTTTAATTGAAACTAAAGCGCTGACCAAATTATATGGAGATGTCACAAAAGTATGCTCTATAAAGCCTTCGTGCCAAATAAAGCTGACCATTGATATTACTATAGTGCTGTTGTAAAATAATACGAGTAGGTATCGTAAATAATATTGAATCGTAAACGTGTCTGTGATGAAAACATTAATGTCTTTATAGATGCTTCGTTCAAATTAATGTTTTCTCCCTATCTTAAGCAGATTTGTTCTTGAAGTAAAATCGATTAAACCTCGATTTTACTACAGGAAAGGTTTAGGCTTGAATCGTTTCAGTTTAACAGTTTCGAAAAATACAGGGAAAGTATAAAACCAAAAGAGAACCGGGCGTGATATTGTATGTAATATGTTTAATGTCTGTAATATACAATACAGTTGGCTCCTACCTAAATGTATATTTCAACACGTAATTAAACAACACCCATATAAAACCAAAAAATCAACCCATCGCATGCCGAAGTGCGGGTAGTAACCCCACAATAGATTTCCTATTGACTGGCATTGGAACGGTTAAATCGTGTTGAAATGTTCGTTTGTATTGGGGTAACCATTTTATCATCATTGCAATTTATTGATGTGAAAATAATAGGTACATTTTCATCCAAATAAAATAACTATTAAAATAATTTGTTTTATTGAGAATTATTCTATCTTTTGCACGAGCCGATATAATCAATAAATCCTTATTAAAACTAGATTAGAAACAAACTGTATAATTGCAATATCACCTAAACTTAATTAAATAGCCAAGTATATTTATCAAATTGTTTAATATATTATATTATTAACTTAAAATCATAGTTATAATAATGTTATGGCACACGATGGTCTAAATGGAATGCGTTGATATTCTGCTGTCCACTGGTCCTGTTATTATGCCATGTTCTGTCCCCTGCTCAGTCGCCAATAGAACCCCTTCATACTGATTAGCTCATTATGAGTGCCCTTTTCTACGATTTTTCCTAAAAAAAGAACATTAATTAAGTTAGGCGCCGATCAAGGGATTCTTATTCTCACTACGAAATTAGGAGTATCGTTATATGGTATGGTTCAAGCAAAGGGCTTAGTGAGAGTTCTTTGCGTTTAATACCTACGCTTACTTGATCAGACGCCAAGGGACGCATGTTTGGTGTTAGCGATGCATTTTGCGTAGACGCGCGGGAAGGCGCCCTTCTGGGAAAGCTGTCTGAGACTAGCTGATGGGACAGTACAAGTACCTAAATGAGTGATATCACGCCGCCACTCCCCACCGTCGTCGCCCTGGCCTTTGTTAAGATGGAAGACGAAACATCAACTCATTTTGTCCAATTAAAATAACTATTAAAATAATTTGTTTTATTGAGAATTATTCTATCTTTTGCACGAGCCGATATAATCAAAAAAGTCCTTCGAAAAAGTCGTGATGAGCGCAGGGAATGCGTAAACGCCTCAGTTCGTTCCCCGCGCGTTACCCCTCACAACTCAACTCAACTCTTAGAGAGTTGTCTGACTTATGTGGTATACCTATAGGCGCTGGGATCTATGTAAATGCTCAAATAGTGTGTAGTTTAATCGATTACCTTTGTGAAGCACGCAAATCAGATCAGCGTCCTTGATGGTAGAGAGACGGTGGGCGATGGTGATGCAAGTGCGCCCCTTGGCAGCCTTTTCGAGGGCTTCCGATACAGTCTGCGGAAAAAAATAGGCTCACTACCGTTATCCCAAGACGATCCTAGGATATTATGATGACTTATTATAATAATTATTATCAATAAAGTATATACTATTATTACGACTATTATTAGGTAGGTATGATATTTTGATACAGGATACCTACAGGGAAACAGGATCATTAGTGTCAGGAATCACACTCGATCGAAGGCTAAACAATGACTGGCTTCCGATCGCTATCATCCTTCCCGTTCATAATCATAACTCATGACTCAAGTTTAATTCACACTTACAGGGTCCCAGGGTCTTTGTTCAGCAGTGGACGCCCAACAGCTGAAATGGTGATGATAACATGCCCTCAGGCCCCAAAAGAGCCTTTTAGTCTCCCCCAGGTCTAGTGCCGGCTAGGTTTGCTTACCCGCTCGCTGTTGGCGTCGAGCGCGGAGGTGGCCTCGTCTAACAGCAGCAAGCGTGGCGAGCGCACCAGCGCGCGTGCGATGCATACGCGCTGCTTCTGTCCCCCGGAGAGTTGAGCGCCACTCGCACCCAGGTTCGTGTCGTACCCCTGGAGATACACACTCGGGGAAATTAGAACACACCGAATGGCGTGGCTATGATGACGTGACAGGGAGCCCATTCGGTCTTTTTAACCAACTTCAAAAAGGAGGAGGTTCTCAAGTCGGCTGTATTTTTTTTGTGTGTATGTTACTCGATGTCTCCTCCAATACTAAACCGATTTTGATGATTATTTCGCCGGTGTATAGAGTATGATCCCGGGGTGGTCCCATATTAATTTAATTCCTGAGGGATTGTTACTTGTCCCGTAAAACTTAAAAAAACGTCATCATCTCTTGAAATCACGACTTGCCGAATTTTTTTTTGTGGACTTTGGTATGGTATGGTAATCTCCGCGACTTCGTTCGTTTGCTCCTATTTATATGTAAACTTTTACCTTAGGGGTTGTGTGTCGGTAATTCCTTTCCGTGCACCCATACCTACCTTACAACAGGAAGCTACTCTCCGTATATAAAAAGTTACTCTATGGCTATCCTGCAAATTTCATACTCTTAGGACTTTTGGTTAGGATCTGCGTTGATTGTCAAAGAGAATAAAACCACCACGTTTATTGTCAGTCAGTCAGTACCGTAAGAGTTAATATTTATGATGAATGAATGTCATACTTACTTGGTTTTTTGGTTCGAAAGTGTTGGTGGCCAGTGTCATCCTCAGTAAGCAAAACGCAAAGAGGATGAATACAAAAAAAAAGTTCTACCTATACGATGGTCCCCAAATAGTTTTTAATCCTATTATATTCTAGTCTTCATTTTCTAGCGGCTTTTTTATAATCTGGCCTCAAAGCTCAGTTGGTAGTAAGTAACACTGCCTTCTGCGCTAGAGGTCGCGGGTTCGATTCCCGCACTGGAAAAACATTTGTGACTAACACAGATGTTTGTTCTGTGTCTGGGTGTTAAATATATATCTATTATGTATATCAGTCTCTGGTACCCATAGTTCAGGCTATGCCTAGTTTGGGATCAGTTGACAGTGGGAATATGTCCGGAATATTATATTATTATTATCTTGTAAATATTGAGGAATTTGAAGTCAGTTTTTGTAAAAAATATCATATTTTTTTACAAGCATACGGCCATATGAACGCTTGCAATACCAGAGGTATCACGCACGCGAGAGCACTGGCAACCATGAACACTATCTGAATTGAAACAAATTATAATGTTATCTGGCTGCGATCTTCTGTAAGGTGGAAGTAGGCGGTGTATTTTAAATTGAATCTTATTTCCATATGTTTAGTAACCGTCTCATCAGATTTAGTTGACTAGGTAAGTGTAGTTGTAGGCACCTACGAAGTTGCCTTTACGAAGCACGCTGTTCTTTCAGCAACAGTCACAAGGTCTTTTCCAGAGCCACCTGACCTTAACCCAATGGCGATGTTCACGTGAAAGTTTAAGTTTTGTTCCATGATAGTATTTTAGGTACCTTGGGCAGAGAAACAATGAAGCTGTGGATATTAGCAGCCTTGGCAGCAGCCACGATCTCGTGCATAGTGATCTTGCGGTTGTTGTCACCATAGGCAATATTCTCTGCAAGCGTGCGGTCGAACAGCACCGGTTCCTGCTGCACCACGCCCAGCTGCCGACGCAGCCGTGGCAACGTCAGCGACGAGCGGATATCCCGACTGTCCAGCTCCTGAAAACATGCAACAATCACCTACATAGCCAGCAGCCACACACAAGGGCGGATCCAGCCTTCGAGTCAGGTTTGGGGGTCACATAGTCGAGGGTTAGTCAGGACTGGCTACAATTCGCTTACAAAAAAAAGAAATAAAAAGAAATAGTTTTTTATAAGTGGAGGTGTAAGGGGTGCCAAATAACATCTGGTGCTCTACTCACCAACCAACTGACCAGCCCAGAGGGTGTGACGACCCCCATGACCCTCCCCTTGATCCGCACTTGCAGTAAGACAACACACCGCATCAATGTGCACCCGGCAATTCGGCAATTTTTCCACAGTTGAATCATAAATTCTAAAAAATGTGCTGCGTTGGACCTAGCTGCGGCTCTTATTGCCCAAATATCACAATTTACACCTGCTGCACAAAGATTTGCTGAGCACTTCTGTCTGGTCAACCTCATGAAGCGAACCTCCCTAATATGCTATGCTTCCAATGAACTTCGTCCTGCAGTGTTGTTTTAGTGCTGGTTAATAGGTACCTAAACCTAGAAAGGTATATTTTTTATTTCATCGTTATCATAAGGTCCACTATTGGACATAGGCCTCGCCCAAGGAGTGCCACGACTAACGGTCTTGAGTCTTCTCCATCCACCGACTTCTCGTAAGTACCTATAACCAGTAACCAATTCGTTGCGAATAAATACTATGACTATGACTACCTCGTCAAAAAGGTTCTATCCAGCTTATTGCTGCTCCGCCAAGGCGTAGCAGCAGGGGTATTTACGACACAGAGAATCCTAGTGTGGGGTCAGGACTATGTAACAGTTGGGTGCTATTTATTTTTTAAAAATTAGGTGCATAATAGGAATCCGCTTTTAATTAATCAAGAGTTACCTATCGATGATAAGTCTAAAGTAACCATTAGCAAAATTCGATAAGCATTTTTCTATTTGGGTGTACAGGGAAATGCTTTGCAGTCCTTGGTCCTGCTTTCGCGCTCGCGCAGTCTTCGTTCTCTCTCGAACTCCTTCATTCTCATAACGTAGTCCGCTTGTTCGCAGTTGAGGTAGTTGTGCTTTTCATGAGCACAGCGAAGCATGAATGGCATATTTTTGTATCGGCACACGTGATAGTCTAGTAGAAAGTGAGCGCAGAAGTCTCGGTGGGTGGGCGGTATCCGGGCAGATATCAGATGGTCCTCGCAAACCCACATCTGCCTTTGTCTCCTCTTAAACGAGAACCCGACGTTGGGATTGAATGTGGGATTGTCGTTCATTTTAAGATCCAGGTGCCGAGTATTAAAAGTCCCCATTATTTGACCCATGATGGATGGGGCTTTTGTTTTTCTAAATTATATCTAACGAATAATATAAGCTTTTATCTTCTCAATTATAATTAATTTTGATTATTTCTGGGAATTAAGATCTCGATTTGTTTTGACACAAGTCAGTAAAGTGTCACTGAATGTCACTAGTATCTTAAATCCTCATTGGTCACTACAGTACAAGTACGTAGGGGCTCCATATTCTATGATTAAGTCTAAGCTCGGTTCCCATATCTATGGTTGAGTCAATCTCATACGAGTTCTCTTCGTAGAGTCCTTTTCACGAAAGAAATCCCTTAGAGGTGGCGCTGTAGTCTTCGTACAAAGGAATTTTACCATTGTATCTTTTTAGTTCCGCCGATTTCCGCGGGACCCGTTTATAAATAGTTACTCTATGCGCGGGACTTCTTTCATGAAAAGGACTCTACCGTGTAGGTAGCGGTTCTTTAGTCTATTTTTTGTACAGTACCTACAGTGATGAATTTCGAACATGCGCCTAAAACAAAAGTGTCGAACGAAAGTCCATAAGGTTCGATACCTATTTTATTACAAAAATGTTTGTTTGTATGTAATCTCTGAACATGCTATAAAAATCACTTATATAAAGCTTCAATATACTTGACTAATAGGATAACTAATACAATATATTAAGGCTTTAATTAATTGTGATAAAAATAAAAATAAGTTCAGATCGAAATCTCAATATTTGTAAATCAAGTCTGAAGAATAAGTTTAACCCTTGTATTCTTAGTCGTTCATATGTTTTGACTCCACTATCACTGCTAACAAATTGGATTTGATTAAAAATATTGCTGTTTTTTTCTGCTAATATTCTAATATTCTTCTAAATGATGATAATATATACTTATTATGTTATCACCTTGTATAAAGATTAATTTGGAATTTGTCAGGAGTGGGCCAAGATGCTTTGGGTGTAAGCGAAATAAAGTCGGGATAAAGATAAGCCTTTGTCCCGTAGTGTGTGAAGTCGGGATGACGTTGCATGCAAAACTCACGATGTTGCCCGTATCGGGGTCATAGAACCTCTGCATCAGCTGCAGAATGGTGGACTTGCCGCAGCCTGACGACCCCACAAGCGCCACAGTCTTTCCCGCCTCCACCTTCAGCTCGATACCCCGGAGTACTTGCTGGTTTGGACGCGTCGGGTACGAGAACTCCAACTCTTTTATGCTGAAGTTTCCTGATGCCGCCTGGAATGGTAAGATGTCTCTTTACGTTCCGTATCTAACGGAAGATTGAATGCTGCTGAAGATAAACCAGACTTTTGACCTCGGCTGCGTAGCGAGCGAGTGCCCGTCTGAGATGCTAGTGGTGCGGGTTCGATTCCGCCTACGGGACAAATACATAGTCCTGACCCCACACTAGGATGCCCTGTGTCGTGGGTATCAGAAACTACGAGTAACAACTATGGTACCACAACACCCAGACCCGGAACAAATATTTGTAGATTATGCAAAAATTTGTCCCGCAGCAGGAATCGAACCCGCACCCCTTACGTCAACCCCACCCCTTACGGCAACTCGCCCACTATCCCACCGATGTCATCGAAAAAAGTTTAGCATAGGTCTGAACGTACTTAGTTGTGTTCCTCATTGTAGATGTATGGAATGTTCCCTCGAACCAAAATTTGAGTTTTTCTTACCCAGTCGTGTTTATCCTTCACTCTGGCCTCGGTCCTGACCCTCGGTTCCCTGTTGATTAGTGACAGTATCCTCGCCCCGCAAGCCTTTGCGGAGTTGAAGCTTGGAGCGTAGACTAGTGACTGACCCAGCATGTACGCTCCGTACATGACAGCTTCAGTAACACTTGAAAGAAAACGTAACTTTTTAATAATTCAAAGATGAATTTATTGGACCAAAAACATGCTCAATTTTTTTAGGCACACAAAACAGTGAAGTTTTACATGCTAATTTAAAAAAAAAATCCTAAACATGCGTAGACAGCATGCTCAAATAGAGCAGTATCAGCACAACAAAAGTTGCGAGCGAGCGAGCGCAGTTAGAGCAATCTTTATAAATGTGGCAGGGCAGGCAACGCTGCTCCAGGTGTTGCAGATGTCAATAGGCTTACCTTCAGGTGGGCCGTAAACTTTTTGTATAACATAAAACAATTAAAAAAAAAATGAACTGAATGAACAGGGATCGCTTCTGCCGATCCTCGAGCTCCCTTACTTGCATACTCGCACTATAATTATACTTATGGCATTTACGGGTAGTTAGATATGGAGGGGCCTATTCTTCAGTCGAGGCCAACACGGCCATGCAAACATACTTACAGAAGCACAATTTTGTATTCCAGTTCGCCAGTTGAGACCAAGACAGCTCCGTAGACGATAGCGCTGCAGTATGAGATGAACGGCACGTAGATACCCATGCCGAGGACCAGGCCACGCCATCGGCTCTTCTTTGTGACTGCCTTACAAGCGTCCACCAGGGCTGCTTGGAACTTATCCAGGAACAACTTTTCTACACCTTTGGAGCAACTTTGTGGTAAGTCACATGATAATCATTCCAGCCGTGGAAATTCCACTGCAGAACATAAGCCTCCCCCATAGATTTCCAGTGTGGCCGATTTTGTGCGGCCTGCACCCAACGGCTCCCAGCAATATTAGGTCGTGATATAAGTATAGTAGATGGATATTGAGGGGTGTCTGTCCTACGCTGTGCTGTCACAGAAATATTAATTAAATATCATAAATAGGCAGGTATATTTCTACCTACGGTTTTGTCTAGTCATCATTTGAATTAAAGGAAAATAAATAGATTCAGGCATGTTAAACATCCTATAGTCGCTTAAATCCTTGAAGATGTCTAATATAGCGGAGGCTCGGCTAAATATGACATTTGGCATATGCCCACATATCATACCTGAGATGTTGCAAGCCCATCGTCGCATAACCTGGATAGAGTCGCATTAAAAAAATAAAAATAAAGTGGCGTTTATAGCAGTGTTTCAGAGCTTTTGCAGGGCATCCGATAACAGTCGCTAACCATTGCGGAGGCCGTTCTTTAAATCCATCATCTTAGCAAGCCAATATAATCTAACGAAGCATGTAGCTAAATGAGAGTTGCGTAATTAATTACTTACCTAAACTCTGAACAGTCTTGATGCTGACGACAGCCTCAGTTGCAATAGAAGTAGCAGATTCCATAGCCGCTCGTTCATCGGATTGAGACTTCTGAGATATTATTCCTTCCAGCCAGATGCTGCCTACCATCTAAAACAACATTAGTGTTAAAAATTGCACTAGAAGCGATAATAAGATTATAGATACAAGGGGTACTTACAAGGGGTAGAAAGACCGCCGAAACCAGGGTTAGTTTCCAGTTATAGCTGATGGCCATGAAGAATCCGACTGCCACGGAACTGAAACCTTGCAGGATCAGACCGATCCTCAGGCCAGTCGCGCCTTGCACTTCTGCTGTATCTCCGCTAAGTCTCGCACAAACTGCACCAACTGTGTTACTCTCTTTATCGAAATATCCAATGTCCTGTGGAAAATTACATGCTTTTATCCCGCTGTGGATAAGGCTGACTAGGCAGAGCATGATGAAGTTTGTCAGTAAGCCTTCTTCATCTTCAACGTCACCTCCATCGTCACTTTGAGAAGGTAGAAGAACGTTCGTCGTGACACTCTTTGGGGGAGGCCTACGACTAGCAGTGGACATCTTCATACTGATGACGATAATAGGACCTTACCTGTCTGAGCAGAGCTGAGAAATACTGGTACCGAAGACGGGTTGTCATTTTGAGGCCAGCGCTTGTGAAAGTAGTGCTTTGCAGACACATAGAAATGCCGGCAATAGCTGCCACTACGACGAACAGACCCGAGTAAAGATCGGCTAGGTAGAGCATTTCGTTGTGGTCAGCTAACACGAAAATCTGAAAACAGAAAAGTTCTAAATAACCAAATTTTACTCTAAGCTAGAATGAAATTTAAATGCTACCGAAAAAATTCGCACCAGCCTAGAATCAGCAATGTGATACCAACTACGCCATGGAACGAATAACTCGAAGTATGATAACATGACGACCTCGATGGCGCGGTGTAGTGGGTGAGTGCCCGGCTGAGACGCAAGAGGTGCGGGTTCGATTCCTGCTGCGGGACAAATGTTAGCATGATCTGCAAATATTAGTTCCGGGTCTAGGTGTTGTGGTACATGGTGCTCGTAGTATCTGATACCTATGACACTGGGAATCCTAATGTGGGCTCAGGACTATGAATGTGACTGTTGGGTGTTATTCTTATTATTCTTATTCTTAACTCCACCTAAAGCACCGTTACAGATTAGCCCAATTATTCATAATCACTCCATTAATAAAAGTATGTCCGCCTGTTTGTTTTGTTAATGTTTGAAAAGGATGTAACGCTAAAAGAACTGGTTCAGTGCCATTACATAATAGTAGGCGTATGGTAATAACTTACTCCACTATAATGAATGTGGAAGGATTTAAGGGAAGAGGTAGAACAAAGAGAAGATGGATAGATTGTGTGAAAGACGACATGAATGAATACATGGCGGCTGATAGAGGGGAGTGAAAGAGAAAACATGTGCCGACCCCACAAGAAGTGGGATAAGGGTAGGGAGATGATGATAACTTACTCCACTCGTGTATCCGAAAAGCATAGCGAAAACTGGAAAGCAGGCACCTTGTATAAAAGCAGCAATGGATCCAACGGTTATATAGATCCATTCGGGAGAGTTCAGTTTGAGAAGATCCCAGTCACTGATTGGCTTAATCTCCTGAGAAAAAATAAATCTAATGATCTTCATGGTATGTACCGAGACATGAACGCAAAACGCAATCAATGTCAAAGACAAACAGGTGGGCCGTATGCTTGTTTGCCACCTCAATCGTAAAAAAAAAAGTCAGTTTATTTCTTTTTATACAAAAGGAAGTTGAAGTGGCAGTGGTCAGGCAATATCAATAACAGGCTCGCAGAACCGACAACCGTTGGGGAGTAAAGGTTATCGATTTTCGACCAATGTAATTAATGTAGAATGTGCAACTAATATAAATATAACTCATAATCTTGACTGATTTTAACTATGACTCTAATCTTGTATCTTAATTTAATTAATTTAAAATGACATTGTTTTTTAATTAAAAATTTATTTTTTATTTATTGTAGGTAATCCTACTATCTAAATAAAACATTTGCATGCTTGTGTAGCAAAGACATGTGCGCCCGCTTACTGCATAAGAACCGCGATTATATTGAACTACCATGTTTTAGCAAATAAACTGATTTCATTTCACCACGAACCGGACGACGCAGTTTTGGAAGGCTCCCACCCAATGTACCAACGACATTGTGACACTTGATATTTGAGTTTAAACTGATTACACACCAAACAGACGATTTTTTCGAAGAAAAATGTCCTATTTCCGAAATTCATAGAACAAACTGAATTGCCAATTGGGCTTAGAATAAGCCTCTTTCGGGATGGTACCTATACATTATTATGAATTACCTTTGTAAAGTATACTACTACTTTCTAATATTACTACTGCCTAGTAATATTAGAAATGCGAAAATTTGTGAGTAGGTTTGTGGTTCAATCACGCCGTAACGGCTCAGCCGATTTCTATGAAACTTGTTATATAGATAGAGTTCTTTACTTAGAATAGCATATAGGCTATTTTTTATCTAAGTAACACCGCAAGCGAAGCAGCGGGCGGAAGCTAGTAATATTATAAATCTATATGAAAAGAGATACTACAAATTCTATCCCCTCTATATGCTATCCCTCCCCTCACAGACAAAGTCGCGGACGTTTACATAATACATACTTCATCACCGTCTGTTTTATCCTCATCAGATTCGCAGTCCTCGTTGTAAACAAAGTTCGTGTAAGCTGCTGATACCACCGATGAGATTGATCCGCGAGGTGTCATCCAGTCCCGTGAATCTTTAAACAAATTAGATATATATTTTTATTGTGCCATGGTTGCCGAAAGTTATCCTTGAACAAATAAACAAAGATGTAACGCCAATTCGTCCAAGATCTTTATGATATCTTCGCTCGCTTCGCTCACTCGACCAATGACAGTAACTTTGTACCTACAGCTAAATACACAATAAATCCAGCTAATTACTTGCGCCCTGTTATTTTAAAAGCCGGTTTACAGTCGACTTTTGTTCTCAAAGGTTAGACAGTGAAAAACCTTAAGCCGAGCATCAACATTTTTGCGAACGGGAAACTGGTTTAGTGTAAGAAGGAAGAGTACGTAGCGCGAACATTTAAATAATTTACTAGTAAAATTAATACTTACAAACTTGCACGATGCATAAATTAAAATATTTAATTTAAATGTTACCCAAAATTTTCGAACTAACAGAAGCCGAACCCGCATCTTCACCTTGAATCGGCAATGCAAAACCAACTTCTTGATAAAAATATAGCAAGAGCGCCACCTCACTTTAAATTCAAGAATGGTTAATTATTAAAATTGACAACGCCATGTCCACCAAAAGTGGCGTCGTGTTTTCAGGCTGGCAATCTTGGCGTTGTCAGGTAAAAACATTACTGCGGATACAAACCCGTCCCTTTCATTACTGCTAATGAATCTATGACCTACGGAAAGCTTTATAGCTAACTAAAATAACCTCTCTTGGTGGAGTGGTGTCTGTGCAGTCTACGTGTGGATCGGCGTTTGATGTCAGTCTTTGGTGCCTGGAGCGTGGTGTGTCCTTCTTCATCTCCTTCTGCAGTCTCCTCTAGAACAGGCTCGATTTCTTCGGGCTCCTTGTTTTCATTGCCTCTTGTCACCAATTTGTGGTAAAAACCTTGAAATATAGACATTTTAGGTTTTTATTTCACATATTTTGTTGATAGAATAATCCCCTTTCGGCATAGTATTTATACGATCCCGAAAGGGGAGTATAAATGTTATACATTTTATTAGAAAGATCAGATAGTAGACTGGCTGCTATAAGTACCTTGGTTCTTCATGAGCTCGTCGTGGACTCCTTGTTCCACAATAGCCCCTTGATCCATACAGATGATTCGGTCTGCGTTAACTATCGTTGATAACCTACAATACAAAGTCACCGTCTTATTCATAATAGTCATAAAACCTAAAGCTAAAATGGCCGATAAATCTTTTGCAAATGTTATAATAATATATGTATTATAGCCTCGATAAAATGACAGGTTTTATGAATAACGCCGTACAATTTTTTTTAAAGACAGTACCTATGTCTTATGAGAAACTTGTAACTATGTGAGAAATAA
Source organism: Anticlea derivata (assembly GCA_947579855.1). Lineage (NCBI taxonomy): Eukaryota > Metazoa > Arthropoda > Insecta > Lepidoptera > Geometridae > Anticlea > Anticlea derivata. The sequence goes on from OX388257.1 coordinate 5,938,702, forward strand.
TAAAAGTTACTAATTCTTTGTCCTGTGATTTGTGAGCTATACTTGTGCTTTCAAGTCATGCAGGAAAACATCACGAGTCCCGTGATGTTTAGACTCTCTAAAATCAAATATATGACTCTAAGGCGCACTGTAATTATTTCACCACAATGGTTCTTTCACCAACGGTAATTGGCCAATTCACCGACATCTCAGAATCGAGACTCGGTAGGCGGGGGCTAACTCCACTCCCCCAGTGCTCTCCACTCAGTGAAGTTGAGCTTGTATAGTTACCTGTGCGAGACCATGATGGTGGTCCGTCCTTCGCTCGCGCGGTCCAAGGCGGCCTGCACTTGCCGCTCGGAGTGCGGGTCGAGGGCGGAGGTAGCCTCGTCCAGCAGCAACACAGCTGGTTCCCGCAATAGTGAGCGCGCTATCGCCACGCGTTGCTTCTGCCCGCCCGATAATGACGCACCACGCTCTCCTATCACAGTGTCGTAGCCCTACGCAACACAAACTCACACGTTCAATTACATTTTTCGGAATGATTTTTAAGCTGTTTGTTTTCTTACGACGAGTGAGCGCAGAGGGCGCTGCGGACACACGTTCAAGTTAGTTCATTAACCAGAACGAAGATCTCTCAAACAAACGCGAATCGGCGTTGAATGGTGTATGTTTATTTGTTAGAACATAACTTACGCACCGTCAAAATTTATAATAAGTAATATCAAAATTTATAATAAGTAATTTCAATATTTATAATAAGTAATTTCAAAATTTATAATAAGTAATATTCAAAATTTATAATAAGTAATAAAAACGTTTGAATCAATGCTCACGTGAAGACATAATATCTATTGTAAAATCGATATCATGGAGAAGCCACCGGCTCCTGAAACACAGTTTTTACTAGTTCGGGAGCCTATGGATTCATTTACTTGTCCAATATTTTATGTCAATAAATAGCTTTTTGTTTGTTTGTTTGTTTGATCTACATGAAATTTAGTAGATCAACAGGTTATATATATACTATGAAGAATTATTGGTAAGAATATGAGTTAAATCGGTCAAGCGGTTGCTAAGATACAGGGGTTCAAAAGAAGGTTTTTCAAAAAATTCTTTATATTTTTATTCTATCCTTATTAGTTTTGCGATACACCGAAAAAGTACCAAACATTTGAAAACGTGAGCTACCATTGGGTAAAGTTTCACTTACTTTAAAGTTTCTTGACTCATCAGAAAACTCACATGCGGCAGATGGGTGATGAAGTCATGTGCGTAAGCCATCTCAGCAACCCGCTGCACCTCCTCGCGCGTCGCTTCCGGGCAGCCGATCGCGATGTTCTCGTGGATCGTGCCTCGAAATAGTACCGGCTCCTGGCCCACCACACCTGCAATTTGACGCTATGTAGGTACGAGTAGCTTACAAATTACAATATTGTCTTGGGTTGCTTGTCGTGTGCCTAATTCTTTCTTGGGCATCCCGTATTAAGTCAGTAAGCAGGTGGTGGCCCTGAAAAGGGCCTATGACCATCGGTGAAAGAATCAGTGTAGCTCTTACAGACTCCTTTCGTGCATAGTAACAGTAGCTAACTATACCTACAGTCATAATTCATAAATCATACGTGAGCAAGTATTTCAACTAACATAATAAGTAGATATTATAAAATTAATAATTCAGAGTGGAATGAAGGATTCTTAAGTAGAATACTGGTATATAACAAAAGTACTCTGTGGTAGAATCCCGAATGAAACGTGGAGCGCTCACTACTAGACGACTGACAAACATTTTTTTTCAACACATTTTTTTTTATAAATTGCGATTATGATGTCGATCCGTGAACCAAGCAATTTGCCGCCTTTTTTTTTTTTTTAGGTGCCAATAACTCTCTATATAAGTACATACAATATTCTAGTAAATTCCAAAGAGGTTGAATCCAAGTTTTTTTTGTAAAATCATGTTCTAAATTCAAATCTCATTACTGCCCGCTGCTGTCTCAAACAGAGAAAAGAAAAGTGCTACTATGCGTTTTTTTTTTTTTTTTTTTTTTTTTTTTATACAACTGAGTTGGCAAACAAGCATACGGCCCACCTGTTGGTAAGCGGTTACCGTAGCCTATGAGCGCTTGCAATACCAGAGGCATCACGCACGCGTTCCCAACCCCCTCCCCCTAAAGAGCTCTGGCGTGCACTTTTTGGGGAACAAAATGTCGTTTTTAATAGCTCGGATGAAAATGTTACTCCGGGACAGACTACCAAAAGCAGCGCTCAGAGTTCCGAGTCCGTAATGTTTGTAAGTTACACACTTGTCGCCGTGAGACTTGAAAATAAATAGCTTACCGTTTTTGTATGGTTTCACGAAAAGCGCTCTTATAAAAAACGTCAAGCTGTTCTCGTTTCAAGTCTCACGATAGACTCGGACCTCTATTGTCACTCATTCATTTAGCGATCGTGCTATTGCGTGCTTCGTTGATGAATTAAGAAACAAGTACAAGAAACGCTTCAATATAATTGCTGACATAATGCACATCGTTACCTAAAGTAGATCGTAGCCATCCAAGGTTAAGGTTCTTTGTGTCTTTTCCGTCGAGTTTGACAGACCCGGCAGATGGGTCATACAGTCTCTGCAGCAACTGCAGAATGGTTGATTTCCCGCAACCAGAAGATCCCACCAGCGCCACGCATTCACCGGCATCGATGTGCAATGATAGCCCTTTTAGAATCTGAAAAGCCATATGAACCTCTGCAATTTCTAACTAGCTGTATAACTAGCTGTATTCTAGGTAAAGAACTCTATCAATTCCAAGTTTCATCGAAATTGTTGAGCCATTACGTTATTAAGATGGAGTAGGTTTGCCCAACAGCCATACCATCCTCTCAGCCAAGTCGGCCTTATGCACAAGAAAGACATGGTCACGTGCAGAGCTGACTGAGCCGCGGGTTTCATCACGAAGTTTTCCTTTACCGATCGGAGTACGTGTACATTTTTCGATTAGAAAATTCCTTTGGTGCACTGTATTCAACCTGCGAAAGATGGATTGAATGTCGAGGTACCTTCCAGGTCGTGGTAGACCGACAGGGCAAGTGATTAACTCAAGAACATTATGAACTTGGGCTTCTGCACTGGAGTTTGTTCAGACTTTGGAAATGATTTGTACCTTGGTGTCAGGTCTAGAGGGGTAGCTAAAGTGTACTTCGTCTAAGGTAATTTCTCCCTTGACCCTCCGCGGCGAGAGGCCTCCTTGGTTCATGCTGTCGATCTTGGGCTCCCGGTCCAGTAGACTGAAGATGCTGGAGGCGGCTGCGCGCGCGCTCGCAAACATCTCCGTGTGTGGAACGCATAGTGTGATAGACTGGGTCGCCATGTATGCGCTGAACAATATCTAAATGTAGAACAAATTATGTCAAGCAACATAGTGTTTTGGTTTGTGTGAGAGTTTTATTATAATTTAAATATATATCTATTATGTATATCAGTCTCTGGTACCCATAGTTCAGGGTATGCCTAGTTTGGGATCAGTTGACCGTGTGTGATATGTCCGGAATATTTATTTATTTTTCTCTTCATAACAAACGTACGAACCCCAAGAAATATTTCAAAAAAAAAAAAAAAATAATATGGTCCAGGCTGTCACGAGTTTTGCGCTTAGCAACACATTTACCGATTCGTTTTTATTTAATTATTATAGTACTCAGGATAAGTATATTGGCCAGCCCCATTTTCGATCCATCTTCTTGGACAGGGAAGTCTCGCCATAAAGGTTTATTTTTCATCTTCTAGGAACATAGTGGGAATATGAAGCATAAAAGCCAATTGTACAAGATCAAGAAATTTATAATTTTATTGCGCACTATATTTTATGAGTCAGCTGCTCAATAAGGCTCAATTGTCACCGAGTACTCGTTTCCATCTCTGCCAATGCGTTTATTGATAACAGACAGTCGGTGGAGCACACTGTGCTCGTTAAGTGCGTTTCATTGATAATGCATTGCACAACCTTTTCACAAGCTTAAAACTATTTTTTAAGATTTCGTTCATTTGTGACCAATTCTGTAAACTATACTTTACTACAATTATTTTTCTAGGTACAATTTAGGTAGTATTTATGATGAATTATTTAGAAGATCTCCCAATTTGTTAGTCCGTCCGTCACCGGGTACCAAAAATTGCTAAGTAAATTACGTACTAAAAATACTTAGGCAGTGTTTATTTTATTTAAATTTTATCCGCCAGTTTTTTCAGCAGGATTCGCTCTGATATGGTGCCTTACATTATCTACGGGTAAAAATATCTACTCACACTTAGAACAGCACCAAAAACATAACTTCTCTCATCGGTTTCCTTATAAAAGTCCCTCAAGACGAGGCGAGTGCCGTAGGTCAGGCCGATCGCGTTCAGTGAGTACGTGAGCACCCAGTTGAACCCGTTACCGAGGCCTGTGAAAAGGCCTCGCCTCCTTCCATAGCTCTCTGCTGGTTCAAGCAGCTTTCGGTATCTATAAATAAAGAACACATTGGCGATAAGATAAGTTACTATGCTAAAAATTTAAAATAGTTATATAAATAGGTACTATTATAAATAGTTACTATTATAAATATATACTATTATAAATAGTACTAGTAGTTAGTTACTATTGTAAATAGTTACTAATGAAAATTGTTAATATTGTAAATATTTACTATTTAAATAGTAACTTTAGTAAATAGTGTTAACGACCTCGGTGTAGTGGGCGAGTTCCTGTTTGGGGTGCAGGTTCGATTCCCGCTGCAGGGCAAAGGTTTGCAGATCATGCAAACCTTTGCCCTATTAATTATTTATAATATTTGCCAATATTTGTTTCGGGTCTGAGTGTTGTGGTACCATGGTACTCGTATTTTCTGACGTTCATACCTAATATACTTACTCCGTTATGCTATCAAACGATTATTACTCCACAGATATATTTGATACTAGCTTGTGCCCGCGGCTAAGCGTGGTACCTTGATAAAAGCAGCCTATATACTATTCTAGATAGGTAAATAATTATATCTATTCCAAGTTTCATCGAAGTTGGTGGAGCCGTAACGGCTTGATTGAACCACAAACATCCTTACAAACTTTCACATTTTTTTATATTACTAGGATATTATTTTTCCTCAAAGGCTACCAACCTTTCGGTTTCTTTATGTTCTCCGGCGAATGCCACTACTGTTTTCACTGACTTCAACACTTCCTCAGCTTGCTTGCCTGCTTGACTGTACGATTCCATTTCTCTGATAGACGACTTTGTTTGATACTGAAAATTATCAATTTTTGATGAGGTGATTCATCATACTATTATACTATTATTTTTATTTGTGTTGCCTGAAATAAATGACTTAATAATAATAATAATAATATAATCCGTGTTTATATATATATTTTACTATAATAGTTGTTTTGATATTCTTTTTTGATACTAGTACTTTTGTAGTAAAAAATGTATTTTTTATACTACCTGCTCGTCAATGGCATATTATGTGTCATGCAAACCTTTCCTAAAGTAAGTCATTACAGCCCTACGGTCTAGCCGGGTCATAATGTTGTACTGAATTTCATTTTTTCCCATGGGACATAATGTGATTTGAATTTGGAATGCAACCCATGTAGTCGTGCTTGATCGAGGTTGGTTTCAAAAATGTTTGAATGCAATGAGATTTTATTCTAATTAGGCTGTATGTTAAAATATTCTTTGCAATGCCTACAAATTAAAAAAAAGAAAAACATGAAAACTTTTTACGAAATTCATTTTCACCCGCGCACGAAGAAGGATTTATTCGAATGTCAAACTGACCACTACCGAATAGACTACAAAAAAAGAAAAAAAGGCGCCAAGCGCTCAAACTGCTGTGCTGTTATCTACACCGAAATTCAGTTTCGATTCAAATAAACTTCTCAAAAATATCAAGTGACGACGACAGTGATTTTGATTCGACTTCAGAATGCATACAATCTGAAGCCTCTGGTATAGTTGGAAACTTACTTCCAGAAAAATCATTTATTTCTACTTAACAGTCATTGTTTTCAATTGCCTCGCAGAATGTATAAAAAGTAGAGTATGCATCGCGGGCTTAAATGTGTATTTGTCTTGGGCGATCTTGAACCCCTCGTACTCAGGATTCTTGCCTTAACTCCCTCGCTCCGCTCAGGAGTTAACCATAGAATCCCTCGTTCTCGGGGTTCAATATAGCGCCCTTGACATAATACACTACTTTAAGCCCTTGTTGCATAATCTACTATTATAAATGATATTTTAATTAAATATACGTGAATAATAATAATAATACTATCCCGAAAACGACTTTTTCTATAAAAAATAGCAAATTTGCTCTTATTTACGGTACGTTATAAAAAGTTACTCTATGTTTGAACGTACGAGAAGTTTGAAATAACCCGTATATAAAAAGTTACTCTATGGACATAACTGCTAATTTCTGCATAGTGTTTTATTGATAGAAAAAGTCCAATTTCAAAAAGAGGTGATCAGGTGATTCATATTAGGTATCTTTAAGTTTATCTAGGTAGGTTTTACAGATACCTACTACGAAACACCTGACAATCAGATGTCGAGCAGTTGTTTGCTTGTCGTGTCCCTGATTCTGTCTTGGTCACCTTGTATCAGGTCAGTAAGCAGGTTGATGTATGGTGGCCATGAAAAGGGGCTGTGAAAGACCGTCGGTGAAAGAATCAGTGTAGTAAAAGTATTAAAGTGCCGAAATTATTTGTTCCGGGTGTGGGTGTTGTGGTATGGTAGGTGCGTACTCATAGTTTCTGATACCCACGAAGGAGAAGGAGGATCAGGGAATCCTAGCGTGGGGGGTGAGCTCTATGTAGGTATGAGTATGTGACTGTAAGGAGTTATTTATTTTTAATCTCTTTTTCCCCTCTAAACTCCAGTCTAGTCTAGTTCTAGTCGTTTATATGTTTCTCTCCACTCACACAGCAGCCTGACATTAATTCCATAGAAAATGATGTCAATTTATTCTGGAATTTCTCCTCTTAGTTTTACTCACGATCTATTTTCTAGAATTTTGTTAGCTCTTTTTCACCTCCTACGAGTCTCATTCTGGGAGTTACTCGACAACATAGACTACGCCTAAAGAGTTCGAAAAAAAAAGTATTCATTAACACTAGTTAATCGTATATCGTCGCAATAAATTGCGCAAGTCTGTTATACTATCAGTTACCTTCTTGAAAACAAGCTTAATCTTACGCAAATATGACTAGTTCTATATAATGACAATCAGGCAGATGTAATGATCATCATCTTTTATCTCCTTATCAGCTGTTATGTACCTACTTATATAAACATTAGTCATTTAAATTATTACCTGCTCTTTTGCAATGAACAACTTCCTACGTTGTAAACTCTTGAATCGCATTACATACAAGATCAAAAAGTGACGATGAAAATCCATTTATAAGCGTTTATTTTATAAAAAGTAGCCTATGTCCTTCTCAGAGTTAAAGTTGAACTAGTTTTGAACAACAGACAATTACAGTTTGTTTCAGTGATGAATGATGAATGTAGATTTAAATCGTGGAAGAATATAAAAATAGAATCCTTTCTTCCCCATACGTGCAAGTTGTGGAATGAGCTTCATTCTGAGGTTTTCCCACTAACCTACAGCATGAAGGGCTTCAAGAAAAATACAAAATGATTTATCCAGGATGCTCCTGATGTTGCAGATGTCAATAGGCGACGGTAACCGCTTACCATCGGTAGGGGCGGTAAGCCTGTTTGCCTCCGTATAACATAAAAAAAATATTCCTGAATTTATCATACTATAGTTTCGCAGTGTGTTCCAAACAACTAAATCTTTCTATTTGATGGTCAATGAATGATGGATGGTGAGGATTACTTACATTAGACATCGCGATGGAAGCGGCCAACGAGAACGGCATCACCGATAAACACGCAAGTGTCAACTCCCAGCCCAGGGGGAACGCGGTGCACAGGCACAGAATAGCGGTGCCCACCAGGTTGGCTACCACTGCGATCTTCTCTCCCATCCCTTCCTTCAGCTTCATCAAGTTCCTGTAATCACCATGTGTTTTGGGTTACTCTCATTAGTTCTACAGGACTGTGTACTGTGTACTAGTAAAGAACTGTTGAAACGAAAATTCACTCATAGTTTGGATGAGAGAATTTTCGAGGTCACAACTTAACAATTTCGCTTCATATAGAATGCTCAATATCACTTTTAGTAGCCATCTCCACGGCTACTTAAAGTGAAAAGAGGCCCCTCCATGTCACAAGAGACGACAAAGCGAAAAAATAGGGGATGGGCAGCAGCAACAAATGCGTTCACCAGTAAGCCCAGTGTGGTGAGTATGAGCAAATCCCCCGTGGTCATCGTTGGGTGCAGGCTGTACAAGGTCGGTCGCGCTAGAAATCTGTGGGGAAGGCCTAAGTTCAGCAGTGGATGTTCTACGGCTGAAATGATGATGATGATCACTTTTCGATGTCTAATTTCACCTTTAGAAGCATTCGTTTTTATTTTCTATTCATGAGTATCATAACAATGTGTAATAATTAGCGTGATGGGTCTCGTGATGTAATTTATCATGCCCTATACCTAGTGCTTATACTTTATCATGTTGTTATACGCCAATGCTGAGCAGAGCAGCTCATAAGTTTGAGCAGACACGCAGCTCAATTGAAGCAATTGTGATCTTTAATTTTTCATTGTTTCTATCAACATTGTAACTAGGTAGGTAGGTCCAATCAGTAGAACAGCCATTTATATTGGGCATACCTACCTACGCTTCCTGAAAATCATATTGTCATCAGATACTATCTCACTACTTACTTTATTCCCCTCTCCACAACTACAAGTACACCCCATTATGACGTAGTCAGAAGAAAACTAATTAGTATATTTCATTTGTTTTACATTCGAAAATATTGAAAGTTCTCTTCCTTGGTTAGCCTTTGTGACTTTGATGATTGGTGGCTCATTGATTGGTGGTATATGGGAATAGCGGGTTAGTCTAAGTTGTATTTTTAGTTCTACGGCAGAACAAAATTGACAGGAAACAAAATTTGCTGCTCCGTATGATATATTATTGGATTCGACGTAGCGGCTCCTCAATCTATGGTTTGAGCATTCTATGACAGTCATTTGCATGGAGGCTTCCTCGCAGGAAAATTTAGATGTAGACGGAGCGGCAACATGATGTAGAATTGCAGACAATCGAATATCTGAAGTCAACTAGATCCCCTTATTAGTGTCAAGGACAACGTGGTTGTGAAGTGAAACAAGTTCATTTTAGCGATTATAAATGCATAACTATTTTTTCCACTTCTAAAAGACCTTCAACTTCAAGTCCAATTTCCTGTTATAGGATGGTATGCCAAATGGTCAACTGTCTATGCCCAATTTCTTGATTGAATCACATTTCTTTGACAATTGCCTCATGCATGACATTGGCTAAATATCTCTCTCATCATCATCATAATTTCAGCCGTACGACGTCCACTACTGAACATGGCCTCCCCCACAGACAGAGCGAATTCCTCATGTGGGGGGATTTGCCCATACTCACCACGCTGGGCATGGAAATATCTCTAACCTTTAGTTAAATATGCCACGAGGCATATTTGACTAAACGTCAAATCACTAAATAACCGTTTTTAAGACACATCCAAGTGCAAATAAGTATTTTCAAGTTTATACCAATCCAATCCATTCAAACGCACAAATATTTGCAGCAGTGCTGGAAGTGTATTTTGATGAATTCAATTGAGTTATGTATTATCTATATCTATCGATAAATCTCACCCTGTTCTTTTCTAACATTAAACAAAAGAAAGAGGCCTACTACTATACTATACTATTTTTATCGAACCGAAAAAGTTATTAGTGAGTGAATATGCCTAGAGGCGTTGGGCAATTTTCGGGAGAAAACTCTTAAGTTAGCCTTTAATCAATCAATTGGGTCATTAGCAACTCTTGTGTAGAGCTGCGGGTGCAGGCCTCTAGCTGGCGCTATTTACCCTAGCTTCTTCGCTGAAAGCCAAGACTTCCAGGTCACGGGGATTTCACAGAGGCCTCCCTAGTATGAGGTTGTCCTTTAACAGCGCGGTAGGCAGATAAATAGACAGTTAACTACCTTATGTGCTGACATAAAGTCAATTTTGCGGTCACACGGCTAAGTTCAGAGTATTCTTCCAGAAACAGTTTGTATGAACCAAATGTAATTCTACTTACTCAGACATGCTTGAAGCCAGGTTGAACTCCGAGTCCGTATCGAACCAAGTCATGTCTTGGCGTAGCACAGCGTTCAGGAATAACATTCGGATCCGTGTTATCTACATGATATTTGACAATTAGGTTTAAGAGATAAAGTCACATTTTTTATCAGCATTCAACAGTTAGGGCTGAACTTTTCAAAAGAAAGCATAAACCAGACGGAGGCTGTAGGCGCGCTCTATACTTACAGGTACAGCAGTCAATAGTAAAACCGGCAGTGAAACCCAGAAGTGGGCATTTGATGTAAACCTTGGTTGCCAGCTGCTTGAAGCTGTCCAATAAAATCGTGGCTGATTCACGACGACGATTAACGATTCCGTAGATTTTAAAAGCTTAATACTGGCTGATCGGTATGTACTTTTACAGGTAAGTGTAAGTACATTGTAGTACAGTAAGTGCATATTAAATGTGTCCATGTTCGGCGCTAGGGTCACCTATGTTAAACAATTGTTTGCTTATTAAATCTATCTTGAAGCAATTGAAACATTTTTTGAGCTAAGCATTATTGAAGCCATGAAGCGCGGAGTCAACTAGTAGTAAGGCCATCAATAGAAACAATAAAATAGGATGCGTAAAATCACGCTCAATATTGTTCCACATCAAAGCAATTTGACAAATCAATCTATTGCTAGGCTTCATATTTGCGGATCGTTTTGTGGCAAAGTTTAGATGAAGGCTTGTTTTCGGCTCTGCTCGAGGCCGTATGATGTGGTGTGCGTCTCTTTGTAGGTACCTAGTTAGATAAGTAGTGCATATAGAAATAATAAACAGTTACCTATGTATCTATTTTTCTGTCTGTCCCGGCTTTAACAGCGTTGCCAGAGTTAGCCTTACAAACTTACTGTACTAGATATTCCTGAACGAAACTCAAAGGAGAATCGAAACTCCTTCATTATCAAGTTCCTTTCTAGACTACCTTGTTTTAATCAAAAAGGAGTTCACCTACCTGTCTTAGCGCACTCCAACTGATCAGTCCAACTGATAATATGTTGAACAATATTGATATGCCTATGCTCACGAACATGCCAATCGCCATGGCCTGGGCATCTTCCACCAGGGCCTTCATGTTCTCCTCATTGGATGCGTTGACACTAAGTATCAGAAAAATATAATGAGTTGAGGTGACAGATGGTAAGTCCTTAATCTTAAAATAAATTTTCCAATACAAAAGCATCTCTTGAAGGCTTATAAATTGTGCTAAGCCCATATTTACTAAACTCTATTGATGGAACTTGTGAAAATAGGCAGGCACAAGTAGGTCATAGGTAATTAGTAGGTACCTGGAGGAACTGCCCCCTGGATACGTCCTGCTGTGGCCTATGTGGAAGTCGTTGAACAGACTTCGCACGCAGGTGGGCCGCTGCAGATACAGTATGTGTCAATGGGGGTTTAGGGACCCGAGCCTAGCCCAATGTGACTGTGGTGCTTCAGTTCAGTCAATGCCACACTTGCTGGAGTGTCCCTTGTGCCCGAATACCTGCACGAGAGAGGACCTCAACGCGGCCACGGATTGGGCGATTGGGTGGCCGTCTAATACTCTAAATTAATATATAATGTGTGTGTGAAGTATCGAAAAGAAGAAGAAGTAGTAGGTACCTATGTATCTCTATTGAAATCTGTTTCAATTTAGGTATCGTTGAGACGAATCGAACAAATAAATAAATGAATAAATAAAATATATTCCGGAAATATTCACACGGTCAACTGATCCCAAACTAGGCATAGCCTGTACTATGGGTACCAGAGACTGATATACATAATAGATATAATATATATATATTTAACACCCAGATACAGAACAAACATCTGTGTTAGTCACAAATTGTCCCTGTAATAATGATTTTGTTCGATTCGTCCCAAGCAACGATAAATCGGCGATCGACCGCAGTTAATTGCTGAATGCTGTGTATGGAGAAAGATAAGAAACATCAACAAAGGTAGTTTATAGAGAGATAATAGGTAGGTACTAATCCAGTAGTGTTTTGCAAGGTAACAAAAAGTAGTTTTTCCTTACTTAAGTACCTAAACTGGTGCAGTTGTGGCCATAATGCCGGCTAAACACGGGATCTGGAGTGCTATTGCGTAAGCGAAATGGTAATGAAGTTTGCAATTTTAGCGACATCTGTTTATCAAACATGAAAAGGAAGAAACTAAGATCTTGAAGTTTTCCCTTGTCAAGTTTGGAACGTTTTGAATGTTGCTAAGATTATTGAAATTACCCTCAAAGTTACAAACATCATTGCCATTTCGCTTACATAATTGCACCACTGGACTGTCCATTCACATCCGTTCGGCCAAACTTCATCGTGTGTAGAGTGTAGATAGAAATCTCGAACTAAAGGCACGAAAGAATGGATGATCCACGGATTTTGTCCGCATAACGCGAAGAATAACTTACAGTCTCCTACCCCCTCCGAAAGCAGCAGTGAGCGGCAGATACGTGGACATTCGGTCTTGGTACTTGGTGCGTTCCACAAAGGATGTGGTGAGTTCGCCCACTTGTGCCAGGTTGTAGCACACTCCGAGGCCACTGAGCAGACCCAAGAACACGCCGAATATAGTGGCGACGAGCTCCAGGCATGTCCCATAACGGAACTACAATTATAACAAAACACGAATTGCAATCTTTGTGAGTAAGCCTGAAAATGAACACGTAAAACGAAATGTCGATTGTCCGTGTGTCAGACACCCACCCCAGTAGCTTAAGTAACTTTTATCAAGAATACGTTACTCGACGAATCCAACTTAGCTGGGCAGCGATCTGGCGTGCGTTCTAACTGCGCGACGTCTTCTCGTCGTCGTCCAGAACACCTCAGTGCCTCAAGACGAAAATCTTTGAACAATGTGTGTTACCAGTGATGGCATACAGCACAAAGACGTGGTCTCTTACTGTTAGCAGGCCCACACAGGCGCAGAGTTATGGAGCTATGTAGATAGGCTTGGTGTTTCTATACAAGAACGAATCAGACATGAGGTGATCTATAGAAAACAAAGCCAACGACATTAGGAGGAGGACCAGCAAGTCGAGGTAGCAGTGAGCGGAGCACATAGCTCGGAGAACCAACGTCTGTTGGAGCAGAGAGGTTCTTTTTTTGAAAATCTGTAAACCAGTAAGCACGGAAAAAAGGAAGCTTGTTTTTTGGGTATAAGGTGTATTATTTATGTACTTACAATCGCGAAGTATGATACTTTTGATTGGACCTCCTCAGTTTTTCTGAAATAAAAAAGATTATTTGTTGACACATTGTTACATCACATTAAACATGAGATTTATAAGCACTACCAAATTCTCACCACACACACACACTGGCTCGGATCACAAACTACATTATAAAGAGCATAGACTTACAACTAGCTACCAGAGATTTTATCGTATCCTCGGACCATTGGGAGCCGCTCCCTGCTTAGCCCTGCTACGCTCGGACTAATGGCTCGGACACGTGACTTATATCCTAACTTCATTGCCTCGGACCATTGGCTCAGACCTCCAAAATCTTTGACCAGTTGATACAACGCGTTTTTCGGTGATATTTTTTTTGTGGTGGCTAGTTCGATTTGTGGGTTCGATCCCGCTTAAGGTGATACACAAATAAAAATAAACTATCGAGTGGGCGGATTATAGCTTACTCGCCCCGCGTGCACCGCTGCAAAACTTCGCGCCCGGCGCGCTCGCCTCTGCCGCGATGTGCGTAATCGGACTTAGGTAGGTACTTCAACAGTCGCTTGACTTGCTTGACACAACACGTGACATCTTAGGGACATCATATTCCACAACTAACCCTCAATACCTGGTAGGTAGGTAGTAGATATTATACGTATGACTTTTGAATTTGATGTTTTATTAGTGGATTGGAGAGCACTGGAGGATAGATGGTGACTACCAAAAGGATCGTGGATCGGAAGGCGGGACTCCGCCTTCCGATCCACGGGTCGTGGGTTCGAAACCTGCCGTGCACCAATAGATTTTCCATTCGGAAAATTTATGTGCGCTATACTAGTGCTCTCAAGCGGTGAAGGAAAACATCGTAAAGAATGCCGGCATGTTCAATGGATGCACAGGATGACCAAAAAATAATCAGTGACACGACAAGAAGAAGTGGATTTCCTACCAGGTTATTATCACTTATGTTGATTGATTCAACTACTTGTTTAGCATCTTCTTACCTACATAATATATATCATCATCATCATCATCCGCCTGATGAAAGATAATAGATGGTGATAATATCTGATGCCATCGTATAGAGGGTGCTCCGATGAGTACGAGATAAATCCGTTTTCCTTCCCTCAACACCCTCCCCCCTCCTCATGCTTATCCCCGAATCGGGATCCTGCTATGGATACGGATACGATAAAAAAACATGAGTGCCATAAAAAAAAACTGTATAAATGTGCATACAAAAATGAAACGTGCATTCGATATGGGTGTTGGAATCCAAGATGGGGGATGCAAATTTCATATCAAAAAATAGATATGGCTATTGTTTTCGGGTAATATGGGGCACTGATTACGAAAATTACATCAATTTTGGAATCAGAGATGGCGGACGCAAATGTCATTTCAAAAAATGGATATTGGTATCGTTTTTGAGTAATTTGGGGGCGCTGATTACGAAAATGACATCAATTTAAGAATCAAAGATGGCGGACGCAAATGGCATTTCAAAAAATGGATATGGGTATCGTTTTTGCGGCTAATTTGGGGGCGCTTATTACGAAAAATACAAATTTTAAAATCATAGATGGCTGATCTATAAAGTCAATAATGGCAAAGCAACAGCAAAACATACACGCGAGCTGCGTGCAGTTTCAGCCGTACGACGTCCACTGCTGAACATGGCCTCCCCCACAGACAGAGCGAATTCCTTATCTTGAGGGGGATATGCCCATACTCACCACGCTGGGCCTGCGGGTAGGCGAGCGCAGCTAGAGCTATCGTTGTGGATGAGGGACGCTGCTGCCCATCCCCTAGCTTTTTTCCCTTGGTCACCTCTTACGACATCCGCGTATAGGTAGATATGGAGGGGCCTATTTTTCAGCCGGGGCCACCACGGCGCAATGTTTTCCTTCACCGCCTGAGAGCACTAGCATAGCGCACATAAATTTTCCAAATGGAAAATCGATTGGTGCACGGCAGGTTTCGAACCCAAGACCCGTGGATCGGAAGGCGGGACTACCATCCATCCACCAGTGCACTCCAATCCACTAATAAAGCATCAAATTCAAAAGTCACACTTATAATATCTACTACCTACCTACCAGGTTTTGAGGGTTAGTTGTGGACTATGATGTCCCTAAAATGTCACGTGTTGTGTCAAGCAAGTCAAGCGACTGTTGAAGTACCTACCTAAGTCCGATTACGCACATCGCGGCAGAGGCGAGCGCGCCGGGCGCGAAGTTTTGCAGCGGTGCGCGCGGGGCGAGTAAGCTATACTCCGCCCACTCGATAGTTTATTTTTATTCGTGTATCACCTTAAATATCCATTGACATCTTTGTGTTTCAGTGGAAAACAAAATCATTCCAGAGCGAAGCTCGGTTCCATAGATATGGAGCCCCTGCGCTCGGCTCACTTGGTTTTAATTTTTTGTCAATTTTGAGGTTCCAATTTCAAAACACATTATTCACAATCAGTAGTTTTTCGGGACACGTAGCATCCCCATCTCCCAGAAATAAAATTAATATGGGACCACCTCGAAAGTATTTCCTACACAACAGTAAAAACCATCAAAATCGGACCAGCCATTACGGAGTATTAACCTCCTTTTTTGAAGTCGGTTCATAATTCACAAAAAAGTCACAAATAATATTAAAAGTACAGTCTAACTGAAAGTTGCCTGCGCAAAAGATTTTTTATAAGAAACTAAAATCGCCTCTGTAGTCTGTCACATCTAAACGGCTAACTTTAGGTCCGCCAGACAGGATAACTTGGCAGGCCTAAAGTTAGCCGTTGACGCATAATGATGATCAGATGTTCAACAGCAACATATTAATAAATATCTCACATTGTTACTATCATGGTTCGATATAATACAACAGGTTTTTAATTACCTAAAAATATCGCTCGGTAAAGGTACAAGGCGAAATAAAATTAAAAAGAAACATAGTTTTCGCATAAGCAGGAAATTAACAAATCTCTTGTTATATAAGGACATACTTAAAAAAATCCATTCACCTATGTACTAACTCTCAAATCTATAGAATATCTAATGTTAAAATTAAATTAAATCACTCACTCTTTTTTCGATTTTTTGGTCCCCATATCGTCTAAGAGTTTTGTCGAACTTTAATGAAAAGCTTCGAGCCACCGAACTTAGAATACCGCTTACGGTACGCGGTGCTCGCGACGAGCGCCCGCAGCGTACGAGCAGCAGAGTGAACACTAAATTCAGCAGTCAGTACAGTGCCGAACGCAGACAGATCTTTGTGATGCCGAAACACGTGTAAACAATATTCACACTACATCGATATTTATACAATCGCAATTGTACGCTTTATCTTAATCAATGCAAATTACGGTATATACGAGTAAGTATATGATGTGCACACAGGAACTTTGTGCATACATATTATTGACAAAAGCTTTATTTATCAAACAAAGACCTTTCACATTAAGATATATCTCAATTTGATCCAGACAAGAGATTGAGAGTTAGCGAAAAATAGTGTTGCTTCTTTTTAAACCACTTTTTTCTTTTAAACCAATTACTTTCAGAAAAGGTTTATTGTAAAATGTCATGTAAGTATGAGTTGTATGTGCATTGTCTGCTGTTTGTCCACATTTGTAGTTCATAGAAAAAAAACCAGAGCGATCGACTTGAAATTGGGCACAAATGTGGAACAAAGTTTAAAGTTGCAGCGCCCTCACAGGGTCTATGTACTTACCCACTTATACTATCTAAACTGACTATGTGCATGAAACATTAATAAATGAAATGAAATGAATGAAAGTTGAATACTAGTTACTAGTGGTGGTGGAAATGAGATCTCACGATGTCTGGTAAAAAGATGGTGCTTCGATGATCGTTGAGGCACAATAATTAAGACCTTGAAGACTTTGGAAATCGCATCTTTAGCATGTTCTAACTAATGCCCCATCTTACTTGAACTACGAAGTCATTGAAACTTTACGAAATTTTAGCTTGGTTATATCTCAAAAATCATATGGCCTGTAGTAAAAATCTTTTTTATACCACCTGCTCGTCAATGGCATATTATGTGTCATGCAAACCTTTCCTAAAGTAAGTCATACAGCCCTACGGTCTAGCCGGGTCATAATATAGTACTGAATTTCATTGTTTCCCTTGGGACATAATGTGATTTGAATTTGGAATGCAACCCATGTAGTCGTGCTTGATCGACGTTGGTTTCAAAAATGTTTGGGTGCAATGAGATTTTATTCTAATTAGGCTGTATATTATCATTTTCTTTGCACTGCATACAAATTAAAAAAAAGAAAAATATGAAAACTTTTTACGAAATTCATTTTCACCCGCGCACGAAGAAGGGTTTATTCGAATGTCGAACTGACCACTACTGAATAGACTACATAAAAAGAAAAAAAGGCGCCAAGCGCTCAAACTGCTGTGCTGTTATCTACACCGAAATTCAGTTTCGATTCGAATAAATTTCTAAAAATGTCAAGTGACGACGACAGTGATTTTGATTCGACTCCAGAATGCATACAATCTGAAGCCTCTGGTATAGGTGGAAACTTACTTCCAGAAAAATCATTTCTTTCTACTTAACAGTTATTGTTTTCAATTGCCTCGCAGAAAGTATAAAAAGTAGAGTATGCATCGCGGGCTTAAATGTGTATTTGTCTTGGGCGATCTTGAGCCCCTCTCAGGATTCTTGCATCAACTCCCTCGCTCCGCTCTGGAGTTAACCATAGAATCCCTCGTTCTCGGGGTTCAATATAGCGCCCGGGACATAATATACTACTTTTAGCCCTTGTTGCATAATCTACTATTAGAATGTATCTACCTGGTAAACAAATCTCTTTCATACCAAGCCGTGTATGTTGCCTGCTTCTTCTAGGCTTGGTCGCGAGGAACAGGCATAGTTTCACCTAATTTTAAGGACGTTTCAAAGTGATTTTTATTGAACTAATCACCTTTTGATTTGATTTAATAACTATGTATAATAAATAATAATAATTAATCCAACTTTCATAACTTTATTTTTAAAATATACACTTATACATACTATATACATACTATAAAATATAAAATCAAATAATTAAACAAATAATTTTGGACATGCGGCAAGGTGCCAAGAGCACTGGCTGCATTCCCGCGTTGAATTGCCAAAGAAATTCTTTGTGCAAGGAATGAGCCAGCTCTCTTATCACCGGCGGCGTCGACCAAAGTTGGTATAATTTTTTTGAAGAGCTTTCTGGTACCTGGTCCCCATGGTCCAAAGGTTTCTACACCAAGCGGCGTAAATATGTAGTCACTGGAGAGGACTGAATATTTTCGCCGCTTGGCGTTCTCAGCTGCTTCCGCTGCAGCTCCCGCCTTGCGATGTCCCACTGAGGTGAGAGGGGGCCAACGTGTCTACACACGTGGCATCCCACACGAGGGCTCGCCCCCGCTCCCAGGGGACCAAGGTCATACCATCGGGCCTCTTGCCATCATCACGTGCCAAACCAACGGGTTCCAGTATACTGGGCACGTTTATGGTGGCAAGGGCACGCCTCACGATGTCATTTAGGGAGCCGTGGCGGAAAAACCTTCCTGCGCTTTTTGGGCAGGAGAGACCATGGGTACCGTACCTGTCGACGTCGCTGCCGCATGAACAGCGATGGGGCTCACAGATGGGTGCTCCCAATCTTAGCCCCAAAGCTACTCTAAAGGTTGTATATAATTAATTACATATAATTAATACTTCAGACATATTATATTATTACAAACAACTCACATTATTTATCAAACAAAATAACAACAGGCAACCTAACTAAGATTTAACTCATAACAATGATTTTAACTTGAACAGTTTAACCAACAGAGTTTAACCTAGGTATGACATTATAAAAAGAACTAAGTTCCTAGCACAACAAATACACAACCGATGCGTTCGAAAGCCAAGCGAAGAGTGTCCCCGCTCTTTTTTTTTCGAAGGGTTTATTTGCTGTGGGACTCTTAGGACCCCTGCCAGCTACACCGGGCTAGGCGAGCGCAGAGGGCGCTACTGCCGAAAAAATGTTAGGTTTTGGCAACGAGCGCAAGGGCACCACTTAGGTACGGACCTCGGCTTGGGCTGTTGCCAGAGGGAGGTTTTTTGAGGAGGCCATCACCCTGACGGGGTGGAAACGCAGGGACGGGACGGCGTCGTCGTCTACCCCGCCGGCGGGGTCGGTGTGATGTATTGAGTGTTTTTATGTGTCGGAGTTCGATGAAGGGATCGCCTGCGCGTTAGCGGAGGTGATCCCGTCATCTGGATCTTCAAGAACATGTCTTGGCCTACGGAGGAATTTCTCACCGTTAAGTACGATGGGGTAGTCTGGGACGTTTGAAACGAGCGGGTTCGGATGGTGAGGGGCCGAGTCATAATACCGCCTTGAGGCACGTTTCATGAACTGGGCTATGGTTTCGAGGTTGAGGTCTCGATGTAGGTCAACGTTACGAACGTACCATGGTGAACCAGTGGCTTTCCGCAAGAATTTATTTTGGATAATTTGAAGGGACTTTACGTGTTTGGAGTGAGCAAAAGCTACTGAGGCGTAAGTCATGACTGGTCTTATGCAAGCTTTGTAAAGCGTCAACTTATTTCTAAGAGACATTTTACTCTTCTTGCACAAGAGGGCATGGAGCCGGCTAAGATAAAACTTGGGGTTGTTGCCAACTTTCTTAGTGTGCTCGCGGAAGGATAGACGGCTGTCTAGGATGACCCCGAGGTAACGGGTAGACGGTACCCAAGGGATGGGTTCGCCGAAGAGGGTGATAGTTCTGAGGGGACTTTTGCTATTGGGCCTGGTTATGCCCGGGTGAAAGTACACTGCTGCACTTTTAGTCGGGTTGACCTCGATGCCCCATTTGCGAAACCAGTCGCCAAGATCGGAGAGGGCTTGCTGCAACCTTATACACACCCGATTGTGTCCCCGCTCTTTTTTTTTTCGAAGGGTTTATATGCTGTGGGTCTCTTACGACCACTGCCAGCTACACCGGGCTAGGCGAGCGCAGAGGGCGCTACTGCCGACAAAATGTTAGGTTTTGGCAACGAGCGCAAGGGCACCACTTAGGTACGGACCTCGGCTTGGGCTGTTGCCAGAGGGAGGTTTTTTGAGGAGGCCATCACCCTGAACGGGTGGAAACGCAGGGAAGTGTCCCCGCTCGGCGTCCGCTGCGTCTTTTATACCGCACCGCTCGGCACCGACAATCGGGTAGGAAAAGCATCTAAGAATATTTTATTAGGTAATATGTCTGAAGTTGGAACACTTTTAAAATAAAATTTTCACAAAATTTTCAAACTAGCTGGATTCGAACCTGATCTTTGAATGACGCTGGCGCCGAAAATCTTGGGCAAATGAAATATTTTTATCGGATAAACACCTTCAAATTGTAAATTTATAAATTTAACAATATTTATCGGACTATGCGCAAGCAAAGCTCCTGTGTTGTATTTTTAGTGGATCATGATTATCTTTTTGAATTTGGAACGTCTTTAAAAAGGTTGGTCTCGCTGAATGGGTAGATGCGACTTTGGTCTGTGATGTACATAGTTTGGCACATTATTATCCTAAATATAAAAAAAATATCTTACGATATGGATTTTATCAGACTTTGCCTAAGTGGCCCTGAAAAACTCAGCTTCATCTCACCCTGTCTAATATTAGATTTTAATGAATTGGATTTCCAATTTTGAAAATTCCAAGAAATTCACCTTTTGATGCATTTATATACACCACGAAGACGGAAGTAGCTGATGGCTTGGGCCACCGGCGCAGACCATTAAAAAACTAAGCAAGTGATACCTACCTAAGTGCTCTAGTAATGTACTCGTAGATAAATGAAGTGAGGTGTCATAGGTAGGTATATGAAAGAGTACATTCCAAAACAAATTTTATTTTTATACTAGACCATATGGTTTTTGGGATACAATGAAAATAAACAACGATCATCGAAGCACTAACGTTACCGGATATCGTGTGACCTCAGTTCTGGGCGAATCATTAGTCTAAGTATTATCAATTGAAAAACGCTTAGAATTTTTCCGCATGGTCTGGCGTTGCGAAGGACGTACCGCTTGATCTGGATCTTGCAGCTTTTGCGTTCAGCTCCAGGAAAACTTTCACCGAAGAGTTCATTGTCTCGAGCTAACGGATCATACTCGACGTTGGGGAAGTCATTCATTGTTCACACGGATGACGAACATGACCCGAGGCGTTTAAGCGCTGACTGGACGCGTTGGCAGCTTTGTGCATACTGCCGCTGACGAGGATTGAGGAAAACGGCTTATACAAGCGTGGCTTACGTAGTACAGGTCGGCTTGTTAGGTTCTGCTTATAAGATATACCTAGGGACTAATTTACCTTGTCTGACCCGCCAGGCACATGGACGCCGCCGCCGGCGCCGCGCCGGTAGTACCGCGAGTTATTTTTAAGCGACTTCAAAAAGGAGGAGGTTCTCAAGTCGGCTGTATATTTTTTTTATATTCTTTTTTATTTATTTTTTCTTGTGTGTATGTTACTCGATATCTCCGCCAATACAAAACCGATTTTGATAATTCTTTCGCTGGTGTATAGAGTATGATCCCGGGATGGTCCCATATTAATTTAATTCCTGAAAGATTGCTACTTGTCCCTTTGACCTTAGGGGTTGTGTGTCGGGAATTCCTTTCTGTGCACCCATACGTTACAACAGAAACATACCTTCTCTTAGGACTTTTGGTTAGGCTCTGCGTTGATTGTCAAAGAGAATAAAACCACCACGTTTTATTGTCTGTCAGTCAGTCAGTACCATATGAGTTATTATTTATGATGATTTTTTTTTATGTTCTTCCCTTTCGGGCTGGCTATGGCATCTAGGCCTTACCGCCAATTCTTTCGTGTATTTTTTTCTTGATAATTTGTTTAACTATCTTCATTTTCTTTCGTTGTTCATCGTCAAGTCACCGTCAAGTCAAGTCAAGTTCAGTTTTAGTAAGATACGATGGTGGCTATCTTACTAAAACCTCGCGGGACCTCTTGGCGCCAACTCGAAAAATGACGATACACGCAATCATTTCATTTCTCTTCACAGTTCTGTGCAGTTTACTCAAACAATATTACGCAAAACACCACCATAAAAACATAATATTATTCAATGTAACACTAGTTTGTAAAATAAATTGAGAGCACAACATCACTTTGCAAGTCATACTAACTTTGGTTTTTTGTTTTTGTAAAAAATATCTTATATTCATTTGAGTCATTAGTGGTCCTTCCAAGTTTTGAAAAACTGAATATCTATAGTCTTACTCCAGTGTCCGTCTGTCTGTCTGACGCCTGAATTTTGGATTAGTTAGATGTTATTAGGTAATTAGATGGTATATGATTGAAAGAATTTGCAGCGACTTCCTGCCGAAAAAAAATCTGATGTGGAGGAACAGCTATTCTCACTCAGACTGGACTGGACTACAAGGAGCTACCAGACTTCGCCGGCCTATCAGTAGAATTACATTTTCTGACTAATCTTCTACTTACTCTGTGTTGCGGCTAATATTTTCGCTTCTCCCTAGTCAAAATAGATAAATAGTATTAGTCTAGACTAGGCAAGCTATTACGTACCTACTAAGAAGACATTTTTTGTGTAGTGTGAAACTCGGAAGGCAATAAAGCGAAGGTTATTAATTAAAATCAATTTGTATGTTCGCATCATTCAAAATCTGTCGGTCGGTGCGTCACGTGGTTAAAATTGGGTCAAGGGGACAAACGATGAAAACGTCCTAGGTAAGTAAAATAGATACCTACCCACAGTATCTATGTATTTTAAACAAAACTTAAAACTTTTTAATTCACATAAAATTAGAATTAGAATTATTTATTTCAGTTAAAACAGCAAGCTTACAGTATATACCAAAGTGCCTACTGTCTAAAATTAAAACTTAAAAATACTCTTAGCGAATTAAATATTATACAAATTTTATCATTAAAGATGTCGACATGTTGGACCTCGTATACATAGGCATTTAAAAGAGTGAGAGCTCTTAGCGTTGGCGCATTATGAGCGTGACGAGTTCGCGGTGTGTGGCAGGCGAACAGAAAAGGACATTATCAGACACTATAATATAAAGCATGACAAATTAAGCAATAATAATTCTAGGAATTAACACTCTTACGACAACAAGTAGAAAACAGAGTTCAGATCACCAAACCACAGGCGGTGTGCCCAAAAGGACGTTACCTCGTTCGATCGCTATACTGGTACTTTGATCATTGGCCTCATCTACCAGCTTCTTAAATAAATAAAAGCCTTTATTTCCCTCTAGTTACATAGATTACGAATTCATTTTAAATACTATTAGATCATTAATTATTCACAAAATATTAACCAACTTAAATGTACACGGCCCACGACGAATTCGAGTTCGAATTACATATCAGTTTTAAGAGCAATAGTCAATGGTATTCAGCTCATTTATGTTGAATCCCATCAGGCGCTATGGCACTAGTACATTTCGTACGCTGTTTTTCCTGGATTCCTGACAAATACCGTTTTTGTAATCTAGCTATGATCACGATTGGATCATGATTGTTAACCTCACTGAGCTGAAGAAGAATAATTCCATTTTACGACCGTCATTATTGGCGATCACCATTAGGAGGGCTGAGTTATGATGGTGAAACTTTTCACCAAAATCGGCCGCCGAGCTGACGACATATTTCCAAACATATTGGTTTGTTTTTAAAATACAAAATAGGCTAACGTTAGACCACAATCTCACCTGATTTTAAGTGACAATGTGGTCTACGGTGTAGCACGTTTGCCTAGAAGAAACCTATTCACTCTACTCTTGAAGACACCCAAATTATAGGTATTCGGAAAAACAGACGACGGCAAAGAGTTCCACTCTTTGGCAGTCCGCATTATAAAGGAAAAAAATCTGTAAGTACCTATATGCAAATATAAATAAATAAAACATTACTCACGAAAAAAGTGGATAGTTGCTTTGTACAAATTTTGATCTAAATAGATCTCTGGAAATAAGAAAAAAATAACTGTCATATTTGGGATAGTGCAGCAGTAACCTAGGAGCGCGTTCTGATTTATGTCGTACCTACTTATACATTTTTTTTATACCAATTTCGCTGGTTTATTTATATAGAATTATCACGGGGTCCCGCATAATTAATTAATAATTATAATCCTACTTGCCACTTCTCAGCTCTTGAAACCACAACTGAAACGCTTTGTAAACCATTTTTTATATAATGTTGTGCTTTGTAAACCATTTTCATCCCGAATGAGCAACATGACGATGATGTGAGTTTGCGTTGAAACGTCAATTACATTATTTAATAGGTGCTATAGTATTAGATGGAGTCAATAGGATAGGAGTTTTATCCTATTGACTCCATCAATCTGTCTGGTGTTTTAAAGAACCTAGGTATATGAATAGGAAATCATTTTTGATAGGGCTTTCTCAAACAACAAAAGTCCTTTCTCAAACTTGAAGTCGGTTTTTTTTGTTTTTTAAACGTAATTATGTGTTTTGTAGCACTTATATGTATGACGTCAGAGTCATAAATCGAATTTAGTGACCATATATTTGGGGATTCGCTTGCCAATGTAAAATGGCAGGTACTTATTAGCCTGCTTACTTATTATAAGCAACACACTTGCGGTGCGACTTTGCTGTACAATAAGTAGGTACGTTTGTATGGAAAGGCATTGGACTACGTGTTCACCTAAACCACGCACAAACCTTCTGTGGGCACGCACTAAATACTTTCAGCACACTGGTTCTTTCTAGCAACGGAAGGGCCGGAACTCTCAGGTCGCTGTGCAAAAGTTTCTCTACTTATCTAAACATTTAATTTTCAGGAAAAAACGTTTAGATGAGGGTTAAATATCTTTTAGCGACGGTAAACCAGGCTTTTCAATAACAGGTAGGAGATCAAAAGATAAGTAAATTTAACTTCGGAGGGATGGAGTGAAGAAATTGAAGCGAAAGAAGATTCAAAGTGATCCTGGAGATAGATTCTGTTGAGATACCTAGTTACAAAACTAAGTGCTCCTACAAATAACCAGGCCCCCAATATTCAATGGCTATTCAATATCTACTAATTCAATGGCTTCAAAATGACAATGGTTCAATGGCAAAATTGCCACTTTTGACACTTTTGGTATTCTGCTATCACAGTCGTATTTCAATGGTAGTCATTGTGGAACCAATGGACCAATGAAATCAAAGAAACGAAGGTGGCGACAATCGTAACTGAATTATACATACATACATACATACATAAAATCACGCCTGTTTCCCAGAGGGGTAGGCAGAGACCACGGTTTTCCACTTGCTACGATCCTGACATACCTCTTTTGCTTCATTCACTCTCATCACATTCCTCATACATGCTCGTCGGTTTAGGGTACTCATGACCTGGCCTTTTTCCAAAACGTCACCGATTTGGTCACTAAACGTACGCCTAGGTCTTCCCCTTCCAACGGTCCCATTCACACTCGCCTTGTACACCTGTTTCGTCAATCTTCTTTCGTTCATTCTCTCTACATGACCAAACCATCTCAGCATACCTTTCTCAATCCTCATCACTACGTCTTCTTTCACCCCACAACGCTCTCTTATCACACTGTTCCTCACTCTATCTTTCAAAGTTACTCCACACATACTTCGCAAAGCTCTCATTTCCACTGCATTTATCCTACTTTGATTCTTTTTCTGCCATACCCAACTTTCACTTCCAAACATTAGTGTCGGCACTAACACTCCTCCATGCACAGCCAGTCGTGCCTTTTTGGACACTTTCCGACTGCTCATAAAGGCATGTAATGCCCCATTCACTTGATTTCCAGCATTCACTCTCCTTTCAATATCACTCTCATGCTTCCCATCTCTTGTAAACAAAGTCCCCAGGTATACAAACTCATTCACTTGTTCAACTCTTTCTCCACCAATCAGAATATTACAAACTGTCACGCATTCATCTCTTTCAAAAACCATTACTTTCGTCTTATTTACATTAACTTTCATTCCTTTTCTTTCGAAAGATTCATGCATAATTGTTACCATCTCCTGTAACTCCTCCGCCGATGATGCAAGTATAACCTGGTCATCAGCATAGAGGAGACACTTGACGAGTAACTCGTTCATTCTTAATCCACATTCAGTATCTTTCAAATCTTGCAAACAACTGTCCATGAATAGATTAAACAACCATGGTGACGCTACGCATCCCTGTCTAACACCTTTTTCGATGCTAAACCATTCAGTGTATGACCCATGTATCCTTACGCAAGCACTGGAATCCTCATAGAGAGATTTCAGAGCTCGAACAAGGTTGCTGCTTACTCCATACAACGACAGTACCGACCAAAGTTCATTCCTCATCACTTTGTCATAGGCCTTTTCCAAATCCACGAATATGCAATAGACCTTTTGACCCGTGGCCAAAAATTTCTCGGCTATGCATCGCAAGGAAAAGACCTGATCCGTACATCCCATTCCCTTTCGAAATCCCGCTTGAGCGTCCCATATTTTCTCATCGGTTTCTTTCACAACTCTTTCAATCAACACTTTCGCATACAGCTTGCCGACGATGCTGAGTAGGCTGAATTATAATGGTGCGATTATTATCATGCGATTATCATTTTCAAGTCATTGAATTAGTAGAATTGGGGGCCAGTTATAATGGCTATAATTTTATTTCTCACTATGCATGCTTGTGTCCATGATTATTTCTTGGTCATCGTGGTGACCAGGTTGAGGTATGGTGTCCCTGAAAAGTGCCTATGACCGTCAGTGAAAGAATCAGTTACTATGAATATTATTATAGACGTATGTACTCACCGCGGTATAGGTATATATAGGATCTGTGGTGCGTGTGGGTGTGTGTTCGCCGTTCAAAGCCCTTTACTTTCTTAACAAAATAATATTACCTAGAGCTAAAAATCCTCAGACTACTGATATGTATGTATAGGTTGTTAGGTACCCGTAATGTGTGTGCTAAACGAAGAAAAACCACAAGTAGAGTGAAAGCGGACACGCAAACAGACGACCCTACGTGATAACACGACTGCTTATGTGTGCTCGTGTGTACCTTCGCGGGACTACTTTCGACCTCGACTCGAACGCACTTTTGTTTATTCCTGAAAATGCTATTTTAACCGACTGCGCAGGAGGCTAGTAAGTTCAATAGCATTTTCCACGCTATCGGGGTTCGCCGAAGGTTCATTGTGTATCTTTGTCTATCGTGTAATAATCAATTATATGTCTAAAGATGCACGGTAGCCTTTGCGAAATCCTGATAATGTGGGCCCAGAATCTCTTTCGGTGAAGGGCGTCTATGCAACCAAAAACCAAAGCAAAGCATTAGTTAGTCGCGAATATCGATTATTCCACGTTCTTGGGGAGTAAAACGGACCATGTTTATTTTAGTGAGTTTTACATTTGTTTACTACTTAACTTACACAGCTATATAGTAAAGTAAATATACCTACCCATAATGTTTGTTGCGTTAAACTAGAAACTTATATTTTTTACAGAAGTTGTAGGCCATTGACAATAGTTATCAATATCAATTTAACTTGATACCTCAAGTCGTTTCTGAGAAATAGGGCATTGACACAAATAGACAAACAGACAGACGGACAGCAAAATGATCCTATAAGGGTTCCGTCTTTCATTCCGATGGGCATTCCAAGAGAACGACAGGAGCATTTGCATTAATCTTGTGATCGAGTTCGTAGTTTTTAATAGTTTTAGTCGAGTTTTCCTTAGTAGAGCCTGTGGTAGAACCTTCCAAACCCGTCCGCTGATTACAACTGATAGTTTGGACTGGAAAGTGATAGATATTGTGCCCGCTGCGTGCTTTATAGCTCGTATCTGGTTTTATCTTACAACCATCGAGCAGGGCTAGATTCAATAACTTAATTAAGTAAATAAGGTATTATGTACCTAGACTAGATACGAACATTTCCTGAATCGATTTTAACAAAACTCTGTGTTTCTTGGTTTGATATCATACGATTGGTGGTTACATTGCCCTATAAGGATTAGTGAACATCTTTTTCGAGCAGTGCCCTATTACTCGTATGAAGGTACTCTTTTACAAAGACATCTTGAACTATCCGAATTTTCAGTGCTCTGTATTCATTTATTTTACGATATAATATGAAAACATAACTATGTAGACGCTTGACTTTGTTCACGTTTTATACAGGGTTTTTTTTTAATCGAGCCGTAACTCTTTTCATCACTTTTCGTTTACTCTCACCGTCTTCGATTTCGCCTAAGTGGCCATGAAAAAAAACTCACCCCGTATAGTACGTATTTTGTTATACTTACGTAATTAAAAATAAGTTATCACTTCCTCCAGCAACATACTCGTAGGTAAGTTACCAGTAATGAGTTGGCCTTACAAAATCGGCGCACCGCTTTCCCGCAATTATTCGGGGAACGGACACTAGCCCTCGTTATCAGTAGCGCAAGAGCCTAATCACTTTCGTTGCAACCCCGTGAAGGAGGTCGGCCGGCGAGCTATCAGGCACGCAGTGAGTCGCGCGCAGTGGGTGCGCGCAGGCGTCCGCCATGTCCGCCGGCCCCGGCCGCTTCCCCGCCCCTTCGCGCCGCGCTTCACTCTGACCGCCGCGCCAGCCCAGCCCAGCCAGCGCCTCGCCGGGCATGGAGCCCTGCTGCACCCTCGCACCTGCCGAGGACCTCGTGGGCGACCAGGTACCAACACACCTAGCACCGCAGACGCCGCGGCCGGCGCCCGCACTCTGTCGAGGTGTCGACCACCGATCGTGTGTCCCGAACCTAATCGCTAGTGAATTTCGCGCTCCTAACGGTGTGCCGACGGAATGTGTCAAACTGAATATGATCCAGATATATACGACCCGGTTTGTAGAATATAAAAAATAGTGCAATCCATTTCACTGTTTCCATATTCTTACTTATTTTTGTGTTTTATCAATTTCTTTGATTATTTGCTCATGCGGTTCTTACGTGGTTATCGTGATAATAGTTCAATAGTTCAATAGTTCAAGGATCATCCAACAACATTCTTTCAGCGTGAAAATTTCATCGCGTGCCGGCGGTATTGTTTACTACCTACATACTTGAATTAATGCAAAATTGGTCACAATAAAAAAATAATCTACCGAAGTATTCGCGCATAAATACCCAAGATACAATTATATCTTTACGTACCTAAGTAATTAAGTTTCTGTTGTGTGTTTTACACAAAAAATAAACACTTAAATATCTTATTATATATATTTAATTTTAAATATATCAAAACAAAATATCATAATTGAGTGCAAAATAGTGCTACTAATTGTATTCAAATATTTTCGTTCGATTAATGGCAACTATTTAACAATAACTGCATAATAGACATTTCATTAAACTAAAAATTCTTGCCAATAAAATATAGGTAAAAATAAAAACAGAAAAAATAGCAAAAAAATATAGGTAAAAATAGGGATTCGAATTCTTTTCAATATAGGTACTTGAAACATATTGCTAATTTATTCGTATTTAATTAAAATTGTTTTATAATTATCACTCGAAATAAAGTTTACATACAGAAGACATAAACGCGCCCGCGCCGTCGCATTTCCGTCGGGAAATTATTTCCGCAAAGTATATCTACCTACATATTCATAATGATTTTACAATTTAATTAAATTTCACTATTTCTTAAAGAATTTAATAAATAGGCTAATGTAGTTCGCACCCCACTGGATCTGAACATATTACCTTTACTCTTAGCTATAGGTAGGTATTTAAAATACTTTCAATTACCTGCTTCAAATATTTGATTAGCTACGCTTAGGTCACATAAAAGGACATTATCATTAATTACAAAGATATTATTGCTAAGTTAAGTAATGTAATTGGGAGATAAACCGTATTATTTAAGGTTAAATAAATAATAAATAAATTAGTTTATAATTATAAACAAGTTAATCTTGATGTGTAGGTGCTTATCTACAAAATTTACAAAAAATATCATAATGATATTTGATATAATACGAAGGTGTACCTACATCAAAAAACTACATCCAAGAAATAATAACCACAGATCATTGCAAAAAATGTACATACCTATTTGTTTCAGTGAATGATATTTATTTTATTATGAATGTTTTTATGAATATGACTCCCTAACTTCAATTTGGGACTCTAGGTGCGGCTGTTTATCGTATAATGGGTCCAATTAATTGCTTACCATTAAAAGTTTTACGCTTACATAAATCACCATAGATATGAATTAACAGTACCATAACAACGTAAATATATAAATCTATAGTTAACGAGGAATAAGAAATATATATACAGTATACACGCAATATACAGTGCTCTCTAACCGTGAAAGAAAACATCGTGAGGAAACCGGCGGTATGTCTTAGAACCTAAATATTCGAAAACATGTGTACAAAAAGAGCCTCTTAGAAGCGCACTATAAGCCCCTTCGTCCACGGCGCGACTCAAAAGGAACGCGACTGAAACTGCAGTCACTTATGAGTAGCCTGACTGCGATAGCACTAGTATTTCAATGCGCGTCCGTCCACGGCGCTACTCAAAAGGAACGCGTTTGTAACTAGTCACCTAGCGACTCGACATGCTGGTCGCCAGGCGACTGGTTTCGAGAAACTGTTGAAAAATGAATGAATAAAAAGTAATTTTAAGTGATTCTGACGTCTATGTGACTGGAGAAGTAATAATTCCATGTCATCAATCGAATTATCACTAGTCATGTTAATTATTTTCGTTTTCAAAACTTTGTTTACATAAAATCATGTACTGAGTGACCGAGTTTCAGGAAATTCCAATAGCGTCGTGGACGAGTCAGAGTTTCCAATCAGTCCGCAACTCTAGTTTCTAATGAGTTCCGTCACTTTTGCGTAGCGTCATGGACGAAGGGGCTTACCCTTTCACTACACCTTATTCTTTCACCGACGGTCATAGGCTCCTTTCAGGGCCATCATACCTCAACCTGTTCGATGGCCTAATACAGGATGACCAAGGAAGAATCAGTGCAAGCAAGTTAGCATTATTTACTAGTGAAAACTATCGCCGCTTCGTTCGCTTTATTATCATATAACAAAACCCCCCCTTGCACCTCATAGTACCTACCTGTAGTTTCTTAGTGCGTCCCTTTACAACACCAAGGAGCTCCCTCCGCGTACTCCGAGGACTTCAGGTATTAGCTGTGTAAGCCAAATAATAATTTAATAAACCTACTAGCTCCACCAGCGTCTCTGATTGTGTAGTACGCGAATAAAATGTACCCTGTCCTATTCTAGGACCTAGCTAAGAAGTTACTACTAGTATATACTATTGGAAGCCCTGCAATTTCGTTCCCATTATGATATTTTGCATAGAAACATTACAAACTAGCGATCGATGCTGCGCTGCTATCCACAGCAGGAAGCTATCCTCCAAATATCATACTCCTAGGACTTCTGGTTTAGGCTGTGCGTTGATTATTAGTCAGTCAGAATCGTAAAGTTTAATATAGGTATATTGATGTACACCATATATGTAGAATCAACAGCTTCTACGAAACTGTAATAAAAAACTTTCAATTCAATTAAAAGTTGATTCATTTCATTTATTTTATCTGATCCTTATGGTAATACCCTTTGAAACTTTTAGAAGCTGGTACCTACTTACCTAAGCTACGCTTGTTCTTCGCGACCAAACCTCGAAAAATCGTAAAATAAACTCGGCTCGGCGCCTATTATTTTTTCGAAATTGAGTTTCACAAAATTGAATGCAGAGCTTCACTCTGGTGCCGATCGAACAAGGTAGGGCTCAGAAAAGAAAAATAATCAGTTCATGAACTACTGTTCAACAATCTACCTGTTGATTACCTGATTATGAATTCTATTTTTTTTTTCGTTTGTTTCGCACAATTTTGGCAAACATGGAGTTTCAGATGTTCTATCTCTGCAGGAGGCCTAAGAACCCTAGAAAACGTTTATATACGGATCAGTATAAATAAAATACATTTGTGTGTAAAATGAGCGCATTTGGACGATAGTTTTAGGGATATGTAGAATATTCGGATTTCTATCACGATTGCGATCGCCATTCTTCAACATATAAAATTGAAATTTCTCGTAATCCAAATGCAGTTTTTGTTGGGCAACCGTTGTAAGTTACTCATAGGTAGGTACTAAGCCTGCAGGTGGAGTCGATAACGGTTGCTATATAACGTTTACGTAAAATCTAAATAGTAAAGTATCAAATAAACGACAGACCATACAGTTATGATGTTTTATTGTCTACCATACAGACGACGGCTCTGAATCGCATTAGCATATCGGTTCACTCATTCTTTTTATTTTAAGTAGGTTTAGACGAAAATGTATAGTTGTAGGTATCTATAATAAATTTTGAATATGATTGGCTGTTCCCAGTTTCAAATCTTATTTATTGTTTTAGAGATTGCAATTTTTATCATAAAGAAATAAAGCCAATAGCATAAGCGGCGGGCGGCGTGGTGCATTCATAAATATTATTAAAGTGTTTGTGCACTACACTTTATTTATCATTCTAAATGAACTGAACGATTATTTACGAAACTAACCTTCCTTAATGGTAACGCGTGGTTCCTACTTAAAAAGTAGCCTATATACTATTCTAGGTAAAGAACTTTATCTACTCCAAGTTTCAACGAAATCGGTTGAGCCGTCACGGATCAGTTGCTGGAGGCCGTTGGGTGCAAGCCGACAAAATCGGTCGCTCTGGAAATCTATGGGGGAGTTAGATCACCAGTGGACGTCCTGTGTTTAAAATTATGATGATGATGATGATTAAGTGGATATGGACCTTGACTCACAAGACCCTTTGTCTTGTGAGTGATATCAATCGATAGACAGGCACGAGTTACGCACTAGCTTAAGTTGTGCCAGATGCCTGCGGCGCGTGTTGCGTCGAGCATACTTCCCCAGGGCTCTCCAAGTCTCAACTAACGTGGTGAATTTGTCTGATTGCAGATTGTCCCTGGCGGCGGCCGCTGGGGAGCTCCACACGCCGCCGGGCTCCTGGACTCCTGGTTTCAGATGCAGGTCAGTCTAGAAACTAAGGAGAATATTCATTTACAAAGAATATAACGACACCGCCGAGTCTCGACGTGTGCATTTTCAAATTTCTGTCATTGCGTCGTTATTGTAGGTCGAAATACGCACTCCTTTGAAACCGACGCCAAAGGCATTTAAAAAAATGCGATTAGTGTAGTTCGGCACAATACATGTTTTTCTCTTCCTCTCATGTCTAAAAGCCAATATCCATACATCCGAAAAGAAATGAGTTGTTTTGTTTTTTGGTGCAGGCAGTAGTTTTGTGATAACGATTAAGACTGAAGTTAATCATATTTTAAGTGCACGTAATTCAACTTGAATAAAGTGAGCTATCGCCACGGCTGACTGGATACAAAATTGTATAAAAGCCCAAATAATGGACAGATTAGAGCAATTTACACGGTACATAAGTTGTGGAGACACTATTGTCGGGGCGCACGGACCGTGGCATGTATGGGAATCGGTGATAATGGATAAGGGGAGGTAATAAGTGTATGATGATATGATGATTTTTGAAGCGCAGTGGGTCAGAAATAAATAATAAATAAATATTACGGACATATAACACACGGTCAACTGATCCCAAACTAGGCATAGCCTGTACTATGGTTACCAGAGACTGATATACATACCTAATAGATAAATATTTAACACCCAGACACAGAACAAATATCTGTGTTTATTAGAAAAACTATCATATGAACGAATTTAGGGATCGTTCCCGCAGAAACTCATTTTATGCTTGCTACAATAAACTGATACGTACCTAATTGTATTTTTGGTTTTTATTGAAAACATCCCAGTAGTTTTACTAGAAACTTGTGGGACTCAGTTATATGGTCAGATTTGGGGCTGTAAAAGGAATAGGATCGGGATGAAAATGTCATCTCATTCATTCCTATAGCGGCATTCCGCAAGTATTCGTTTACGTACTATCATCATCATGAGCATGTCAGCCGTAGGACGTCCACTGCTGAACCGTGAACGTAGACCTCCCCCAATGATTACCAGCGCGACCGACCTTGTACGGCCTGCGCCCAAACTATCATTTATAGGGATTTGCCCATATTCGCCACGCTGGGCATGCTGTGTGGCGAGCGCAGTTATAGCTATTGTTGTTCATACGTACGCTGCTGCCCATCCTCTAGCAGCTAGACTAGCTAGAGTTTAGCTAGTCATCTCTTACGACATGGCCGTGGTAGCCCTGGCTGAAGAAGCACGTTTAACTTAATTACCTATATCACAATACATATATATATTAGCAGCGTGACTTATGACGTATAGGTACACAAGATCAGATCAGGTCAGATAAATCTATATGTTATACATATACATATACAGATTTATCTGAAGTTTAAAATAATATTTTCTAGTTTATTCGCAGCGAGGAAGTGTTCACAGTCCGTTGTAGCAACGCGCTATCAGTAAGTGATTATACCGGGCGGGTGTTGCATTTTTTGCAACTATTTATTGTAGACTGGGAGCTGGAGTACTTGTTGATAACACAACATCTAAAACAAGATTTTCACAAAAAACGGGATATTAACCACGATTTGTGAGTTAAATATCCCCGATTATTTTGGCACAGTTTCATGCACCATAAAACTTATGTTTACTCTGTGATCTTGGCCCATGAAACTGTGCCGAAATATCGGGGAACAAAATATACCAACTAATCCTGGTAAATATCCCGTTCTTAACCATGATAGTTTTAAAAATTATGTCTAAAACAAGCCCTCAAATAATGCGTTACAAAAGACATTTAAAATACATTTAAAATATTGTTAATATTTTGAAGAAGGTACCTAATTTCTCGAGAGTCTTTTATTGAATTAAGGTCATTGGGAATTATCCAATAGTGATTTTATCGTACTTGAACTCTACTTCTATGTACGTATTTAGCTCCAATTTTGTACGTTATGGAACGAGTGAAGTTGCTGGCATAAAAGATGATACCAATCAATTTGACTGGCCTCATAGCTCAGTTGGTAGTAACTCTGCCTTCTGCGCTAGAGGTCGCGGGTTCGATTCCCGCACTGGACAAAACATTTGTGACTAACACAGATGTTTGTTCTGTGTCTGGGTGTTAAATATTTATCTATTATGTATATCAGTCTCTGGTACCCATAGTACAGGCTATGCCTAGTTTGGGATCAGTTGATCGTGTGAATATGTCCGGAATATTATTTATTTATTAAAAATATATATATATATTGAAATAAATAGTTACATATCTTTTGGGGTAGCTGTCTCCTAGTCTACGATGGCCGGAAAGCTAGTTTTTTAGCGCCTTTAAATGAACGAAACGTAACTTCTGACTAAACGTTCTGATACATTGATGGATGGTTTTTCTTTCATTAGGCCATTGATCTAGTTAGATTATACATAACTTCTTACGCATTAGCCTGATATTCCAGGACTGGTCGTCAACGAAAGGAATTTTGAGGATAAATTCATCTGATAGCAGTTTTGATGAAAAAAATATCCTTGCCGCACACTATCAGAAGCTAAGGTATCTGACAGACTTTTTCTAATAGTGTTCGGCCAGGCTTACACTGATCATTATAATGATGAAGGGAACAAATTGCTAATGCCTTAAGCCGTGTTCAAACGGCGTGCGATATATTGAAAATTCATTTCAAAATGATTCTTACAGCAACTGAGTAAAGTCTAGGGTTCGACATTTGAGGCGTTGAGGCGGCTCAACGCCTTATTCATCATATTTTATATTTTTGCAAGCCCATAAAGGACAAACTCAAAATTTACTTTATTCAGTAGATGTAAGAAGACAATTTTGATAGAAATTTTTAATGATACTATATTGCACGCTGTTTGAACGCAGCTTAAGAATACCACCTAAAATTTGTCACCATGTCCACTGCGCTGAATGTTAATTTCATATAGATACTTATAAAAACAGTTGAATGTCGGGATCGACAGCAATCATTTGCCCAAGATATTTGGGCTAGCGATTAGGTAATTCAAAGTTTCTTTAAAAACAACTGTAGAAGCCTAATGCATTCGCATTAGGCTTCTAAAACTATTGAACTGTGGACAGGAAGTTGCAAGTTTTATCGTAACTATTAGGGCGTCGCGTCGGGGCCACTCATCCATTGATGGTATTATTCCGATTATAGCCGTGTTCAAACCGCGTGCGATATGTCATCTGAAATTTATTTCAAAATGATCTTTACGTCTACCGAATACAAACCTGGTTTTATTATGTATCTACCTAATATCGAGAACTATTGCGATTTTCACGATAGCATTGAGAATCTTCGGTGGTATCATACGAACAATCTGTAATTGAACAGAATTGCATTGATGTCCATCACGGCATTGATATCCGTTCAAGTTTTTACCTTCATTAGCATTTCATGGAGTTGGTACCGTGCGTTAAACGCACCATTAGACCTGCGCGCACTGTGACATCGACCATTGTTCTGCTTCCTAGTTCCATGATGTTATGATACAACGGACAGACAGGACGATTTTATTTTATACTAGCTTCCATAAATTAGCCCTAGTGATGATAGGTTTCAAAGGCAATATGACGTGTGCCAAACCAGGCCAAAGTCTCTATCTGCACCCTAGCTCAACATCGCATCCAACATTTTTACAGAGCCGCACGCAAAGGTGTGTTACATGCAGTGATTTTAAACTTAATCAAATTAATTTTGATTTAGATAACAGACTAAAAAATAGCTATGAGCTATAAAATCCAAATCACCCTTATAAACATTACACACTCGAGTGGTTTTACTCAGTTGCGTAAGCGCAACGTAAATGAGATTCATATGGTGGGGAGAGGGGCCCAGGGTAAAGAGGGGGGTATAGTGACAGGATTCACGGTCCAACAGATGAACACAATGATTGTGCTCAATACGTGATCGATTATGTAGCTATATGTACGACCAGGTAGGTACCTGGTCGTACATATAGCTACATAGTACACGTGATAGGTATCACGTGTACTGTGCAGTGCAGAGTTTTCCATGGCTACATAGAATTTTCATATTTTGGTAGGGATTTAGATCCTGAATATTTTAAGAGTGGTGGACGATGGAAAGATCTGTCTATCGTCCATCACCCTGAGACATGCGTTGGTAAGTCTCAAACTTCAAACCGGAACACAGAATTTCAAGAATTGCTGCTTGGCGGCAGAACTTATAGGCATCGTTGCATACACCCCGGACGGACTCTATGTACCAATGAGTCTGCTTCTACCACGTATAGAGAGATACGTTCCTACACGTATACATATATGTATGTATACCTAGGTAGGTATATATTGATAATCTGCTACTACTCAAGACATAATGAGCTGGCTGTTCACCTATGAATTTGCTGTATAATTCGCGAAATATCTTAAATAGTATGACTTGTCCACAGAACGGAAAATTATCGCTACATATCAAAAAGTCAACAAAGCTAACCTCGCTTACTTAGAATTCCTATAGGACCTACTTATCAGCATATCAGCACGTCAAGTGTTCCATCGTTACCTTCAAAAAGTCATACTTCAAACTATACGGAACTGGAGACAGCATAAAATAGACTAAATAATCTAAATATAAAACAGTATAAAAATAATTATAAAACAGTAACTGACTGGCTGATAGACAACGCTGAGCCTAAACGTTGGTCCTAGAGACTTGAAATTTTAAGAGTGTATTCCTTTTAGTGTGTGTACTAAGAAAGGAAATTCAACCTAAGGGGGTGCAGCGGGGTGTAAAGTTTGCATGAAATTTTTAATACCTGGGTAAGCGAACGAATTCACGGGCAGAAGCTAGAGGCCAATATATTGCACCTAAATAAGTCAGTGAACTAGGTAAGGACCCGACCCGTTCCGTTCATGTTTGTTATCCGACTTAGATGAAGTGGTTGACCCATGGCTAGGTATATTATCCACTATTTTATAGCCCCGCACTTCAGCAGGTACATAGCTATATGTATAACTACCTGCTTGCCTATACTATCCACATATATATTTTATCTGGACTCAGTCTTTCATTAAAACCTACAGGTTATTTTATTCTTTAATATGTTCTCACTCTACTCATACTGAAAGCAGCCTAACAATCATAGTAATTGCTGTAAAACTTGTTTTTTTTTTAGTTTCCTTCGAAATTCCACTCACAACGATACGAGCCTAAGTTATACGTACCTCCACCACAATTTAAAGCAGGTAACGTAGCCAAACCTTTTGACAATAATTAACCTCAAAACCATTAATGTTTAATGTAATATGTACTTACTATTGTTTTTAATTACTCTTAGCAAGTACTTGTGTTTTTCTAGCTTCATTCGCCTTAAATCGCGCATACTTCCCAAGTAAGCACATGCATTAGCTTGGAGATTTATCGCTCCGTTTCTGTGCCGTACGAGTAGATACAGCTGTACACACCATGCATTATTATTGAAGGAATATCTACTTATTATTTTATAAGCCCACTCAAATTTATTTGTATATAGGTAAGACTAATTTCGCAAGCTTAGGTATTTCGCGTAAGGGCTTTTATACCTACGTACTGTGCCTGGCGTGTATGCTTAAACCAATCGTCCATT
Source organism: Anticlea derivata (assembly GCA_947579855.1). NCBI lineage: Eukaryota > Metazoa > Arthropoda > Insecta > Lepidoptera > Geometridae > Anticlea > Anticlea derivata. Next base: position 5,977,774 of record OX388257.1, read on the forward strand.
AGTGATATGACACCCGCCGCGTGCGTTCCATTTAATACATATTTAGCAACAATGTGAGCTAAGCTAACTCAATAATGAATAAGTACCTACAACGTCCAGGTTGGGTAGTGGGTATATTACAAACCGCGCCGACCAAGCGAAGACAATCTAGGTTAGGGCGACGCGACCCCAAATCGATCTTGCAATCTCCGTCGTGCTCCATAGAAGTGAGGGAGACCGAGGCGGTGCGCGCTGACCTAGAGTAGCAGGTTGGGAATCCGGAAGGCACGCAGAAACCGGCTTCACGGTGCATTTTTCCGTTCAATGGAAAGCTCAGCGTACACTTCGCGAAGCCTTATTTTTTTGTTTTTGGGTAAATTTACGATTTTCGCTCTTTCGGTTCCTTCAACGGTAATGAAGACACATTGCCGGTGTTATCTCTTAACCATCACATCAGTGCTTATTAAGCACGCATTCATTTACCAAGCGATTACGAATGTATTTTGTTGTACAAATTGCATTACTTGTTTCTTTGTCGGCGACTCCGTTCCGTTGAAATGCCAGCAGTTTTACTCTGAATCTGAATTTATCATAAAACATATACATTATTGTATATTTCAGGATATAGTTTAAAAATACCTCCACCAATTAAACCAAACCGTGTTCAAACGACGTGCGATATGTCAGCTACGTATGTCACATACCCTCAAATTTTAAATTTAAAGTGAAAAGGTGGACGGTGGGAACTAAATATTTCCCAAGGATCACCCAGGTGGACAAAGGTGAACCGTTGTAAAAAAAACTTTCGACGGTACACCCAGGTGGTCTCAGGGAGGTGGACGGTGGGTAAGAACCGAACTATATAGTGTAGGTAAGTATCATTTTGAAACGAATTTTATATGACATATCAAGGACATATCGCATGCCGTTCGAACACGGCTTTAGCGATGCTCAATCGCACCTGCAGTTTTGTGGCTCGGGTGGGCATAGAAGGACAGTTTAGTCGATAAATGCATGTTGTGCAGTTGTTTAGGCTGGCATCGCGTACATTCGCGCTCGAAGGGCCGTTCCAATAACCAGCACGCGCGCGGTGCGTCCGCGCTTTCTACCCTGCGGCGGTAGCCACCAGTCGCCGCATTCCTGCCCGCGGCTCGGCGGTCGTCCGCTCTAGCCCTCGCTAAACACAATTACATCCAAACCCATTAGATATTGTCGTAGGCAATGAAATTAACGAAGAGCATATAAGTCACAAACAATTTTAAGTATAGGGTACCTACATCGAAGCGAAGAATAAAGAATACTCTTATGCCTGTCCAGATGGCTGCAGTTCCGAAAATGTTAAAGGACAACATCAGTATTTCGAACATGATGACTAACATTCTTATCGGTCATCTGTGATATTATCAGTCGTATAAGAATAATAATTTATGGAGCAAAATAAAATAAATGAATAGATACACAACAATAACATTCGATAAATGCAAAGATTTATATGTTTTACTTCTGAAAAATATTTATAATTAATTTTAATTTATTAATGTAAGTTTTAAAGATTCGTCATTCTCTCTGAAACGGCATTGTGCATTCTTGCGATGATGCTAGCGATCATTGGCTGGCCACTTGCCGGCGCTCTGGCGCAGAATAAGTTATAGTAAGTTCAATTACTGCCCACATGCGGAATGTTAAAGAGTGTGTACTAGGGGGTGCATTCCGAAATTTCGAAGCTTCATAGTTTCGAAATTTCAGACCATTTTGCCATGTATTGCAATTTCGAAATTGACGCTTCCAGTTTCGAAATTTCGATACTGCCAGATAAAAGTGAAAATGAAGTGAAAATTTACCTAAATACACTTCCACATCGAACAAAAAGTCTTATTTTTCTTAATTTTTCGATCCTACATCGAGTTTCGAAATTCCGAAACATCGAAACCCATGAGGCCAATTTCATACGTCAGTTTCGAATTTTTTTTTTTTTTTTTATTTTTTTTTTTTTTTTATATTTCAATACAATCACTAGGATCACTTTGAAACGTCTTAGAAACTAGGTGAAGCTATGCCTGTTCCTCGCGACCAAGCCTAGAAGAATCAGGCAACAAACACGGCTTGGTGCCTATCATTTTTTTCGATGATCCTTTTTCACAAAATGGAATTTAAAGCTTCAGTGTGGTGCCGATCGAACTAGGTGAGGCTCAAGAGAAAAGTAATCTAATTATAATCCTTAATAAATAAGAGCTTATAAAAATGTGAAAAAAATGAAGACAAATGTGAGCTTCAACAAATGATCTAAGGGCAGCACACGCTACACTTGATGAAATATGTACCTAATGCTTATATAATTAAATAATACTTAAAATATGATGCAAGCAAAAACTGTAAAGACACTGCAAAATGGCATTTTAGCTGTCGAGGGGCAGAGCGACTTCAGGCCATGCGGTTTTATCATTTAAATAATCATTTAGTTTATAGTACGCTTTCTTAATAAGATTATTCTTTATGTACACTTTAAATCTTCTAATAGGAAGTTGCGTCGCGTTTACCGGAAGTTTATTATAAAATCTTACCATATTCCCCATAAAAGACCCATTTACTTTTTGTAATCTAAATTTTGGAATGCACAATTTATTTTTGTTTCTTGTGTTAATACTATGCACATCACTTTTTTTCTTAAAGCTAGCCATGTGCTTATGTGTGTACAATAAGTTTTCGTAAATATATTGTGAAGTTACAGTTAAAATGTTAATTTCTTTAAAAAGTTCCCTCAAGGAGTCCCTTGACTTCATTTTATAAATGGCACGTATTGCTCGTTTTTGTAAAACAAATATGACTTGGATATCTGCTGCATTCCCCCAGAGAAAGATACCATAGGACATTACACTATGGAAGTAGCTAAAATAAACTAACCTAGCTGTGGCTTCATCTGTGAGCCACCTTATCGTACGAACGGCATATGCCGCGGAACTAAGTCTACCGGCAAGAGTTTCAATGTGGGGTCCCCACTGCAATTTTGAATCAATATTGAGTCCTAGGAAATTTGTAGAATCAACAAGGGTTAGTGACTCTCCATTTAATACAATGTTAGTGGGGCTATTGTGTACTACATTAGGCAAAGAGAATTTGATACATTTCGTTTTCTTTGAATTTAGCAAGAGATTGTTTACAGAAAACCAATTAAGGACTAGCGACAAGGATGCGTTTACGTCATCGTAATTTGTTTTGGATCTGTCGACTTTGAACACTAGCGAGGTGTCGTCAGCAAATAGAACTATGTCACACATTTCTTTAACATAAGAAGGGAGGTCATTAACGTAAACTAGGAACAAGAAAGGGCCTAGAATCGAACCCTGTGGCACAAATTGAGAATCTATGAAACTGCAACCCCTAGTGTGTACCTAGTAGGTACCATCCGACCTATTATTTATTTATTTAAACTTTCACACTTAATCTTAGTGTAAAGAACACAACTTTACAAATTAGCCTAATCTTCTTGTTACTTGTGGGAAACTGATGTTCACTGCATTGATGTAGGTAGGTAAGCTGTAAGTCTGGGTGAGTGACATAGTATAAAATATTACCGAAAATAAAAGTAAACGCAAAAGGCTCGTAGTAATCGTGAGAGGAATTTTGAGGAAAAAAATTGCGAAGAATGTGAAAGTTTATTTGTAAAGTTGTAAGTAAAGTCTACTTCATTATGATTGCCAGGATAGTCGTACTTCGCAATGCAAATTAATTGTTTTTAACAAAAAAGTAGCAAGGATTTATATTTAAAATGTTCCTGATCTGTTTATTATTTTAATAACGTAAGTAATGGAATAGCTCTTTCGAAGGTCCACTCAATTCTGCCAGCGCCCTAGTTAACGTGTATCATCGACTTCATGCCTTTACTATATTATTTGCGTTTGTTATCTCGTATTGACACGCTCGACCACTTATCGGGCGAGAATACGAAATGCTGTCCTATAACCAACGATTTAAATCGTCCTAACCGCTCTCTGTACGTTCCAACTTGATTTGAACTCTACATATTCTTGTTTGTCGTCCTTAATTGACATGTGCGTAAGTTTATTATGCAACATTAGGAGTACGTCTCGGTGAATAGCTGATAGATGGCAACTTTCCTGAATACATTCTCTATAGATTTGATAATGTTTTTTTCTGGCAAAACTTAGAGCTTTTAAATTGCCAGCGTTTCAGCGGCTGTCCGTGTCAAATCCATTAAAAAATATGAACAACGTAAATGTAGGTCACGGAACTTCCGGGCATACTTAATAGTAGCAGTTGAACTACCTACCTAATACTTACCCAGTTTGAGTGCTCGTGTAATTTGAGAAAGAACCAACCAGATTCTGACGAGTGTGAGTGTCCACACAAACCCAAAGTGGTTTTTAGGGCACAAAAATATAAATTGTAACCGTTTTTTTTAAAGTGTAGAATAAATAAATAAAAAATAAAAATTATTAATGGGATATTTATTTTTTTTGCATTTTCTATGGTATGGGTATTTTTATATGGATAAACTTTGGTTTACTAAACTGATTATTATTTTTTATTACCTTGACCTAGGTTTAGGAAATAGTTCGGAAAACCAGGCAGCTCATGCGGTAACACCTCCTCATACTCATTAATTTGTAAAGTGGAGCAAGTATTTTAATGTTGGTACTTAGTTAAAAGTTTAAAGCATATTCAATCAAGAATTTGACTAAGGATTAATTTGTATGTAGGTACTAATGCAAATACCCTATGACTCAAATTTTAGGATTGGGGTACATTTGTAGGTATATATTTTTGGAAAGAATTAAAGCAGATATAGGTATTGGTTAAAAAATAATAGAAAATAGGTAATGGGTAGAGCTAAGATGCGCTCGTTTTCAGTTCATAGACTTTAGCTAGAACTTGGAAATTGTGGCTTTAAAGGGCTAAAGGAATGTCCTATTTTTGCGCCCTTTATATAATTATAATAGCTTCCGCCCGTGGCTCCGCTCGCGTGGTACGTACGAAGATAAAAAGCGCTATCCCAGACTATAATCTGTCTCTGTGCCAGATTTCACCCAGATCCTTTCAGTGGTGACTTAGTAACAAACATCCGTCTATCCAAAGTTTCGCATTTATAATATTAGTAAGAGTAGGATAATCCGTCGTCTACGGAAGGACAAATATAAAAAAAAAAAAAAAACCGAACATATTCACACGGTCAACTGATCCCAAACTAGGCATAGCCTGTACTATGGGTACCAGAGACGATATACATAATAGATATATATTTAACACCCAGACACAAAACAAACATCTGTGTTAGTCACAAATGTTTGTCCAGTGCGGGAATCGAACACGCGACCTCTAGCGCAGAAGGCAGAGTTACTACCAACTGAGCTATGAGGCCAGTCCAAATATAGGTCCTAGGTAGTACAATATGTTTTTGTAAAGACTTTGATGGTAAAGTAGACGTAAGCAATATCGACGATTAGGGTTCGACTTTAAGAGTTTTAGGTAAAGGTACAAATAGTTGCAGTAAGAGACTATATAATTAGATAGTTCGCTATTGATTGGTTAGCGCGTCTGCTGTTTGTTCGGACAAACGTACCGTTATATGGACGACACACCTATTCTGGTCGCGTGCGAAGTGGTTTCAAAACCCAGCTCGCTCTGATCAGCTTGTGGTCTTAGAATAGGCTATTATAGGAAGTTGTAGAAAAAGTGTAGTGATAACGTTTATAACCAAACTAGGCATAGCCTGTAATGTACAGGCTATGCCTAGTTTGGGATCAGTTGACCGTGTGAATATGTCCGGAATATTTATATTTATTTATTTATATCCTCAGTAATGCGTTATAAACGTTATCACTACACTTTTTCTAATGTGTACCCATAGGAGTACCAGAGACTGATATATATAATAGATAAATATTTAACACCCAGACAGAATTCGGAATGAAAAGTTATTTTTATCAAAATAAAATGCAAGTTAATATTTACAAAATACACAAGAAACAGTTGAGCCATCTAAAGACCGTTACAAACGTTCTATAGATAGCTCAACTGATCCAGATCACTACCAGTCGGAAGCGTCCCAAAGACGCTGGCGGAATTGCCACACTGGATGGCAATGCTAATTCGCTGGGCCAAATAAGAGCCAGCTCTCAGGTCACGCGTCGCTTCGATCAGACGCCCTGATATCTTTTTGAAAGCCTATGCCACACAGGGATATAGTTTGGCTTTCTTTTGTGCACGAAAGGAGCCTCTAAGAGGCGCACTTTAATCCTTTCACTACACTGATTCTTTCACCAACGGTCATAAGCCCTTTTCAAGGCCACCATACCTCAACCTGGTCACTGACCTAATACAGGATGACTAAGAAAGAATCAGTGACACGACAAGAAGAAGAATTAGCCTATCTAGAATGTTTAGAATCAGTTCAGTCGTTCCTACAAACAAACAAATTTCACCTGTCCATGATATTAGTGCAGATTTCTAAAAGAGGCTATCCAGTCTTTATGATCTACGTGTAGATTTTGCTCATAAATAGGCATAAACTAAAACATTGTCGAGCGCCCCGCGCGTTACTTTGCCAAGCGACAGCTGACATCGAACATTATACTACCACAGCCCAGGGATGGCGAACATGTCCAAAAAGTCCAAAAACACATCTTGACACCACTTAGAACAAGATTGTAAGTGGTGTCAAGATGTGTTCTTGCTAACCCTACTTACAAACCTTACATTGCTTTGAAAGCAATGTTTAAAAGCCTCTCTCCGCCAAGATGAATTATTGCCTATACTTAGTACTTGATTCAATTCTTGATGAGGACCAAAATAAATACATGGTTCAAAATTCAGCTGGGCTAGTCATGTAAGTCGCTGGCGAGCTTGACGCAGCGTTCATTAGGACACTATGATTATCGGTTCGAGTGGACTAGCTGCGATTTGCTCTCTGGCTTGTCCAAGTTAAAGATGAGTCGTACTTGCTATTTCGCGTACCAGATCCGTAACGTATCGTATTTTACATGAACCAGGTTCTAAAACCAGGTACTAAATACTTGAAAGTATTACTTCGACCGCGCGAGTCCACTGCGCAATTCCAATGCGCAAGTCCATTGCGCAAGTCCGCCGCGTACCCAAGGGCGCGCCGCGCCGCGAGACGGAAGGTCGGATTGGGACCGCGAGGCGCGCCGCGTCCTTGGGTGCGCGGTGGACTTGCGCACCGCACCCGAGTATTTTTAATACTTCTAAGTATCGTGAAGTCGTACCAGTTACGTATAGTATGCTGCGAGAACCTGGTATAAAAACCTGGTTGCGTAAATACGAACCACCTCTACCAAGTAATAACTCTTAAGCCCGATATGGTTAGTTTTTCGAAAAGCACCTAAGACATCGTTGTGCAATTGTGGAACTTAGCTTAAGTGTCGAAGTGTAGGTGTCGTGGAGATAGCGAGTGCGTTGATGGGATCCGGAATTCCATTGAAGTCGTAATTTACCGATTGCGAGAATGTACCGCTATCTGTTTTGGAAAACAACATTAGTAAATACACCTTTTTTTGTATAATTGTTTGTTTGTTTAGAAAACGGGCCAGCTACATTACAATCAAAGAGATAAGACATAGAAAGAAATTTACCATCTAAAATATAATAAGAGCCACCTATTAATTAGCATTATCGGAAAAATAAAGTGGTGTCTAGAAATACTCATATTATCTGATGTTGCAAATGATAAAGGACGTGGTGGCCCCGGCTGAAGAATAGGCCCCTCCATATCTTGCTACCTGTGAATGTAGAATGTGACTAAGGTAAAATTGCTAGGGTACGGGAAGCAGCGTTAGGTACCTATTTACATAAAGATAGCTCTAACTGCGCTCGCCAACCCACATGCCCAGCGTGGTGAGTATGGGCAAATGATCACATGATAGGAATTCGCCCTGGAAATCTGTGCGGAGGCCATGTTCAGCAGCGGACGTCCTACGGCTGAAATGATGATGAACTAGTAAATAAAATAGGTTGCACAACACAATAACGCTTGGTTAAGTAATGTTTAAGATCTACAATTACTTAGCATAGGGACGAATTAAGTCAGTCCAAGGTTTTTGACACAAGTCCCAAAATCGCACAACGAATACGTAAGTAATAAAAATAACATAAAAGCACACTTTCATACAAAATCTGCTCGACCTGGATATTTCGCAAATAAAAAGTGTAAAATGTGCAATTTTATAAACTCCCCAAGTATTTTCGGCATGTTGAGGCGCGCGTGATGTTGTGAACGTCAAAATTCAAGATTTGATGGGTACCTACTACTATATTCAAGAAGTAGAGGCCAAGTTATTATTATACGCTCTTGCAATGCGTACCGGTTTCAAGGGTGAGATAGTTGGTGGCTGGTATACAGGTAGGTACATGAAACTTACAAACGCATGTCTTGCGGTAATGGATGCGATGATTAGTGCCTCCGCATACCATCTGGTTGGCCATCATGCGAGTCTGTTACTTTATTAGTCTGTTGTTGTCCTAGACGCTCTTGAACGAATGTTGGACAGGAATAAAGATAATATCATTAAATAGGTATACTTAGCGGTCAATAAAAACGAAGTCTGGACGGCACCAAACACGCGTACAATTCTGATTCTTCCTAATGCCTTATCTAAATAAACGTTGCTGATTGTACCTAGGTACATATTATTTAGAAGCCAATCCACTCATAAATTTTAAGATATTTGGAACCGGAGGACATGAATGACTATGTACAGTCGCTTGCACTATTCACAATTTTCTGTAGGTATACATTTCACAATGAACACATTTCAAAAAATGATGGTAGTTACAACGTAAAGTTGAAAATGGCACAGTTGGCGGTTAGGTACATAATTTTGTAGGTCTTCCTAAGTATATCTTTATTCATATTACTGTGGCATCATTTTAAAAATTATGAATATATAGGTAGGTACTGTTTGGTGCAGCCGACTGTACCTAACTGTGTTTCCAGTAAAAGGTCAAAAGCTAAGCGCTAGTTAGTAAGTTATGGCGTAATAATCTAATTACTGCAATGGCTTTTAAGTTAAAATTGATAAAATCATGATTTTCTTACCTAAATTAATTCCAAATGTAAGAGATCCTAATATTTTATCTCCCTTATTTCAACTGACATTATTTGAGAAGGATTGACTTTTTTTGTAAACGTAACTCTTTTTTTTTTTTTTTTTCTATAGTGAATGTACGCAGACAATACAATTTTACATTCCTCGCTGTACGCAAGGTAACTGACTGATTAGACAAAATGAAAAACAAATTGATTTACCTCAACTTTATCATATAATCATAAACCACCAATGACCTATTTTTTATTAAAGCATTGCTTACTATAACTAGGTACATAAAAAGCTATTTTGGATATAGAACTTCATCTTTTCTAAGTTTCATCAAAATCGGTTGAGACTGGTTGAATTGGTAGCGTCGTGATTGAACCACAAATATCCAAACATCAAAACATCCTAAGTAAAACTTTCGCATTTATAATATTAACTGGATTTATCACCGCATAACACGATAGATTGAAAGTATACCTATATGGACCCCTTATTCATTTCCGCTATTCTCAGCAAAGAAATATTTTGAGATTCGCATAATTTTTTTACAAAATAGAGAGTAGCGATGTTACGATTTCGTAACATATTTTATACCTATATTTATAGGTAGATAAAATATGATTTCTTCAACTGTTATAATCAGCTCTTCCGCTCGCTTCAAGTATCATTTCAAAAATCCGTCATTGATAGATGTGCTAACTAGCACTTGGCACAAACCAATGTGGTAATCCGTAGGTGTATAACTAGCGCGTATCGTACATTGCTGCATCTCGGGCGGACTGTCGCGAAGGCGAGGAACCGTCACGCAGGTGGTCACGGTGCATCGCGAAGCGGCCGAGGCCACGATACGCTGGATGTCTGGTTAGGCACCAGACAGCTTGGCGCGCCACTTTTTAAAATATGTAATGTATTTTTCTTAACAAAAGTCGGACATGCGAGAAGAGGAGGAAACTGCTGACTTTCTTTTTTATTACCTCTGAGAGTAATAAATACGAAAAGTGTATCTACTCTTATGTATCTGTCGTTGTGTTTTAGCGTAGTGCCTGATGTCTATATTCAACGTCATATGCACTTGTCTTTAATTAATAAAATGTAATCCATGCTTATTACAAGAACTATAATCTCATGATAGTCAAGTGGAATAAATTAACCGTAGGTAGTGGTGTCAATCCTAAGCTCTTTATGAGACACAATTAATTTTGATATTTTGGGCGCTGAGTCATCGCGACTATAATGAATTACGCAATAGCTAATACTAGTTCAATAATAATATAATAGCTTTACATTATGTTGATGTGGTGACTCATAACATATCAGAAAATAAAATATAAACGAACACTGGCAGTTCACTAACTCTTCTAGCTAATGCAAACTATTACAAAACATAGGACAACATTATTATGGAGGTGAAATATTTAACAAAATGCGGTATTTATGTTATTCTTTGTATTGTCGCCTCACGTTGGAGGTCCGCTGTCGCGCCAAGATGCCCGCCTGCAGATGGTACTGCCGGTAGATGTACTCCTTGGTCATGGCCTGCGCAGTGAACATGCCTCGGCTCCGCATCAGGACCTCGCTCTTTGGGCCCCACAGCGGGTCTACTCTGATCTGCTCGCGAAACTTCCTCCTTAAAGCCGCGACCAATAATTTCAATAGCGTTATCAATATTATGAATCCCAGTAAAACTATAAGTGTGCACCACCCTAATTTTGAACCAAAATTGTCTGTCCAATTGAGATAGCTTACATATAGCTCGTTCAAGAATACGTACGCCACAGCGACGATGGATATCAGCCACGCCAGCTTCATGCAACTTTTAGGCTGGATTCCTTGCATAAAGTGCACGTCCTCGGAAAACTTTTCCAAGCCGTACCATACCACGAAAACCAAACATTCTACCATTGTCATAAACATTGTTACTAAATGAATCATTTTTCTGAAGGAAAAAACGGTGTACACTCCAGCTTTTCCCAGTAACGGAGTCGTCACCAGAAATAAAACGATAACAAAAGCGAAACAAGTCAAACCGGGATATTTGTGCACCAGCGCGGAGCGTTCCGCCATCATCTCCAGGACGTGCTGGCAGATGATAACGTTCGTACTCAGGCCGAGGACGGCGTTGCAGCTGTAAATGAGTATTAGCCAAAAATAATTATAAGTATATGCTTTGAGTAAAGTCGGAACCTTTTCAAAGATGAGAGTCATCGCATAATCGAAAAAGATGCTCGGTGTAATGTTGCTCTCGTAAGAAAAAGGACACGCCATCATAGCGACTGTGCAGACGGCGAACGCCGTGAAGAGCGTACAGATGGCCACTGTGATCACGATGTTAGAGTAGCATGGCGCACGGAAGGACGTCGACGCGCCCAGGTTGAACGACACCCCCGTGCCGACATTAAGATTGTACAGAACCTGCTGGATGATGTTCGATATTCTGTAGTTACGTACAAAAATACTAAAATCAGCATCTATAGCATTTTCGTACGACATGACGACGCCTTTCTGCATCATCGATCCTGTCATCAAAATGATGTACCCTACGACGGGATAAACCGTAAGAAAGCTCAAGAACCATTTCAGTGATTTTTTCCTCTTAAAAGAACTCAGAAACACCAAACCGCACGCCAGCGCAGACGCGAGGCAAACTCGCCACGCTACATAATAGTAATTATATCTTTGCCCAAGTATATAATATCGCCAATATTGGTACTCTGGAAAAGATTTATAAAGGTTTCCGCAGTAAGTGTTTCGTTCATCTCTGAACTTGATGCAGTCTTGGTTCACGGTGTAGTTGTATTTGAGGATGCCGCAATCACGAGTGGCCCACTTTCCACAGACATGGTACGGTATAGGATTCTCGAAACTTATTAGGAAATAGTGAATAATGAAGGATGCTATAGTGTGATTGTAGATCATGATGATTGTTTGCCAGAAGACCTGGATGTAGCCGATGTGCGAGATGCATGGGCGGATTTTCCACACTTGCAGGCAGTCGCGCGCCGTGAACTGACTAACGATGAACTCCATGTAAAGCAGGGGGATGCCGAGGAACACGTAAGCCAGGAGGTAGCCGATCAGGTAGCCAGTCGCGCCGTTCATGATGGCCGCGAGTGGCAGTGATAGAAACGTTGTGGTTCCGATGGTTTGACAAAGAAGCGCCATTATGTACTGCGACCTGGATTCCCACTCGAACTTCTTCTGGTGATCCAAATACGCCATTTCTGTTTTAAATAATCGTTTAACCGATACGTGGCGTAATTTTTCAAATTCATAGCCCTCTTGAATTGCGAATCTTACTTCCTAAAATACTAATATTATAATGCGAAAGTTCGTGTATGTGTGTTAGTATCACTCAGTTTCGCTATGGCTGAAAGGTTTTCATTTGCACGCCCAGGATGACTGGTAGTTAAATAAAATAAATAAATAAATATTCCGGACATATCACATACGGTCAACTGATCCCAAACTAGGCATAGCATGTACTATGGGTACCAGAGTCTGTTATACATAATAGATGAATATTTATTAGATAATACGTTAGCATTAAGTCCTCCTAACCTTCTAACAAGTTTAAATGTGAAAAAAATCAATATATAAGTTGATGGGGCATCGGGTACTTTTTATATATCTTCTACGCGAACGAAGCTGCGGTGCATACTAGTATAACAAAATGTTGATTGATATTATTTTATTCAACCTTTTACTTGGCGGCAATCGCTTTCATAAGAAAATCTGATCGCTCTTAATTGCCAATAAGGCATTGTATCAGCAAATGGGTGTAACTATCATAGGGTCTCGCATTTGTCTTTGCCTCAACATAATCCATATTCCGCGGAATGGCTTTCGGGCAGGTGTCTGCTAGATAATGAAATTGCAATTGATAAACAGCTCTGTGCAGTTTCACTTTATATACCTATTCGATACTAGACTTGAGTAGGACCCGTTCTTCTTGTAACCAGGTAAAGGTACTTACATACTGTATGTAGGTATAAGCTATTGGATATAAATACCTATAGCTAGCTACACCGCCTTTTCGCGGCATGAAAACTCCTTCGTGTGGTCCAGAGTTTTTTATGGCTACTGCTGTATCTCACTCAATATTGCCAGTGTCAAGTAATTATAAATGCCAAGTATAACAAATTTGTTGCTTAGCAACTAGAAGCATTGCGGACATCAAAGAGAATATAAAACACGAACCTAGTAATCACGTAGTGGCTTTATTCATTTTGAATAAAACCACTACGTTATGGACATAACAGATTGTGGTGGCGGTGTTCAAACATAAGTTTTTCTGAATTTAAAATCCGTTGTTGCACGATTGGGATTCGAACCCTCTACCTTTGGATCGGAAGGCGAGATCACTATCACCACTGCAGTAGTGCTCTCCACTGAATCATTGTATCATAGCTCATAATGCAGTGAAGCACCTGCATTAGTTTGAACTCGCCCTTACGTACCACAAGGCTTTCTTGTCCCACACTAGTCTAGGGTGATCATAACTGCACACACTATCCTATTTTAAATTTTAATGATACGCTTTGCACATATATTACTTTATTTACTGTGTAGATCGAATAAGTACCTACACGCAGTAAGCTTTTGATTGTATAAATAATAGAAATTTGAAAACTAATGCAATGCAAAGGTACTTTCGCATGTCCTTGATATGTCATACAAATTTCCTTTGAAAATGATCTTAAACTCAAATAAATAAAGTCGTTTTTTAGTTAGACATTTGAGGTGTGCAAATTTAGAGCTTGTAAAAATTCGAAACTGTAGTATTCGATCATTTTTGGGTGGTATTCGAATATTATTCGAAACTTTTAAATGTTAGTTTTAACTAGTTTTTATTGCAGAAAATCATCAAAAAACCGCGTAGGCTTAGGCTTAGGCTTAGAGTTCACCCTAGGTCAAAACCACCAAATATACAAGGTGATTCATAACATGTATACCATCCCGAAAGGGGGATATTCTATCAACGAAAAGAAATAATATTAGCCAAAAAAAAAACACCAATATTTTCATATTTTTTTTTTTTTATTTACAAACATTCTCAAATTAGCTGTTTTTGGTATTTTTATCATCTTTAGAACTAATAACTAAACATATAAGAATTCCAGAATCAAGATTGCTACCTAAAACAGCCGATTCATTGAGTTTGATCTGACCCCAAAACAGCAGATTTTCGCAAAGAGTTTTTTCAATGAAAAATATAGAATTTCCAAAAGTCGTAGAAATTATTGCCTATTGGGTGTGGAATAAGCCCCTTTCGGGATGGCATACATATTATGAATCACCTTGTAAGTATAATGTTTATAAAGTGCATTTGAAGTTTCCCCTTACAACATGCCTAGCTTATAATTCCTTACTAATGAGGTAGTTATACGGTTCTTTTACCCTAATTATGAAATCCACAGACCTAGAGCTTTGAATTTTGGCACAGCCTCTTTTTAGGATGTGAGGTCCTCGCAAAGAAAGGTTTTGTCATATCATAACGACGGTGAAAGACCCTGGGAGCCAGTGTATTTTTACATAATATACGAATGCAGGATCGAATTGAGAAATTCACATTATCCCATGAGTTCCTTCCCAATGTTAATTGCGACATTTACACACACATTTTACTTCTTTTGTTTTGTTTGCAATTCTTCTAAGCTTTAATTATCAAACAGCATCGTGAAAATGTACATAGTAGGAAATGCAAAAGCGGTTCGACAAGTGGCTCTAAGCCGATATCAGCGAAAAATATGCATCTTTTATTTACACTAATATTTTTATCTGTCAACATTATCTTATCAATATTTCTGCAATGTATGTACTAACGTACAGATAAACTCGAAAAACCATCGTCTATTTTGCGAACCCCGCCTTTGTTTGCTGACCCAGTTATGACTTACTTAATTTATTTTCGGACCAAACGATAAAACATACAAAATATACTTGGTTGGTTGTAAAAAATTGATAAGAAGACATGCTCACAGTTAGAAATAGGTACCTACTATAAATAAGTGTAAGCCTAGGTCTTGACTGACGAAAAGTATGATGCTGCGGAGAGTTTAACTGTTCCTAATATAAATGTAGTGTTTATTTAATCAAATATCTTAAGCTTGGCTGCAAAGAGTAAACATAAATTCAATAAATAATCCTACTAATATTAATTATGTGAAATTGTGCGGATATTTGGGTGTTTGTGGTTCAATAACAGCTCAACCGATTTCAATGAAATCTGGAATAGGTAGAGTTCTTTACCCTTAATAGCATATAGGTTACACTTTATCTAGGTTCCAGGCGAACCTAGATAAAGTGCTGATAGTGTACAGAAATCTACGAAAGCATGCTAGTTCTATATAATTAATGAAGTAAGACGTTTGATTCTGATTTGTTCAAGAAATTTTCGTTCAGAAATCCTAAAATACATGCAAGTCAAACTATAGGTGTATTTTAACCTAAGTAGACAACTTTTTTCCTTAAATCACATGCTATTAAAAAGTTCAGTCAAGTCGCAGCAGCTATAAATTTTACTTGTTCATCGTGTCAGAATAACTAATACGTACCCGCCTTACCTAATTGTATCGCAGTAATAATCAGAGTAATGTCCGTTATTTCAATTTCATTTATTCAATAACAATTATACTCATGTAATTATAATCGTGTCTGAACTAAACTAAATAATAAAATAAATGCAAACACAAACTTATTATGACGAACGGGGAAATAAAATTATAAAAACACGATGTCACAAAAATAGCTAAAATAAAATATATCTAAATTAATACCTAATAAGAGTTTCAGATTTTATGATTCAGAAAAAAGTGTTTTTCAAATCAAATTTAAACTTATTAAAGTTCCTAGCAGCTTTCAATTCACTTGGTAAAGCATTAAATAGTCTGACAGCCTGGTATTTCTACAATGATATCAAAAGCAAAGACAGGTATCTCAAATAACCACGTAACTTAGGCGACTAAGTCCCTAGGTACTACATATAATTGTATCATTCATGAATTCAACCTTTTACCATAATCACCTTTATCACGACGACGCGACGTGTACTTCTTAGCTCTTGGCTTATATTGAAATTTGAATTTGTATGCAACCAGTCTTGATCTTCTGGACCACCATCCATAGCCCTGAGGCAGTTGAACCTAGAGTTATTGCATTTTGTTGCTCAGCATTATTGGATTTCAAACGATGATTGTTTTTCACCTTATCCGAGTGACCACAATTTATACAATTTTAACGTAGGTATTATCCTTATAAGCGAGTAAGTCGTGCCGCGTTATCGTAAATAGTATCTTTAGCAAACAGTCGGCTGTGGGCCACGACGGTATTGATTTTGACTGATAGAGTCGATGCTTCGAATACTCTAAGCCAACCAAGAAAGCTTAGAAGATTACATATTATCTTGCAGTCATTTCAATCTAATTGAACTATTTAAAGTGAGTAAATTGTTTACATCTGCTTTATTGCCAGGAACTGTTTTTAGTCTTATGTATGTTAAATGTTCAAGGGTTAGAGATGTCAGTGCTGCTTATTTTGTCAGCAATTAAGCACCAACTCTCTTTTACTGGAAGCATCATTTGTGCAAAAGTTCTTTCTATTTTATTATCTTAATTATAATTTATAATGCGTTTTATAGGTATAAGCGATAATAACAAACACAATGAAGTGAAATACCGAATGCTCTGAAGAGAATTGAAATCGTGACTAAAGCTGGCCAATGCAAAAGTGAACCTAAAGTGAATTGGATCACAGCACAATTTGCATCGTGAGTGTATATAGTAACATTTCACTATCGGTAATGCTATCCTTCTCTGCGGCGGAGGCGTGATTCGCTATTTCAAACAGAACAAACAGCGCAACTGTGCAAAAGATATCTGTCCTTGTTTAGCATAATGCGACCTATGACCTAGGTATCGATTCAGGTGAATGTGGCTACCACAGCAAATCGATTAATTATCTAGCGGACATAGTTATATAGACTTGAACTAAACAGGTAATCTTGGTATGCCGTGCTAGTTCTAAATTGTAGCCCGTCAAAGTTCTTATCGCAACGTCGAGAATAATTGCAAAGCGCATGAAATGAATTGAAATTTCCTTTTGTCATCGGGGTCACCATCTAGAGGTATTCCATTCCAATACCTACCAAAATGTATTGTTTTTCAAAAGTAACATGCATAAAATACTTGCCTATGAATGCGACATTGATATTCTAAGGACCAGGTTCCTACCAATACCGGTTCGCTAGGCTCGTCTTCAGATGGTGTGCGAGACCCTCGTACTCCTGACCCTTGAAGTGGTGACTCGGCTGTCGAAAACCTCTCTTCGAGTTCAAATACCGTAGTCAGCCTTACTGCAGTGAAACTCATATCATCCCACAGCCACTCAGTTTAGGTTAGTGAATAAGTGACGATGAAAAACATTACCTTTAAAGTAATTTGTAATTAACTTTGCAATATGCAGACAACGTATTGATATTTAAATACTGAATGAAATGGTTTTAGAAAAAAATATGATTATTTCTTAATTAGTTATACATAATTATTTGAAACAAAATGAAATAAACAATTCGTTCTACTTTTCGAAAGTATTTATTTTATTTTTAAATAGCTTAAGCCCACTGCCCTGTGGTATGTGGTACCTTGATAAAAAGTAGCATATATGCTATTCTAGGCAAAGTACTCTATCTGTTTCATCGAAATCGGTTGAGCTATTACGGCGTGATTAAACAACAAACATCCTAACATCCATTAAACCTTTGCATTTATAATATCAGTAGGATAGTAGGATGCCACTCAAAGCATTTTTTTCGTAAGTTTCTAATAATACAGTATGTACTGAACTAAAAATCGTAACCTTAACAGCATTTTTGCGTCTAGATTTATTGAAAATTTTCTTTGCAAAAATACCTTATCTGATAGTGAAATAGTGGTAGTGCGCTACATAATCCATTACATTCCCCGGTAACAAGTGGGACACCTTTCCGAACATATTTTATCGGAACTTCAAGTTTGTTCAAGATTACCATAGCCGCCATGGGTAATAATAGATTTATTGCGAGGTCTGCTATAGGTAAACGCTACAGTTAGGTACGTATACCGTTGCTGAGGGCAATATTGAAATGAATTACATGCCCTTTGCTTAGAGGTTTGATATAATGCTCATTTCACAAGAAATTGGGTCTATACAACGTGTTCCGTAACTCATATACTATCCCGAAAGGGGCTTATTTTACCAACATAAACTACCAACTAGCGAAAAAAGACATCTCTATATTTTTTTTTCTGTTATGTAACCAAACTTTTCAAATCAGCTTTTTTTGACACGAAAGTCGACATCAATGTTGCTAACGTTGCATTGTGTTTTTATGGAATAATATTGAAATTTGTAGATCACACTTTATTGCCAACTAGTTGTAGAAAAAGTCCCTTTTGGGTTAGTCATTTACTTGAAAAAATTAAAAACTTTCCAAACTATATTAATTTTAAATATTTATAGTTTTCTTTTGTAAAAAATGTTTATAGACATAATCATAGCTCATGTTCAATAAAAATAGTTACATTATTTTGATTAACTATACTGTAGTCTGTAGTAGTAAACTGGTAATTGCGCGTATTTCATTTCAAACAATAAAATTAAATTATGATGTACCATCAACTTAATTTTACAGGATGTATTACTAGGCACTATTTGGCATTAAAGCTGGCTTCATTAGACACCATACATTATACGGTCTTAGGCACTACAATTATACTTTGCAATAAAACCTGAATATAAATATATTAACAGCACATTATAATTGCCCTATAGTTATTAGATACAAGTTGATTCATAATATGTACACCACCCCGAGAGGTGCTTATTTTATAAGAAAAGAAAGAATATTAGCGGAGGCAAAAAAAAAGAAATATTTTTTACAGATTTTTCCAGAACTTTTTCAAATTAGCTGTTTGGTCTTTGTATCGCCTTAATAAGTAATTAGTAAAACGAACGATTATTTCAGCATCAAAATTACTGATAAACCGATTTGACGCCAAAACAGCTAATTTTGCATAAAGAAATATATTGATGTTCCAAAAGTCATAGAAGAAACGTTATTGCCAATTGGGTGTAGAATAAGGTTATCATGTGATGAAAGGTTACACAAAGGTTATCTGGAAGATAATGCTTTTTAGCATTAAGTTCGCCTTTGTACTATTTTTATGTGCAATAAAGAATTTTCTATCTATCTATCTATCTAATAAGCCTGTTTCGGGATAGCATGCATATTATGAATCACCTTGTAGCATTTCTTCATCACATGCTAAAATATAGAAACTGCTTCATTTCAACAAATCGTTGACAACCAGACGAATGGCCTGCCAATAATTTTTTTATGGTTATCACTAAACACTGGTAGCGTTTATGTCCAGTAACAATGACAAACGATCACTGCGTATCGTGAATCCGGCCGTTTCGAGCCGATTGCCATTCATAAATTCATGCGTAAACAATTGCATCGAATAGGTAAAACCACAATAAATAAAGAACTCGCCGCAGGAGAGAATTGAGCGACCGCACGGCACGCAACGAATTGAACGGTGGCATACGTTCACTGAATTTCATCCGGATTATCTTATGTATGGTTCATCAGTTATTCATCCAGCGTCCTTGATAGAAAGCTGCTCGAGCTTATTCTAAGGTACGTAGTATGTAACTTATTTTGTCGGTAGAATTGGATTACTCTAGAATTGGTTATTGATGAATGATGATTTTTGAGTGGTCAATTTATTCGCTAATCTGCTATAGCTTGCTCTGACCGCATGCCCCCGCCCTGGGCTCTAGTACGCGGCTGGCGCATGGTGGGCTACTTTCTATGTGACTACAATCGTCGTCGCTCACAATAAATTTCACTCGAAATTACGACCTTCCTATGTAGGTAACTTTTTTTTTTGTTTTCCTCGTATAATACCTAGTTTGGGCGTAGTCCAAACCGTTGATCGACATAACTTGGTCATTCTACAGTTTACGGTTACCGTCATTATAACTGCCGAAATTTCTTTGGAAACTTTCTGAGGTTTGATTGGCAAAATCTAAATTAGTAATATTATGACCGTCTTATGAAAGTCACCGCTACTTAGGAAATCAGAGGTGTATCACCCGATCGAGCCACCTGCCGCCGTCTGTAGTAAATCTTCATTATTGACCGTTTTTTTTACCAATTTACTGTTACAGCCATTCTAGGCTTCGATAGCTCGGGGCGCAACGTCTTCGTCTGCTCACAGACCAAATTATGTTCAATAAATGAAGTTACAATGTCTTTATTTTCAAGGTTCCGTTTCTCAACAGGAAAAACGGAACATTATGGGATCAATTTCTTGACAGTCTATCGTTCTGACTGTCTATCGAGACCCTTTTTCTAAGGAACATGTACTACTATAAACATGAAATTCATAAAACAATATACAAGTTTGTGAGCATAAGGTGCCGTCAAAAATTTCAAGCTTCTATCTATTGAGATAGAAGTTTGATTTTTACAGAGACTGATTACGGAGGCATTCGCATCATAGATATAAGGAAATGAATGTATAATTTTTGTATGGAAATACCAAAAATGAAAAATAATTAAATCACTTCCAGTAACCTCATTTTGTTCATTGGGTTGGTGAAGTTAGTAGGAAAAAGCGGCTGAAATTTAAAAAGAACTAATGACTCCGAAATAGTTTATGGATTGGTTTTCATCTATATTTATTTCAAATCCCGTGAGTTATGACGGGATGAACTTATATTTTCGGTTAATATCATACAGTGAGCTACGCGAGCGATCGCAAAATATAAGTTTGTCACTTCGGTTCATACACTTGGGATTTAGATTTTCCAACCCGTTTAATGGTACGGAAGCCTCAGGGCGAGAGTTCTTTTAACCGCACTTAACTGTCTTTATTTGATGCTGCAATTAGAATATGTTCGGGAGTTTTGCAAATTATTATCGTATTTTAAACGTTTTAATACTCAACTATACGTGGAATAAAAAACTTTTATTTTGGCTTCACTGATTAAATCAGTCTACATGAAATTCCAATACAACAACTGCTAGTTCATATAGGTATGCGGCGGCAGCACAAATCAGCACCACGCTTTTTTTTGGCCAATTATCATGGCCAGCCTAAAATCACATTAGTCTTAAATGAACAGGTGAATACTATAAGCGTGCAACAATAACGCTACCGGCTATTCAACCTACGCATAGCACGCAGTACTTTTACCTCTTACTAAAACGTTCCTTATTGAGAGTCGTCTAAACCCTTTTCGGTCGCATTTAATGACGTCCCCAGTCACCGTTGCAACCTGTTTGATGGATAGCAACTAGATCAGCTACTCTCAATCTGCAGCCTGCCGCCGTGGCAAAGCAGAGACTTGCAAATATTTTCAGCCCAACCCTTAGGCTCGTATTCAGAGACACGACTCAAGCATAGATTTAATCACAGATCAGATGAACTCTATTTAAGTATTGAATCTCTTCTCAAACATAACTTTTATTCAAGAACGGTACTTAAACTACTCTCCACTGAATCGAGTCTCAAATCTGTACTCAAATGTTCTCGTTTACATTTTGATTTATTTATAATTTTTGATCCGTTTTACGCAGAAATTCAAACAGCCAGGGTGGAAATAGAATAGAACAATAAAGTGAAGTATAAATATGCATCAAAGTAAGTGTAACGGAACGAAAATGTCAATTGATTAATGTCTAATCAAATCTAAACTCAAGCACCGATTTCGTCTGATTGATGTTTCAGAATAAGCATTTACTCAGGTGAACTGTGATCATTGAATCTATACATAAGTACTGTTCAAGAATTAGAATCTCGACTCAAATCTAGATTTAAGTACAGATCAATGCTTGAGTCTTGTCTCTGAATACGAGCCTTAAAGACCCGATCAAATTCCGATACGCATCAATTTGGTACGAATCTAACTCGGATTGTTGCGTTTGGAAAACTTCGTCATATTATCTCGTCACAGATACCGCAGAGCCTCAAGACTAAAGTCAGTGCCCGTTGCCAGTGATGACATTTCGCACTGAGACTCTGTCGCTGCTTGCTTGATCGTTAACATCAGTCAGATCAGCACAAATCAGTCAGCCAATGTACCAATTCAACAAAAAAGATTAAAATGACAAACACCTCCTTATTCATAATCACTCTCTACAGTGGCGGATTTGCCCTAAGGCCCAGTAGGCCCGGGCCTAGGGCGGCCAGATATTAGGGGCGGCAAATCGTGACAAAAAAAATCACTGATGATGAGCAAGAAATAAATGCAAAGTACCTTAATATTTAAAAGGCTGCTCCATAGACATATTACTACTTGCTACAGTAGACATATAGCTTCGAACAGATTTCACCGTTTCTGATTTCGATTTATATACAGTTGGCAATAAAGTAAATTCATTATGTACCTAGTCTATAAGATGGGTGCTGAGAAAGGGGCGGCACACACAGGGGGGGCCTGGGGCCTAGAGCGGCCAAGACTGCAAATCCGCCACTGACTCTCTAACTTTATCGGCTCACTAACTCTCGCTCGCCTTGTCCTTTTCTAACACTAGGTACCTGTATAAAACGTGAGGCAGACATACTTTAAACGAGCCGCTAAAGTGAGTAAGTACTTATGAATAAGAGGCTTAGTGAACCGTAACAGCTTGACACTTAGGTAATTTATTTGACTCGTACCTATAAGGCACTTTAAGCGCGGGCCGCGGAAAACAAAGATTGAGCATCGTTGAACTAGATGTTTCGTGTGGTAGATAGGTATATCGAGAGTTATCATGGACGAGAAAACTGTAGATCTTATTTCTCAATACAGTAAAGTATTGAAAGCTTCTATTTTCTGTGCGAAGTGTATGTAGATAACTAGGGAGGTACTAGGTATAAGGTGATCCATAATATGAATACTATCCCGAAAGCTTTTTCTACACCGAATTGGGAACACAATTAAGTTTGTTCTACGTCTTTTGGAAATTCGACATATTTAATTGAGAGAAAACTATGCCAAAATCAGCTGTATTTGGGTTAAATCAATTAATCTGTTTTTAGGTAGTAGGTAAACTTGAATCTTGTCGAACTTAATGCTAAAACGCATAATCTTCCAGATAACCTTAATTATCAAAGCAACGTTATGACTGTGTCATATAATTTTCTTCAAATAGGACAAAAACATTAATTAGACACAACAGTTATTTGATTACCAAAACAAACATTGAATAGTACATAATAGTTACTACATAAGTTAATTGGAAACGAATATCTGCTAATACGCGTAGGCTGCGTCAACCGCAGCTATTCATTAGGTAATCATCAGATTTTATCTCTCTCTCTATCTCATTTTTCGGATTTATCTCGTAGCGAAGCTCCGAGCTCAGCTCTCTCCAAAGCCCGTGCTGAATTTTAAGGCAATCTCTAACATTTTTTTGGTTTGTATCATAGGGCCTCTTCAAATTAATATCCTTACTAACCGCAATAGTTTTATTGTAATTAGGTGGGGAAGGCCAATGTCCAGCAGAGGACCTCCACAGGCTGATGATATGAAGTAATAATCTTATCTACGCGGGCCGTATATTTGACATTTCTGTTCTAAGTGATTCGATTCCGCCAATTTGAACATTTGACAAAACATAGAATAAATACGAAATAAAAAGAATATAAACAGGAAACTAGCATTTTAATTTGAGCTTATACCCCAGATGATGTCATGTACAGTCGCCGACATAAAGCCATGGCTGTCATGTAAAACGGTAATTTAATTGTCATGATGCTATCTTCCTTACCAAAAGTCGTAAACGCAATGTTACATAGTAGTTATTCTAGTTATTATTTTTTCGTTATTTTATTACTTACAGCTTTATGTTCAAGTAACTACCTTATATTAATCGTCTGATAGATTTCTAGAGATAGAAACTTCTATGACCATTTCAAGTTAATTAACACTAAATGTACCTGCTTACAATAATAATACTCTCTAAAAGTTTTATGCCTTATTGCTTTATTTCTATAGCAACCTACTACCCAGCAATAAATACTTATACAGTAAAATATTAACGTAAAGTAGGTAAGTATCTACGCAGCACCATCCATCATGAAAAGAAGTAATCCATACAGATAAAAATCTTTATAGTGACTATAAAGTGTTGGTTTACCTTACCTAGTATGGTAAACACTTACAATAAGATGTCACTGTCAACTTCAAAAGGACGTAAAGTCAGACATGACATGTTTTGTCCTAAGCTAGATTATCGCTCTCTTGGTTACCCATCCCTCTGGCGCTAAACTATATCTATGTTTCCTCCGACACTGACACTACCTTCTGCATTTGATTGCCCTTAAAACCTTCATAAAGTTCGACTTATCAAGATCTAAGACGAAGACAAATCTAGATAAAATAGTTTCTGATTCTATAATGCCTGTCTCAGAGAATTTTGCTTATCACAAGGGTGATTTTGAGTCGCAAAAGAAGATAAGCTTTTCCGTTATGCGCGCGAGTGTACGAACACCGGTCGTGCGGCGCGTGGGCGTCCGCGCCGTTTCCCATGTCCCGCGACCCGACAGTTATACCAATAATGTCGACAGCGATGCTGCACCAGCCTCTTTTCACAACAAACATGGGGCCGCTATTGTCAAAACCTTAGATAAGTTAAAACTAGGGGCGGTAATATCAATTCGTCGGCATGCCCCGAACTTAATGCTCTAAATCTTAAATCTAGTCGGACTGGCCATATAGTCGAGGTGGCGTTTGCTAGACGGGACCCAGCCAGCGCGGGCCCCCAAGGGCTTGCCACAAGGTGGTAGGTAGGCTAGGGGGCTGGGCTAGGTCCCAGCTCTTGCGACCTAAATTTGAGCTAGATCAGATAGTTCGTTAATACAATTAGAGAAAAATGAAATAGAAAGTTTCGACAGTGGTTAAACTTGGGCAGGCCATCCCTGTTCCCTATCCCATCTATCATTATCTATCAGTCTCAGGCCCCGGGGAGCCGATGATGGTAGGTACTTGTAGTTTCTGAAACCCACGACACGGGGAATATGTATGTGACTATTGGGTGTGAAAAAAACACTATGCAAACGTGAAGCAAATAAATATCTACAGGTTGATATTATAGAATATGTACACGCACACTAAAACAAGCTCACTCACTCACAAAACAAACAAAACCAGCCAGTACGGGGTACAATTTTGCGGGGGTAAAATTTCTGAGAGGAAGCGCCTTCCCCTATTAAGTCTATAAGTTAGTATAAGCTCAAATCCTGAATAATTTTTGAGTTCTGCCATTTACTTACACTCTCATGGCTTTCATGATACGTAATGAGTTGACTAGCCTGTAGTTTTTTGATACATTCAATTCTCCAAAAGCAGGTTAGAAATAAAAACGAGCTTTATTGCCCAAAAAAACTTCGATGACCAGGTTCCATACGAATTTAATATACACTGTACACAACATATTAAACGTACTTTCGAAAGAGTACCCACCCCAAAAAATACACCAAGTATGCATGAAAAATAGGAACGGGACCTTACAATAATTTATTAAAGTATTTTCATTACCTAGTACCTAAGCGAAACCCGGGTTTACTAACAACTACTTCCTATAAATAGAAACTGCAACACGTTTTTGGAGGAACGTAAGGGCGTCGTTAAAGGCTTTATTAAATTTTTGTCTTTGTTTTTGGAACTGCTCCTGTACCAAATCAAAATAGGTAATTTCGTCTACAATAATATAAACGAGGTATTTGATCATTCTTAACACGACACGATTCTACTTAACAATCATGCAAGGACGAGAGGGGAACACTAAAGTCGTAAGGTACGAAACTTGTATCTTTGGTAGACAAATAAATATTTTTCTAATTTAATTGCAAAGCTATTAGCCACTCGATCGAGTCATATATGTATATGTTTATTTATACAAGGTGTTTCATAATAAGACGGATAGTAGCGAAATAGGTCTATGGACTTTTGTTCTACGACTTTTGAAAAATTGTTTATTTTCCTTGAAAAAATACTGCAATTTCAGCTTTTTGGGGTCTATATAATTGTTACCAATACGCAAACTATATAATATGACAAAGTTAAAATAAAATACGTATAGAATAAATCGCTTTCGGGATACCTACTACACTTGTTACGGAACATGCTGTACACTATTACGCTTTTTGCTTTTTCTTCTACGTGATATACAATCGAAATATTAAATAACTAAGTCTAGATAACCAGAAAGTTTAAGAGTTGATGGTTAAGTAAGGAGTTGAGGGTTATCAACAGGCCAGTTGTGGCCGCAATGACACCATAGCCACACAAAAGCAAAAAAGGGGTTATCAACGAATTTCCGCATGTCTTCTGTGTTTTTTCAAGCGACTGGTTTTGGCGCATATCTTGTAAAGTATCGCGAAGGTGCGATGATAATGGCCATCGAAAGCAATCTGCAGCAGCAGCCCTATGGTCGTGTGCATCGGTGCGGTTGTCACTTGAAGTCAAGACGAGTTCGAGTGCTCATCTCTCTGCTTCAAGTATTTACTGATCCGCTTAAACAACGTGCTGTGTAACTAGTATAAGATCCCTAAACGGGCCTATTATCAACAAAGAGAAAAAAACTATATTTTTCCAGATTTTTAAATTATTATTTAATTTTATGGTATTGTTATTGTAATTATTAAACCTACCGAAGTTCGATATCAAGATTGCTACCTCAAAAACGAATGAAATTATTTGACCTCAAAACAGCAGATTTTTGCATAGTGTTTTCTCAAATGCTGTTTTGTTTTTAAAAACATTATTATGAATCACGTTGTATTTGTATTGTGAGAAGCTTTTCTCTCAAGATACCTTCAACTTTTTACCAGCACGATATCGATGAATAATAGGTCGTAGGCTACTAACTTCCAAATCATAGGTCGTAGGCTCGAATCCCGGTCGTGCACCAATTGATTGCACTCAAACCGCGAAGGAAAACATAAAATGAATATGTGGAAACAAGCATTTACTTGAAGCAAAAATTTGGAAGACGGCACGAAAGGAGGCGCACTTTAATACTTTCATCATAGTGGTCCTTTCACCAACGGTCACTGGCCCTTTTCAGGGCCACCATACTTCAAGCTGGTCACTGACCTGATGTTGTTTGACCAAGAAAGAATCAGTGACACGACAAGCCTTGAAAGATTTATCTCGGCCGGTCAGAGCCACGCGTGACCGGATTGCCAGCACATATCTCGAAGAATTAGCTTTGTAATTGATTGTAGCAATGCCACCGGCATTCTCCCGTCACATTATTTGTTGTGACTATATAATATAGCGCACGATAAGATCGCTTCACTCAATGAATTAAAATGTAGGTGTACCTACTTATTAATTATATATTAATTATATTGTTTGGTTTTGTTTCCGACGGAGGATCAGCGTTGTTATGGCCATGTTCAATGGCTATCACAACATAATGCTGAGTCAGTCGCCATTTCATAGCATTTAAGTTTTATTTTTTATAGTCTTAGTTTGTAGTCTTAGTATAGTCCTTATGGTGTTGGGTAATTTTAATTTTTCATGATGCTATAATTAAAGATATTTCTCTTCTATTCTATTCTAATTCATTAAGTACCTACAGTCATACTAATATGAATAACCTAACTAGCAGCTATGTATTTACCTTACTCATTTCGATACTGCATTGTGTGTAATTACGTCATTCATGATCTTTCTCTCCCTGTCAGCAGAAATCTCAGCACTTACTCCTTTCTCACCCATATCCATACAGTCCAGCTATCTTCATCTCCTGCATCCACATTCATAACACACACTCTTCTCGTCACATGTCTTCCCTCCGCATGACATGCCGTCACTGGCGCCACTTTCAAACTTCTTCAGCTTCAGCTTGTAGAAGTCCTCTGCTGGATGTAGGCCTACCCCGAAGAGTTCCATGAAGCCGCAGGACGTCCACTGCTGAACACAGGGCATAGATTTCTAGAACGAATGTGGAAAGAACTTGCCTAACATGTGGAAATAAATTGCCCATACCCGCCACTGCTGGGCACGCGGGTTGGCGAGCCCAGTTAGAACTAACGTTGTTGAAATCGAGGACGCTGCTGCCTATCCCCTAGGTTTTTCCCTTAGTCGCCTCTTACAACATAGATATAGGGCCCAATTCTTCAGGTATCAACATGTACCATGAGTATTCGGAAGCTTTATCATTACACCCTGTATATTTGAATGCGGAGAAACCCATACAATGTACTCTAACGTTTTTGTATCTCTCAAAAGGTATGACTACATAGTAGGTAAGTAGGTTTGTTGTACGGAATTGTGTTAAAAATGTAACACATGCAATTTCTTAATTATTAGTTCTTTATACAGAATGGCAAAAACAACTAGACCCGAGTATGACCAGTTTAGATTTAATTCGGAAAACTGTAAAATTAGCTCGGTTAGTTTTTAACGTGCATTTTTCTAGAGTGCTAGATTTTTTAGAAGAAAATGTTTCGTATTTGAAATTAGATGAAAATAGAATGGAAATAATAACTTTGCAAACATAATATAGTTTCGGGACACTGTTTTTTTTTATGATATCGGCCTTCAGAGTCCAGGCTATCAAATCCATAAAGATGTCTAGAGTGAGTGGGATAGACATGTCCAAACATTACATTTTGTACATGCCCACATCTTGAAGCAGTAAGTATTCCAAACGTGACAGGTTGCTAGCCCATCGCCGCTTATAAGAATATTTACATACCTATTAATTGCCGCATTATGTTTCTGGTAAAACCATCGGTGCACCTTTAGCTCGAATATTGGGGTACCCTTGGAAATTTCTATATAATTTCTAAAAAAAACCACTAGAAACCAGCCAAAAGTCAATTTAAAATGTACGAGGATTGTATGGTCGCGAGTAGAGGCACTGCCCGTTACTTGGCGCTGACATCATCGCCAAGTCACGCTAATACTGAACCTACAGACCGCTACTACTGAATAGTGTAACAACAGTCTCGCAACAGTTTGCGAGACAGTCGGAATGGGTAGGTAGGTTTGTCAATGAGACTGATTTAGATTGTATGAAAAATAACTTTTTGTCATAAGGCCAGACCAATTGATACTTTAGCTGGCCGACGTGTAAGCAAACCATAGTTTTTTAACTGTACCTATGACTGTAACATCTATACAGGTTGATTTTCACCAGTTTCACCAGAAGTTGAACCTTGAACCTCTCTTAAATGAAAAAAATATTTAGGAATAGAGCAAATGGTCTACCATCACTCTAGTGATGGTAGAGGCCTTCCGATTCAAAGTTCGTGGGTTTGAACTTCTTCATTTTGTGGTGTCACTGATTCTTTCTTGGTCATCCTGTATTAGGTCAGTGACTAGGTTGAGGTATGGGTTTGAACTATAACCCGTAGATTGGTTAGACAACCACAAAGAAACAAAGCTACAGCTCCTAATTTGCCATAGAATTTCCTAATATAGTCCTTTTTTCTAATTACGTGACCCCGCATTTTTGTTGATAGTCAATACTATTCATACTAGTAAAATACTAAAATACCTACTATACTTCAACAAGATAAGTACCAATTGCACCCCCAAAGAAGTTGAATTTTGAGGGGAAGTTAGAAAAATTGCCTGCCAATTTATGTGTCATTGTGATGGAGAAGAAATATAAGCGAGTATTAAAAATGACAGGCTCAAACTAACATAACTATTATTGCAATTTCTGCCAATTTTGATCACAATTTGACGACTAAGAGAGTGCCAATTCTCAAAGAAGACATGAAAATGAAGTCAGTCCATAATATATTCGCCACGTCAATTCTCTACAAGTGTAGGTACACTCTATTTGAGAACACGACAACGGTCATAATACCTGTCGTGAAGCGACGTCTAATACCTCTGAATTTAAGAGCCAGTTGAAATTTATGACCCCATGTTAATGAGGTATCAATATGTAGTGAAGGTTCCGTTATGTCCATTCACAAAATTATTGCGGCCATGTATTTTTACAACAGCCTACCTACTGTTCGAGTATTTAGGTAACTTTTGTTTCTTGCTGAATGGTTGAGTTGCAGGTCCACGGTCCGCGTTCTGGATGAATGGTTTTAGTGGGCATCAACCACTACTATATATACTATCCATTTGCGTCCTGGAACTAATATAGCCGAGCGAATAGCTTTCTGATATCGACTGAATGCTATTGTTACTAAAACCTGAACAAGTTTGTGGTGCCGTCATAAAACAGGCACAGTAGAAACAACCAGTTATTCTGATGATTATAAAGATGTGCCTAATATAATGGTGACACAATTTGGACTCGATTCGAGAATCGAACCGCTTTATCCACGATCGAGCTGTGATGCCCCATACAGACGAATGTTTTATTACGACTCGTTAGGTGATGGATAATTTGATTATATACTTGAGATAAAATAATCGTTACCTACTTGCATACTTTATCGTATAATGAATCACTTCATAAGGCCAATGATACGTATGTTTAATTATTTTTTGTCGTAGGTATTCACTAGGAAGTCTGAAGCCTGTTCAAATGGCATGCGATATGTCATCTAAAATTTACTTCAAAATTATACTTACATCTTCTGAATAAGTTTGACTTTTGGAGCTTGCTAGTCAAATTTAAAATTGACTTGGTTCAGTAGAGGTAAGAATCATTTTGAGAAGACATATTATGGACATATCGCATGCCGTTTGAAAACGGCTTAAAGTAGACAAGTAAGTAAATTGAGAACCGTTTCCGTGATAAACCGAACAATTGTCTACGTCGCATAGCGTAGTGACGGATGGAAAGACAGACAATGGGAGCTAGGCACGCGTTTGTCACAGGCAAAGCAAATCTGAGCAGTGAATCCATCGCTCAACAGCCGCGGGCACTGCTATAGGTAGGACAGTAATCAATTTTCATAATGTTATTGTCGAGTGTAAAATTATGCGCAGTTAAAGACTTTCATCGATAAATCATGAATGAAGATGGAGAATGGCACTTTGACTTTGAGAGCCAGAGGTCAACGGCATTTCCTCAAACTTGACAGAGACGTTATCGTCAACTTCCTTTCTGGAGAAGTAAAAATGCACAATTGTTACTAATGACGGAATCGTGAGCAGCATACTTGCCTTAGTTCCCTGATAGGATCGAGGCATACCTACTGTTTCCGGCTGCGTGGGCGTCTATCGAAGCAGCCTTAAGACAATCTTTGCGCACTCTTACGCACTCCACTACCTTTGACGTGGATCTCGAGAGAATCTAAAAGTTTCGACGGAATGACTCATAAAATTATAGTCTCTAAACCCAAGACGCGTTGGCATACTTTTCTTTGAGTCAACATGAATATTTAATGCTTTTTGGGCTTTATTGAGAGAGGCACCATTCATTGAGACAAGTAACGGGCTAATAGTAATCTCGCGACTTGCCAACGCCATTCAACGCAGCAGGTACTGTCGCTAACAGAGTTACATTGCAATTATTATTTTGATAATATACATTGTTAGGTATTTATTTTTTTCTCATATTTTATTATCATTCTATTGATTCATTGAAGTGCCCCAGCGGGGCAATTTATTTTAAAGACTATATTATATTACAATAAAGCGTGGTATGGTCATGTCATGCGGAGGGAAGAATGTCATGTTACTAGAAGAGCGTTAAATATGAATGTAGAAGGATATAAGGGAAGAGGTAGACCAAAGAAAAGATGGATAGATTGTGTGAAAGATGACATGAGTAAGAAAGGAGTGAATACTGATATGACGGCTGATAGAGAGGAGTGGAAGAGAAAAACATGTTGTGCCGACCCCACATGAAGTGGGATAAGGGCAGGGAGGTGATGATGATGATGATTATATTACAATAAAGAATATGAATACTGTGGTAGATTCAATTTGGTCCTAATCTTTACAGACTTAAAGACAAATTTTAAATCTTCAAAACTTTTACCTACATAACCTTTAGCAAGTTCGTTCAATCGACGTATTGTTTTAGAACTTTTTGTATACGACGCTTTTGGACAATGTTTATTTTATTGTTAAATGGTCACCATGACTGACATTATTTTCATTGAAGTAGCTACCGAATTGCTTTTTTTTAATTCCCCATGAAAATCCAAATCCCATGACGGATCCGATGACGACGATTAAAGAAAATAACCTAAATTCTTATTTTATTAATTGAGGGCAAAACATTATATATTAACAGAATATTACAGAACAGCTAACCTAAAGGTACTTCTTCCTATTTCTATTCTCTTAAATTACTATTTACTGGAGTTTATAAAGCTTTTATAGAATATATTAAGTGTAGGAAGAGGTAGGGCATAGCGAGATTTTCTCGTTCTAAATTGGAGCAGCCCGCCTGGGGAGGTACCTCCGCCTTACAGAAGATCGCAGCCAAATAACATTATTTGTTTCAAATAGTGTTGTGTTCCTGCGGTGAGTAAGGTTGCCAGAGCTCCTTAGGGGGAGGGGGGTTCGGGGTCGGCAACGCGTGCGTGATGCCTCTGGTATTGCAAGCGCTCATAGGCTACGGTAACCGCTTACCAACAGGAGGGCCGTATGCTTGTTTGCCACCTCAGTAGTATAAAAAAATAAAAAAAAGAAGTGTGTTTTGTAAGTTAGTTAATTTTGATATGATTGTACTCGCACACTCTGGCAGTGTGCTTTTATTTATACGGTGTGCGCATGTGTGTGTGGCAAAACTCGTTTTACTCGCGCTTGATATGTATGTAGGAGAGCAAATGTTTGCTGTGTGTGTGAGAGCGCGTGCGACGCATTCCATCGCGTACTCATTCATAAGAGCTGACAGCAAGACTTAAATTTTGTCTATTCTTTTTTGTTTTAGTCTGTCATTCTGTTTCTGTTTTAGTTTGTTATTTGCCCTTCTAAATTATTGTTACAAAAAATACATTGTTTGGCAAAGAGGGAAGTATATAACTACTGGAGAGCATGGTTAGGTAATTATTATACATGGCATTCTTAAGCCGTGGTCAAACGGCGTGCTATTTCCTTGAGCTATATCGCCCTTCAATGTCTAACACAAAGTTTATTTAATTCATTAAGGAGCATAATTTTGAAATGAATTTTATATCACATACCAAGAACATATCATATGCCGTTTGAACATGGCTTTAGTGAAATGTTTTTTTACTTCCCTCACACTGACAATATTTTCATCGGAATTTCTGTCATATATTTGTAAATTCCTATCAAAATGCTCCTCACGCCATTCTTGATCAATATGGGTACTACAATTATTGCTCACTATATATTTAACTCAATATATCGTTATATATGGAGCTAAATATATTGTGAGACAATATAATCCTACTAATATTATGAATGTGAATGTTTGGATGAATTGATGTTTGTTACTCAATCACGCAGGAGCGGCTGAATGGATCTGGATGAAATTTGACGTGGATATTGTTCTCCGTTAGTAGCTAACAAAATGTTATAAAGTGTTGCTACTAAACGGGATATTAACATTGCCCCTTTTACGACAACCTGCATGACGTCACCACAACAAGAGTATTTTTGTTGCCATAATCCTAATGATTGCTGGACGAAATCAATGGCTCGTGAAGGAACATTTTTTATTTCTTTTGATTAAAATAGAGACAAAAATCAACAAGACAATGTAACAGTAAAAATTGCTATCCTCAAGCATGGTAGACATCGTCTCAGATCTCTAGGCTGTCTTAAAATGATTATTCCCCTTAGTAGGACCATTTTTAAATGATATGTTGTGTATTTGTTTTATCCAACTAAATAAACAAAACATTTTACATATTTATAGGCACTTCTCCATTGCTCTCTATATCAGAAGGCTCCATATTCATTTCACTACGTGGGCTAGTGGGTTTATCGGGCGAGAAGAATAAAATGGCGATGGGTTTTACATTAAAACATTATAATCAGAGTTCTCCAGTGAAATATTGCAATTGAACGATGGCTTATATAATTGGCTATCAAATAAACGCAGACACTCCACCAAACACGTAATGTGCAGCTTGATGAGAAGCGATTACTTCGAGACCACCATTTGTAATCGGCGCCTTTTTATCGATTCCCTTCATTCAGCACACTAGAGCCCGGAGTTGTGTCAGAGTGGCGTAACGTCTGCTGTCATTACGTTCCTTGCCACTCTTAAATAATCCAAATGCCAAACATGGCAAATCCAGTCACGGAGACCATAAAGAAAGGAAGAAGAATAAAATCAAAGCGCCGTCATATTAGTTTATAGATTTGTGTACTACATAAAAAAATGGATGTAATTGGATTGCGTTAGTCCACATGATTTTTACGTTTCACGGCACACTCACTGAGTGGTATGTACATACATAAAATGTAAATTTATTTAAATTATTCAATGCTATGTACATTTCTGCCCTCGTTCCGCCCAATCACAGCGCAGGGCGGGCGGAATGGGGTGGACCGCAAGATAAAGCTAAGTCGATAAATGCGCGCGCCGAAAAACTTTACTTTTCCACGGATGAGGCATATTAAACTCGAACTCGGTAATACATTACTAAATAAATCGATGATTTGCGTTTTCCGGGTAGAAAACCCATACCTTCAGATGCTAATTTATTTCTTAAGGTATATAGGTATATGTTTGTTTTAAGGTATATATTGATATGGACTGTAGAATAAGTTAAATAAGACCTGTAACTTAACTGTAGTCTGAAATAAATGTATAATTATTATTATTAATCCTGCTTATCAAGATGCGATATGTCATCTTAAATGTATTTCAAAATGATTTCTCTATTAGACAAAGTCGTTGGAGTCTGTGTTGGAACAAAAGATCATCGCGTTGTTTTGCTATCATCATCATCATTTCAGCCGTACGACGTCCACTGCTGAACATGGCCTCCCCCACAGGCAGAGCGAATTCCTTATCATTTGGGGGGATTTGCCCATACACACCACCCTGGGCATGCGGGTTGGCGAGCGCAGTTATAGCTATCGTTGTTAAAATGAGGGACGCTGCTGCCCATCCCCTAGCTTTTTTCCCTTAGTCGCCTCTTACGACATCCGCGGATAGGTAGATATGGAGGGGCCTATTCTTCAGCCGGGGCCCACCACGGCAAAATATTTTGCTATAAAGGCTACTTTTTATCCGGGTACAAAGAGAAACCGCGAGTAGAAGCTAGAAGGTCAACATAATTATCATCATTTCAGGCTTAGAACGTCCACTGCTGAAAATAGGCCTTCCCCATAGATTAAGAGCGCGACCGATCTTGTACGACCTGCATCCAATCAATCATTTAGTGGATTTTCCCACACTCGCACCGCTGGGCATCTTGGTTGGCGCAGATAAAGCTATTGTTGATAAGGGACGCTGCTGCCCATACCCTAGCTTCTTTCTGACTGGCCTCATAGCTCAGTTGGTAGTAACTCTGCCTTCTGCGCTAGAGGTCGCGGGTTCAATTCCCGCACTGGACAAACATTTGTGACTAACACAGATGTTTTTTCTGTGTCTGGGTGTTAAATATATATCTATATATGTAATGTTTATCAGTCTCTGATACCCATAGTACAGGCTATGCCTAGTTTGGAATCAGTTGACCGTGTGTGATTTGTCCGGAATATTTATATTTATTTATTTTTATTTTTCTCTCAGTCGCCTTTTAGGACATCTACAGGGGCAGTAGGTAATAGAGGGGCCTATTCTTCACCCAGAGCCACCACGGCATGAAAAATCTAAAGCTAAAAGGTAATTTTAACAAATTAAATTGATATACACAGTTTAATTTTGAATTTTTGAGCTATTTTATTTTCGCCAGTTATTATTACCTACTTTCTTCTTGATCAATGTGTAGCGGCCAGGGACTGAAAGCGGTAGAGGTTATAGGTACTGGTACCGTTAAAACATTTCGGTACCATTATTCTATACCGGTAGGGCATTACGGTACCGTTATTTCATACCGGTAGATCTCGGTACCGAAATTTTGAGCCGTGGCTTATTCGCTAGGACAGTCGCGCCGCGGTGGCGGGGTGGCGGCATTTCATTGAAGAAAACCTTTATAAACCTTTATTTATTTCGGTTATAGGTACCGGTAGCGAAATAAACCGAAATGAACTGCGAAGCCAGATTTTCCGTTATATTTGAAATTTCGGGTAACCGGAATTTATCGGTATGACGTCATATCGTTTTTCAAAGGTACCTTTATATTCCGGTTATTCAGTCCCTGGTAGCAGCCCCAAAAAGAGCCCTAAGGTAATGGCCCCGAAGAGCTAATAATGTTTCTCTATAAGTGTCTCGCTGGAACGCTTATAATAAATTAGACTTTAATGCTAATTGGTACAAAATATTTTGTCATCACATTTTTTCATCATCGTTATTTAATTCTTTACAATAAATAAAAATATAACGTTCTGGCATTAGGTATTTTCCTTCGAATGACTCATTGTATTACGTAAAGCTTGCCTAATCAATTCATGAGGAACCTCAGACCCATCAGAGCATTCAAATGAATAGCCTTTTCAATTAATAATTATTTTCCACCTTTGGTACTGGTACGTTAAGTTCAAAATGCCATGGAATATTCCCAAATGTGTTCCCTGTTCCCGACCAAGAAAAATGAGACAGTGAGCAGAACCTACGCGGCAGAACCTTTTTATTTTGAATTAATGAAAAACAACTATGTGGTAAACTCAGCACCAAGGCGACGGACGGAGTGGCTAAGGTACGCCATCTTTTCTGTATTATAGCAGTTGGTAATAAGATAGTTGTATCCCGGACCGTTAGTGAAGTGGAATTTTTACTCAAAGACATTGGTTTTTTTATAAGTATCAAGATTCTCCTCACGTCTACCAAAGATACGATATTTGTGTGCACTTATTTGAGTTTATTTGTATTTGAGAAGCAAACAAGTTACGGTGACACTTAAAAGAGTGTACACAATCTGATTAATTGGGTGTACATGAAATATATAGACAAAACCAACTCAAGTCTACGAATTCAAGCTGAAGGAAGTAGGTGCAAATAGGTTCACAACTGTAATCCCCCAGTATGTTAGACGGGAGTGGTCAGAGGTACGATCAAACATTTGGCATAAGCTCTCATAGTATTGAAGATAACAAGCTTGTCCATTCTTTTTTATTTTTTCACATTTACTCTTAATTTAGGCCAACACAGCTCCATATAAGTGCTAAGTCGATATAAAAATAAGAATACATTTATTGAGAAGCTTCTTGAACAGTTACAGGACAAATACAGAACTAAGGTCTAGCTAGCAAGTACTAATCAAACTAAGGTAGAACAAGAAACTACTTATCTTCAACCTGGGCCCTGACTGACAGGATGACCAAGAAAAAATCAGTGACACGGCGAACAAACAAATAAGTAGGGTTGTATAAAACTAAATGAGCCCTAAACCTCACAATAGTCAATGTCAAAGTCAAAAGGCATTTATTTCAATAAAATCACTAGGATCACTTTGAAACGTCTTAGAAACTAGGTGAATCTATGCCTGTTCCTCGCGACCAAGCCTAGAAGAATCAGGCAACAAACACGGCTTGGTGCCTATCATTTTTTTCGATGATCCTTTTTCACAAAATGGAATTTAAAGCTTCAGTGTGGTGCCGATCGAACTAGTCACCTAGTAAAAGGCTCAAAAGAAAAGTAATCTAATTATAATCCTTAATAAATAAGAGCTTATAAAAATGAGAAAAAAAAAGAAGACAAATGTGAGCTTCAACAAATGATCTAAGGGCAGCACACGCTACACTGGATGAAATATGTACCTAATGCTTATATAAAATTAAATAATACTTAAAATATGATGCAAGCAAAAACTGTAAAGACACTGCAAAATAGCATTTTAGCTGTCGAGGGGCAGAGCGACTTCAGGCCATGCGAGTAGGCCATAGAGTTCCCCGTGTCATGAAGTTTAGTCGCTTCCATGATGATGTAGGTTTGAAATATTTAGGTAGTTATAGGTATTGAGGTATACATCAGAAATAATAAAAGAATGAGAAAAAGTGTAGACGACCCAAAAATACAGTGAGTAATGTCATCTGATATAGATAGCTTTATTTCCCAATATATACGTTTCTGTAGTTATTACTACCCCATACCACTTTATGATTCCGAAGGTAGATGCCACTCGAAATGATAGCCAACCCCTTTGGCTTACAACGCAAAATCTTTTGTCTCTCCCTCGCCACGTCTCACCTCCTTCTCGAGCCCATTCAATTTGCGTCAGAGGACAAGTTATGCGTTTTTTATTGCCACTGACTATAAAACTGTCGTTTCGATTATTATGAGGAATTATTTTAGTAATAGAAAAGAACTACGTGAAGCGACACTCGTAAAGTTTTATTGGTCAGTACTTACCACCTACTCGCGTCTGTCATGGATTACCGCAAGAATACGGGCCTTGCAACAATGCCTTCTTGAGTTTTCATAACTTTCTTTCTGGTCTTCATCTTTGTCCAGTGGCGCTTTTTGATACGAGTTTCGTTCAAAAAGCGCCACTGGTCTGGACTGAATGTTTAGCACATGTCCCAAACGTGGAAGAAATTTGAGATGGGCAGCGGTGACGCGACGCGCGTGCTTCAATCCATTACGGGCCTCCAGCCAGCTAGTCGGGGGCAGGGGGTAGGGGGGGGGGAGGGGCAGGTATACATCCATTAGCTAATTAGCCAGCGACCCCTTCTTGCCAGATTGTAGCCGTGTTACTTCTTCGGTTGCTAATTGCCTCTAATGACGTGTTTCTTAGATTGTAGATAACGTCTTCGATTTTTGAGTTTTTTTTGCAATTGCGACATTCACATCACTTTTG
This sequence comes from Anticlea derivata, assembly GCA_947579855.1. Lineage (NCBI taxonomy): Eukaryota > Metazoa > Arthropoda > Insecta > Lepidoptera > Geometridae > Anticlea > Anticlea derivata. The sequence goes on from OX388257.1 coordinate 6,016,616, forward strand.
AGCGTACTGTAGACTCAAAAGTGAAATCTGCAAGTTAGATCAATAATTTATGGCACAACTTTATAAGTAGCACAGAGTCATTCAAATTTCCTGAACAAAAGACATCAACGCGCTCTCAGTCTCAGAAAATTGTACTCTCCAGCCATAAACGCAGACGGAGGCGTCCGATAATACGAACTGTGGAAGCTCGTTAAAATCACACCTCGGCACAATGCGCCGTTCATACCGCAAAGCCATCAAATTAAAAAGTTAAACTCGCCCCCGCAATCGTAACATCGTCTATCTTTTAATGAGGTAATGGCGAGAGGGGCCCGGACGCCCCGCGCCGGACACGCGATCGACCCCCGGCAATAATTTCATTATTATAATAAAATGGAGTCAAATGTGTAAACGATGGCACGTGATAGTCGACCCTTAACCCCGGAACGCAGGCCGCTGGACGGCCGCTCGTGACGACTGGTTGGCACGTCGTCGTCGGCATAGTATACACCACTTGGATTTGTCTCCTCGCATTGCGCGATATACTTTGAATCACCTATCGAACATAATATTTTTACATAAATTCAAGACCACGCCAATTTGTCATGCAAACTGAGCTATGAAACAAAGTCATTTTATTGATTTATAAGACATGTGCATGTGCACGCAAAAAAATCTGCGCCAAGGTGTTCTAAAACAGTTTTGTCCAGTTTTTTTGACTGACTGGCCTCATAGCTCAGTTGGTAGTAACTCTGCTTCTGTGCTAGAGGTCGCGGCTTCGTTTCCCGCGCTGGACAAACATTTGTGCGATGAATACAGATGTTTGTTCTGTGTCTGGGTGTTAAATATGTATCGATTATGTATATCAGTCTCTGGTACCCATAGTACAGGCTATGCCTAGTTTGGGATCAGTTGACCGTGTATGATATGTCCGGAATAATTATTATTATTTATTATAGTTTACCTTATAACACTAGATTTCTCTTACATCGTTTAACTTGTCGTTTCATACTGTTGAGCAACGTTACTTAAAACGTTCCACGCTTCTCAATCACGCCGTACCTATAATTAATGCCTATCGAACTAATAAGCAGTTCTGTTTCACATCTCAAGTGCCGAGTGAAGAATCTAATAGAGTTTTTGAGATGTTTACAACAATTTTTGAGCGTCTCTTCGCCTAACTTAGTCTTCCATTCGGAAAAATTATGTACGATATACTAGTGTACTCAAACGGTGAAGGAAAACATCGTGAAGAAACCGGCATGTCCTAAAACCTAAAAATTCGAAGTCATGCGACATGTGCACGAAAGGAGCCTCTAAGAGGCGCAATTTAATCCTCTCACCACACTGATTCTTTTACTGGCAGTCATAGGCTCTTTTCAGGGGCACCATACCTCAACCTGGTCACTGACCTAATACAAGATGACCAAGAAATAATCATTCTCATCTCGACAAACAAGCAAGCATTGGTATATCGGGGGGTTCGGGGTCGGCAACGCGTGCGTGATGCCTCTGGTATTGCAAGCGCTCATAGGCTACGGTAGCCCCTTACCAACAGGTAGGCCGTATGCTTGTATGCCACCTTAGTTGTATAAAAAAAAAGCTAGTAAACTAGTTGGAAAGGCTTAGTGGGAAGGTAGACGCCACTGAATAACATAAGCAACATGGAGCCTTACATTAATGCATTTAAGCTTACCCTGTCGTACACGTAAGCCAGTACAAGAACGCAATGTAATATTGTTTTTGTCCTAAACTAGGTATTTGTGGTATAAATAGGTAATAAAGGAATCGAGTTCAAAGATAACAGCGCTGCCATATTATTCCTTTCTACGGCGCGTTTTAGTTTTAGCGCCTATGGTAAATGGTTATTCCAATTTTGAAAGTAGCGCCAGTGACGGAAAAGTTGAGAAGTAATAGGTTAGCATGGTATGGGCATGTCATGAGGAGGGATGAAATTCATGTAACGAGAAGAGCGTTAGGTATGAATGTGCATGGATATAAGACTAGAGGAAGGCCGAAGAAAAGATGGATGGATTGTATTAAAGATGGCATGAGTAAGAAAGATGTGAGTGCGGAGATGACGGCTAACAGAAGAGAGTGGAAGAAGAAAACATGTTGTGCCGACCCCACATAATGTGGGACAAGGGCAGGAAGAAGAAGAAGAAGGTAAATGGTTATTCCGTTTCACGTTCTGTTTCCGCTAATATTATTTCTTTTTGCTGATAGAATAAACCCCTTTCGAGACAGCATACATTAAACAAACAAACAAAAGCGCTTTCTTTGCCAGCTGCCATTTCGCGCTTTCTAGCGCTCTTTTTAAAGAGCCAACAACGCGTTTTTTCTTACAAGAGTTGGCAGCAGTGAACGATAATCAATAGCCGCGGTTAATTTATAAACGATGAGTTACTCAGCCGAAACTGCTCAGCGGGCTATAAACATTATGGGCACATTCATTAAAGCTGACCACTGACAAACGGTGCCTTTACCCCCTCAGCCTGCCCCCGCTTACCCCATCCATTACCAGTCCACCACCTCTCGACCCCTCCGACTCTCCGACGGCCAGGTGTAAAACTGCCCGGTCACGGAAGCACAGACATGCAATGCGGCTAATATGTTTTTATTATTAAAGCTATATGTATTGCTCATCCCTCGACCCCAGCAGGATGACCCATGAATATTTATATGGTGATTTGTTGATAGCGCCGGTTAGAGTGCGGACGGATAATTGGAAAGCATGAATACTTGCTAAAATCAGTGTACATACTAATTAGTTTCATAGTATAACGTATACTACGGAAGTTCGGTACAGCGTTCCTACAAGTATTGGCACAAAACTGAAAACAAGCCTTTTGTTCTTCGGCTAAAAGGTGAAAAAAAAACATTTCATCTTTTAACTGGCGAGCGCGCAACATCCGTAATCTGTAGCATTTTAACTTTATTTAAAGCAAACTTCATGGTACGTTTTTGATATGTCAGATTATGAGTCGATAACACATAATTGTGTGTCAAACGGTGTCACACACATCACACGTAACTCTGCTCTTTTGTGTCAAAAAATCACAATATTATAAATCTGAAAATGCCTTCGTGTGTTCTGAAATCTTGTAAAAACAACATAAAAAAGTCGAATAAATCTCATGGTATCACGTATCATCAGTAAGTTAATCATGCTATCTAAAAAATACGTTATATAAGTACCTATGGAATGCGTTGCCTTATCGTGCGCACAACCATTGTCTTTCTGAGACCATTATCATCAAAAACGTGTCAAAATGACTTGAAAAAATATAATTTTCACTGGCGTAGTTAGGCTCTCAAAATGAAAGATTATATGTGATTTCCAAGGTTTCCATCATCAGAATCCAGGCGCCTAGAATGGATTGAAGTCATTCGGCTAGAGAGAAACGAGCCGGAATGGATCCCCACCAAACATACCAGGATCTGTTCCGCGCACTTCAGGGATGAAGACAAGTACAATGCCTCTGGCAATCGAACCTTCATCTGCAAGTCAGCTGTTCCTGTTGTACAGGAGCTTAAGGTTTTCGAGGCAAGTTAGAAGCAATACTTTGAAGTATATGATTTTAGTAGGTATATGCCTAAAGTCACACGAGAGTAGGAGATTTTTTATATTTTTAATATGTAAACATTCTGAGTTGCTTAATAAAGTATGGAGCCATCCAAGAGCCCCTAGTAACTTATTTAGTAATAACTATCAATGAAAGAAACTGATTTGTAAGTTGCAGTAGAATTTTATGACAAGTACCTACCTAATAGGATCTTTGCATGTACTTAATACATTACAGAATCCCCAAGAACATTTTCGATCGGCTAAATCAAAAGTGAAAAAGAATATCAAAAAAGAAAAGTCTAGCTCTATAGTTGAACTGGATTTTGCCACAAAAACAGCTCTAGAGGGCCGCATACAACAACTTCTTATACAGAAATCGACGCTTCTCAAAACATGCAAGTCTCTCAAAGAGAGCTGCTTTCGGCTCCAGCGGAAGATTATTTTTATGAAAATGAAGTCTGCGACAAAGGTCATGAAGGACGACTTTGGCAGGAGAGTGTTAGGGAAGAAACATGTGGGTTGGATGGACAGCGAAATCTTTGGAATATAAACGGGTAATAGAAATAATGCGCGTTCAGTTAAGCAGAAATAATGCAACTTGGTCTCCGCGTAAAAAGCAGTGTTTACCGCGAGCCTATCAACTTTCTGCAGATCACGCAGCTGTTAGTAGGTATAACTTGAAAGCTTATATCATGAGTAATACAGGAAAACTGGCGCAGCGTCAACTTTAGTGCCTCCCTAATGTGACCACTTATCTTTATACTATCAGCGCGAAATGTTCTGCCGCAGACTAAATAAGTTACATAGAGGTTTACGTAGGAAACCGGGTACGATGCTGGCGTACCGAGACTTGCTGGTGCAAATTGCAAGAATAGTTTTATAACAGCGTTGTACGAATATATGCGTGTTATTCTCGCGAAACAATATGGAAAATTGCATCGCAAACGTCGATGTAAATAGACGAGCAAACAAGCTAGGTATAAAAAAATCTATCCAGATTGCTGATATTCGCATACACTGCACTGGAAACCCGGCTACTCTCTTTCTTAATTCAGGCAGGCTACTGCAATCTGCTCGAAAGATAACCGTATTGTCGGAAGTGTTTAAGTTATAATATGATACTTTCTTATTTACATTGAGTAAGAATAATTTTCCTGTTAAGTTGCTTTTATTTAGGTACCTATTTAGTTATTGTTCTTAATAAAAAAATATAGCTAAAAAGACATGTTGTTTGGGTTGATAACGATCAATAACATTGAAATAAATCCGACAAATCAGTGGAAGTGCTTGTGCCTAGTTCACATTACTCCAGTCCAGTAGCTGGACTAGAGTAAGTTGCTGGATAAATGATATCTGAAACTTCTTCATACTGCAACATATACTTATTAGTATCGTATTAGTTTTGACTCGCCACGGGACATAGTAGATGGTATTTGTTTCACGAGAGACGAAGTCGATTGGGTGCGGGGTGATATGTGTTCGTTAACCTTAAACCACCACTGCTGCATGGCTACGGGAATAATAAGAAGCGTCTCTCTCATCTCACCCAGGACTTACCGGCCACGAAATCGTATAGTGACCAAAATAGTACAGTAACTGCATTATTAGTTTACTTGAGACCGGGATTTTGTTACTATTTAATCCAGTCCAGCGCTAGAAGGAAATTTAACTAGATCCAGTGACTAAATAATGTGAACAGGCCATTAGTTTTAGAAAAGAATTGCTGCAGTAAAGTTGTAATTCTGACAAATAGTACAAAAAGAACCAGCAAAATGTTTGATAAATTGTAGAAAAATAAACTGAGCAGTTAGTAGGATACTTGTTGCGCCACAGTTTTGTGTGTGATGTAAGTTGAGTTTTAGATTATACGATATCTACACGTGTTTAAGTAATATTCCGTTGTTTCCGTGTAGAGATAGATAGGTAGAGGCACTATTTTAGATTCTATAAACATGCACGTGTATCACACTCACGAGTGAACGAAAACTGCCAACTCCCACTCACCCCTCAGATAGCGTGCGGCGGCCTTACACCCCGGGTTCGTGGAACTGTCGCTTTCACGTCTTTTTGCGAACATACCTACTCCTACTAAGAGTACATTCCGATGAAACGTTAGTACGTATACATATAACGCATTGCATTCGTGATCGTGAAAAATGATGAACGTATACATCATCAGCCTCTTGAAGTCCACTGCTGGATATAGGCCTCCCCAGTTCCAGAGTTCCATGACGAACGGTCTTGAGCATTTTCCATCCACCGACTTCTCGCAATTTTTACAATGTCGTCGATTCATCGGATGGAGGGCGTTCCATCACTGCGTCGCCAGGTTCGTGGTCGCCATTCAAGAACCTTTACTCCTGCACTATAGTAAATATAGAAATATAGATTATGTTATCTGGTTAAAGGCCGATGTAGATTCTATACTCTCTCTAGATAAACCATTGATAATTCTTACTTTTCCTACGAGATTTGGACGTTAACATCAGGTTAGGAAGTACTTAACTTATAACTTAAAAGTGTAAAATTGAGGGCTTGTTTTACAAAATATCCACGCATAAAAAAACGCCGTGCTCCCCCTTTAAGCAAACATATTTTGTAACTTCATTTTTTGTAGCTACCCTTATAAACCACCCCCGATGTCACGTTTACCAAAAATTATGGGAAATGTAAACATTACTCAAATTACTGTACCTTTTCATTGTTCAATTAAGCGCCGCCGTGGGATTATACAACAAAAAGGACAATCATCATCATCATCATATCATCGGAGGTCTTCTGGTCGACATAGGCCTCTCTATAGATTTCCAGAGCGACCGATCTTGTGCGATCTGTACCCAAAGGCTCCCAGCAACCTTTATAAAGGTGTCTTGCCATCCCATCTACGAGTAGTTCGTCCTACGCTACCCTTACCGGTGCGTGGTCTCCACTCTTGGACCTTTCTAGCCATCGCTCCTCCAAGCTAAGCAGCGGACGTCCTACAGCTGAAATGATGATGATTATCTATTACTATTGAAGAACATTCACCCTCGTAGTTGAGCGTGGGCGTCGTTGCCTGTATCGACCCACCTTATGCCGCCCGCCCCGTCGCCGCCCGCCCTATTGCCGCCCAGCGATAAATACTCCACTCGCAGCCAATGTAGGCCCACCAGCTATAAAATGTTATTGCTATTACTTATTGTCGCCATAACCTTTAGTAGTACCTAGCACGAAATAAATGTTGTAACTATGTAGAACAAATATTATTAAATTGATAGAGACGACCTCGGTGGCGTAGCGCGTGAGTGCCCGTCTGAGACGCAAGGAGTTCGGGTTCGATTCCCGCTGCGGGGCATATATTTGCATGATCACCAAGTATAATTGTTCCGGATCTGGGTGTTGTGGTACCATAGTACTCGTAGTTTCTGATACCCATGACACAGGGAATCCTAGTGTAGGGTCAGGAATATGTATGTGACTGTTGGTTGTTATCAAGCAGTACGTACGGTAGTTCCATACGTACGGTATGGAAAATAACTAAGCGACATAGCCCAGCGAGATTTTCTCTAAATTGGAGCAGCCCGTCTAATCATTGTACCTTAAATTCATTTTTGCAAAATCAAATTACACTTCAAAGTTAAAAGCAGCTTATTGTGCTAATAACAGGAATTCATAATTACAGGAACGTTATTCTTCTTAAATCTCATTTCGGAGTTTGGTAGAACACAGCTTATTTAATTGTTCCCAATGTACACTTAGCTCGAACATCATGCGTAGGCTGCGTTAGGCTGGCCACTCACGGTGCGATATTCAAATTACTCAACGACGGATGCGTGAAGAAAATAAAATCTGTGACGATTCACATTGTATTAAGCCAGTGATCCGCAAAGCTCAAACTCGTCAGTGGTTCTCGTAATCAGCAACCGGTAGTTGGTGATTACGAGTATATTGTTCTACATAGTACTTAAATGTTTCACTCCCTTTACAGTGACAATAGACTGTCATTATTTTGATTCAACAGAAAAGATTCAGAGGCTCACCCAGTGGAGTATATTTTTTCACACAGTTAACAGACTGAAACTGTAAGAAATGTGCTATTGGACACATTCTTAGTTATAATTTGCTTTAAAAAACTATGTCAAAGTCAACTTACTAATTTGCCTTTTTGGCTAGACCGAATATTATGTAGGGTACAATAAATATTGTAAACTAGGAAAAACAAAAACAATATATCAGACTGTATTTTAATTGCATCGTATGTACCTGTACCGTAAGTACCTGTAATGGCTGTCAAATTACGAGCCCGAGGAAACTTACTAGTGAAAGGATTAAAGTCTGCCTCTTAGGCGTCTTTTAGTTGCATATGTTACATGTCTTGTAATTTTTAGGTTCTAGGAAATGCCGGTTTCCTTATGAAATTTCCCTTCACCGTTTGAGAGCTCTAGTATAACGCACATACTGAAATTAAAAAACAATGAAAAACGTAGAAAATCTACAGCAAACAACCTGCGGATGTAGTACTAACTAAGGTTTTTCGTATTTAAGTTTTAGCTCCCACTAAGCAACCACGGCATAAAACGCACCGTGTAATCTAGCCTTATAGGAATACTGATGGGATGGGTGGTATTATGGAAATGTAGCGCGTGCCGCTCCGCAAACAATGCCGTAACGGTGCCGCGAGGTAATTTTAATTCTTTTCATTTGAGGACGATTGAAAGGTCATGACACATGGGGGGTTGTTAAGGGGATTAGAGTTTCTCAGAAAGTTTGTCTGTCTCTCTACTACCTTTGTAGGTAGTAGAGCCTTGTGGCTACCAATAAAATCTTTGCGGAAAACTTAGCGCTCGATAATCTAAAGTTGGAACTATTATGAACATCTCGTTTTTTATGGAAATAAGACTAATTTCCAAAAGTCGAAACAAAGTTATTGTCTATTGATTATAGAATAAGCCTCTTTCGGCTTCCATGTTTCATTCAAAATGGTTCAGAAGTTGCAAAATTGACATTTGTATTACCATGATCGTCCAAACACATTCACAAACTTTCGCATTTTCCTAAATTTATAATATGGAATTATCAGATAACCATAATTCGATAATAAGTATGTACCACGCAAACAAAGCAGCATCTTATGCTGAGCATCTTTTGCTTCACGTAGCCAAAACAATAACTTTGATACACGAAGAAGTGGCCCCTTAAAAGCTAATTAGCACACAGTCCCTGGAATTCAAGGGAAGGTTACATTAATATGAATGTGAATACGAGTAGGTACCTCCTGTAGGTAAGTAGATAGTGCCTCGGCCTCGATCAACCTTTTGGTTTCCGTGCTAGTTCGCTCCAGATAACTGAGCCCGCTGAGCTTATCCTACTAATATCATAAATGCGGAAGTTTGTGAGGATGTTTAGATGTTTGGATGTTTGATTATTTGTTTCAAATAGTGTTGTGTTCCTGCGGTGAGTAAGGTTGCCAGAGCTCTTTAGGGGGGGAGGGGTTCGGCAGGCAACGCATTAGCAATGCTCCAGGTGTTGCTGATGTCAATAGGCGACGGTAACCACTTAGCATCAGGTAAGCCTGTTTGCCTCCGTATAACATAAAAATAAATAAAAAAATGTTTGTTATTCAATCTTTAATGTTACGATTTTATACAGGGTTGTGAGTTGAGATGGGGCTGTAAGGGCAGCTATTGGAACCATTGGTTGCAGCTACAGGAAAAAAAACTGTGAAAAAAACAATTTGCTCTAGCTAAAAAGCTATGTTATTATGGTAGATAATTTTCTCGTCTCCTTTTCCACGTTATACTTAAGGAATAAATGTTTCCACGGGGTCAATTAGTTCTAGAAGTCTCGCAACTCATTAGGTCACTGAGCATTCACCTTTATCAGTTACCTACTGTATCATGTCAGATGGCAACACAGAGGCGACATAGATAATGGATAGGTACATGTAACATTTAATATTTATTTTTAATTTATCGAAGCATAATAATTATTTGATTTTAATTTCAATAAACGAGCTTGAATTTATCTTTTACCTAATTGAGTCAATAATTTAATCACAAAAATAACTATATACCTAGGTATAACCGGCATACTTATATACTGAACACACATGATATCGCCTTAGTTCTTTCTTCGTTCTTCACGGATTTCACGGATACAAAGCTATAAATAAAACACGATAGCTTAATAAATTCACACACTTTCTCTACTCATATTCCTTTGTCTAGCTAGATCATATTTCAAATAAATAAAACAAATCTACTAGCGAAGATTAGCAAACGAAGCGAGCATTTTCTTTAAATACAAGGTGATTCATAATATGTATAGCATCCCGAAAGGGGCTTATTTTATCAACAAAAATAAAGAGTACCTATTGGCGGAAAAAAAATCAATTCATCAAAATCAATATTTAGTTTCAGACTTTTAGCTGATTTTGGTATTTTTATCATGTTTTTAGGTAGGTAATTATTATACGTACGAGAAGTTCGACATCAAGTTTACTATCTATACCAACATAATAATTGGGTTTACACTTATTAGACCTCAAAACAGCAGCTGATTTTTGCATAGAGATTTAACCAAAGAAAAATTTGATCTTTTGGAAAGTCGTAGAACAAACTTTATTGCCAATTGGGTGTAGAAATAAGTTCCTTTCTAGATAGCATAGATATTATGAATCACCTTGTTTATAATCACAGAAGTATAAAAGAATATTATGTATTATAGGTAGGCAGTTGCGAACCACTTGCTTCATTCAACAGTCGGAATGAATAATAATAACAACAATCTAATAGATTTGAGATACAATCTAGCAAGTGCGTTTCATCAGAGGCGGGTGAGAATCTACGGGTGGTTCTGCGATCAGACATTCTTTCATTTCACAATAGCTGTCTGATCGCAATAGCCGACTGATTTAGCTAAATAAGCTGAGCATAGCCTACTGACGGAGTTTAGAGCTGCCCTAGAGGACGTGGCAAGGCGTGATACGCGTTCTGCGCTTGTGCAAATAATCATAGGATAGACCTTCGTTGTAGATAATTAGATAAAAGAGGACAGAAACACCTAAAAAACATAATTTGAAAAAGTTGGGAGAAAAATCCTGCATTTTTCGCTAAAATAATTTTTCTTCAAACGGGATATGTCACTTTCGAGATAGCATCATATACAGTATAATAAGAATCACCTTGAATAGGAATGTAATGTTGGTGCCTACTAAGAAAGGAATCCCCAAAATTAAACACCTACCTGAGTTAATTAACCCACCACCTTATTTTATATTATTTATTTTAAGTAGTAGCTTTCCCATAAAACCCGTCCATCCATTAAAAGCGGGATCAGATTTACCTATCCTTTAAAGATGCCTGTGTGATTTACGATGATTTATTTAGTTGGTAGAATTAAGGTATGTTTAGCAAAAGCACTTCCAGATGTTTTATCTGTTCCGTGTGCCTACTCATTTCTTACTGTACCGGAGAACCGCCCGAGGCAAGGAGCGCTAAGTGAACGAATGCCTCGAAACGGCAGGTTTGGTGTATTGCCTAAACTGTGCGTCGTCAGCGTCGCAGTGACTCAAGGTACAGTCGCCTGCACGAAAAAGTATACATTATATTTTTAAAATGCTGCCACAATAAAGATGAATATGGTAGGTACAAAAAAAAGTAGAAAATTGCACAAGTTGATAGTTTAGGTCCGTAATTTTTTAGCTTCTGTTTTGTGGCATCTCTCTGAAAATTATGAGATGTATAGGTACCTACCTACATCTTAGTACTGTACATAAAGATCTTAACAGAAACCCTGTCTGATTTGTATGTTAGAAAAAAATATCCATATCTATCATTCATGACATTTTTGAAAATGTTTTGTTTTGCATTTTTCTGACTTAGTGATGATGGTACGAGCCTTGGGTACTGTGTCTACAACTAACCTAAGCTCCTGTTCTATATAATTGAAAAAGTTATTAAAAGTTATCGTCTTATCCAAATTTAATAAAGTATCAAAGAAAATATCATCATCATCATCATCCGCCTGTAGAATTCCACTGCTCGACATAGGCCTCCTTCAACAAGTTCCACGACGAACGTTCTTGAGCCTTTTCCATCCACCGACTTCCCGCAACCTTCCCAATGTTGTCGGTCCATCAGACCTTCCAACACTGCGTCGCCCGGTTCGTGGTTGCCGTTCGAGAACCTTTGCTCGTTCTTTCAAAGAATCTAGGTACAGAAGATTTTCAGTGCTTCTAAAGTCATTGTCGGTGTCCGATCTACAAGCGGCTGATCTGTGGCGTTGTTGCTCAAGCTCGTCTAGCCGCGGTGGAGGAGCTACTTCGCAATCGTTCGATCCGCAAAGGTCATGGAAGGAATTCGCGCGGTCCGGCTTCTTGCGACACCCTGCACTGTTCCAAAGTTCCTACTCCCGATCGGTACGAAGTTACGAATACAAGCTACGAGTAGGTACACAGAGGCCCGAGTCCGTAATGTTCGCGAGTTACTTTTCACCGTGTGACGTGCCGTATAGCTTGACGGTTTTTGTAGGGGCGCTCACTTCATGTACATATCACGGTGACAAGTGTGTAACTCAGTAAGAGGAGGCAGGGCACAGCGAGATTTTCTCGTTCTGAATTGGAGCAGCCCGCCTGGGGAGGTACCTTACAGAAGATCGCAGCCAAATAACATTATTTGTTTCAAATTGTGTTGTGTTCCTGCGGTGAGTAAGTTTGCCAGAGCTCTTTAGGGGGGAAGGGGGTTCGGGGTCGGCAACGCGTGCGTGATGCCTCTGGTATTGCAAGCGCTCATAGGCTACGGTAACCGCTTACCATCAGGTGGGCCGTAAGTTTGTTTGCCACCTCTGTTGTATAAAAAAAAAAAAAAAAACATCGGACTCGGGGCTCTGAAGTCACGACACGATTTTTGTCTCACGTGCTTGGTTAACACGTTCTAGTTGTATTTACTTCAAAATCGGGTCGTATACGAGGTGATTCACAATATGTATGCTATCCCGAAAAGGGCTTATTCTATACCCAATTTGCAATAAAGTTTGTCCAACGACTTTCGACAACGATTTTGATAAAACTCCATGCAAAAATCTGAACTCAATGAATCAGCTGGTTTAGGTAAATTCTTGTAGGTATTTAAAAATTAGTTACCTGCCTATAAAGATAATACGCACATACCTATTATTTCTTTTCGTTGTTAGAATAACCCCTTTCGGGATGGTATACATCATCATCATCAACAACCTGTAGAAGTCCACTGCTGGACATAGGCCTCCCCCAAAGAGTTCCACGACGAACGGTCTTGAGCCCTTTCCATCCACCGACTTCCCGCAACCTTTACAATGTCATCGGTCCATCGGGTGGGGGGTCATCCAACACTGCGTCGCCCGGTTCGTGGTCGCCTTTCGAGAACCTTTACTCCCCAACGGTTGTCGGTTCTGCGAGCTATATGGCCTGCCCACTGCCACTTCAACTTGCTAATTCTGAGAGCTATGTCGGTGACCTTCGTTCTTCTACGGATTTCCTCATTGCGGATCTTATCACGTAGTGAAACTCCGAGCATAGCTCTCTCCATAGCACGTTGCGCGAATTTGAGCACGTATATGAGGCCTATAGTTAACGACCAAGTTTCAGTATATATATAGATGGTATACATACATCCTATGAATCACCTTGAAGTAGTTTCAGTGGGATTTGTAACTTTAAATTTGGTGGGCTTCACTTCTCGGTACGGTTTTGGTGTTAAGAAGTCACACTCAGCTCGTGAACTGCAAGTGGGCTAACCGATCTCGTTGACGCTCGGCGCTCGTTCACTGGTAACCTAACGTCCATTCGTTATTCAAGCATTGATACGAGTCGTGAGTTTCACAAGTAGATACACAAGCTTTGATTGCCTACCTATAGTTATATAATCGGTACTATAAGTATAAATAAATAAATATTTTAAATAATAAATATTCCGGACCTATGTCCGCCTATGCCTAGTTTGGGATCAGTTGACCGTGTGTCTATACACACGGTCAACTGATCCCAAACTAGGCATAGCCTGTTCTATGGGTACCAGAGACTGATATATATAATAGTTGCATCGGATAAAATCGGAAATCCAAACCCTTATGGACTGATTCCATCTTCAAGATCGTTTTGATAGTTTTTCCACAGAGATAAATCTAAGAAAAACCCGTACTGAAAAAAATCATTAAGGTAAAACATAAGTAGGTACAGCAAGCACAACAAAACATAGAAGTCAAGAATAGGCTGAGGAAAATTTGAAAACCCGAACCCCTACGGACTGAGTCCACCTTCAAGATCGCGAATGTTTAATGAAAGTATTAATAGGCTTTACATTCGCGATCTTGAAATCCCACTAAGTTATATCTTGCTATTATATACATGGTGATTCATAATATGAAAATACTAAACCTAACTAATTTAAGCTCATAATCATGTAAATTTCGTTGATGTGCCTAATAAGTAAATAAATAAACGGTCATAGGCCCTTTTCAGGGCCACCATACCTCTACCTGGTCACCGACCAAAAACAGGATGACCAAGAAAGAATCAGTGACACGACAAGAAGAAGAATATGAAAACTATCACGAAAGGGGCTGATTCTGCACCCAAGTGACTATAAGGGTAAAACAAACGAAACAACGAAACGTTTTTTTCGTTGAAAAAACACTTGAAATCTTGATCTTGAACTTCTCGTAAGTTAAATGCTTAGTTATGAAGATGTCAAAAAAAGAGACGTTTCATCAATATATGGAGCCTGGGCCTGCACTGTGTACACTACTCTAAAATATCGCTAAGCAATAAAGTAAACGTATTTAACTGGTTATTTTATTTAAATTGACTTCGTTCTAAGGTACATTATGATTATCTTCGACAAAGAGAGCAACACACAGCGCTACAAAAATATGGCGGATGGACGTGCGTGAAATGTCATTTTGACAACCTACATTTATCTGACAAAACAAAAACATCAAATCAAACAACATGACATGAAAAATATGTCAATGTCATGTCAAACGCCAATTATAAACCAACATGGCGGCCTTCAAATAGTGTTCACATAGTAAAAAACTTACCAGAAGAACTATTCTTGTACCATCGCATTTGTCTTCAAATTAATGAAATTGTATTTTTCTTGAAATCTCCTATTTTTTTTCTAATTTTTTATGTAGTGTACATGGACCAGGCCCAGAATGAAATGGCTCCTTTGATGTAATTTTCTAATTTTCTTTCTTATTATTGATATAATAAGCTCCTTTCGGGATTGTAGGTATATATTATGAATCACCTTGTAGTATTATCATCATCTTCCTGCCCTTATCCCATAATTTGATAATGTGATCCGATAATGTGATGAAAATGATTGTAGGTATCTAACACAATAGGTAATGAATACATAGGTATATACCTACACCATTCATTGATAAAGTCCCCTCCCACATATTTAGATAAACAATAGAAGGTAAATAGAGATTATTGGTCAAAGCCAACATGCTTATCGATATCTCCTTATTTACATACTTTCTTATCACGAACGACTAATAGGAAATTACTAAACACATTGGTAAGGTACCTGTTAACTAAGATAGAGAACACATGAAACGGTATCTATGAACGAAGAGGTCGTTGGGCATTCAGCGCCGCCGTTCCAAACAGATGGGTGACTGTAAGTAGCACGTGGTATGTTACGATGTCGATCTCTGCATCAACAGAGTTAGCCATTAGCTTAAACCGATAATGTTGTGACCTTTAACTGTTATTATTAATAAATAAATAATGAAAAGTATAAATCCTACATTCGAATTCCCCGTGCATGGTAGGCAACGACACAGATTTCCTGGCGATCTGACCTTTGAAGATGTCTAAGGGGGTAATCAGAGGCACGTCTAAACTTTTTGGTAAATACCCAAATTTTGCATTCTACTTAGTCGATGTGGATGGATATAAGACTAGAGGAAGGCCAAAGAAAAGATGGATGGAGATGACATGAGTAAGAAAGAAGTGAGTGCGGAGATGACGGCTAGCAGAAGAGAGTGGAAGAAGAAAACATATTGTGCCGACCCCACGTAATGTGGGGTCGGCACAATGGCAGGAAGAAGAAAAAGAAGACTTAGTCGAAGATTCCATTGCACTGTTTCGATAAATAATAATAAAAAATTGAAGATTTTTTGTCTCCAACGAGACTTTACGATAGATTCTCAACTGAAGCATCATGGCGTTGTAAAAAGCAACATAGAGCACGTTCATTAAATATGTAGATGGATGACAACCAGATGTTCAGAGGGCAAGTCGGTCCCGACTATTATGTACACTAAGTTATGACGGGGTATTCCAGCGTCCTACCGCAATATCTTAAAAGTATATCGCATTTTAAGACCCTTGTCATATCACTGAGTCTTTCTTGGTCATCCTGTATTGGTGGAAGAAACAGAGTAGTGAAAGTATTAAAGTTCCTCTTAGAGGCTCCTTTCGTGCACATGTCACATGTTATCGATTTTTTTAGGTTCTAGGACATGCCGGTTTCCTTACGACCAGCCTTCTAAGGTTCTGTGAAAATCATAAGTTTATATTCTCTTTGGTGCCGTAGCTAAGTAGGTACCTAGGCTACCCTATTTGGTGCACACCAATTTTAAAATAGGTAGATTCAAAGTTTCAAAAGTTTATTGGAACATTTACAAAGATACAGTAAAATATTGGGAAAACGATGATGACTGCAGTAGTTGTTAAAACTGTGTCGCAGCCACCAACGCCCACCTCCTTAGACTAAGAACAGTTTGTTCCTAACAGAATACAGGTAGGTACTATAGATAAGATAATATGAAAAAAAAAACTATGATGATATTTTAAGTAAGGAGCATCGGGTCCCACCGTGTCGGTTGCTACACATCCATTTGCCTTGGCCACCAGTAGCTCTGATCGATCGGATTCCCAGTTGTTCTATTTAGCCATTTTTGCATCTGTTGACATTCACTGAAGTTAATATCGACCGGTATGTAGGTACATCAGCAAGGTTAAAAGACAACGCAGCGGATTTCATTCATGTCCACTCAAGTATGACTGTGGTGATCTTTTGTTTTGTATCGCATGGGGCTCGAGCGGAAAATCGTTCACATGAAGACTCTGTATCAATAAATGCCTACTCTAATAACGATACCACTCGCTGAGAACAGTAGGAATACAGAGGATTTGTATACGACTATCTTCATGAAAGACTTTGAAAATGTGTATAGGTAGAATGCGATGTTTGTCCTGCTTTCATGAACGAATGAAATAAATTAATTAATGATAGAAAATGCTTTATGGTACACCAAATAATAAAAAAAAAACAGTAATGAAGTAGTTGTAATGGAAGGGCCTATTCTTCAGCCGGGGCTACCAAGGCCGAAATAATAAATACAATGAATAAAACCACAGAGCAACCGGAGCGGATGGACGTGATTTTTTACATGAATAGAGTCGCAGCGTTATTTGGACTACTTTTCATCCAAATACTGCGTGTGCGACGCAGGTAATTCATATAGTTTGAACCAAACAGCTCAGCCTAGCTGCGTCTGGTATGCAAAACATGATAAATCATGAAAACATCTCAAATTGAAATTGTGTCATAATATATAAATAAGCACATAAATCACTCGACGGGCCTGAGCGATAATACAATCCGGGTCTGTGCAAATAAATGCGTTTTTGCATCCATGTTCATACAACAATGTCGCAGGCACATTAAAATTCTAAGTAAGAAATACAGATAACATTTTTATTGAAAACGTGTTTAGGTATTTCGCTCGACATTCTAGAACAAATGTCTGCGTAGATCGGAACGGATATAAATATGGCTGCGGCTAGGGGTTGTTCAAAGGTTTAGGAGGTTCACTTCACCATACGTATAGTAATAAGTTATCTGTGGCCATACTCACCAGGTGACTCATAAGTCACTTGTACAGTGTACACTAACCCCAAAGGGGCTTAATCTATCAATAAGAAGAAAGAATATATTAGCGAAGAAAAATCGCAATTTTTTTTTAATAATGTAACTTTTTCAAATTAACTGCAGTTGGCCTTTTTGCCATCTTTATAACTAATTATTACACTTACGAGAAGTCGATTGTTAAATACCTAAATCAGCTGAATAATTGAGTTTGAATAGATTTGTGTCCAAAGTAAATGTATTTTCTTTCTTTCTATTTGACTCTTCTAAACAGCTGATTTTCGCGTAGTGTTTTTTCATTGAATAATATTGTATTTCCAATAGTCGTAGAACAATCATTATTGCCTATTGGGCGTAGAATAAGCCCCTTTTGGGATAGTATACTTATTATGATCTAATATGAATTTACTTACACCCAAAAAAAAAAGTTTATATTTTTTACCTTTATGTAAATAAATAACAACCAACAGTCACATACATAGTCCTGAACCCACACTAGGAATCCCTGTGCGGTGGTAATGTTAGTACCATGGTATCACAACACCCGGATCAAATATTTGCAGATTATGCAAACATTTGTCCCGCAGTGGGAATCAAACACGCGCCCCTTGCGTCTCAGATGGACAGACCGCTACGCTTTTAACGTGCACCTACAGGTATACGTAAAATATATCACAGAAAAAGTACCTTCTGAAACGAGATTATTCGTTACTATTAAGCTATAGAATATGGTGAATAAAATCATCCCAAAGCTTTCGAGCTCGTCACCTGCGCCGAGCCACAGAATAATCACCAGTGCAATGCGTGGGCGCCATTGTATGCAAATGTAGCGCGCCGCAGATCGGCACTCTAACCGCTCAAGAAATGATTGACAATTTTCTAAGCTTTGCCTGTTCCTCTACTTGGATAGTTTTTAGGCGTAAACCTTGTCATTGGTCTTTAATTTCTACAACTGTTAGTCTAAAACAGTTAGTCCAGCAGAAATTGCAGCACGATCATTCCATGCAAATTATTTCCCAGTTCGTTACTGCGTCGTTTAACCTAAGCACCTACTAAGTTATATACTTCTGGAAAAATCCATATTAACCTTCACTTTAGGTACACTTCAACGGGCTCTCCCTTTCCGCTACTCCATTCCACTCATTGCTTGATCCAAGAAAATGTTTACGAGCGCTAGCGCAGTCCCATTATCCTATACGCGACCAAATTGCCCCGTGTCATTCCGACTAGTCAGCTCGCGAGTCGAGATGCATTCAATACTCCGGACATTCCAACAAATAATCTCGACTCACGACAACTTTGCCTTCATGCGTGATTCTAGTGGAAGAAAATAATTCTTTATTAAAATACATACCTACATACATAAAATCACGCCTATTTCCCAGAAGGGTAGGCAGAGACCACGGCCTTCCACTTGCTACGATCCTGGCATACCTCTTTCGCTTCATTCACTCTCATCACATTCCTCATATATGCTCGTCGGTTTAGGGTACTCTTGACCTGACCTTTGTCCAAAACGTCACCGATTTGGTCGCTAAACGTACGCCTAGGTCTTACCCTTCCAACGGTTCCATTCACACTCGCCTTATACACCTGTTTCGTCAATCTTCTTTCGTTCATCATCTCTACATGACCAAACCATCTCAGCATACCTTTCTCAATCCTCATCACTTCACACATCTTCTTTCACTCCACAACGTTCTCTTATCACACTGTTCCTCACTCTATCTTTATTAAAATACAAATTACATAATCTTCTGAATTGTATCCAAGGGAAGTACTTATGGGTAGGTACATAATAATCGAATAAGATAAACATTTCACTTCTGAAGCAATGCAATAGTATGCACGAACTTCGAAAGGTTTAAATATTTGCATATGAATAGCGTTCAGGTAATAGGCTCCTACCCATTTAACGATTTTGCCAGGGATCTAGAGTAGGCCGGCTCTACCTATAAGTATTTCTAAGGTATTATTAGAGGCTATTAGATCGAATAGTTACTTTATGAAGAAATGCTGTATATTTAATGTATTGTTTCAGACATCTGAACTAGAGTCACTGCTGTGCAAGCAGGAGGGATCAAGCGCACAAGGCCACATGGAGCTGTTTGACGGCGGGCCCTCCTCCCGCGACGATGCGTACCTGCGGCCGGCCCTCTGGGAGGACATCGCGTCCTCCATCCGGAACATCGACCCCGAGAACGCGAACATGCTCGCCCCACTGGGCGCCACGCACGTTAAGCTGGAGGCAGATGACCTGCTGGAAGAGTGCGCCACACCGCTGCTCAGCCCGCTCGAGATCAAAACAGAGCGGCTGTGCGCGCCGGCACCGCCCGCGTACGCGCTGCCGCAGCCGCCGCACCACCAGCCGCAGCCGCCGCCCTTTGCAAAGTACCCGCCCTCGCGCCTCGTCTACATGTCGCCACTCACGCCGCCCGGCTCCGACCAGGGCAGCCCCGGCAACACCATGCAGGTAACCCCGTCACCGCGCACTGTTCTTACAGCATTGCGCCTCTTGCGAACGATACCCGCTCCGCGATTGCCCTCATGTGTTCTGTTGCAGCGCTCGTGACATTGACGGTAGGACGAAGCATCCGACATTTACGATTAAAATTACGAAACGGTCCCGCCCGACGCGGGTAAGATGGACGACATGAATAAATGTTTACAGGATTCATATTGCAATGTAAAGCCGTAAAGTGGTAAACAGGATTTGCTATTCATGTATTCGCTATGCTTTCATTGTAGTTTGAAGAATGGGCAAACAATTAGTGTGTTATTCGCAGGGAGGGCCGCGCCGCACGCCACCGCCGCCGTACCACCCGCCGCCGCTGATGAGGGCTCCACACGTGCCTCACCAGGGGCCGCATCCGCATCACCATCATCCGCAGGTAATACTCTTTTCTTCTGTCTCCGATCTCCGATTGAATGCGCGTTGTTAACCATTTTTCGTGTGAGTAGGCGATGTCGCAGCAGATGCAGCTGGCGCCGCAAGGGCCGCCCGGGCCGCCGCCGGTGCCTCACCACGCGCACCCGATGCCGAACTCGAGGCTGGCACATCCGCACCAAGTCAAGTACAACCGCCGGAATAACCCGGAACTTGAGAAGAGAAGAGTGCATCATTGCGATTTTATTGGTAAGCATTCCTTGCCGGCCACAGACCGGCACTAACATTTAGAGACCAATTCGTGAGTTGTTCAAAATTCAAGATTATGATAGCCGGTATACCTACCATTTATAGCACCTACTTAGTGTTCATTTTAATAATTACTATTTCACTTTATAATTTTGCCAAATTAACTTTGATCATTTTCATTTACAGGATGTACGAAAGTTTACACAAAAAGCTCACACCTCAAGGCTCACCAGCGTATACACACAGGTAAACAAATTATCCGTGTATTTGTAAAAAAAGCATTATGCGAAATTTAACCCTTTGGAATGCCATGCGACTGTATTTTCCTTCCCTTATTCATTATACCAAACCAAATTATGAAAGTGACGAAAGAAAGTGAAGAGTGTTATTCGGATCCGAATAAAACTGAGTTGGTACAGCTATAAAAGCTATCCCTATAAACGCACGTAGGTAACATTAAATCCAAAACTAACAATTTCCACACAGACTGAGGTTTCGCTTCGCGAAAGTTCGCGTGATTTCATCATGAGACCAAATGACATTGTTTGTAGGTAGGTACCTACTTTACCGCAGGATTTTACTGCATTTCACGTGTTCAATTTATGTGACACAAGCTTTTTTACGTAAGCTAACTTTCTATCACCGGAGACAAGAAAATCTTTAGAGCCACTTCGCATCCCACGCAAGGCTCTATTCTTGATTGGTTAAGTCAGCTGTTAGCACTGTTAGTACCTACCTATACAGCCTCTCTTCTTTCAAGTTTCTTAGTAACGAAACTAATTTGTGGTCTTCACATCAAACAGTAGGTATTATTAAATATAAAATTAGCGTTTACAAAATTAAAAAATATACTTAAATCTTTCTCAGTTCTTCTAGATGAGCTACATTAGACTGATCACTGAACCTGCTAAAACCGCGGAAAATATTGTGATTAAAAAAACAATTTAAAAATGTGCTAAAAGAGAGCAAAAAGCAGAAATGCTGCAGCAGAAAACAATGCAGTCCTAGTCACGCGAGGGCAGTGGATGGCGTTTAACTAAACATTCCCCGATAGTTTGAAGGCTTCGACATGAAGACCTTGGCGTTGTCTTATTGGCGTGCTCGTTGTATCTTTGTATTTACCACTCTTTAGGATTAGAGTTTTCACACCTTTATGTTCACGATAGACGACAGATCATAGAATACACTCCTAATGGCCCATCACACTTGAACGATGCCGTCGGACGAGACGAGATACCGCGGAAATCATTGTTTTGTTTGTGCGCCAAACCGGGGCGCGGCGCGATGTTAGATTAGAGAGAGAGGTAGATGCTTAACACACGATGATAGAAAAAAGGCGAGCGCATGTCTCATACAATTGTTTCCCCAGGAACTGTCTCGTGAAACGTGTGAAAACGCTCTTACGCAGCGACTTGCTTGGCGGGCAAAACCTCCTGCCAAGCTAGCTTTGTCGTTTTAATGGTTTAACCTTCGGTAGGAGAGAAACCGTATACGTGCCAGTGGCCGGAGTGCGAGTGGCGTTTCGCCCGGTCCGACGAGTTGACCCGGCACTACCGCAAGCACACCGGAGCCAAGCCGTTCAAGTGCACCGTCTGCGAGCGCTCCTTCGCGAGGTCGGACCACCTCGCGCTGCACATGAAGCGGCACCTGCCGAAGACGTCCAAATGACACGCGAGAAGGGGCGGCGACCAGCCGCCCGCTGCCCAGGACGCCCAGGTAAACATCACAATACAATACATCACTAATGAACATCGTCTAGCCTAGACTCTAGAGCCTTAGCCCTTTCGTCCATGACGCTACGCAAAAGTGACGGAACTCATTAGAAACTAGAGTTGCGGACTGATTGGAAACTCTGACTCGTCCACGACGCTACTGGAATTTCCTGAAACTCAGTCACTCAGTACAAAATTGTATATAAACAAAGTTTTGAAAAGGAAAATAATTAACATGACTAGTGATAATTCGAGCGATGACATGGAATTATTACTTCTCCAGTCACATAGACGTCCGAATCACTTATAATTACTTTTTATTCGTTCATTTTTCAAGAGTTTCTCGAAACCAGTCGCTTGCACCAGCATTTCGAGTCGCCAGGAGACTAGTTACAAACGCGTTCCTTTTGAGTAGCGTCGTGGACGAGCCGCCATTGAAATACTAGTGTTATCGCAGTCAGGCTACTCATAAGTGACTACAGTTTCAGTCGCGTTCCTTTTGAGTCGCTCCGTGGACGAAGGGGCTTAAAGCAGGAGTAAACTCATACCTTCGAAAAAAACCTTGGTTTTGTGACGTGTCATTTCATACATTTGACATTATGACATAAAGCAACTGTATGAAATGTCACGTCACAAAACCAAGGTTTAGTTAGTCCTCTTCTAAACCCAGTTTTATAATAACAGGGATACAGTCTTAAGACCAGCTATCTAAAACACCAAAACCGTCACAAACAACCGTTCTGACTCCAAACTAAAATATCCTCAGTCGTATGGGGGGGGCGTGGTAACAAAAACTAAGAGTACCATACCACAACACCCAGATGAGAAACAATTTTTGCAGATCATGCCAAAAGTTTGTTTTACTGCGACATTCAAAAGAACTATTCGAACTCCAATCAATATCTCAAACAAGTTCAGTTGAGCGTGAAAATGCCAATATTCATGCCGGAACGAGAATACCTTATAATAAGGTGAAATACATTCCTAATGAAGATAAATATGTAATTTCAGGAGGAATGCAGCGAGAACCTCTTCCTGGAGTGCGAGCTGGATGCGAGCCTGATGGAGCCCTTCTACGGCGTGCTGTGACGACCACCCTCGCCGGAGTGTTACTGTATATTTTGTAAAAGCGAAGTCGAAATCTTCATAAAATTCGGACAAAGTTGCACAAGTCTTATGATGACACAATGCTGGTGATGTCACCTCCCCAGTGAATTTCAATGCACATAAGTTAAGGGAGCGATGTTCTACATTTATTTTGTCAAGGATCAGTTAACCATATTGTAAATTATTATTATCTTATCATTGATATTAAGACACATTGTGTACAATGTTCAACAGCATTACCAATGATATCGCTTTACATATATACTGTATTAATAATGTAATCGTCTAGATGAACGGAGTCATCTAGGAGTCCATTACCCGATTATAAAGATTTGTTAGTGTATTGAAAAAAATGACAATTATTTTATCGGAGCGAGCCGCTTACGACACCGTTTGCTCAGAATGTTCTGCCATTGAAATATAGTGCATAGAAATGTTGGTGCCATTTTACGCAGGCATGTCGACTTGCTCCTCATGAATGACGCATGGCACTCGGCAATCAACGTCAGTAAGTCTAAATACCCACAACAAGCAAGAATTTTAAGTAGATCACGATTTGTATTCAAGAGTCACCTGCATTTGTCATCTGAATCATCATTATGTATACTGAATGCAGCCACGCATAACCTTGACCACGGGAATAATCTGAAAACTGCAATTTAAATAACCTCCATTAAATTTTAAATTGATTTTGCTTTTCGACTAATATTCCTGTTGCCATTATTTTGTTACCGATTTAAGTACCTTTCGAGATTTATAGTGTCAATTTGCTCACTGTGGGGTAACGGTGTCGTTACATAGCACCGCGAAAAAGCTCTAAGTATTCATTAGATATGATTAGTTAATTTATTTTAAGGTAATTAATAAGTGTGCGAGGAATATCCAAGATATTATCTATAAAATTTATTGGAATCAATATCCGTAAGTAGTTAGTATTAGTCTTAGCGTATGTGTATCGGATGTTGCGATCTGAGACTTCAGCTTAAATTTTTATTGGTTTGTACTAACGATGTGTATGGTACCATGTGCCTTGTCATTGAATAGTAGGTACGAGTATTATCTTTAAGCTACTGTTACCTATGTGCCTGGTGATCGTTCAATGGTATCGTCTCAAGCAACCATTATATGTAACTAAAAGAGCTGGAATCGTTAAAAAAATGTATCATATAAAATTTCCACATCATTGCAGTTTTAATAATAAATATTTAAAGCTGTAATGTTTATACTCGTTTTGCTAATCAGGTCGCCTCATTCGAGCATGTAAATGTTAAACACTTTCTAGTCTCGATTTATTGAAGTTTTTACATAATCACGCCACAATTGTCCACTTTTCTTGCCTGATCCAAGATAATATTTTCTTCCCCAATTGCATTAGGCATTGCTTTAGTAAACATAATATGTAGAAAGCTTGTGTTTAACAAAATTGAGTATGAAGGTGCCTATTCGTATTTTGTGACCAACCGAGTTTCAACATAAATTCGCTAAGACTCGCTTAGGGCATCGAAATCCTCGGTTTCTATATCTTAAAATCACTATGTGCAATGTACAAAGAGGATTTGAAGGAGTCCTTGACTCGAAATTAAGAATACAATGTACAAAGAAGACCCGGGCGCTTTTTAAATATTTGCATCTTACAGAACGATAAAAAAAGTAAAATTCAGGCTCTTCCGTTAGATTTGCGTCTCATTTCTCTGACGCTCGCCATGTACTTTGAGATTTTGTTTAGATGATGACATAAGTCTAAAATTTAAAATCTAAAAGGATTTCGATGTCTTAAAATCACAGTTTACAAAGTAGATCCGTACCCGAGCGCTTTTAAAAATATTTGCATTTTACTGAACGATAAAAAAAATCTGGCTCTTTCGTTAGATTTGCGTCTCATTTCTCCGACACTCCCCCGTACCATTTACTTTGCGATTTCGTTAAGGTGGTGACTTAAATCTTTGAGATGTCAACTTACGTTACCGCCTTAAAACTCGTGATGTTGACGGTTCGGTCTAAAAAAATAACATTACCTACCTACTTTATATAGGTATTCAAGGTATATATGTATTATATAAACGCAACGTAGACATAAAATAGCAGCCTTATTGCCTCCGTCCATATTATATATTATAAAATGGCATTCACTATGCCCTATAAATAATAAGTGTAATTATCTACCATAAATATTACCAATGTCATTTTTAAATTTGTCTATAATTTTTATCAATTCCGTAAATTGACGGATTGCCATCAATATTAGTCACTAGAGTTTTGTGCTATTTCCATGCTACTGTAAGTTTCAAATATCTCAACATTTTATCTTAAATATCTTCTTACAACATGACATAAGTACCTACTTAGGTACTTACGTATACAACGGGTTCCGTAACAAGCATACTATGCCAAAGGGGGATTATCCTTAAAAAGAAGATTAGCAAAATTAAACAATATTTTATTGCCCTAACTATTTCGTCTTCAACCGCTGAATTCTTTCAAAGAAATGTATTTTCTTTCTTTCTTTTTCTGAATAACTGGGTATGAACTGATTTGACCCCTAAACTGCAGATTTTTTTCTTTTTCGAGAAAAACAATATGTAAAAATCAGCTGTCTAATCTCCAAAATTCATAGAACAAACTTTATTGCTAATCGGGGTAAAAGCCCCTTTTGGGATATTATACATATTATGGATCACCTTGTAGTAAGTATATATTATCTTACATTTTCCTACTTGCATAATATACCGGTGAGTTTTGTGTTGTGTTTAGTGAGTTTTCAGGGCCACTTAGGCGAAATCTGAAACCGTGAGAGTAATCAAAAAGTGATGTTAGGCGTGACGAGATCGTTTTATTAAAAAAAATAAGATCAGAATTAAAAAAGTTGAAATTTATTTACTGTTTTACAGAAAATAGTAGGTAGGTTTTTGAAAAAATTGTTTTTGCACTTTTGGGTTTCTTTGTTTGTTAGTAAATAAATAAATGTATGATAACTATCAGTTAAAGTTGTTGGAACACCTTCAAAATTAAAAGTTTATATTTTCAACAATACTTATTTACCGAAGGTTATTTTTTTACTTGCACTTGCTTTGCTTGCACATAGTCCGACCGAAATAATAAACCTTCGATAAATAAATATTGTTTAATTTATAAATTTGCAGTTTTGAAGGTGTTCCAACCACTTTATACATTTATTTATTTATTTACTATCATACATAGAACACAGAAATTCAAAAAAATCATTAAAACAAATATTTTTTGTGAAAAACTAAAAATAAAATTCATTTTTTTTTAATGCAGATCTTATTTTTTCAAAACCGAGCCCGTAACTCAAAACTTCACTTTTTGATTACTCCCACGTTTTCTGATTTCGCCTAAGTGGCCCTGAAAAAAAAACTCACACTGTATAGTTAATATGTATCATGTCTCACTTATCATTTGACTGGCCTCATAGCTCAGCTGGTAGTAACTCTGCCTTCTGCGCTAGAGGTCGCGGGTATGATTCCCGCACTGGACAAACATTTGTGACTAACACAGATGTTTGTTCTGTGTCTGGGTGTTAAATATATATTTATAATGTGTATCAGTCTCTGGTACCCAAAGTACAGGCTATGCCTAGTTTGGGATCAGTTGACCGTGTGAATATGTCCGGAATATTTATTTATTTATTTATCATTGTTTTGTAGTTTAAACATTATAACATTATATAATATCTTTGGTAATATTAACTTAATTAAAGTTGCTTTACGAAAACAATAATAGCCCACAAAAGTGAATCCGTGCTTAGAATATTATATACAGGTAATTTATTTAATTTAATAAAACTTATGTATACACGCGGAACCGTATCGAAGGAAACCTATTACTTGAAAATAGCATTATAGCCATACTACTATGAGATTTGAGAGATAATAACATAATATATCTATCTAAGCACATCTTATTTTGTCTGATAACTTGTAAATTATTTAAATCTTGCCACACTTTCTTGCATTTAATTTGGTACCTACTCTTAAATTATTTCGTATTTTATATTATATTTTTAGATGATTAGCCTTTTATTTTGGTACAAATGGTACCTAAAAGTTTTAGGTTAATATAGCTACGGTATCGAATCAACTTAATTAAATAAACCAAAATGAGACTGCCACTTTTATCCTCTAGTCTTGCAAATGAGAAAATAATATATTGATACAAAAGCTATGTAGGTAACAAATTGAAAATACAAGATAATTCTTATAATTTAGATATACTACCCCGGAAGGGGCTTATTCTATACACCAAAAGAAAGAATATAAACGAAAAAAATATCGAAACTTTCAATAAACAACAGACAGTTTTTTTTTTAAATCAGCTGTTGCTGGTCTTTTTATCATCTTTTTAACTGCACGAAAGGAGCCTCTAAGGGGCGCACTGTTTCTTTCACCGACGATCATAGGCCCTTTTCAGGGCCACCATACCTCAACCTGGTCAATGATCTAATACAGGTGATCAGAAAAGAATCAGTGACACGCCAAGCAAGCAAGCATCATCTTTATAAGTAATTATTTAACGGAGGTGGGTACTTTCTAGAATTAAAAAAAAACATTTAAAAACATGCAAACATAAGCTGTTTTGGGGTCAAATCAGTCCACCAAACACAATTATCTGAATAATTAATAACAGCATATGTTTGCATGTTTTTTTTTAAATAAAAAAACCGAATTTAAGATGCCGTAGAACAAACTTTATTACCAATTGGATGTCGAATAAGCCCCTTTCTTGATAGTATATAATTATTTTATGAATCATCGTGTACATTTGTCTCGTTAAACATAATTTTTAATGAGTGCCTTTTGATAGATAGGTACATTGTAGACTTAAATTAATGCCTTACCTACATCATCTTTAACTTTACACGATATATCCATTAGACCTTTAGGCATCTTTAATATTAACATTGCAAACTTACCGTTCACTTACAATATCAGCAGAGTCAATAATTGCAAAATAACATATACAAGGTGATTCATAATATGTATGCCATCCCGAAAGGGCTTATTCTACACCCAATTGGCAACAAAGTTTGTTCTACGACTTTTGGAAATTAAAAATTTTTCATTAAAAAAGCTCTATGCGAAATTCAGCTGTTTTGTGGTCAAATCAGGTCAAACTCAATGAATCAGCTGTTTTAGGTAGCAATCTTGATACCGAACTTCTTGTACGTCTATTTATTAATCTAAAGATGATAAAAATACCAAAAACAGCTAATTCGTTAAAGTTTTTGAAAAAAAATTAAAAAAAAAATTTGAAAACTTTGATGTTTTTTTTCGCTAAAATTATTTATTTTCGTTGATAGAATAACCCCCTTTCGGGATGGTATACATGTTATGAATCACCTTGTATATTTAAGAGTTTCTCATCAGGCACGAGAAAGCATATAATTAAGTAAGTATTAAGTTCTTATCAGTGTGCTCTCGAGTGTAAAAACCGAATGCCATATACGTGTTTGTAGATGCCATATATTTTAATAAAAATCTTAATTTTACTTTAGTCCTTATGAAAAGACAGTAGTCGTAAGCTGCTCTTTCTCTATATTAATGGAAATTGTACCTCACTATTCATTCTTGCTTATCCTTGTCAATGATTGAATTCTTAATATTATTTTTCACGTGTAGATTTACTTTTAGGTAATATTTAAGTATGTTGACTAAGTCACAAGATAATTTATTACCAATGACATGTTTTTAAATTCTTTTTATATGCCTATTTTTTATAGTTGAGTGAATGAAGTCGAGATATTATAATGATAAATTAATAATACGTTCATGTGTTTAAATAAATGTATAGTTTTTAGATGTTGTCAGAAGTGTGATTTAATTACTAACATTTTGTTATTTTACGTTATTTCATTTTGTGAGTTTACATGGTGTTTTAGAGAAAAATTGGGAAAAGAAACGTGACGATACAAGAAATGCAGGAATAAAACGTTTCAAAGCTGTAGGTATGGTATGTTCGGTTTCTTGGTGCCGTGCTACTGCGTAAGCGAAATAAAAACAAAATTCGCGACTTTTTGGATGATTTTATCAATCATAGCGACATTGGAAAGGTTTCGAACATGAACATGAAGATTTAAAGATCGTAAAATTGGTCTCTCAAGTTTGAAACGTTTTTGATATTGCAAAGATTGTTGAAATTATCCTCATTTACGAACTTCATTGCCATTTTGGTTACGCAATAGCGAGCCTGTATAAAAAAAATATTTGATTTGTAAAATATAAAACTTATTCCACAAGCTATTTATTTATTTGTATTGTTGTGGAATCATCAGATTTTGATTATTAAAATGAGCATACATTATATTACATTTGTCATTGCACCTTAAATTACAATTCTTGAAACCCAGAATGATCTTGTATATTTGAAAAATTTATAGGATACAAGGTAGTCTGCCCTGGCTTTGCGCGGATTATTTATAGGTACAAACAAATCTCTCAATAATCACTCTATCCAGTGACATTTGCATTGAATTTCACAAATGTTTAGAAGTTGTACAGACAAAGACGGATTGCTGTTTACGAGTTCAGATATATATATATACCGATGTATATCAAAGTCAAAGTCAAAAGGCGTTTATTTCAATAAAATCACTAGGATCACTTTGAAACGTTTTGAGAAACTAGGTGAAGCTGTGCCTGTTCCTCGCGACCAAGCCAATAATCAGGCAATAAACACGGCTTGATGCCTATCATTTTTTTCGATGATCGTTTTTCACAAAATGGAATTTCATCATCTTCAAATTAACCTGGAAATAAAGTGTGTTTTAAAGCTGTGCCAAACAAGTCTGCCGACTGGTGATTGCTAATAGATTAGACAACGGAAACGGGATAAGGGTCTGAGAAAAAATTAAGCTTATAAATAAATTTCCTGAGGCGTAACTTGTAGACCTACTCCAGTAATTTTTCCAATATACAAGTACATCGTGGTATTTATATACTACCTAATTATATGTACCATAAAGTTATGATTCCCAATTCGTCAGCAATCATGACATTTCAGAACAAATTAAATTTAGTCACCTTTATATTGTTTTTTTATTCCGATTTCCTTTCCTTGTCCTATTTTCCTCTCGGTTACTGCCGCCTTTAGGTTAATATTTAAGTAATAGGAGACAGCAAACTTACTATTCCTAGATTAGTTATCCATCATAATTCTAGTCCTAAAAATTGATTCGAAGTGAACACTGCGTTGGTATATTCTCTAGGTTTCCGCCTGTGGTTTCGCTCGAGTGGTACCCGATAAAAAGTAGCCTATAAGTATGTTATTACAGGCCACGATATTTCAAGTTCCATCAAAATCGGTTCAGCTATTAAGGAGTGATTGCACCACAAACATTCAAGTCAGAAACACTCGCCTTTATAATTATAAAAAACATGATTTTCAATATAGATGCCTACATATTGAAACACGAAGCCGGTACATAGTGAATTTTCGCAGAATTTTACTAACGGAAACATTCAATCTTAGAGTTGAAAGCGTTATAAAAGAGACATAATATACAGCAAATACCCGCCCAACGACGACTTTCTAATTTCAAGCTGAATGTAGGCCGACAACGATCTAGCGTATTTTTGAATTGACTATTTAGCGATTAACCTCTTGAATCATCTTGCAATACTATCAAGTAACACATTAGTCTCTTGCTTCAAAGACAAATTAGCTAGCTATTTAAGCTAGTGCCGTAACTCCTGGTACCTCCACCTTACAGAAGATCGCAGCCAAATAACATTATTTGATTCAAATAGTGTTGTGTTCCTGCGATGAGTAAGGTTGCCAGAGCTCTTTAGGGTAGGTTCGGGGTCGGCAACGCGTGCGTGATGCCTCTGGTATTGCAATCGCTCATAGGCTACGGTAACCGCTTACCAACAGGTGGGCCGTATGCTTGTTTTCCACATCAGTTATATAAAAAAAATCTGACGACGAAAAAGGCTCTTAGGCAAGGAATAAATGAGTAAAGCTAGATAACCTTAATACACAGGTACTACAATATATACCTTTTATAGATATGAGGTTGAAGCTTGCAAGCATCCTAATCTCACTCTTTTAAATGCCTATGTACACGAGGTCCAACATGTCGACATCTTTAATGATAAATAAAAAATATTAAATTCACTAAGAGTATATTTAAGTTTTTATTTTAGACAGTAGGCACTTTGGTATATACTGTAAGCTTGCTGTTTTAACTGGAATAAATAATTCTAATTCTAATTCTGATGTGATGTACATATATGAATCAGAGTCCTGAATTAATGACATAAATCACTTATAACATACCGCTGGTCGAACGAGACTTGAGGGTGTTTTCGTATTAGTAGTCAAGGAAATGCTTGATGGAGATAATAGATCAATCTCGTCAAATAAAACGATATGTGGCCTGGAAAAGCACATGTACTACTTTTTATTCGAGTACCTACTACTCAAGCAAAGCTGCGGGGCTCAGCTTGTTTTATATATTTTTGTTACAAATAATATTACACCGTAACACGTAATAAGTAGCGCAAAATATACTATTTTATATTTAGGCCCGTTCACTCTCAATAGTTTGCAGTAAAGCCTCGTTTTAGAAGAAAATTAATTGATAGATTTATTCCCGAACCTTTTTTAAAATTATCTGTTTATTATTATCTCTTTAGGTACTTAATTAACGTATATGAAAGTTATACATGAAAATTACCGTAGCATTATTACTGTACCTACCTACTACTAAAACAGCTGATTTTTGCAGAGTTCTTCCGATTAAAAATGTTGAATCTCCAAAAGTCGTAGAACAAACTCGATTGCTAATTGGGTGTAGAACCCTTTTCGGGACGGTGGTAATACCTATAGAGTGGTGAGAGATTCATATCATTCATACCTATATCGGCCAGTGGGTGTACCCGAGCGTCATGATGGTAGGTCATCAGTAAGCGCTAAATGGGAAACGGTAACACCCTAAACACTTTGCACAAACAAACGACCGTTATCACCCACTTTATTTATACATGATTGACAAGTTCAAACGCATTTTGTGAGCACACGCATCGCGATTAAGACGAATTACAGGAACAGTGACCTACTTACCCAAAATAGTATAGTATAATATCTTTTAAAATAATCAGCAGTGCCAATATGACTTGCCCAAAAGCGACAATCACGTATTGGATATTGACAGCGATAATAGTGGTTGTAGCAGCAAATTCCATATACCACGAAGACGAGTTCCACGACGAAGACTTTGACGGTGAAGAAGAAATTAGCGCAAATGGAACAAGGAAAGGAAAAATTTGTGAGTATTTTCCAAGCTAGCGAATTTTTTTAGTAGAAACTTAGTTTAGAAATAACAGTTTTTATGATATTAAAGCTCTAGCCAAATCCATGCGAACCACAAGACGACTGCGACGCAAAGAGCAAAAATGCTGGAAGCCAATAAATTAATTCATAAGTTTTTCTTTTATTACTTATTTTTTTTATTTCCTAATCCCTGCTAGCTACTAGCTACATAGCAGCTAGATCCCTATTGGTAATCATATGATTTACCAATAGGGATCTAGCTGCAGCATCTGATTGACCCATGTACGTTATACCTACATTTGGACAAAGGTACGTATAAAAAGATACATAAGGTTGGACAATATAACCCCGGTCCAATCAGACATACACTTTTATGTTCAGGCCATTCAAATGAACCACACACAACTCACACTCAATTTAGCTTCCCCACCCTGGACATGATCCGGCTTAGCACGATAAATCTCATACATAACACATAATATCAGCCTAACCATTGCTGAAAACCGTACTGAAACCCGACTGTTACTTTTTGAGCTTAGCCCGAAAAAGCAGAGTTGAGATTTCTGCTTGACGCTACGAGAGACTGTGCTTTTAACCCAATGTTCGTTCCAGTGTTCCCATTCGTCAGCATTGTCCGTTTTGCGAACACTGAGTGTTCGTCGACAAATACAATGACCGGGACATGCCTGGCGCGGAGAGAATGCAACAACCTTAACGGTACTATGACTGGGACCTGTGCGTCTAGGAGAGGACGGTGCTGCGTCGGTAAGGCTATTCGGCTTATTTTTGGCCCTTAGAAACAGAATTCTGTGTAAGTATTTAGTGCCAGTTTGGCGGTTTTGGAATGTAGAGAATTCGTCGCATAATGCACTTTGGATACCGGTGGGAGCCAGACTACAAAATCTCTTGACGATGAGCTTCTTCAAAGCGCCTTTTAAATCATCACTCTCGTTTTTTAACAACTAAGTATTTTGTGCCAACACTACTCGACCTTCAAAAAAAAGAAACAGAGGCACGAAATGTAAACGTCACCGATAAGCAAGTTTTATGAAGACTTTTGATAATACCTACCTACAATATTTTATTTTGCTTGCAATATTTCATTGTTTTACATATGGCCTTTACTAGAAGACATACAAACCTACGAACTCCTTTCAGTGTCCAGGACATGTGGTGCTACCACGAACGTGAACAACACCTACTTCGCCAGCCCGGGGTACCCATCCGCCTACACGGGGGGCCAGGCATGCACCATCATTGTGAACCGGTGTAACAGCAATATTTGCCAGGTAATTCGTACCGAATGCGTAACCAACAATACCCCAATGTAAAATTATACCCTACTAGTAGATACTTATGAAATACTTCGCCACCAGATTTGAAAACCAATAAATATTTGGTTTCAGCTGCGCATAGACTTCTTAGACTTTGTAACCTCCCAGCCCGACGGTGACGGTAATTGCGTGACCGATTCCATCACGATCACGGGTGGAAACACCGTGGTGCCCACTCTCTGCGGGGACCTTACTGGGCAGACCCTCTTCGTGGACTTCAATGGCAACAATGCTATCACGGTGACAGTCACGGCAACGCTCGCGACGAGTTTCGCTAGGCGATGGAACGTAAAGCTAACGCAGCTCGGTTGCGACTGCCCAGGAGTAGGTAAGTTGACTGTGTTAGTCACAATTCGTCAAGTCACTGTTTTTTTGATAAACAAACCAGCAAGCAAGCTTGAAAATATTATTTTCTATACACAGCACCCAACGGTTGTCTCCAGTACTACACCGGTACAACAGGCACAATTACAAGCTTTAACTATGGAACAGCTGCAAACACCGCTCTGAGTGCCTCCCTAGTGACAGGCACTCGTCAGATCGTGAACTTGAACTACGGGATTTGCATAAGAATGGAGGCAGGATACTGCGCTATACAGTACTCTCAGGTATAAAACAATTGCATATTCCAGATTTTGCATTGTTTCCTCATTTAGATAAACTGACACGAAGAATTACCATTTAGAATCTAAATGGTATTCGTGTCAGTTTATCTATGAGGATTCAGAGCAACGATCTAAATTTTAGATCGTTGTTCTGAATCCTGTATACTCATTGGTACATAGAAAGCGTTCAACCATAGAAAAAGAGAGAGCGCCTTTATAAATAAACAAGAGATTGGTAGTAAAGTTCGTGCGTCCCCACCACATCGAGGTCGTCAAAAGCACATGATAGACATTGAACGAATCAATGATTCAGTGAAAATAAATAGGTCCCCAAGACTTGATAAGTTGGTACGTATACGAGATTCCCTCTTCAAAAATCTCGTGTGAACTTCTGCTTTGGTAACAGAAAAGTTTTATGTTGATCCTCATAAGACATGAAATTCTTTCCACAGAGTAGCAGCGACGCATACTCCTTCACGTTGACGGGTGACGTGGAGGGTGCCGACAACACTGTGCTAGGCACGACGGTGGGTGCGGTCAACAACGGCCAGTGCGTGACTGACTTTGTGGTGATTCCCAACCCGACTGTGGTGGCCACCGGCGTCGCTGTCGGCACAGACCGCTTCTGCGGCCTTGGCTTTGTTTCTGTGCAAAGTAAGTTTTCCCACTGTCCCCATTTCTTGCTCTCCTATGCATCTTAGTGACGATTTCCCGAAACAGTAGGAATCTACCACTACCTGTGTTTGAGTAGACTTGTATTGTTAGTCCCTACACTGAATTCTGAATGGATAACTTCGCTGGGCTTGAAAGAACCATCTTAAAACTCTTCTCCGCATGCATTGCCCCACTATTCAAATCATTTTCGTAAAGTATAAACTATCCCCCGTGATTCCACCCCAAAATCACATGAGCTTTCCATTTATTAAGAGTGGTCATGAGTAAGCATAGCATAAGAGCTGAAAAGATAGATGTGTGAAAAATTACATTGGAATTAAATTGAGAGCTGAGATGACGGTTGTGAAGGAAATTATGGCTAAAGTACGGTCCTTATTTACAGCTGGAGCAAAACCGTTCGTTCTTTATGTGGTGACAGATGCTTCGGAAGGGGCCACGGCGACCACGGCACCTGACGTCGCCAACCGTGGTTTCTCTCTCGCATACTCACAAGTTGCCTGCTGATTTGGCATCATGATGATCACAGAACAGCCGAACAAGTATTCGTTAGAAAGGCTAAGTGGGCGTGGTAGAGGCGCCACCGAGACTATGAGCGGATGCCCGCAACCATATAATTTTATAGCTACATATTACGGGCGTATAAGCTAACTCGTAAACGCAAGGCAGTGCAAGTATGCAATGTATAACGTATAAGTCAATAATAATATGTCATGGTAACACCAGTTGTGTTGTAGGTAACTCTAATTATTTCTATTCTGTGATCATGATAACCTGCAGACAGCTGCTGAACGTCGGCCTTCTCATGAATAACGAGCAATCTTGTATCAAATACTTGGTTTAAAAATCTAGTGCTATGCTCTAAGGCCGCTATCGGTCTGTTGAGAAAGTGCCATCCAACTCTTGTTTAGAATATTTAACGTAAGAACCTAGGTAACTAATAGGGGACTTTCTTGAAAAGATGACTCTTATATGCAAACAAATGATTATTTTATGCTTGATAAATTCTATCCAGAAGCTGAGGATTATAATATTTATTGTTTAGATCCCTATACATTTTATTTGTTGATTGTACAATATCACTACAAAATATTAGTCATCTTTTCGACTGAATTTGTTGTAAATACATACATATCGGTGTGGGTAGGTATATAGACAAGGTGATTCAAATACATATACTATCGCGAAGGTTTCTGTCTTTTGGGAATCCGACATTTTTCATTGAAAAATCACTATGCTAAAATCAGCTGTTTTGGTAATGTCAAACTCCTGGTACTAAGGTAATAAGTAGTTATAATAAGATAAAAAACCAAAAACAGCTAATTATACAAGGTTCGAAAAAAGAAAACATTTTTTTTTAGAATTTGCCGCTTTCCTTGTAGTACATAGTTAGGTAACATAGTACATAGATGAACACGCTTTATAGCACGACACAACATAGAAGTCAGGGCAAAAATCGCAAAAAATAATTTGTTTTCCGTACTAATACGACTTCAATATTGCGAATGTAATCCGTAACCTACGCTACGTCATGAATTGTGTGAGGTCTAATAAACATTCGCGATCTTGAAGTCGCACTTAGTCTGGGGAACGGTTTTGAAAATTTTACCCCCGCGACTTCTCTCGTTACTGTACTAGTTAATAGTAAAATAAAAGAAATAGGTAATATAATTTAAAATGTTTTTTATTGAAATAACGCTCTTATAACACCTGAGTAGTGATACCACATACTTATTTTTATTTCTATTCTAAAAATATTTAACAAGTTATAAACAAATTAGGACCTAAATAACATAATTATGTTTTTACCAATGGCGCTGTATGGTGTTTATGATTGCGCTACATTAATACGTGCTGTTTCGTATGGGATGCTAATGATACTCCATAGGTAACAAAACGCCGCAGTGCATAAGATGCGATGTATTTGACCCTATAATAGTTAAAGCACACTTATTGCCCCGAGACCGATCGACATCGCCTCGCCCCGAAATTAAAGGCCGATGCTGATTAGCGTGCGTTTGATACAAATCATTGTAATGCTGATCGTGCCGGGGCAATAAGGTGCCTATACTCGTGGATATTTGTATGCTTGAACTTTTTGGCGACGCGGCGACGTGAGCGCAACTTGGATCTCCAAGATCTTTGGGCGACGAGAAAATGTATTCAGGCGTTTGCACCAACCATCAATTTCGAGTTTGAAGGTTTGATGTTGTCAAGCTGCGTCTAGATTGCGCGCGGCAAACCATCGAATATTGGCTCGCTAGGCTCACTAGCCTAGCCTTCCCAAATGCGTGCGAGCAAAGCGTTTCGTTTGCTACGCCCAATGGAGACGCAGCTTGTAAGTGTAAAACTTCAACAAATTAATTGATAAAATATCATGATAATAAAAACTTCTTATTAAAACGACTGATTATTATAATTACATTATTACAAGAAATTAACTCACGTTATCACATTTTCTGTCATCCACGGCAGCGCCTTTATTTGAAACAAAATGACTTCGTAACTAAGCGTTTATCTTTCATTTTAGCCACTTGTCTTTGAAACCCCAAACCGTATTTAAAAAAATGCATGTTTTTAATCTAAATCAGAGGATTTTTTATCGAATATTGCATAAGGCATTAATTAATCTCACCCCGGTTATAAATAATAAGTAACACAAGTCTAAAATCTTATCGCTTTTTAACATCGTGTAGTGAGCATTAATAGGAGCTCTGAAATTTATGACTGGTTTAGACTTTAATTTAGAATTAAAAATTTAGCAGAAGCCTACTTTACTATAAAATTTTCGTCATAAAGTGGCAGCAACCTAACTGTCAAAACGTGAATATAATTATTTATTGTTAGCCTATATAGGTCATACAAACGGACATGGCGAAGATATAAGGGTTTTTAGTTGGACTTCGGAACCCTAAAAATGAGCCTATCAAATGCAAACTACAACTCGTCGTCGGCATTAATGGTTTATGCATACGCGACAGCGTGGGCTACCTTTCCCATATTCCTAGCGATAGCGTCTTTGATGCTGTAATACCAGTTAGCGATATCGGTGTGGTTCTTTAGATCCTCGAATGCCTGGCAACCTTCGATGCTGCTAAGGACGCCGTAGACCGAGACGTCAGCGAGGTTCGGCTTGTCTCCACCGAGGAAGGTGGTACCTTTAGCTTTGACGGCGGCAGACCACTCGCGAGCAGCGTCGTAGAGTGATTCACGCGCGTCCTCTTTGATGTTGTGCCTAGAAAGAAAACATGTATTTTTGTGTTTTACTTTCGATAACGATCATAAAGCGTGTAATGGAATCCAGGAGTTTAAGCTGCTATTACTGCAGAATACGAATCACATTGTAGGCAATTAACTTTACAATGTGATTCGTAATAGTATTTAAACAATCATAACGGGGCTTATTCTAACAAACATAAGAAAAAATATTTTCAGATTTCTTTCGGAATTTTTCGAATTATTTAATTCTGTTTTTGGTCTTTTTATCATCTTTATAAGTAATAATGAAACGTATTATAAGTTCAACTTCAATATTACTACATAAAACAGCTGAATAATTGAGTCTCCGGACTAAGTTCAGCTTACGCATAGAAATTTTTCAATGTTGAATTTCCCAAAGTCGTAGAACAAACTTCATCGCCGATTGGGTATAGATTAAACCCCTATAATAGCATACATATTATAAATCACTTTGTATAGTTTAGAACCTCACCTCTTCTTTAGTCGCTTGGAGATGGCCCACATAGCAGCGGCACCTCCGTAGACCATGAGCGCACACTCCCAGGAGGGGA